>CM077120.1:23688998-24888998 GCA_039645545.1 Dendrolimus houi
GTGCGCTAGCCATTACGCTACCACGACTACGCACCTAATGTAATGTGTCCTAAATAAGACAATTTTCTTTCTTTCTTTATATTTGTATAACTGTATTATCTATGTAGATAAATAAAATTTAAATGTCTGTATATAATTTTGAAACAAATACTAAAATTAGAAAAGATATAAATATTTGTAATGCCACGCGAAGGTATGGGCATTGGGCACAGCTAGTTTAAGATAAATGGTATTATCAACTCTGTATGATATATCTCCACAAGGAATAAGTTATTTTGGCTAAGTTCAGGCCCCATGCGATGATTGTAGACGACATTTGTTCAGCGTTCGATGCTTTCGTAAATTTTTTAAGCCTTCTTAATTGTGTCTCATATATTTTGGAGTTTAAGCGATTAGTTCTGGATCGTAATTCTTTAGAGTAAATTTGGTTGTGCTTAGTTATAAGAGTCGAGAACTTAATGTATTTTAAACACAACAATTTTTTTGTAAAATAAATAATTTGTTGTCATTAATCTGCAGACCATTGTGTATGTGTTATTTATATATAGGCTAAACAAGTAAGGCTTGTTTTTTTTTATTACCGAGCTGGCAAACAGACAGACGCAGCTCATGGAAAGTGGTTACCGTCGCTTACTCACATTTGTAAAACTAGGGGCGAAGCCAACCTGTATTTTTTTTTAATACGAAGTCAAACACACACACTGTATATCCCCAAATTAAGCAAGTTACGTTTGTGTTATGGGTAATATACAACGGACCACTCTGGGGCCGATCCCAGACACCCAGACTATAGTAAATAACCGAGAAAATACGTTTCCGAAATTTACTCCTGGCAAAGAATCGAACCCGGAGCCTCTGCGTTGCAGTGAGATAAACCGGCAAAGACTTAGCCCGCTCAACCACAGAGGCCGTCTCCAGTTTCTCCAGTTCTCTGTTTCCAGGCTTGGATGGGATAAAGAGGATGGGACAGCGGACGCTTCCCCCTCCACCTGACAAAGTGGGCCATCCTGCTACCGGGGTGTCCCAGCGGTAACCGAGCATATGATCACAGTGTAGTGACGCTGTTCTAGATTCCATGGCGTCCCGTACTAGTGCGGGAATAGGGGCGCTGGTTTAGCTTTAGTGCAGGGTGTGCAGCGCACTCGGGCGTCGGGTCTCAGTTTGCGCCAAACGCCGCTCGCGTCACCTCCGCAAACCATGAGTCAATCAGTAGTAGTAGTATTACCATGCAGTCGCTATATCCCTCTTTATTCTACATAGCAAAATCTGTTATAAGAGAAAATGAAACAACAGTACCACACACACAATTGCTATTTTAGCACAATTTATACGAGAGTTCTCGTTCTGAACGTGTACCTATTGCTTCCCGATATCATTTATAATTGCACACAAATTTTTGTTCACTGGTGAAAATATAACTGTAATTATTTCATTTTAACCGCGCGCCTACTAGAGGGCACCGGAGTGCACACATATTAATTGCACACGGGCGCTATATGGGCTAGAGCCGCCTCTAGTTTAGTCGGTAGGTTGGCGGCCGGTTCCTCGAGACTGCTTCTGCTCCGGCGAAGTGAGCGTGGACAACCGGTCCCTGAAAGTTCCATATATCTCTCGGCATGCAGGAGCATGCGTAGCCTGCAACCGAGGTCCGAGGATGTGTCCAAAGACAATCCCCCTGCGTTATAAAAAAGGGGGCCAGTCAGGAGGGATGGGATGAGATAAATGGGATAAAGGAAAGGGGAAGTAGGTCATCGGAATTCTCACTCATCGCACGAAATACTATTAACACATGCTAACTGTTTCAAGCAGATGTACTGTGAGAGCGTGGTATTACACCGAAAAAGTTATAATCAAGATATTCATCCTAGTATGGCTATATCACGTACTATTAAGGATAATATAACTCTGGGACCAATCCCAGACACTCAGACCGTAAGCAACGCTAACTCCGCTTACAAAATTCACCATGCCAAGAATCGCACCTCTACTTTCTAGTGAACTAGGCGACTAAAGGTTCAGCGATCGTAGCTATAGTAAGTCTACATTTTTGCATTCTCTCTGGTGATTCATTAATCCCGGTTGTGCTTGTCTGTTTCCTTAATCAGTAAACGTTAGACATTATTTTATAGTTTTTTTTAACTGAGTGTTTATTATTATATCACAAAGGTTGGTCCCTCACCACGAGCATTCGCCTGTAATGTAACATTTATAATTCGATTTCGAGCATTACATTACAATACTGCCTCCCTGACTGACGAGCATTCGCATGTAATATAGTATTTATGATTCGATTTCGAGCATTGCATTACAGTACTGCCTACCTGATTGACGAGCATTCGCAGGTAACAAAACATTTATGATTCTATTTCGAGCATTGCACTACGTTACTGTCTACCTGAATGACGAGCATTCACCTGTACTGTAATATTTATGATTCAATTTCGAGCATTACATTACAATACTACCTACCTGACTGACGAGCATTCGCTTGTAACAAACATATATGATCCGATCTTGAGCATTTAGTTGATTCCACAATGTCAGACGAAGTGGTCGTTGTGTTAAAAGTTGTATCAAAATATTACAGATTGTGTCATTACAGGTTGCGCACTGTAATGCTTGGTTCTCATCCCTCACCGATGTAATGCTCGGATCTGTAACGTTACATTATAGACGAATGCTCGCGGTGAAGGAGCACCTTAGTAGTTTCAAAATAGACTTTCAGACATTTATTTATATTTTCATTTTCAAATGTATCCGTGTAAGTAAACTTATAATAGTATTAATTATTATACCAAAGCAATCACGATATCTCACCACCCCCCCCCCCTACCCCCCCGCCCAGGGGATAGACTAGGCGCGTTACTGGGAAGTTTTTTTTGCCGTTTCTTCTCTTCCAGCCATAACACGTTACGAAACGGCAGTAAGATAGCGTAGGCCGCCGCGAACCGCCGGTCTCGGTCCGCCAGGATCCTTCCCCTCGGGCTTTATATTACCCGTCACCCGTTCTCAATTAGTGCATTGTGTCGCCCTATGGTGGGCATCATTACATTCATCCCCCTCTCATGGCAACAGTCCAGCCGAGGTAAAACTCCTTCGAGCAAGTTGCTGGGCTCGAGCCGAAGGCGCTCGCCCCGAAAACCCCGGTAAAGTTGTGAGGTCTTCGGACCAACAACATAAAGTCAAGTCCAATAAAAAAATATAGCAAAGTATATTATCTGGACAATAGGAGATGTGTGTTTGTTAGTAGTACTTAAGTAAAATTGTTTTAAAATTGCTTTATGAAGGCCAATAAGAAGTTGTTTGTTGGGGTCACTTGTGATTTGATGGAGGCTGGCTGAAAATCAGCGCTGTGTCAGTTCTTGACACAGTATAATGCTGAGTCACCAGTCATATTGCCGTGAGTGTCTTTCTTTCTTTCAGATATACAAGAGATAGAATATCACCGAGCACATTACTTATGTGTCAAAATAATGCATAAAGCAACCGGTGGACAGACGTCAAAGATACTACCGGTAACTTATGGTAGACTTTTTGTTCGGGGTTCTCATATCTGCTCACTTTTTCACTGCACCTGCGCGATAGTCCGATAAAGATAATATACTCAAGTGTTTTATTTTACACGAACAATCTTAATATGACAAAAATCTAAAAATGGTTATTTGTATTTTTTATTGTCCGAGTTCAGTAGACAGCCAGATCGCCCACCTGATGGAAAGCGGTTACCATCTGCTATAGACATTTGTAACACCAAAGATGCTACCAATGTGCTGTCGCTCTCTAAAGGGAGACTGGAACCTGGTCACTAATGCCGCGGAACACAATTCAAGTTTATCATGCCGGCGTGCTCTAGACCAGAGGTGGTAGCCATCCAGACAGGCAAATATCCCACCACCTGGCTATCGGTTGTTTTGTCTTACAACAGGCCGCCCGGCTGCAGGAAATTGTATTTTTTCTCCGTTTCTGCAAGGACAAGGTAATAATAATAGTTAGTTATAAACTACATTTTGTGATTGAAGACAGGCACTTCTATAAAAATAATTCCCAAACGAAGCACTCGAAGCGCTTATTACTCAACTCCTGAAAAACGACCGGATGGTAACAATAAAGATTGTTATTCTCAATGAGCTAAGCGATAAATAACGCTTCTTCAGCGCTAAATAGCTTTCAGATGCTGACGACGATACTTTATTGTCACGTCATTTAAGAAACGGGCCGTTAATGCGTACATAACAATTTGTTACAGATTTTATATGTACGTGATTGTTTATAACCCTACTTCTTTTCATTTGTAATAAATTTTGTTTTTATTCGATGCTAGATTTGAAAATTGGTTCCACTTTAGTTTTATTGCAGTGGAATTGTGTGAATTTATTAGTTTTGAAAGTGTTTTTGACGCAAAAACTAGCTGCAAGATTACTTCACGTTTGGATTTATTCAAATATCAGGGGTGGTAGCGAACCGACCACCTGGCAGTGGGTTGTTTTGTCGCCTCTTACGACAGGCCGTCTCAACGCAGGAATTAGAATAGAATAGAAATAATATCTCTGTCTCAAATATCTCAGATGAAAGTTGTTTTTTTTTTTATCTTAGGTTTAACGACTGATATATACAATTAAAAACGTTTTCTGTTCGAATCAAGTACGTTTTTAGTTTAGATTGACATTTCCTTTACAACGCAATGTTTAGAGAATTTTTTGTGATCAGGGCTACAAAAATGTGGTCGAATAATACGATCAAGATTTAGGTGTTGATTTATTTTATGTAATTAATTATCTACTTGTGCTCAGTGAAATTAACTGCGACGCTTAACAGTTAAAACCTAAAAACAAAATGTAATTCTTTTGGAGCGCCAATAGTTGTAGTACTTACAATAAATTTAAACTTACTCGTATATATTATGTCCTTTAAAAATGATCTCATGTTATAATGCAGACAAACCAAAGAGCGAACGTTAGTTTCATACAAATTTAATTGTCGGCAATCAAAATGACGATTTTCGTGTAAAGACGCCCATAAATTACACTAATTCGTCTCTTTATTTTTATTATTTACATGTTCAACCTTCGCACGTAATCGTTAAATCTCTTTATATATATTTAAATAAAATAAATTGTATTCGCTGTGAGTTTGTTTATTTTCATATGACGTTTATGGCTTCTCAACATTTTAATTATGTTACACTGTGAAATGTTTCATTTTTTTTGTAAGATAGATAAAATGGTGACTAACAAAGTTTTTATTTTACTGATGTGATGATTTTCATAATTATATCTGTTTGATCTTTTCTTCGTGAGTAATATTAATTTTATGGTTTAGCTAGTTTTGTTATTATGTTGTCTAGAAAAAGGATATAGGGAGCGATAGTTTTTTTTTGGAAGTTGGTGGACCGACTATTTAGACTTCGTTCCATGTGAGAACCACAACGGCCACTCTCACGACCGCGATTATTCCCGTTCCACTTGTTTGGGAGCGTTACAATCGTAAACTCAAGTGGAACGGATTATTGGACCAACCTTGGGTCGTTGTGGGCGCTGGGTGAGCGAAAATTATGACGTCATTAGTGACGTTTTCGCGGCGATCACAACGACCGTGGTTGCTATGTGGAACAGCTGAAGGAGCATTTCGATCGTTGTGAGCTACAAGAGGAACGCGCCCCTAATGTAAAGTGGTTACCATCGCCTATAATCGTATATAACACTAAGGGTGAAGCCATAGCGTTGCCAGCCTTTAAGATGGGATAGGAGGGTTCAGGAAGGATGAGATAAAGGAAATAGGATAGAGGGATTGGGCCTAAGGAAAATGGAATAGAGGGTGTAGTGGAACACTTACAAGCCAGTACATGGTGCTATGCAATAATTGAGGTCGCAAACGATTCCCGAAATGTACAAAGAATATATACACATTTCCAACCTTAATACAAGGCCTTGCAGACTGAACAGACGCCGGAGAGCCCCCGGACCTGATCCTCTCACTCAAAGTTAAGACATCCACCGATTACAGCCACTCATTAGAGACACAAGTAACCACACAAGATTACCTTAGGTGTTTGCTGGAGTTTTTTTCGCCGCTTCTTCTCTGCCAGCTATAACACTTTGCGAAGCGGTAGTAAAGATAGACAAGGATCGGTTCCCCGTACATATCACTTCAGCCTATTGGCTTAGTTCATTCAGCCTTTTAGAGCTTAATCCGATAGAGTCATTCCCCCCGCAGCGGTCGAGCAGAGGTCGACCATCACAGGATGTGCCTTCTCGGGCGCATTGTCGACACGGTAGGATATTCGCCGAGTCGACGTTGCCATAAATTTCCTGCGGCCCGGCGGCCTGTCGTAAGAGGCGACTAAACAACCCACAGCCAGGTGGTAGGGCATTTGCCCGACTGGATGGCTACCACCCCTGGTCTAGAGTATGCCGCCATAACAACCTTGAGTTGTGTTCCGGTATTGGTCGCCCGGTTCCAGTCTCCCTTAAGAGAGCAGCAGCGCATTTGTAGCACCTTTGGTGTTGCAAATGTCCATAGGCGATGGTAACCGCTTTTCATCAAGTGGGCCATCTGCCTGTCTGCTTAACTTATGCAATAAAACACTAGCTAGTAATGCCCACATTGCGGGCCAACTCACTCATCGTATGAAACTCTATTAGCGTAAAGCTAACCGTTTTACGCCGATATTTTACGAGAGCGTGGTATCACACTGACCTGGCCCTAAGAGCTGGTCATCATACTGATTCCAGCATGGCTGCTTACAGAATATACCAGAGTACAAATATCAAGTACTAGTGTAAAATCTAACAACTTTTTACAGTTACGTATTTCCCTGGACGATTTTTATTGACGGCTCGTCTGGTGGAAAGTGGCAATCGCCGCCCATGGGCGTCAGCTACACCAGGGGCGTAACCAACGCGTTGTGCGCCTTGAAGAAATCTCATAACGCCCTTCTCGAGTGACTCGTAAGTTTTAATATTGATCTTACATAAAATCATCATTCGAGAATTTGTTTCTAATTGGACAGGCAATGTGCAGAAAGCAAAGTAAAGCCCAACACATGATATTATTTCAAACCTGAATCCTTTAATCTTTGTAAACCTCCATGAATCGTAAACAGGGAAGCCTTATGTAAACCGCATTCAAAGTAGGGCGTCGATACAACGGGGTACAAAAATACACTCTTATAATTAGAGCGGTAACAAATCACCGATCCATTAACAATGTGTTTACACCGACAAGACAAACGACTCGCCCGCGACGAGCTAACAATTATCCCTGCTCCCAGCTCTAGTTGGGCTGCGGTCTTATGCGAGCGGGAAGCGGGCAATACAACAACAATACTCTTTATTATACACCAACATAATAAAAGTAGAATATATTATTGTCTTAAGATAGTTTAGTACAATGGACGCTTATTGCTTGAAGCAATGTTTTTTTTATTGCGAACTGGCTAACGGAAGTTGGTTACCATCGCCTATGACGTTTGAAATAGAGACGCAACGAATAGTAGTTTGGCCGAATACCGAATATTCGGCTTAAAGTATGTGCAATTGGCGCATAGCAGGTTAGTATAGAAAGACTAATTTGTAAAGTATTTTCTTACGTTCTCGCGAATGATAGGTATACATTATTTTAAAACTATGCTTTAACGGTTTTGATTTTATATGAATGTTTATTTGATTCTGTCATAAAAAAATATCGTAATATTAAAATTGCATTTAACACTGTTAAAACGTATTTTAACTAACAATTTTTGATGGGAATATATATAATTTTGAGCAATATGTGCGTTTTTTTTCACAGTTCCGTATTCGGTATTCGGCCGAATATCCTCCACTATACGGCCGAACACCAAATACCAGCCGAATTCATGGCATCTCTAGTTTGCAACACCAGCGGCGAAGCCAACCGTTGCTAGACTTTAAAATGAGATAGGAGGAATGGAATAAAAGTGATGTGATAGGGGAATGAAATAGGGGGGGGGGTGATAAATAAGCTAGTATGGGAGAGGGAGAAGTGGGTGTAAGTCATGATTCGAAATACGATTAGGTCAAGGCTAACAGCTGCACGTCGATATTCCGTGAGCGCGTGGTATCACACCGATCGACATCTAAGAGTTGTAATCAAGATAATGATTTTAGGCAAGGCTTGAAACCGGTTTAAAATTAATCACTTTTGATCGGTTATAACCGGTTTTAGTCAATTACTTCTTTCGGAGTGTAAACCTTAAAGAGTGCTACGTAAACCTGTAGTAACGGCATTGGCGTGGGCGGGAGCGGGGATAAAAGAGAAGGAAAGGATTTACAGGATAGGTCATCGCACCAGAAACGCTACGAACGATGCGGGCTTCGCAGCGTCAGACACGTCTTCCTCGTGATCCTTTCTTCACGTCTTGCGGTTCTTTCGACGAGTGGATCAGCTGGGTACGGCACAACGTGTTACTTGCAACACGCGGGTGTTAAATGCGGCACAACACACAAAACGCGACGAGATTTTCGAGGAAGCAGCGGCGCGTTCAGCGGTCGGACGTAGACTATGTCATATTACATAGTGACAGATGCGGCGAAACAAAAAAGAAACAAAGAGGCGGTGACCAAATAGGTCGGCGTTAACAACCGGTTTATTTTGCAAGAATTACTTTCTACTCCTAACTCTCTCAACATGTGTTTACGTGTGACTAAAAACTTGTTTTACCACATGGCTGCGCTTTGAAGGTGTTCCACGAAAACCGTCCAAAATCTGTTTATGCCATAAAACCTGTTTGACGAACTTTTGTTACCAAAAACCGCTCGATCGAGGTTAAAGTTTGAGAGTGTATGCGTGGATGTCAAAACTGTATGAGTCGTTCAAAGCAAAATTTAAGAGAACTGATCAAGGAGGAACTTGGTTAACCGTACTTAGGCTGAAACGGGTTTGACTTTTTTTTCATTTTAAATAGCGTAAAAGTCGCTGTTTGTCGGACCGCAGCCGATTGTCCCCCGGGAGGCGAAGAGCGATGGCAGCTCAGCAGCGATCGATGTCTTTCGTCGCGTTGAAAAATGTCCAGTTTTCATCGCCCGTTTGATCTGCCCCCGATGAAATACGCCACAGAACGCGAAACGGTTTTGACGAGTATCATTTGAACGCTCTTTTTTATTGTTTCCTGTTGAGTTCATTTTATTCTCGGAACCGGTTTGTTAAAACGTTTAATTTAATTTCGTAAATAGAATGCCTATGAAGAATTTATTTTATTTTATATTTATTCTAAGTCTTAATTTAAGCGTTTGTTTATTGATTTATGTACAATTATTGTCATTTACTAAAATCGCTTATTTTTACTTTACGTTATAAAATTGTAGGTTACTTATTATATGTTTATTTAATAAACATATAATAAGTACCCTATAATTTTATTTTATTACACACTAGCTTTACTTTTTAATTCAAACTTTTTATTATAAATGGATATAATGTTATAGGCTGGGAACAGGCGTGGGTGAAGGGACGATGGAAAGTAGAAATAAACATTGAGAAATTGAACAACAAAGTTTATCTATATTGTATATGTCGGCAACTCCTTGACGGCCTCTGTGGTTGAGCCGGCTAAGCCGTTGCCGGCCTACCTCACTGTAACGCAGAGGCTCCGGGTTAGATTCCTGGTATAGTAAATTTCGGAAACCTATTTTCTCCGTTATTTACTATGGTCTGGGTGTCTGGGATCGGCCCCATAGGGGTACGTTGTATATTACCCATAACACAAGCGTAACTTGCTTAATTTGGGGATATACAATATGTGTGTTTGTCTGCCGATTATTATAATATTATTATTATTACTCCTTTACTAGTTATGGGTGGGGTATAGTTATGAGACACCTGTTATTTATTATAAACAGATCCGAACTTTTTTAATATAGGTTAGAAGGCTAAGACGGGAGCGAATCGAAGCGGAGCCTTAGCTTTCGTGGTTATAATTTTATAACCACTAAAAATCACTTTATATCTCAAATAATAAATAATAGTCTCTCACATATATGCCACCCCTAGCTAATTTTAAAGTCAAGCTCAAAAATTAAGTAGTTTTAAAGTCTAATATACACATTAAACCTTCATACCGCGTAATTCTTTTTTAAATGTTACATACCTCCTTCATCCATTCATGTCTTTGTTTAAAAATACAATAAGCACCATGCGTAAGTGTACTTTAAGAAAATAAGACATCATTGGGTAATTACAAAACAAAAAACAATTTCAATAAATATGGAATTCTCAATATAATTTATGTACTTAAACGGCTAAAAATAAATAGGTAGGTAACTAAAAAAATGTTTATTTGAGATAATTTTTAAAAAATAAATCTAGATTAAATTAAATTTTTATAAACTGTGATATTTACGTTGTAAAATAGAATTGAGTAGTTTTTTAAAAATAAAACAGCGGAAATGTGTGTTACCAACAATTGGCGTTTATGTTTTAGTATTTTAGTAAAAATATTATACGACGGAAAAAACAGAAGGTCGTAGTGGCATTAAAAACATTCTCACGTAGTACGATACCAAATTAACTTGTTTACGAGGATTCTTTTGACTTTTAATACTTGTTTCTTGTTATATATTGGATCTTAATTAAGTTCTCTGGTATCGCCAATAGATGCTACTTTACGTTACTAAAAAAATATTGATTTTCTTTACAAGATCATTTGATACAAACCACACACGATTTTTGCAATCAATTATACTATATTTTTTAAATTAACAGACTAAACAAACAATTGAACCAAAAAAATTTTTCAAAAATTTTAAAAGTCTATAAAGTAACAAATAATGATGGATAACAATCGTCTGGTATAAGTAATCCCCTTGCATTTTTAACAAATTACCCCGCTAGAATTCTTAAACCAATATTTTATTGAATTTAAAAAATTATGACGCTAATTGCGCCCGTGTTTGAGTTAACTCAAAATTGAGCCATAGTATAGCAGGACGTAAAAAGTCGTGGTAGCGTAATGGCTAGCGCACGCGTCCCAAACTCAAAGGGCGCGGGTTCGATCCTGGCCGGAACGCATGAACCACTTAGGCAGTTTTCTGACCTAATGTGCATATTGTTACAATTATCACGTGCTAATAATGGTGAAGGAACACATTGTGATGCAACCTGCACATCGAGATAACCGATGTGTTAAACCTGCCAAGCCGCCTTGGACAAGCGTGGCGGGTATACTGTCCGTTCCCCTATAGTGGGAGGCCCGAGCCCAGCAGTGGGACATTTATGGGCTGCTATTATTATTATTATTATTATAGCAGGACGTCGTCAATGCGGGTTACTACTATCTATGTTTTTACCTTGATATTGGTAGAAAATTGCAATTACTTGTGTAGAGTTTGTGTCAAAACTTAACTAGTACCTAGTAAGACATATGAATGTATAGTAAGATATAGAAACTCGACATATTGTGTTGCAAAGCACGTGCCACCTGCGGTTGTCTATTGTTTGCCCCAAAAATATAAGCAATAATACTCATATGCCCGAATTTTACTTGTCCGAATTTCATTTGCCCATTTCATTTGTTTACCATAAAAGTTATGTGACATTCTCTTGTTTGGCTGTACATTAGATTCCACAATGACACGAGTGCCATACGTATTGTTATCCATTTTATTAATTGCAATAATATTATTTAACAGAATATTCACTATAATCGATCCAAGTCGCTTCCGTAGAAAATTAACCTAACGCCTTTGTCCTAAAAAGCGATTGGCTTTGGAGCAATTCGACGGCCGCTGCCGCGGCACGCTCGCTTCGCTCGCTCGACTCGTGCGTTATTTTTCATGTTATAACCTTTTTTTTGGCCAGGGGAAATCCGTTTGAGGACTAAGCCGCGACAGGCACAGAAGCCTGGGGATATTTGTGACCCGATGTGAGAGTGTAGGATTCGCCAGATCGGGGGTGGCACTAGCGTGCCCGGTCAGAACCGGTGCCACGCTATTGGCACTCCCCAGTTAGGGATACCCACTAAAACCCCTGGGTGTTCCGTCCTGCGCCTTATGCCAGGGCTACGGGACTGCGGGATTCCCAACCCCGCGTGCCCTGGCAGGCGTGGGCCTCGCTCACTAGGCCTCTTCCAATGCCAGGGGACTACGCCCCTGGCCACAACTAGGTCTTTTCCAAGCGTGGGGCGGTCTGTAACGCGCCCTACAGGAAGAGAGATGAGCGCGCGCGGAACAGTCGCGCTCTCATCTCGACGGCATGTGCGGTTGAGTGAGAACCCCTATACCCCAAGGGGCCTCACCCGCGCCGCCCGCTTACGGTGGCCGAAGGTCACCATCCGACCTCCGGCGTCGGCGCGTCCTCCTTTGGCGGGAGCGGAGCAGGGAAGTACGCTCACGCTCCCGCTCCGCCTCCTCCTTCGCAAACATGACTTGCTCGCAAAAGGAGGAGACGGCGTCCCCTCCGGTCATGTTCTAACCTAACCTAACTAAACTTAAACCTATCGATCGTTTATCGATGTTATGGCATATAATAATTATGCCTTACAATGATGATAACAAGTGATGTTATTGAAATTGACTTTATGGGAAACAAAGTTTCTAGCACGTGACTAATATAGTAAACGATGAGTATGACACATAAAATTTTAAGAAACAATATTATATCTGTTGACCAGTATAGCAGATGAAATTATGGTAAATGAAATTCTGGCAAGTGGGTGTATCCGGCCACCTGCACCCTGCCCGCTGACTTTCAGAGCAATAGTGCAGACAGTGCAGTGGTGCAAATATATTATGAGCAACATGATAAATTATGTTTGTTTTGAGTTAAGCCATTATACCCGCAGAGTTGGTGAGGTCACACTCGTGACACTGGCCAAAGACGATGGCTGGAACATCGTCGAGTTCTAGTGGTTTTCCGGTCCACGGCCCCAGTCACAATCTTCGGCAGGACCAGATCGAGGAGTCTCATACACTCTCAGCGCGATCCCCATGTAGGCTCAAGTCAGCAAAAATATTTCTGTTCGTCAAAAATAAAAAACGTTGCGCTGCAGAGAGTTACAAGTTATTTTTTTAGCAGACAGGCTGACGGCCCAACTGTGATGGAAAGTAATTACTGTTGCCTATGGACATTAGCAATACCAGAGGTGCTGCCGGCCTTAAAGGAGAAACTAGAACCTGGCCATTGATGCCGGAACACAACTCAGTTGTTATGGTGGCATACGCTAGACCACAGGTGGTAGCCATCCAGTCGGGCAAATACCCTACCACCTGGCTGTGGGTTGTTTTGTCGCCTTTTGTGACAGGCCGCCCGGCCGCAGGAATTAGTATACTTTTTCTGTTCCTGCACGGAGAACATACATTTAGTGAAGTTAACACATCAAGTTTTTGATCCCGAAAAATTAAAGAGTTACCGTGGGATAGTTAAAAAAACTTTAATTACTTAAACAGCTTATAACAGACTGAAAGTAACTTCTCTGCAACGTAACGATAGAGGCGGAGATTTTGCCAGGTGATTCTCAGGTCGGTGAGAGAGTTTTATCTTGTACTAATATATAAAGCTGAAAGCTAATGTATAAAAATGCAACATACCTCTGTTCTTATCAAATTTTTTGTCCATCCAAAGGTTGTCTGGAAGAAATCGCTAACAGCGGTAAGACCGCCTATTGTATTGTAAAATTCTATTTCTGTTAACTGTACCTTTTAAAGTACAATAAACCATATTAATTAATTAATTAATTAATTAATTCATTCAAAGCTGAAGAATTTGTGTGTTTGCTTGAACGCGCTAATCTCAGGAACTACTGGTCTGATTTGAAAAATTCTTTCAGTATTAGGTAGCCCATTTATCGAGGAAGGCTATAGATTATATGTCATCACGCTAATACCAATAGGAGCGGAGCACTAATGAAGAATGTTTCAAAATCGGGGGATTTTTTTAACTTACTTTTTTTTAAACTATTCCACGCGAACGAAGTCACGGGCAGAAGCTAGTTTGGAATAAATGTGTAACATATCAGCGCAGTGAACTGAGTTAGCGCAATTGCGAGGCGTAGCGCAGTGTTACCCACGTCTAGTCGACTCTAGCCTTGCCTTTGTTGCAAAGGGCTTTTGATATCAGCACGTACAGTAAGCAACAGACTGTGAAATGTACAATTGCACACTGCAATATGAACTGCGGCCGTCTTGGTCTATGTCAGGCTGTGTGATTGTTAGTTTACCACAAACAAGACGCAAGTAAAGTCGGAATTCACCCGAGTAAATTAAAAATGAATCATTGGCAACCGAATTATAGACATTTGCGCCTAAGTACATTTTTTGTTACAAAAGATATTTTAAACTAATATTTTTTTCTAAAGCTTTGCGTTTTTGTTTCAGCAGGGTCTAACTAAAACTGAAAGTCTTAAAACAAAATAAATGTTTAAAATGCCTTTTACAATAAAAAATATACTTAGGTCCGAATGTCGCTTACGATAAAATGGCGGTAAGGGCTCGATATGCTAAGATTATTATGTCATTATCTTTGCTAATTTTGTTTAATCTATATAATTATGTCTATAGTTTGGTTTATTAACTGCGTTAATAATAATGTTAGTCAACAACATAATAAAATATGCTGACGATCGGCCGTTGTTGCTGACTGTACCCTCCTCGTACCCATTAGCTGGAGCATTAATTATTTTTGTTGGTCCCCGAAGGATGACCGCTGTGTCACCGCGTTTTTCAATTTCACGCCCGCACATGTCGTCGCCTGTCACACAGCTGCGGATATTTTATCATCTTTTTGAAAATCCGATACCTGAAGAAATACTTATCTATCTATCTATCATTCAAGAGCTATGCTCTTGTCGGTGGAGCCTCCTCCAATCTTCTCTATTATAGGCCAGTCGTTTTACTTCTATGTATGAAACGACACCCACTTTTTCTTTTATTTGATCCATGAATGCTCGCCTTGGTCTTCCCTTCCCTCTTCTTGCTTCCACTTTGCCTTCGATTAACGTACATAAGAAGGTGTCGTGTCGTAGCAGATGGCCAAACATCTTCCCCCTTCTTTCCTCCAGAGTTTTTAAAAGAAGAAATACCGCATGGAGTAAAATACTTTCTTCGTTGCAAAAATTAAACTGAAATTACAAATGTCACCCATTGTGACATAAGGCATTTGCGATACGGTACTTGGGGCGCGTTCCTCTAGTATCTCACAACGTCCAAAATGCTCCGTCCTGCCGTTCCACATAGCGACCACGGCCGTTATGGTCGCGGCGAAAACGTCACTAATGACGTCATTATTTTCGATCACACAGCGCTCACAACGACCCATGTCAAGAGTTGGGTCGAAGTAGGCGTTGACCAAGAGCATTAATTCTCTCTATCGATTAACATTGAAAAAGGCGCGATTTTCAAATCAACCAATGACATTTGTGTATTTCGTCGTTAATGACATCAACGCTCCATAATCCGTTCCACTAGAGTTTATGATTGTAACGCTCGCAAGCAAGTGGAACGGGAAATATCGCGGTCGTAGACGTGGTCGTTGTGAGTCCCTTGTGGAACGTAGCCTTTATAGTCAAGTCAACTGAAACACTTTTAATTATATTAAAAAAGACCAAAGCCTTATAGATTTTTTACGAGCTTAGCAAAGAGTTAAATAAAGTAATTATTAGTAAAGTAGTGTTTAATAAAAAAAACTACGTTTGAACGGTTTTAAGCGCAGTATTTTATTTGATTTTTATTCCGAGGTTTCGGCGACTTTTCAATAGGTGTGATCACGGAAGAAAAGGATTTCAAGTGTCAATGAGTAATGTTAAAGTTATTATTTGACCTACCGCCAATTTGTTCATTTTAATTATTTGGGCACGGTATAGTTATAAGGCACATTTATTTATTATTTGAGATATAAAGTGAATTTTGGGTCGTTATTAAAACAACCACGAAGGTTAGGCCCTCTAACCTATATTAAAAACATTCGGATCTGTTCATAATAAATATATGTGGCCTATAACTGTACCCCACCCAATTAATTACCCGCATGGTGATGGAAAATCGTTATATTTTGGACACTATATCTTTATAAATTACTAGCTGATGCCCGAGACTTCGTCCGCGTGGTGCGGTTTTTTTAACTATCCCACGGGAGCTCCTTAATTTTTCCGGATCAAAAGTATCCTATATATTGACCAGGGATATAAGCTACCACCATACAAAATTTCATTTAAATTGGTCCACTCGTTTCAGAGATTAGCCGGTACAAACAGAGAAACAAAAATTTTGAAAAAATCTAAATTAGTTCTATTTGACTTCTTACATCCACTTGACTCGGTTTTTAGCATTTTTTTTAATTGTACAGTAATTAGATCTCTACAGTTTTATTATATGTATATAGATGTAACCTGTGTTATTCTGAGGTGTAAGCTATATTATTGGAAAGTTTCATCAAAATCTATTTAGTCGTTTTTGCGTGACAGAGTAACAAACATAAATCAATATATACATTCTTACAAACTTTCGCGTTTATAATATTTATAGGACTATATGGGAGCCTAATGTAATTTACCACTATTTTAATTAGAGTAGGCTCCCATAGAGTAAAATTAATTAAGCGACCGTAACCGCTTCCTATCAGCGCCGTCAGTCTGTCTGTTGTACTACAGCTATAAAAAAAGAGTGATTTTTTACTGAATGATTGTTACTCCTTGATTTCTTAAAATCAACTTAATGATTGAGATTTGGTATTAAACTAGAAACAGGTACCTAACAACCACGTTCATGCATCAGTAATAACAAGGAGTTTTGAGATGTTGCTTCAAATAATAGCGTCATTAACTAGGCCAACCATTAAGCCAACAATAATCCTCACAATCTCATCGTAAACAATGAATCTCAACTTCCCGTGAGATTAGCCTTATAATAACACGCTAAAACGGATATCCCCTAACAACAAGGACAAAAGTCCCGTTGCCTAACCTTTAATGTATAGAGGATAAGGCTTAAAGTACAGCGGTTAGAATGAAAGACGTAAGTTGGTGAAGTGATATGTTAGTTTTGCGCGTGGAACCCTAATTTGTGTGGCTGTTACCGGTAGGCTGATTAAACTGCGGCTTAGTGTAGTTTGGCTTATATCTGCACATGTTTTGATATGTATAACGCTTTATATTAAATAAACATTAAAGTGCTTTTTAATTAAATACTGTGGCGACCGAGGTTAGAACCTACTGGCAGCGTAAGCCGGTCTCAAGACTTTTAGAAAAAGGTAGAAGATTCTGGAAGAAAAAGACAAGGAAAGATACATTTTAGAAAGGGATAGATGATGAACAAAAGGATAACGAAACGACGATCGAAATTCTAGAATAGAAGGTACAGGAATGAAAAGACAGAAATAGATAGATGTTTAGAAAGGGACAGACAATAAATAAAAGAATAACGAAAAAAAGATCGAAATTATGGATTCCAGAAGATTCTTTCGGGTATATTAGCAGCGTAAGGTGCGCCTACCAGAGAGTTCAGTCGAAGACAGCAAAGCGACAAGTGTAACCTACCTTTAACCGCCAAATCTTAGAAACTGTTATGGGAGCTGCATACCTCTTGTCATCACAGTAGTCTCTTTAGACCGTTTGTAGCCAACATACATTTGCCATTAAGAGGAAGACGAAGCATCAAGCCAGCCACCACTACAGCCAGTCACCCCATCTCACCAGACGAAGATTATACCTATATATAATCTTACGTGACCAGGTCTGGCAACTTAAACCAAGTGTGCGTTTCACTTGAAAAGGGGTACAACGGGAGCTGCATACGTCTAGTCATCGCAGTGTACAGCGAACTACTGGCTAGCGCAACGCGGGAGCGCACATATTAATAGTTGCTCAATCTCGCTCGCACACCCTCCGTCCCTCCCGCTCACACATTGTGCTATATATTGTACTAGCTATACGTCTTGTTAATATTTGTACATATAGTTACCGTTTCCAAAATAAATTACTTCACTACATTCAGTTCACATCAGCACTCGACAGTGAATACTACTCTCTGCCATCTGAAGTATCATTTAACCTCTACCTCTCGCCGGTACACGCATTTTAACGGTTGCACAAATTCGTCCAATTGATCAAAAACAGGAAGATTCTAGCTGATACTACGATAATTTCTCTCAAGCAAACCATCGTAAGCCAAGCTAAATATTATTTGTTTAGGTCGTTGTCTCGTTAGAGGTCGTCACTTACTATTTGTCTACGGAATCACGGCTTACAAATGAGGATTGTACCCTCTACAAACACTGTCATCACACGTGTGGAGAATAAATAATATACGGTGTGTTTAGGACCACAAAGATTGTAGTAAGAAATTGCCAAGAAACAAATCAGCTGCGCTATTTCAAAACCTAGCAACTCACATTGTTTTTAAATTAATATATTTTTGTGTATTTAGTTACATTTTATTAAAATGACTTAAGATCCCGGCAGATAGTCTTGCCTTGAAAAAAAAAAAACAGAACCAGATTGTAGCGCCACTTACTGGGAGCAATCGTGAATCTAAAGTCGAAACCATGCGGGGACCCATTCGAACACAAACAAAAAAATCATTAAGATCGGTCCAGGGATTTAGAAAGAGTTTAGTGGCATACACACTTAATTGACCGGACCAAAGTACACATAGTAACAAAAGTTCATCAAGATCGGCTTAGTAAGTTAGGAGTTTATTTCATATAGAGAGAGATTTTTATATACTTATAAGATATTAACAATTAGGTAATACATTAATTTATAAACTAGTTCAATTAAGAAAACCCAACTTCTATTATATTCTACCTATAATCTAACTATAAGTAGAATACTGAGCCTAAGTCACCGAAGTCAGCGGATAAGGTTCCTAGAAGGCTGGCTACGTTATCTCGCTGGGTCGCCATACTGATCCCTTGTCCGAGGTATGAACCAGCCCTCTGATCTCCCGAAGTGTCAACAAGTCGTTTTGAAATATCTCCGTAGAGGCTCATGGCCACAAGTCCACACGGTCCAAGCGTTTCAACAGCAAACGGCACAAACATATAACTCTTATTGAGGGTTGCATATTTGCGTCGCTTGAGTGATTCAGCTATTTCCGCCGCCGAACCGGCCGATCTAGACGTGTTTGGTAAATAGGACGCTGTCATATTATCTTTGATATAATAAATTTGCAAGGGATGACGAGTTTCTATTGAATTAATAAATTTATGTAACAGTAAAAAAATTGCTTCGGAAGCGGTGGTGGACTCATGACTTTCAATAAGTAATCTAAAAATAATCCATTTTGAATTAAATACGTTCATTTTTAACCGACTTCAAAAAGGAGGAGTTTCTCAATTTGATTGGTATGTTATTTTATTTTTATTTTTTATGTACACCGATCACGCTGAGATTTATGATCTGATTTACGTGATTCTTCTTTAATTTGATGCGGAATAGTTGCCATTTGGTCCCCTAAAAATTTAACGTAGTTTGGCCCAGCAGTTTTCATTTCATGAACATTTTTATGAATTTTTTCCGTTCCGTTCCGTACGTAGACCGATTACGCTGAGATTTATAATCCGATTTACTTGATTCTTCTGTAGTTTGATGCGGAATAGTTGCCATTTGGTCCCCTAAAAATTTAACATAGTTTGGCCCAGCAGTTTTTATTTATGAACATTTTATTATGAAAAAAATTTCCGGTCTCGTTTCTTAGGACCTATATTTTTTTGAGGCGCGTGGCACCTTTCGTTGGCCTACCTATACATAATTAGACACTAAAAAGTAACAAATAAATAAAACTTCGTTTAAAAATACCGACTTCATAAACTAAAAAGTATAAAATAACTTACTTCTAAAGCTATTCTTAATTATAATATCTTATTTTTAATACATATTATCTAAAGCATCTTGAAGTCTTGAATGTTTTAGATAATATATATTAAAAATAAGATATTATATTTAAAAATAGCTTTAGAAATAAGTTATGTTATACTTTTTAGTTTTTCATTTATGATTATCACTATACGAGCAATTTAAACAATAGCGTCAAACATTTCAACGACTTGCGTAATTTGAATCTGTACCCATTAATACACAGATTAGAAACCGAATATTGCCACTTGACAGACCTTTAAAGTATGTGTAAGTGCCGTCTTCCTGAGTTCTGACAACACTTGAGGTCGGAAGTCATAAATATTGTTTCTGTGTGGTGACCATACTATATATTTTTTGAATAATTGTTATTTTCTATTAAGACAAACCATTTATTTTTAGACCCTATTTTCGTATATCTGGCAAGATAACGAACTAAAATGTATTAAATTTAAGAAATTTAAGACGAATTTCCTGTTTTTATTCCTAAATTTTTTATTAAATATTTTTGAGACGTTTCGGAGTTTATTAGGGACAAATACATACATGCAGGTTGAGATAAAAACATTTTAAAAATACTCACTTTTTATTTATTTGCTTTCATTGATGAATAATATACAGTGTAAATTACATTTACTTATGTTCATATTCAATATATATTTTTACACGTAGATATCCTCCAATAGTTTCCAGTCACTTCTTCTCTTTAAAATATACGTTTACATCCTACCCCATGAAACTTATACTAAATTCTTGCTATCTTCCCATCTGCTGAGTTGTCTTATTTGTATCTTCTTTCCAACCAATCGTTGCCGTTCTGTTAGTATTTTTGTCCAATTTCTTTGCTCTCTATTGTTATATGTCCATTTATGATCGTATAAATAACAAGTTTCGTTTTAATTATAGCACGCATTATGAAACCACAGACATTTATTTACTATATATATACTATATATAGTAAATAAATGTCTGTATGTATATTTGAAAAAATCTTATCTTGTCCTGTATTATGAAATTTCATGGTACCCCTACTGACCCGCTGTGACATGCGCTTGCGCTTACAAAAGCAAATGGAAATAGTATGTTAATGTCTCTAGTGTACTTAATGACGATTTTATTGAGGAAATGTGCAAAAAAAAACTTTAATTTCGCACTTGAACATATGAGGGCGAACTGTACCATTTATTATTATGTCTATTATTCGATTTAATAAACCGTCGATTGGTAGCTGCATTTTTCACAAAAAATTCTAATTAACAATAGTTAAAAAAATCAGTTACAAATACAGCCTTATAGTATGCAGTTTGGTATCTAATATCATTCCTAATATTTGTTTAAACTTAAATTCAAATTTCGGGTGATATAAATCTTTTTTTCTGAAAAAGATTATGCACCTCTTAGTCGTTTTAAGATATATTACAATACAACGTCATGTCGGTGAAAGAATACATCCTGAGTAAACCTGCATATCGATATTATTTATTTATTTAATTCACAAAACGTACTTCACTAAACTAAACATTTATAAATAAGCTTTATAATTAGGCAATATAGAAGTAATTTGATTTTACAAAAACAATTATAGAAGTTAGCATTAATTATAAAAACAAGAACATTACTGATACGTCTTTTTAAAACGAAGTTACTTAAAACTAAACTATAAAATTTTTTTTTATTGTATTTTGGACATTTTCTAATTTAAACTGGCTTAGATTAGAAAATTTAAAACAATAAATCGTCAAAAACAAGAGAAAAAGGAGTAGCAGTAAATATTCATGTAGGATTTAAGAGTATTTAGTTTTTAGCGAGTTATTTTTATTCTTATGCTAGACGCATTTGGCCGCAATCAATAACTATACTTTTACCTGCGGCCGGGTGGTCTGTCGTAAGAAGCGACAATACAACCCACAGCCAGGTGGTAGGGTATTTGCCAGTCTGGATGGCTACCACCCTGGTATAGAGTATGCCGCCATAACAACCTTGAGTTGTGTTCCAGCATTAGTGGCCAGGTTTCAGACTCCCTGAAGAGAGCAGCAGCGCATTTGTAACGCCTTTGGTGTTGTGTCCATAGGCGATGGTAACCGCTTAGGTTAGGTGGGCCGTCTGTATGTCTGCTGAACTCATGCAATAAAAAAATCAAATAAAAGTTTAAATGTTTCATATTAAACTTTCATTTGATTAATTAATTGTATACATCGATTGATCAGTTCCTTGTTAATTTGTTCGGAATTAATGCAACCATTATAAAATTAATAAAACTAGGTTTTAAAGATTTTAACCGTTGAAATGTAGTTTTATTGTGTATAATAGTCGCGAAAACTTAAGAAAATATTATTATAAAAATATATTTAATTGACAAGTTTTTGGTTCATTAATTGTTAATTCAGATTCCATTTTGTTTAACCTGTTATATTATTAAGAAAAGTATCTATAAGTTAAAGTAGATTAACAAAAGCTTTGTGCAACTCAACCGAAGCGTTACAAAGTAAGCTAAGTAAAGTTGTCTGGAATAAATTTATTGCTTGTAAGTGGTAGATGTTTGTTCTTCGTGATTATTATTCTAGAATACACACTACTTACCTTTGAAGACTGGGCTGATAACACTCAGTCTTCATTGGCTCGGGATATTTCCGGTGCGGTGTATGCGGTTAAAAAGGTTTGTTAAAATGCCCACACCACGAGTACCCATCGCCTTCCAGGCTTCGATGGGGACTCCATCGGCTTCGACAGCTTTCCGATTCCTCATGCGGCGAAGAGCCCTATGAACTTCTGCAGGCGTTATCGGTGGCACTAGTCCTTGATTCGGAGGGAGGTTCGGTGGCTGTACCTTTTTGTGCCGCTTATTCAGCAGCTCGTGGAAGTACGAGCGCCATCTCTCCTTCACCGCGAGGTCGTCACTATTATGTTTACCGCCAGGATCTTTAACACAGCGGCACTTGGAAATGCCCTGTGCCGCTTTGATCCTGGAACGTGCCAACTTATAAATGAACTTCTGCCCCTCACACGATTCCAACTTATCGTACAACGATCGTAAGTGGTCTCGTATGGCTCTGGCTACAGCTCTTTTAGTTTACGTTTTGCGGCCCTGTATGCGTCGCGATCTTCAGGAGATCTGGATGCTTGCCACTTTTTGAAGAGGGTTTTCTTCACCCTAACCTCCATTTGGACTGTGTCGTTCCACCACCGAGTCTCCTTATCACACTTGCGTCCACCCTTAGACACACCCAGCACTGCCTTTGCCGCTTTAGTAATGGCTGCCTGGATTTTGTCCCAGTGGCTCTGGACTAATTCGCTATCAGCTCCGACACACATCTCAACGGATGCTGAAGCGAACTCCTGGGATTTGCCTTCATCAAGCAGCCACCATCTAATTTGGCGTCGACAATGCTCAACGGGTTTGTCTTTGGGTTTTACGCAGAGGTCCATGACAAGGAAACGGTGTTGTGCCGTGAGACTCCCTCCGAGTATGACCTTGCAGTTGGCTACTTTGCCGATGTGGTGTCTCCTGGTGAGTAGGTAGTCGACCTGGGTAGCATGCCTCCTGCTGTTGTAGGTGATTAAGTGTTCGGATTTCTTTTTGAAATACGTGTTCACGATGGCAAGATCGGCAGCCGCACACTTTCGAAGGATGTCCTCCCCTTCTGCGTTGCGGCTTCCGTATCCGAAGCCACCGTGAACACGCTAAAATTCCTCCCACTTCTCACCTACATGACCGTTCAGATCACCACCCAGAACGACCCCCTGTGATAACGGGACGCCACGCAGTACATCACCGATTTGATCCCAAAACCTCATTCTGTCAGTGTCGCTACAACCAGCCTGTGGCGCGTAGGCACTTATCAAATGGGTCACAATCCCAAAAAATTCAACGTTAAAAATGTCTATTCATAATTGATATACGGTAGCAAATTATTATCTTAAGCACTGACAGCTGCATTCACAGCGGGTGACCGGTGACCGCTGACCGCGCGCTGATTGATGTCATGCTCGCAACGTTCACTATTCACACGTGTTAACTTTCACATAATATTGTATTAGAATGAGAATGAGTTTATAGTTTTATAATATGGACAAGGCAAGTAAATAAACGATCTACCGAATGGTAAAATATCTCACTAGTATAACTTGCTTATTTATTGTTATCTTCAACTTGAACGACCAATATGAAAGTCGACAATGATAAAGAAGAAAACTATGAAACATATTACAAATTTGTATAATATATTGTTACGAGCCACAGGACTCGATTATTAAAAATGCCGTTGGAACTACTATAGAATTTATTCGAACTGTACAAACACGTATAAAACAAATACAAATAACACTGGATGCAACCAGTTCACATTGCACTATTCGATACTAACGCCCAAAGTCCGTCGTCTATATCGCTAATCGAGAGTACTAGAAAACGTCTTACTCGCTTCGTGGTCGTCGCTTCACTGGATTCGTCGATTACTAGAAAAGGATAATAAGCTGCGCTTACAATAGGCTGTGCGGCTTATCTTTAACGGTATGTAACAATATATTTATTTATTACTAGATTTATCCCGACGGCTACGTCGCGTGTCAAACCCTACGTAGTGACATTATTTTACTTACACAAAAACTTAATTCTGTTTTTTTACATACGATAATAACAAAGAAACTAAGTGCATATTATACGGTAGACACTCTAGACGATTACCTAACAAAACATAGAGGTGAGTTGAAGCCAACCTAATTTGAAGTAATATAACGTGTTGGTTATGACAATGTTGATATTTGTTAGTGAATTGAATAAACACGATTGCAGTGTCATCTATTTAGTTAATCCGTCTATTATAAGGAGACGATGTGATTCTATGAAATAAAGAGTATTCTAAGTGTTGACTTGAGATATAAGCCAGCTCTATGTCGAGTTTCATTCATATACGTTCAGTAGTTTTCAAAAAAGATGCGACTGCAGCGCCACCTTTTTCACTGTTTTCGCCTACACCACGGAAACAACGTCATTTATCAGCATAAAAAGTATCCTAAGTATAACCCAAGATAAAACTATTTCCGTTTCGAATTTTATTTAAATCCATTGAGCAGTTTTAACGTGATGCTTTAACAGACAGAAAGACCAGCAGACGGACAAAAAATCTAAAAATTGTATTTTCGGAAGCTGGTGGTTCGAATTAACCCCCCTGATTTTTGTACACTTTTGAACGTATTGTACAAACTTGAACCATTTACAGATTTATATATATATACTATAGATATATAAATAATGAGTTTAACTGATGCAGATATTATTTTTATACTTATAATACTATTTTTAAAGAATTTTTAGTTGCTTGTTTAACAATTACAATCAACACATTTATTTAAAAAAAATATTTCATGCGCTTTTGCATTTACAATTATTTATCCATAACAATTCTACTTATAGTCTAAGGGATTATAAGTAGAATACAATATAAATTAAGTTTCCTTCATTTTACTAGTTTATAATTTAATGTAATCTACCATGTTTAGTTGTGTTTAAGTTATTATCGTTGGTATCGCCAAGTACACACATGCACATGGCAAATATATAAAACAAATAAATTAATAACATTTAATAATATAATATAAAATATACTACGCTCGCAATATTCCGTAAACGTTTATATTTCAAAAATAGCACAACTAATACCTCTGTGTGTAAATCGCCGCTTTATAAATAAACAAATACATAATACTGCTAAACCTATAATTAATAAAGGTGAAAGTGAATTGAAGTGAGGAGCAGCTACGTTTCATGCCCAGTAACCAGGTACGTGCGTGCTCATTCTCAAATTCCCATCCAAATTGTCCCATTTTCTTTTTTTTCAATTTTAAAACAGTTTGTTTATCATTAAGCTCGGCGCCGCCGCAACAATCGTTATATCTAGAATAATATTTATATATCAACAATTATAACTTATCTATTTAAAAAAAAAAAATAATAACGCTGGGTATATTTAATTAGCTTATAAAGGAAGTTAATTAAAAATACCCAGCGTTATTGTATATTTTTTTTTAGCATTAGTTGTCAGCGTTATTATATATTATTTATGAATAGTCTGCATCCAGCAGCATTGACGCGTTACTATATACAGAAAATGGGCAACTGTCTATACTTCATCCGTGCGGGAACGAAGAAAGAATACAATTTGCTGCGGCTGGGCGGCCTGTTGTAAGCGGCGACTAAACAACCCACAGCCAAGTGGGAGGGCATTTGCTCGACTGGATGGTGACCAACCCTGGTCTAGAGTATGCCGCCATAACAACCTTGTGTTGTGTTCCAGCATCGGTGACCAGGTTCCAGTCTTCTTTAAGAGAGCAGCAGCGCACTTGTAGCACCTTTGGTGTTGCAAATGTCCATAGGCGACGGTAACCACTTTCCATCAAGTGGGCCGCCTGCCTGTCTACTGAACTCCTGCAATAAAAAAACTTAATAATATGCGAAAGTTTGGATGGATGTTTGTTTCTCAATGACGCCAGAACGGCAGAACAGATTTGGATGAAATATGACACGTAGATATTTCATAGTTTGCAATAGCATATATGTTACTTTTTATCCCGGAAGAATTCACAGATCTCGTGGGATAATATTAAAGCGAGCAAAGCTGAGAGCAAAAGTGAGTTGATAATAAATTGTTTTCATTAATACACAGTGAGACCACTCTTTGATCAACTGCCCTGTCAATAACATCTCCATACGTCAATTTGAGCTCACTGAAACAATTGCCAGTGATTTTGTATGGAGCATATCAGCGCTCATTAATCAACGCAGTGGCCGGTCGGCCGTCAGTCACCGTGACAGCGGCGTGCACGTGCAATTTATGCAACTGTATGTTTTGTGTTTATGTGAAATTCCTTTCAAATAATGATGTCCGTTTTTAGGCTACCCATACGTAATTGTTTATATATACGATTAAAACGCTATTATGCAGTCATTTGGTTTGCACCTCAAGCTGATACCGGGTCTTCATTATGAGACAGAAACATTAGGTGCACAAAGTTAATCCACGAAACAAGTTACGCTTGTTTCAAATTTAGGTAATAATATAAGACATAAATCTGGGACGTTTCCCCGCACTCAGACCATAGTAAAGAATGGAAACTTCGATTACAAATTTTAATATACTCCGAATTGACCTCAAGATTTTTGTTTCCAGTGTGTTAGGCGAGCAAGGCTTAGAATACTGGACCAAACATTGGCATGTTAAAAATTTATAAATTGATTTAATAGAGTATAGGTTGTTACTTCGTTAATAGCACAAATTTTATATTATGTGAAATATTTATTCATATTTAACTCGATTGACAGTTTCCACATTTGATATATCATCTAATGAAGTATCCAAAACACCAACCATTATGCAAATGTCTTTGGACCACTAATAATAAATAATTTATGGGATGAAATGAGGGTAGGTTTTATGTAGTGATGTATCTATCTCCTTGGGTTTTGTAGGTAGAGTATTTCGAGTCATGAAATGACTTATATCGTAACTTAATATTACTGTACAAAATCTAGGAGGCTTGAGGGTTTTGTAAGATGACAAAAGTGTCTCCTTCAACTTAACTTTCAACTAACTTTTTATGCATGATAAGAGTATGTGTAAACCATTAATTAAAGAAGGAGCTACAGCGTTTTTAATTAAGAACTTATGACATATATATATTAATAGCTATATACCTATATTTATTAATATGTATGACTCTCGAGACCATGGGGCATAAAAATATCCCATATGTTTGGAGCCTTCGTGGGACCATGGAAAGGCCAACATAGAGACCCTTTGACACATTTAATTTAAATAAGGCGTGACACTGAACGGCGATTATCCCTGTCTACACCATATATGTATGCACCCAAGGACAAACCCCGGTCACTGTAGGACTATTGTACAAAATTAGAAAAAAAGGTACCGAGCTATTGGGATTAACTGTTGGTAGAACTAGAGATTTGGGCTTTGGGAACTATGGCGTCTGCCCGTCGTGATGTTCGGGGTATATGGAAAATATGGGTAGACGGTGCCTCGCTACTCTCTATATGGGCCCCAAGAAAATGCTGTATAAGATTGGCAAGTGGCAATATGGAGATTAGTGGTTAGGGCTGCAGGTTCACTGATGTTACTTCCGACGTTATGTCATTTATCGCTTCCACCCCTGGAGCTTGAGTCTTAGCCAGCGATCTCCATACCGTGCCGGCTAGTTAAAACAAGCACGGAGACGGGTACGAGGAAGCCTTAGGTGAATATTGACATGACACGAGCTTTGTGGCGACAAAGCCCTTTATTTATTATATTATTATTGTCACACTTATTAGTATATTGTTAAGCTGCACACTAACACACTATTTTTAATAAGACTTTGTCCATCCAAAGTTTGCCTGGAAGCCACCCATTGTACATACTACCTCATGCTTTTAAGGACAGGCTTGACCTTTTCAATGCATCGGTTAAGCAGGTTAAGAAGTTTCACACTCTATGTTAACATGTGTAATTTTATACTTCTTTTCTTTTCTTTCTTTTTACACTATTATGTACATGAATGTTTATATTAAGCGTGCTGTTCTGTTCTGGTGTTCAAGAAGGCCATTCAGCAGTCGTGTTGTATATATCTTCGATATATGCTTAGAACTACGCAAAGCTGAGTTAGCCAGATTGCGAACTTATTAAAATAAAATAAGTATAATACACTTTATATTATATATATTGTTACATGCCGTCAAAGATAAGCCGCACAGCTGCCTATTGTAAGCGCAGCTTATTGTCCTCCTGGATTAGGGAATTCTTTGTGTTTTGAATTTGGAATTAAGAAAAACATGCTATTATTTTTCTACTTGTTTTATAACCAGCATTAGGGTCGAACTAATCCTTATTGTTATTTGTTAGCCGTTCGCAGGTGTGCAAATTAGTATTTCTTAGATACTCAGTGTGCGCGGCCAATTTCTTTGTACTGTGTAGTTAGTATAAGACGATGCCCGAATGGAGGGGAGGGCAGTCAAGCGACGAGTACGAAGCGAGTAAGACGTTTTCCAGTACTCTCGATTAGCGATATAAACGACGGACTTTGCGCGGTCGAATTGTATGGAATTGTGCAGTGCGAACTGGTTGCATCCAGTTTTATTTGTATTTGTTTTATACGTGTTTGTACAGTTCTAATAAATTCTATAGTACATCCAACGGCATTTTTAATTCGAGTCCTGTAGCTCGTAAAAATATTTTACTTTATATTATATATATTTATATATTTTATAATGCTGATGTACAATAAAGATTGTTGTTGTTGCTCTTTGGGCCTAAAGCGACCGCTTTCACAGTTTCATCTTAAGAATACGACACGTATCAGAATAAAGTGCATCTTTATGTTGCCTTTTTTAGTATATAGATGAAACACGTGTAATTTCTTACTAAGCAATTTTCCAAAAAGACTTCCTTACTTGGCTTAAATTAGATTTTTTAAAAACCGTTTGACTCCATTCGACGTTTGAAATTTTCAATTTGACTCAGAACGTTTGGAATCGAGTCAGTTCGCTGCACTAGTAGCCTGTAAAGGGCGTGACTAGGTGACGGGTGTACAATGCATGAAAAATGACGTCTCTGGCACACGTCAGATTATTCACCATGAATAATGCTGTTCGGTTGTCCTGAATAGTGTTTTGGAGTAGCAATGTCATGTTTCTAAAAAGGTTCGCTTGATAAGCGTTTTAGGAACGGTTTAAAAAGGAATTGTTGTGTCAGTCACATGCCGGTGTTTATTTTGATAGTATTTAATACTTTGGTTCATATGATATAAAGGATGTAAGAAGAAGAATTAATGTAGAGTGGAAAAAACTGGAGATAAGTAGTCGTTGTTACGCGTGTTAAACTAATGCCAATCGAATTAAACACCAGTTGTAAATGTTTTTTTTTTTAATTAGCTTTTATTTAAATGATCTAAATATAAAATAAATTAACTTTATATATACTGAACACATCCATTGTATAATTTTATATATTTATTATAAGAGCTTGTCGCAAGGCCTGTTTTACACAGGGAAATCTCTTGCACGGTCAAATTTCGCGACATGCTTTTGTATTTTATAAAATTCATATCTTCTTTTTCTTCAGCCAATCTCAGTCCACTGCTGGACGTAGGCCTCCCCAAGTACGCGTCACATATCCTGGTCTCCCGTCTTCTTCATCCAGCCTCTGCCGGCGATCTTACGCAGATCGTCAGTCCACGGGGCTGGCGGGCGTTCTACACTACGTTTGCCGAGACATGGTCTCCACTCCAGGACTCGTTTGCTCCATCAACTTGCTAATTTTGCGAGCTATGTCGGTTACCTTCGTTCTCTTACGGATGTCCTCATTTCTGATTTTATCCACAAGAGAAACACCTAACATAGCTCGCTCCATAGCCCGTTGAGCGACTTTGAATTTAAGGACCAGTATATAAAATTATATAATATAACAAAATGATAGATTTCACGTATTTCAAATTTATTTCTATGTTCTCATAGATACTATTTAAATAAAAGTTTGTTCTTAATTTTTTGAATTTTCACTGCACATGACGTTAGTTTTTTGGTGTGAAACTACAAAAAAGTTTTTTTTTATATTTTTACTTCATTTTCGTATATTTTCATTAGGACTGAACAAACATGCAAAATTGCAGACATAATATGGGAACTTCTGCTAATTGAGCGTTATTATTTGAATTAAACAAAGTAACAAACATTGCAAGATTAAAATAAATACACTACTGACCACTAAATGTTACATATAAACATGTGCTAGGGTATTGCCCGACTATGACCACCACCCCTGGCTAGAGTATGCCGCTACAACAACTTTGAGTTGTGTTCTGGCATCAGTGGCTAGGTTCCAGTGTCCAATTCGAGGCCGATAGCACATTGGCAACACCTCTGGTATTACTGATGTCCATAGGCGACAGTAACCACTTTCCATCATAGTTGGGCCGTCAGCCTGTCTGTTGTGCTAGAGCAATAAAAAAAATATAAACATGTTTATGAACGATAAAACCTTATGAATTGAACATAAATATATTTGACATACTGTTATAGTAGACATTTTATTATTTAGATGTATTATTACTTATTTTTAATGATTGATAAATGTAATTTATATGTTTGATTGTATTGATTGATTGTATGAAATATTCCTTTATAAGTCAATATTGTAATAATAATTTTGCACATCCAATTATAAGCAGAATGTATTGATACTGTTACGACCTAGAAGCCAACAAAAACAAATTCACACCTGCATACTTGTAAAATCACATTTTATTACCTTTCGGCATTTGTACTTCTTTTGTTTACTTTGTGTTTAAAATTTGTCATTAGAAAACAACCCATTGTGTATTGTAATCTTTTATGGCAGTTTTATGCCAGTTGTGTCGGATTTAAAGTACAAACTGATTCTAGGAAATTAAGGCCACGCGGCCGGGCGGATATATTGCATTTGTGCGGGATAAAACGATGGCCCGAGGGAGGGAGGAAGTTAACAGCGATAACCACAAGCGAAGCAAGAGGTGTGTAGTACAATCGGGAATCTAATAAGTGACGGACTTTGCGCGTTTTATTGAATTACGACCTTCTGCATTACGTTTGGACTTGTTGTATTCGGTTATATTTGTACCTGTGTTATACGTGTTTGTATACTTCGAATAAACGCTATAGTAATCCTAACGGCATTTTAATTAGAGTCTCGCGACTCGTAAAAATACTATAGAAACCGCAACATCTCTGTACATATATTACGCAATAAATATATTGTATTCTATTCTATTTTTAAAAAAAATCTAGTAAAACAAAAAAGGGAGGTTAGGTTCCTAGTCTTGAGTTATTATTTTACATCCTACTGTACATAATATGTCGTGTATAGGAATAGTCGTTAGTCATGGTTAGCTTCATTCAGCGTATCTTAATACCCCCTTTTAGAAATATGTGAAGTTGACAAAACACAATGCACATTGTTGAGTGGTGATCAAATTTTACGTGGCCGTTACCGGAGCGTTGCTTACGACCTGTGTATTCAACGGGGTGTTATTTAAGGGACCCCCAAGTAGGCCTAATAGGACCGGTGAAACGTGATATCAGACTTTGAAGGCTTATACTGGTTTTTTACCAAAAAAAGAGTGAGATGTTTACAATAAAACAAAATGGTGGTAGTTGCGAAAATAATTTATTCTTTATTTTCAAAACTACCCACAATTACGTAACATGACACTTATTCCCTTTTTATAATGCCTTTCACGGCTTTTGTGGTTGAGTGGGTGCCTTCGCCGGCCTGACATGGTAATTATCGTAAGCTAAGTTTCCATTATTTACTATGGTCTGGGTTCGCCCCAATGTGGGCCGTTCTATTTCATCCATAATGCAAGTGTATATTACTTCGTTTGGGCAATTTGACGATAACTTCAGTTTTCGTCAAAATCGACTTAGCATTTCTTTTAAGAGTATTTCGCTATTTAGAATAATTATTAATGATTTGGCCCTGAAGGCCCATTTCAAAAATTCACCCTATATATAAAGATGTAATTTCGTTCTACATTATATAACTAAATTACATGAATATAGTCAAGGTGGCGAAGTACGTCAGTGGGGAACTCCATACACGTTTAGTTATTTCAGAGTTTGAATAGTTATGAGGACAGCAAATCAGTCAGTGAAGCTAAGACACCATTGAATTCGGTCTTCGAATTGTAGTTGGCGCTAAATTCCGTTTTAAAAAAAAGGTATTCAACGAACGGTGTATGAACTTACCCCTTTGACGGACTTCGCCTCCTTGACTATACATTGTATAACTAAATTATATCTTTATATATACAGGTGAATTTTTCAAATAAGCCTTCAGGGTCAAATCCTTAACTATAAATAGCGAAAAACACTCGAAGGAATTTCGAGGTCGATTTTGACCAAGATTGAAGTGGTATCATAAAATTTTTGAAAAATCAATTACCGTTGACTGGATTCAAATCGGCTGATTTTGAAAAAAACATCACATTCAGTATTATTATACCAAATAATAGTATAGCTTGTAAGGATCAATTTCTGTAAAGGAATGTTAAACAGCAAATCAAAGGATATAGTTGATTTTGAAAAAAATATCTATTTTCCATATAAGTCGTTTTATTTTAATCGTTTAGGTAAGGTGTGATTTCTTATATTGAATCTAATTTTTAATTGTATCATCATCGATAGTTCACATAACAACTAAACTCAGTTTGACAGATGCCAAATGTAGCTTTATAGAACGGTCTTTGTTAAGGCCAAAGCCTGATTCAAGGCTTTGGCCTTAACAACGACCGTTCTATAAAGCTACATTTGGCATCTGTGGCGTAAGAAAAAAAAAATACAAATTGTCATCGACAGTGACATTTTGTGATGAATAGTTTTTTCGTCTCCCGCCTTTCATACAGCTCTCGCACTGATATATCTTTTTCTTTTCGATTCACATCCACCGCAAGTTTAATAATATTAGGTTGGGGAAAAAGTTTCTTCGCATTTTATATAAAAATTCAAAAGGTTTTTTTATAAAGTTTATTTACATTTGACTAAAGTATGTAGGTGCCATTTTGTTGGATAACTTTTTGCCATCTTGTAGATAAGGACGTGATCCCATTGCTATAAAAATTTTGGGGCTTCTGATCAAAAAACTGCGACAAGTGGTTTTGGCAGTCCTCTCGTGATGTTAACCTGACACTGCCTAAGGAATTCTGCAGAGACCGAAGCAGGTGAAAATCTGAAGGTGCAAGGTCAGGACTATAGGGCGGATGCGTTAACACCTCCCAGCCAAACACGCGTATTTTTTGCTGAGTGGCTAAAGATGTGCGAAGTCTAGCGTTATCATGGTGAAAAACCACACTCCTTCTGTTGATTAATTCCAGCCGCTTTCTCTCAACTTTTTGCTTTAATCTCATCAGTTGTTCGCAGTACAATTCAGAATCGATGGTCCTGCCTGGCGGTAACAGCTCATAATGAATAATGCCTTTCCAATCCCACCATACACACAGCATCACCTTGTTGCGAGTGAACCCGGGGTTCGCCACAGTCTGTGAAGCCTGACCGGCCTTTGACCACGATCTTTTTCGCACGTCCTTGTCGCACGTGATCCACTTTTCATCACCAGTTATCAGCTTTTTCAAAAATAGTTTGGTTTCATTACGTCGTAATAAAGAATCACAAATTAGTACACGGTTCATTAGGTTTCTTTCAGTGAGCTCATGAGGCACCCAAATATCGAGCTTTCAGTGTATCCAGCTTTTTCAAATGCGCCAAAATGAGGTAACTACTAATATGCCGATCCGGATCAAAAATGGCATCTATTTTGTTTGTAAAACATGCATATTTGATATCAAAACCGGATTGAAAACGCTTAAACCAAATTTGCGCTACTTTCACAGATACTGCATTAGGTCCATGAACATCACAATTTTTTTTCGCGGCTTATGTTGCATTTTTACCTTTTTTGTAGTAAAATTTTAAAATTTATCGAATTTCTTCATTATACTCACTCATTTTAACAATAATAAAAACAAATGAAAATCACACATTTACCTAATTTGAATTTGGGATTGTCTTCATTAAAATTAAAACTTTTTAATTATACCAAAACCAGCCAGATACAAATGGTATAGTCAAAGAGATCTTATTACAAGTTCATACATACTATATGCGAAAAGACTTTTTCCCCAACCTGTTATAATAATAATATGAAAGTGCCTTGTCCGTGTTCTGGACCACCAATCCCAAATCCAGTGTGTGTGTTCAATTATTCAGAAAGAAGCAAGGCCACGGGCCGGCCCAAAGAAGATCGCATCATCGAAAACAAGCAAGTCACACACAGCACCTATACAGTCCACCCCGCTTTTAAACCAGTCGTAATATAAAATCTTTAATGAAATTAACATCAAACGCTCGTCGCTTCATACAAAAAACACGGAGAATAATATTATTCCCGTTGCAACCGCTTTGGCGCAAATTGCCCGGCGAGCGAGGTGTCACTTGTCAGCATGTCGACCAGTCAACCCGTAGACCTGTCAACCTGTCAACCCGGTTGACAGTTGACACCGAACGGGCGCCGTCGCAACTGATTTACATAAAACTGGCAAGTGACAATTAAAAGGCTTGTTATGTAACCGCCGCGTTCCGCGACCAGTCGATTTCATTACGTCTGATGTTTGTCTGATTTTTTGTGAATTTCAATTCGTGTATGCAAAAATCACATATTGATTTTCAGGGCAAGTACTTGCAGAATATGAAAGTTAGTACTTAACAAGTAAGTCACATCTGGAGAACCTACAGCGTTTTCGAAACACAGTATTTCGTATGATTCTTAATGCACCGTGGTTAATAAAAATGAACGAAATGCACGAGTGCCTAGAAATGTAAACGATTAAGGAAGTAATAAACACTGTAGCTATCCGTTACAAAAACACACAAACAAACTAGCTGTACCCTTGACTGATGCTAGCCAGACTGTGAAACGGTTGAAACGATACCACATTTGCGAGCTCCAAGGCCAAACTTAACGCGTGTACTTTTTAAGAGAGGTCATTTACTGTAAGGCTAAATCGCCACTGTAAAGTTTTCTCACAACACTTCTACTACAAAGTTACTATTGATCGCAGACAGTAAAAAAATATTAAAATAAGGTTAGAAAACTGTTTAAGTGGTACATATAATAATAAAAATTCTCATAATGATTACAATTTAAGAAATATACCTACTAAGCTACATCGGGATATTTTCTTTGTATGTCACAATCATTTTATCGTTTCGCAGAAAATAGTATATTATCCGTTCCAGTTCGGATAGAATCAATCATTAATAAATTTTTCTATGAGTCCATCCCTCTATCCTCGGAACACTCCTCATTGAAGCAAGAGACACGATATCTTTCTGGATACTGGCATACTTTCACTATGACAATCTAAGCGTGGCTTACATTCACCTCCGTTGGCTCAGCGACCCAAAACGTGTCTTGGCCTTCGAGACGGCAATCGTCACCTTGTTCTATCCTGTGCGGTTTCTTGTCAGTTTTTGTCTTGACTAAGCCACAAGACCACTCTATCCTCCATTCTATCCTTATATAGTTATTTGGGACGGTCAGTCATCCTCCATCGTCGTCCATGCTTTCATTACACTTTGAACTTCTGTCGTTCGTTCTACGTGAACAAGCCAGCGGAGCCGTTGAGGTTTTATTTTTCCTACTATTATGGACTCAGCCATAAGACCACTGAGATCAAAACCCTGCAGCTTCCATCCTCTCTTCTTGTTGTACCCAAAATCTTATGGAGAACTTTACATTCCACCACTGATAGCGGTCTTCTTGCAGTGCCTTGAAATAAACCTACCCTAAATCCATTACGCCTCACGTAACATCGAAAAAACACGTTCCCCATACACATTATGCGGAAAAAATGAATATTGAGTATCTTATAAAATTTATTACTCAGTGTCTAACCGAGTAGGTCGTAAAGCCGTAACGATACGCGTTGCGGGCAAACGCGGCTATCTCGATGATACACTATTAATACGCCTGATACGGGCCCGTTAATACTGCCGTGTATTAACCCGACCCTCCGCTTGTCGTTTTTAAAGTAATGACACACCTTTACGCTTCTGTGTGGCATAAGTCGTAAAAGTTCATACTTTGGAGGTCTTCAGGTAGAAATAAAATACAGTTGTAGGTTTGAATTGCAGTTCAGGAATGCATATCTATTTGGTAAAAATACCAATTAATATTTTATATTACATCACACATTTAGCTGCTAAACAAAATATAACATTTAATAATAATAAGCGCATTCGAACGATTACACGTGTCGCGGTGAGGTGAGGCGAGGTATGTGCGGAGGGGAACACGGGGGCCTCGATTAGGAGCAGCGCGTTTACCGATCATTTGCGAACGGCCGCACGGACGTCTACGGCTACAGTACTATAGCGCTACGAAATGAGGTTTTTAAAAAGGGAGTCATAAATTTTTTTCGAGGCCGGTAGCGTGTTGTTGACGTCTCTGGTGATCTGCCTGTCTAATGTAGTGCGGCTATAAAGGAAAAACCAACTAGAATAGGACGTAGTATAACAATGCTGGAATCATCATCTTGGTTACAGTTTTTAAGGCCGGCTCGATTGGTATGATACCATGCTTTGACAGAATATTGCCACGAAATGGTTATACCTTTGCGATGATCGTTTTCGTAGATTAGTGAGAGTATTGATGGCCTACTTTCCTCTTCACCTACCTTAACTTCCTTATCCCATCTACCCCTCTGTTTGTCACTGGAAAAGTTGACGGCAAGAGACCTAGCAATAGATCTCCAAATAGATAGACTGAAAAGGTTGCTGACCAGCTGAATATAATATATTAATAAATTCGGCTTTTCTCCGGGTTCAAAACCCGCCTCGCTAGAGCAGTTACTTACTGCTAACCAAGCCACGATCCTCAGCAGCGAGGGAACGACTCATATGAAGCAAAAGTCTGTGTTTTGTTTTTTTATTTATATAAAGCTTCATTACAAAAAAAATACAAATCGACTATTCGTTTACCAAGTTCCTTGTCATATAAAAATAACTTCGTAACGAGGAAGTTTAGTGAGTACTTAACCGTTTCGTATTAATACCCCACTTACCGCTTTATGTTATGACCGTGGCTCGACTCGGTTGCAGTGTAATTGTTTAGGGTTGTTTTATGTGCCCCCTTATAACTTGCGATACAATAAATTCTCGTTTATTGACTACATTTTGAATAATAGACTTAGGATTTTCGAATAAAGTCTGTGTTTGTATTTTATGTGAATTCACCAAACATATTGGCATTCTGCCACACTTAGAGTCGAATAATGGTCCATACACTTAAATAAAGGTTTTCATTTTAAACTTTTATTTAAAAGTATATTTCGCCTTATTTGGTAGCAATATAAAGTAAGTGATACAAGTTCAGAGGTAATTTTACTTACAGATGATTATTTTTTTGCTTCAATGTATGGTATAAGCTGTATTCTATTTAATCTGTAAAATACAAACGTCATTGTCATTAATGTCAATCAATCATGACAAGAGACAAATTATCGAGATCCTCGCCCCCTTCTAATGATTGAAAAGGACACGGACATAAGCATATAACTTAAAATATATTTGTTTTTAATAATAATAAGAGTTCATGTAAAATTAATAAAAATAAAGTATAAAAGATTATAATTGGTGTTTTTAGTATCAAAAAACGAACAAGACTGTGGGAAAGATATCGTTAATTAGATTGGTCAGATCAGATCTGTGCTTGGATATCTGATTTCTTGATGGGAAAGACCGATAAGAGTGGTTGTAGATGGCTACTCTTCCGATCACACGGCAAGCAGTGCCAGAGTCCCTCAAGGATCTGTCCTCTCCGCAACTCTCTTTGTGCTGCATATTAACGACCTACTTAAGCCCGGAGTTTTTGGCTACGCAGACGACAGCACGGTGGTGGAGAGATATATGTCCAATGCGCGAGATAACAGAGCCCAGATTCAGTTGCACAGAGAGGCGATGGTCGAACGGCTAAACTTATCCTTGCAAGCAGTCTCCGAATGGGGTGATGCAAACTTGGTTACGTTCAACACCTCCAAAACCCAGGCATGTCTATTCTCCGCAAAACGGAGTCTATTTGATCTGACTCCCACTTTCAGAGGTTTGTCCATTACATTGATTGATAGACTCCAGCTTCTGGGCATCTCTTTGACTCCAACACTCAATTTTGGCACGTATATAGAGTGGCCGAGTGTGAGTAGGAGAGTGCCGCCCAAGTGGCGGCCAAAAAGCTGGGTGTACTCGCTAGGGTGAGACAGTACTTCACTTTGGAAGAACTGCTGAACTTATATCAAGCACAAGTTCGGTCCTGCATGGAGTGCTGTTCACATCTTTGGGACGGATCAGCTAAATACCAGTTGGAGAAAAGAGCCAGGAAGCTGGTCGGCAATGATCGCCTTTTTTATGCTCGACTTCAGAGTCTAGAGCATAGACGCAAGGTCGCGGGGCTGACCGTCTTCTATGGGATACATTTCGGGTAATGTTCCTTAGAATTGCACGAGCTGATTCCTCCATCCCCTTTTTACCGTCGGACAACCAGACGCACCAGTTTGCGCCACAGTTACATGGTGGAAATACCACCAGTCAGAACCAAGCGTTTCGCTTCATCTTTTCTGGTGCGCACTGCCGAAGAGTGGAATTATTTGCCGGAGTCTCTTTTTCCTGACAAATACAATCTTGAAGTCTTCAAGTCCAGAGTGAATAGGTATCTTCTAGGTAAGCGTGCTCCATCCTAGACTGCGTCATCACTCAACATCAGGTGAGACAGTGGTCAAAGGCAAACGTATAGTTCCGTAAAAAAGATGTTAAAAACTCATGACAATGTTCTTTGTTGACTTTTTTATTTAACTCAATAAACAGATGGGAATATATTAGCTATGAAAGACTTTTAAAATTGGGAAGAGTAAAATTTAAAAAAACTAAGCTATCATTCACTGTCATTAGACCAATTTTGATGTACGGCTGCGAGGCCTGGACACACACTGATGGAGGAGAACCAATTGTTGGTCACAGAGAGGAGGGTTCTTAGAAAAATCTTGGGCCCAACAATAAAAGGAGATGGTACCCGGAGGGTCCGAATCAACTCCGAAATAGAAGACCTCATGGCCGAGCCCAACATAATTGGGGAGATACTTGTAAAATCTCACAGTCTCCGCTGGCTCGGTCATGTGGAACGGATGGAGGAGGATCGAGGAGTGAAGAAAGCATACTTGGGGCGACCAGTCGGTCGGCGATCGATTGGTCGTCCCTAGTATCGCTCGAAAGATAGAGTGAAAGCGGGCCTGAGCGCACTATAAACCCACAACTGGCAAGACACTGCGCAGGACAGAGAGAAGTGGCGTGCTCTCTTTTCGGAGGCCAAGGCTCACTTTGGATCGTTGAGCCAACGGAGTTAGTTAAAATTTAAAAAAACAATTGAAACTGGTTTAAATAATATCCGTTATAAGTAAGAAATTTATAATTAAATCCGAATTAGTTCCATAGCCAAATGACCAAGTTTAGTTTACCAACTTTCTGCCTTAAAGCTTTCGTAGCTCGTGGACTGCCGTTATTGCAAAAGAAAATTGCACAGCAAATATCATCCTGCAAGTTCTCGCAAAAATCTTCAAATTTTCTTTATTAGGTAGGTATAATAAATTATGATTTATCTTCGTATTATTATCATGGGAGCCCGCAGACGTTACCCTGCTATGAAAAATTAAAAATCTAGAACCCGATTGTAGGGCCACCTATCGGGTCCACTGTGATCTAAACAACCCAGGACCCACTGAAACACACATACACAAAATTTACTAAAATCGATCAAGTGGTTTTTGAGCCAGACTAACGAACAGCAAAAAAATTGTTTTTTATATGATATCAGAAGAAGATAAGTAACACATTGAGCCTGGGATAAAGGACCTTCAAGTAAATACGATGGAGGAAAATATTAATATAAGTGCTTTACATATTGCTACAAAAAATTGCAAAAGTAAAAAGTCGGACCGAATAATATATAAGGCTAACAAGCGAGTAATTAAAGCAGATAGGAAAAAACCCGTAACCAAAGCAGTACATGTAAAAATAAACAAATGTATCCATCACTCGTATCCAAGCAATAAATCCTTATTACACACGATGGGGCAAAAAGATAAAATGTACAAAACGTACTACGAAAGAGCTGTACGCCATAACCTGTGTTGCCAGGTCCAATATCTCAAATACATTAAAACTTGAGATTGTGCATAACATCGCTGTGTCATAGATTTTGTACGAGCGTACTTATATATGATGCTATAAGTTGGTTCAAGTATGATGAGTCAAATGGCGCAATCATTATCGCTTGAGATGATGAAATGTGGTATGATTGTATGCTCTAAATGACAGTGAAAGTTGGGTATGGCAGATGCATAAAAGTAGGATAAACGCAGTTGAAATGAGCGCGTTGAGAAGTATGTGCGGTAAGGTTGAATGATATCATAACGAACAGAGTGATAATATTGTGGATTGCAAGAAGATGTAATAATAACATTAAATAAAGAAATGTAAGATGGTTTAAGCATGTAGAGAGAATGGATAAAAATAGAATCACAAAACAAGTGCAAGACAACATTGTGAATGGTAGAGTTGATGCCGGTAAACCGCGTTGTACACACCGTGATCAAATAGCTGAAGTTTTAAAAAAGGTCGGACAAAAAACCCCTCAAATAAACGTACATGTATGAAGAGATTAATGAAAGTAAAGTAAGTGAGGTCGTTGCAAGTGGAGTCCGTTGTCTTTGCCTACCCTCATTCAAAACGAGCGTGATAATATGTATGTATATCAAATGTTAATTTAAGGCCTATTCTTTTATATGTAACTAAATGTTAGAGTATTGTTACGACCTGCACGCCGACAAAAGTAGGTTCACACTTGCATACCATGAAAGCACACTTTATTACCTTTCCGCATTTGGACTTTTTTGTTTACTTTGTGTTTCAAATTTGTAATTAGAAAAAAGCCCATTATGTATTGTAATCTTTTATGGCAGTCATTAGCCAGTTGTATTGAACTGATTCTAAGAAATTCGGTCTATGCGGTCGGGCAGCCATATTGTATCGGTGTAGTATAAAGCAATGGCCCAATAGAAAGAACGGCAGTCTAGCGATAGCCACAAGAGTGACGGACTTTGCGCGTGTGATTGAATTGTGCATCACTTTTGGACTGGTTGGTTACAGTTATATTTGTACCTGTGTTATACATGTTTGTATAGTTCTAATAAATTCTATAAATAATTCCAACGGCATTTTAATTCGAGTCCTGCAACTCGTAACAATATTATAAAAGATGAACATGAAGTTTGTATAAGGGGCTAAGCCTTTGCCGGGCTACCTCACTGCAACGCAGAGGCTGCGGGTTAGAATTTGATACATTTTGGAAACGAATTTTATCCGTTAACATATATATATTATATAACATGTAACACAAGCGTAACTTGCTTAGGTTGGGGATATGTAATATTAGTGTTGGTTTGCATTTTATGTTAATGTATATGACGCGGGAGGGACCTCCGTGGTGTTATTAAAGAGTGTCACGTCACGATTGTTGCTTTCTTGGTGACGACCCATATTTGAGTCCTCAAAATAGAATTTCAAGAGTACTCGGTGTCGTATATTTTAAGAGCGTTAGCGACGTCCTAGAGAGGTCCGTCCCGTTCGGCGGCTCGAGCAATAATGATTGAGCGTCGACAGTGCGGGCGTATTTATGGTGCTTGAAGCAAGTGTCGGTGCACGTGCACGTGATCACCAATTTTTAGGTTAAGTATTAAAATTACAATAAAATCTTGTTGTTTTACGTTAATTTCACATTACAATAAACTCATAGTAATTCAATAAATGATTATCGTTCAGGTAATACGTTAATTATTGTATTTGCGCCGACATATACTGTCTATACTAATATTATAAAGAGGAAAAATTTATATATTTGTATTTTTGTAACGAATAAACTCATAAACTACTGGACCGATTTCAAAAATTCTTTCATCATTAGAATGCTACACTATCCCTGAGTATCATAGGCTATATTTAATTGAAATAATTGGGTTTTAAACATTTTCCAAAGGAGGATAACGTCTGCCGGGACCGCTACTTTATTTATATTTGCTAAAATAACGTATCAGTATCTAGCTAAGTTTAAATTTCGTAGTCGCTAAATTATAAGAAAAATCTACAATGGTCTATATTTAAAAAAACCTGACAACCCCAATCATAACTCAGTACGGCCCACTGTACGGTGCTAAATTTTTATATCCGCGAAAGGGAAACTGTTATGTCCGGAGTGAATTTGGGCGGAACGAGTCGCTTTCGACCCCCCGGGGTGCTTCTAACCTGAATTTATCATTTGCAAATGTGCTGTATTTTGGTATACGTAAGTCTGATAGCGTAATGGCTAGCGCACGCGTCCCGAACTCAAAGGGCGCGGGTTCGATCCTGGCCGGAACGCATGCATCACTAAGGCAGTTTCCTGATGTAATGTGCATATTGTTACAATTACCACGTGCTGACAACGTTAAGGAAAACATCGTGATGCAACCTGCACATCGAGATAAAACCTCGTCAAACCTGCTAATCCGCCTTGGACCAGCGTGGAGGGTATACTATCCGTCGCCCTATAGGAAGGCTGGGCCCAGCAGTGGGACATTTATGAGCTGTTATTATTATATTACTACGTAAGTTATAGTGCTCTGGAACGCTGGTATATCAACGAAGACAAAGCAGAGTTTACGACTAATAGTAAAATTGTATTTTGTTTGTAATGATTGTATACCCCGCCAATGCTTCATAGATACCTTGTGTTTTCTTATGGGAATTTTTTTTCAATAACATTTTTCTCTTAATTATGTGTTCAGATGGTTAATTTAAAACATTTTCTACTTTAATAGTTATTAGATTGCTAGAAAAAATGATGGTAAGGTGTTCAGCTTCCTAGATGTACTTTTCGGAATGAAAATTCTTCTCTATTTCTGATGGTTTCATTCATCTTATATCGAAACGAAAACCTCAAATTAAATAGCAAAATATTATTATTTTCTGCAATAAATCTTGAAATATATGGCATTTAGAAAATTCTTGGCACTGACTTCAACATGTTGTAGAAAATATTCATTTTTCAGGTTGAAGTCTGTTTTGTTTTGGTTACAAAAAAAAATGTACTTTTTAGTTCCTTGAATAGCTTTAAAAATATTTTTTTAAGACATTGTACTACTGGCACGCGTTTACAAGTTTTGCCTTTCCAAGAGTATAGCTGCTCGGCGCGCTTCAATAAGGGTTGCTATCGATTTCCTTGGAATTCACTGACAGATCCTGATTCGGTTACGATGAAATCACTTCAGGAGTAAACTCTTTCAAATAATGAAAAAAAATGAAAATCGGTCTACAATTGACGGAGAACTCGCGTAACAAATATATAAAAAAAGCTTACATTCGAATTGAGAACTTCCACCTATTGGAAATCGGTTAAAAAGAAAGTATCAAGTTTCGGAAAGCTCTTAATATTGCAGTCAAAGTAAAATGACATTTGGCAACACTTTAATACCCTTCCACGTGAATAATGACTGCATTATATTCTAAAACATGTAAATCATATTTCAATGCTAACAAACGCCCACGGCTGCGCATACGCAAGAAGAAACAAACAGACGGACAAGCAAATAAAATAAACAATAAACGATGAATCTATTTGCTATAAATCAAACCGGATTCTACGTTCAACGATTGAGTAATAAATTTCAATGAATTTAATGTTCCCGCGCTACACGCGATAAATGTCAAACAACCGCGCCGCCATCTTGGACGCCATCTTGATTTATGACACTTTACTGTGAACTGTCAATAGATACAACGAGCTATGAAAGGCCACAGGAATTGTTTAGATAAGGGCACTGTCTGATAGTTTTATTGTGCAAGCATCTAACTTAAAGTTAACTAAGGTACACTACGCTGCTTTTAGGACTCTCTTTTAACTTAAGGTAGTACCATATGAAACAGATACTGTATAGTTTCTAAATCAGATTTTTTTATTGTATGAGATCCGCAGACAGGCATACGACCTCCTTGATGGAAAGCGGTAACCATCACCTATGGACATTTGTAACACTAAAGGCATTGCTAGTGTGCTGCCGCTCTCTAAAGGGAGACTGGAACCTGGTCACTAATGCTGGGAAACCACTCGAGGTTGTTATGGCTGCATACTCTAGACCAGGGGTGGTAGCCATCCAGACGGGAAAATGCCCTACCACCTGGCTGTGGTTCTTTCTCCGTTCCTGCACGGATAAAGTGTAAAGTATAGTGTAATTAGGTTTATGACGGTTTTTTTCACATGTTCATTTATTAGACGTTTCATTTCTCTCTTTCAATGTGGATAAATCAACCAAAGTGATCTATATAAACGTGAACTTGAATCATTAAATGTTACTGAGAACCGTCGTGTCATTGCGATTCTGCGTCATTCAAACATATTGATTCAATTTGATTGATCAGTCTAAAATCAGCATATAGCTATCAATATTATTTTATATTCAAACAAATAGTTTGTAAACTATCACTTAAAATGAACAATGGTGAAGTAATTGCTCGCCGACACCGGCAATTGATATGGCTTTTATATTAAGCTGTTTCGTGCTATGTCAATTCCTGTCGTCTGTGTAATATAGGCTAACGTGTCAAATGGTTTGTACAATTATCATGTTATTTTTTAATGCACGAGTTCCATAAGACAGGCAAATGGCCCACCTGTTCACATCTGTGACATTTGTAACACCAAAGGTGCTACCAATGTGCTGCCGGTCTCTAAAGGGAGATTGGGACACTGGCCACTAATGCCGGAACACAACTCAAGGTTTTTATGGTGGCATACTCTAGACTAGGGGTGGTACCCTACCATTTGCCTGTGGGTTGTTTTGTTGCCTCTAACGACAGGCCACCCAGCCGCAGGAATTCTTTCTTCATACCTATGCCAAGCATAGTGACGTGAATACGTACATCGCGGCATAGGAATGAAATGAAACGTCTAAAACACAATCTTGGGAAATCGGGGAGATTGATGCATGTCATAAGACCGCTAATACACAATAAACCACCTACAAGAATAACAGAGAATGTGGCTCAGGAAGTGACTAGGCGAGCACACCTTTTATAGCCATGAAGAGTTTATGACTTCTGATATAACCTAATGTTGATTGTGACCGTAATTATAATACAGATATTGACGTGTAACTTTGTTATGAATAAACGATTTCTGATTTCCGTTAGCGAGTGGCACGGTGGTGATAATGTAATGTTACGAGCTTGCGGGACTCGAATTAAAATGCTGTTAGAATTATTATAGAGTTTATTAGAACTATACAAACACGTATAACACAGGTACAAATATAACCGAACGCAACAAATCCAAACATAATGCAGAAGGTCGTAATTCAATAAAACGCGCAAAGTCCGTCAATATTAGATTCCCGTATGTACACACGTCACGCCTAGATCGTAGTTGTAGCTCAACTGCCCCCCCTCTCTCAATCAGGCCATCGTTTTATACTTCACAATAGCCAACGTCGACATAATTTCCTAGGATTAGCTTGTACTTATAATCCGCAACACGTGGCTAATGATGCTCCTGAGCCGCCGTAAGGGAGTACAATAGAACAATAGGCTATATGCCAATAAATGAGTGAACAAAAGAAGACGATCATAAAAGGATTACAATTAGTTCAAACGCCGACAGGTAATAAAATGTGCTTTTACATATCTATACGTGGAATTTGTGTTTGTCGGACCCTAAGTTGTAACAGTGAGATATCTTGGCTGGCATCCGTCGAGCGTGCCCTCCTTCAGAATGTATTTTCTGTAGCTGATCTTCTTGACGATCTCGTCTATAATTGCACTTATTTTATTATATTTATTAAAGTTGAGTAGTATAAAACTGGATTCGATTTCTAGTACATAGTCTACATAGTATAAGAAGTAAAATTAAATTTTAACTTATATGTATGACCTTTATCCGTGCAGGAACGAAGAAAGAATACAATTTCCTGCGGCCGGGCGGCCTGTCGTAAGAGGCGACAAAACAACCCACAGCCAGGTGGTAGGGTAATTGCCCGACTGGATGGCTACCACCCCGGACCTAGAGTATGCCGCCATAATAACCTTGATTTTAGTTCCAGCATTAGTGACCAGGTTCCAGTTTCCCTTAAGAGGGCAGCAGCGCATTTGTTACACCTTTGGTGTTGCAAACGTCCATATGCGATGGTAACCGCTTTGCATCAAGTGGGCCGTCTACAAAAAGTGTTCTCCAGTGAAAAATTATTTTGAATTTGAATTAGTATGGTGAATTTTATAAACGAATTTTCAGTTATTTTCTATAGTCTGGATGTTTGGAATCGTTTCCCAAATTGTCCATTGTATGTTATCCATAACTAGAGTTGCCAGATGTGTTATAAAATCTGGACAAGTTTTTAATTTTTTTATTAACATATAAGTATACTGAAGACTAACATTTTAAGTTACTAAATTTGCATCGAATGCTAAATTAAGAATCTACTTTTTCGTGTATTTAGTACTCGAAGCCACTGTTTTTAATAAAGTTTTATTCCCTTAGATGACATCTTTGAATTCAGTGCAACTATTACTTATATTAAAGAAGACGTACAATTCATTTTTTCCAGTATTTACCGCAAGACACAAGAGTTTGCCAGATAATGAAAGAATTTGCTTCAAAATCTTTCTTCATTCTTTTGTCTTGCCAACAAGATTTTTTCACCAGAGAAACATAGAGGTAACTGGACAGTCCGGTCGGAAACCGGACATCTGGCAACTCTACCCATAACACAAGCGTAACATCCTTAGTTGTAACACCAACTTAACGCTTGTGTTGTCGGTAATATAAAAGTTATAAGTTATAATAATAACACTCCAAAGTTGTTATCACGAATGTATTATATGTTGTTATTTATTCGTCATAAACAATATTTTATAGCATTTAATTCATTATAATATATTACTTTTGAGCGGTGTTTTATGTAGAAGAGAACGGACTTGTAAAGCAATTAACAGCTGTAATATATCAACATGAATGGCTAATAAATAATAAGACCGTATTGGCAACTTTATTATATTCTGTTTAATAATACGAAACGGTTTTTCGTTGACAGATTATGGCATGATAGTTGTCGAACAGTGGAAGACATTCTGGTGGGTAATAAGTAAATTATGGTAAGTGCTCATCCATCCACAAATTACGGCACTAATTTCATGATTTTTGACCCCACCCTCGTTCTTGTCAAAGCTGGTCACATTCGTGAGACTCCTCCCTTCCTAATGTGACGTCACATATTTTGTAATTTTACATCAAGAATTTATGAAATTAAAACAGCAGTTCCGTGATAATTTTTATTTCTATTTATTTATTTTTTATAATTTATACACTGTGCACTATAATTTCGTGTTTTAAAGCTTAAATATTTAAGATTTTGAAATGTGACGTCACGAACGAGGTTTATTTGTATTTGTTTTATACGTGTTTGTACAGTTCTAATCAATTCTATAGTAGTTCCAACGGCATTTTTAATTTGAGTCCTGTAGCTCGTAACAATATTATTAAGAGACTATAAATTGACTAAAAGTGCGGTGATAAATGAAACTACAATTTCATTAGAAGAAGTTCCTACATAAGATAGGTTAAGGTAATTAACTTTTATGCGTGAATTTTGTTAAATTTAACAAAATAATACACACATAAATCAACGTTGAGCACACATATAAAATGTTAATGATTATATTCGTATAAAATAATAACAATTTACAGAACAATTGATAATTATTATAATTTTTGGAATTAGTCAATTTATTTCCGTAATAAAATGTAATTGATTTATTTTTAATTCTTTGTTTATTTTAATTACAGGCACATCACGCGGTTACTTACTGCCACGCATTTCTAAGGGCCTCGAGAGCCATTTCCGCTTGCGAATATCAGAACAGAACAGAACAGAATAATTTATTGCTAGAAATGTATGTACATAGGTGTTTTCTTTTTTGTGGTAATTGTCTCAATACATTTTGCCTTATTAGGAGTGCAATTTTCAGATCTTATATCTAAATCTAAATTGAAACTAATTTACAATAATAATGAAATAAATTAGATAATAATATTAAACGTCAAGCAAACCATTAATTAAATAAGAATACGTTAATAATCATTAGAATTTATCACTTAAATAATCCTCGATTTTATAATAGCATTTCATTATCAAAAATGTCTTTAGGAGTATCTTAGATATGGATCTTTGCCTCTTTATACTGTCAGGTAATTTATTCTATATTACTATTGCCATACATAATACACTTTTTTGCATTAGTGTAGTTTTACTACTAGGAATGCAAATCCTGTCATTATCGCGTCGATTGCGTTTTATAGTTTGACCTATGCTCGGGAAAAAATGAGAATTATTCCTAACAAACAAATAAACTTCATAAATGTAAATACAAGGAAGTGTTAATTCAATCAATCAATAATTAAATAAAATAATTAATTTAAATTAAATGAAAAAACTCAATATAAATGATTTATTTATACGACGGAAACCGACTTGCCTTATGCGTAAACGAATCTGCCAATTGGAAGTATGATTTGTGCAAAACTGTATGTATTACAAATATGACAGGTGTCAAGGTAAAGTGGAACTCTATGCTACCTGTCACGTCAGGTACATCTGTACAAATAAATAAAATTGACATGTCTGTTTGTAATGTAAAAATAACAGCCTTTTACTAAAGGTATATGAAAATATATACAGTACCTACATCAAAAAATCAACTTGTAAATTTTTGTCTGTCTGTCTGTCTGTTTCAGTTAATCTCTGAAACGGCTGGACCGATTTTGAGGGGAATTTAATTGCCAGATAGGTGATGTTTTAAGGACTAACTTAGGATTTTTTATTTTAGAAAAAAAATTAAGGCTCATGCACATGCCGCCGCTGTCGCCGGACCGGAAAGAAAGTTAAATTAAATTAAATTCCATGCGGACGAAGTCGCGGGTAACAGCTAGTGAATTAATATATTCTTGCAAGCAAGACCAAACCTTTGAGCAATCCGTGCTAAAATCTGCCAATATAGAAAACAGAGAAACCTTTGGAGATGCATCTCACGAACGTGTCTAGGATACAGCAGTGGCGGATTTAGACTGGCTGCCGCCCTAAGCCCTGTTTCAAATGCCGCCCTTTTTTAAGCTCCCGTACACATTTTAGCAAAAACGGAACCCTTGTGTAATTGCCATGTCCAGCCGTTTGTCTTTTTTATACATTCATAATCAAACTATACTATTTCCAAGCGTTAATTTTACTTTTGATGTGTGCGCATCTATCAAGTTAGATATTTCTTGCCAATAAAGCCCACCTGAAGCAAATGACATAATTGTCGTATTTTATTGTTGTGTGGTTGGTGTTCTGTGAGTCATATAACACACAGACTATTAAATCAACGACACTATACGGAAATAAATCGAGAAAGTAATCGATATGAAAATAAAAATATTCTACTATATTACATTCTATTTTGCTTTATTAAAACAATGCTTAGATAGATAGATAGATAATTCTTTATTATACACCAAAGCATATACAAACAGAAGTAGAAAAAAAATATATTGAGTTACAATGGGCGGCCTTATCGCTAAGAAGCGATCTCTTCCAGACAACCCTTGGCAGGGATTGACAGAATTTTAATACCATCTGTCTACCGATATGTCTATGAAGTAATCCTCTCTGGCTTCAGCCAAGTTGATTAGTCCTATGGGTAAAATACAATATAAATAAGTTAAGTTTTCTTTTATTGTATTAATTTATAAAGTCATTGTGCTGTATTAAAATAAATTTGAATAGTCCTTAAATTTTGCCGCCCATAAAATGATGCTGCCCTAAAGCCTTGAGCAAATCGTGTTGGCTGGTGTTGTAGCCAATGGTGTTGGCATTAACCTAATCAGAAGCTTCAATGGGGCACTCATATGTCTAATCTATCAGGTAAACTTAGTTCTGCTACGCACGCAGTCAGAAGAGTTCGGTTTTTTTTTACTGGACTTGACCTTATGTTGTTGGTCCGAAGACCTCACAACTTTACCGGGGTTTTCGGGGCGAGTGCCTTTGCGAAGCGAAGGCGCTCGAGCCCGGGGGGCAACTTGCTCGAGGGGGCTCCCTAGGGAGTTTAACCTCGGCTGGACTGTTGCCATGAGAGGGGGATGAATCTAATGATGCCCACCATAAGGCGACACAATGCACTAATTGAGAGCGGGCGACGGGTAATATAAAGCCCGAGAGGAAGGATCCCGGCGGACCGGGATCGGCGGTTCGCGATGGCCTATGCTATCTTACTGCCGTTTCGCAACGTGTTATGGCTGGGAGAGAAGAAACGTTCGACTTCACTGATGAAGCGACGGTTAGATTAGTTTATTTTAGTCAATTTCATAGTATCATTTCCTATAGTATTTTACTTTGGGGCAACGCTGTTGAGGTAGAGACTATATTTGTTTTACAGTAAAGAGCCTTAAGGTCCATTTACAACCTGGGCCCTCGGGAGTCTCTTAGAGAACGCTTTAAAGAAAGCAGAATTATGACGGTCGCCTGCCAATATATCTTTAATAATATAATTTATATTCGTAATAATTTGAGTGCCTACAAGCAGTACAAGGATGTTCACAATTTCAACACCAGGTATAATAAAAGACTAATACTGCCATCTTACAGATTACAAAAAGTACTGTCTTCTTTCTTGGGGTTGGTATACGCTTCTTCAGTAAAATTCCAAATGAAGTGTTAGATCTGCCCTACAGTAAATTTAAAGCTAAATTGTAAAGTATCTTGCTTAAAAGGGGACACTACACTATTGAAATGACAAAACTGCATTTACATATCTGCTCGCTCCAGCCTTTTATACTATCTTCTTCTATGTAAAGTTTATATTTTGCATAACATGTAAGGAGTCTATGGAGTTTTGTCGCAGTATAAAAACTTAGTATCATTATTGCGAAGGTAATTTTTTGTTTGTTTGTTACTACTCCATTCATTCTTTGAAAAGTAATTGTAATACAACTTCTATATGTATTAAAAAAAGAGCCTGGGATAATACATAAATAATTATGATGGGAAAAATCTGTTTTAGCTAGACGTGTTGCTGGGGAGTTTCTTGCCGCTTCTTCTCCTTTAAACAAAGATAACACGTTGCGAAGCGATGTTCATAGAATAAGAAGTAGATTTAAATTTAGACTTATATGTACGACCTTCAAAAAGTGTTCTCCAGTGGAACTTATATAAAAGAGAAAAGAAGGACTTATAGGATAGGTCGCCGCACCAGACACGTTACGAGCGGCAGGCACTTCGTCCTCGTGATCCTTTCTTCGCGCCTTGCGGTTCCTTCGACGACTGGACCAGCTGGGTACGGCACAGCGAGTACATTCCAGCACGCGGGTTGGTATAAGCGGGTGTAAAATGCGGTACAACACACAAACGCGGCGAGGTTTGCGCGGAAACAGCAGCGCGATGAGTGATCGGACGTAGACTATGTCACATTACATAATGACAGATGCGGCGAAAGAAAAAAAAGGAAACAAAGAGGCTGTGACCAAATAGTTAATAACTTATTTTGAATAAAAACTTTTGTTTTTTTTTTTTAATTTTAAAATATAACGCTTTTTTAAGCCACATCTCAACTAATTACATTTCTTTGGCCGAAAGGTCCTAGTCACTTTTCAACTTCATGAAGCAGTTGTAGAGTTTCTCTCATAAACTGTCAACTGTCTCTCGCCCCATGCATTAATACGGTCCGTCTGGTTATTAAATTTTTAAAGTGTCACCGAATGCTGTCACCGTAGAACTTTTTCTATTAACTTTTTCATTAGTATTTGACAGGTTGTTCATAAGGCGTGTGACGTTGATGAATTGCCGGCGATGCGGCGCGGCGTGGCGCGGTGTCGCGCGACAATTGCACCTAGGGTTGCCATTTGATTCTTGAGTTCTGTTTGTTTTAATAAAAAAAATATAGTTCATAAAAACTAAAAAACACGGTTTTATATTTAACCGACCTAAAAAGTAAAAAATATTTTTTAATATAAGAATAAAATGATTAACGAGAAAATTAATGTCATTATGATGAAAGCGTGGGGTGCTCGATATCAATTGTTATAATAAAGAACTTTTATTTCATGTTTTACTTTTTAATTCGATTAATTATAAAAGCGTGTTTTTTGTATGATATTTTCTTATTAGGGAAAAAGAATCTTATGGCAAAAACGTCATTTATTGGGATAGAAGCCATCCTGAGTGTTGGCCCGGGATATAGGCTAGCTCTGTATCGAGTTTCATTTTAATCAGTTAAGTAGTTTTTACGTAACGACATTTCTTAAAGTTGTATCTTTGGAATTTGCGTATTTTTAATTTCATTAAGATTAGCTGTTAAAATGAAGGAAAAAAGTACCAACTTATAGAGATACGGAACAGAAAACTAACTTAAAACAAAATTATACCTTCTTTCTTCTGGTTACCAACCCTAATCTCGCGGCATTGTTCGACGTTTGGTAGACTAATGATATTTGCCTTAACGACGATGAAAAATTATAAATATTATTAATGAAATTTTCTTTTTTAATTATAGCGCCATGAAAAATAATTAATGTTAGCAAATTCTCTCTTAATTGGTTGCTAATGAGCTTGTTCGTTGAATGTCATTATTCACTTTATTAAATTAATACCTACATAATGTGTCGTCTCGTAATCCATACTACTTAATTATATTAATGTTTTTGTTGTGGATTAAATACTTATTTATGTGTATTGTAATAATACTGGCCACTTGGTTTCACATTATGACAGTTAAAAGAAAATCGAGTTGGCTGCAATTCGAACCTGTTAGATACCTGACAACTACTATCCTACGCGAGTCTCGAAGACGAGTCGCCAAGGAGTATCTCACAAACATTTGTATACCAGTATCTTTTTTTTATCAAGTACAAATGCGATTGAGGACCGCCAACCGGGTGGAGGGGAAAATCGCGGCTCTTCTGTGAGATTCACCAGGTCAGGATCGCACTAGCTCCTCTAGTCCGGGACTAGGTGTGCTATTGCCACACCTCAGTCAGAAATATCCACTGGAACCCCTCGGTGTTCCTTCCTTCACCTTATGCCAGGGCTATGGGTAGATGGGCTAGCTCCTCCGCTAACTCTGGTAGACGGTGGCCTAACGGCCTTATCCATTGCCAAGGAGACTTTCTTAGTTCCCCGCTATTTTCAAACTCTACTACGTGAGTCGGTCTGTAACGCGCCTTGAAGAAGGTGAGGCGAGCGCGTGCGCAACATGGTGAGCCCCCATTTCAACGGCATGACGAAGGACGAGAACTCTTTCCCCAGGAACCACCTGCGCCGCCTGCTCAGGGCGGCCGAAGGTCTAGTGACGTCCCCCGACGCCGGCGCGTCCTCCTTTAGCGGGAGCAGAGCAAGGGCGCGTTCTACACGTCTGCTACTAGTCCCGCGATACCCTCCGTGTAGGTCTCCCCTGCGTCGCGTCTCCTGAATCTCATCAAAATGGCCGCGGAACAGCTACATGTTGCTCATAAGATCTTTTAAACATTCGGTAAAATGATAAAAACTTTCTATCATCTTGATGTAGTTCTTTTATCAGTGCAGGAACGGAGAAAGAATACAATTTCCTGCCTTAGGACGGCCTGTCATAAGGGGCGACAAAACAACCCACCACCAGGTGGTAGGGTGTTTGCCCGTCTTGCTGGCTATCACCCCTGGTCTAGGGTATGCTGCCATAACAACTTTGAGTTGTGTTCCGGCATTAGTAGTCAGGTTCCAGTTTCTCTTTAAAGAGCGGCAGCACATTGGTAGCTCATTTGGTATTACAAATGTCCATAGGCGATGGCAACCGCTTTCCATCGGGTAGGTAGTTTGCTTGTCTACTGAACTCATGCAATAAAAAAGTATCAAGTATAAAATGAACACCAAAAATGGGGGCTGACTGTAGGAGTTGATTTAGTGTGTGATGCATCGATGATAGCTACCCCGTAGGATGAGGGTGACGCACCACTAGCGAGAGCCCATGGCTCCATCGCCACGGGGGCTAGGCTTAACCGCTGGAGGGGAGGGAGTACAAAATTGATGTGTTGTACTCTCTATGTGTAATTATTGCTTAGTTAATTTAATATTACACTTAAGACTATATATACAGAAATCTTACTTGCTACGTGATAATATTTGTAACCTAAGTTTTATTCGTTGTAGCGTAATGGCTAGCGCACGCGTCCCTTACTCAAAGGGCGTGGGTTCGATCCTGGCCGGAACGAATTCACCGCTTAGACAGTTTTCTGATCTAATGTGCATATTGTTACAATTACCAGATGCTAACAACGGTGAAGGAAAACATCATGATGCAACCTACACATCGAGATAACCGATGTGTCAAACCTGCCAAGCCGCCTTGGACAAGCGTGGCGGGTATACTGTCCGGTTACCCTTTATGGGACATTTATGGGCTGTTATTATATGTAATATTCTGAACATGTTCGTAGATGCATCTGCGAAGGTTTTCTGTATTGTGTAATTTTGGCACGTACATGGATTGAGTTACAACCTTACTAATTATGTAGCAATAAATTATTCCATGTACGTGACGTAAAACTGACTAAACTGTTCACAAATATGTAATTTATACTAAACAGTGTAATTAAGGAAGCGATTAAAATATAAAATTAATTGCAATTACCAAACCGAAAATTAGCAAAATAGGTCAAAAGAAGCAACGCTTTGAACGTAAAGTATTTATTCCCATATAATTTATATATGCTATAAATTGTAAAATAGACAATAAATTGTTTTTTATGTAAATATAGCTGCGTTGAAAACCGCGCGTTGCACCATTAAAATCTTTAATAACCCTGCATTCCCATGTTATCTATACAGTTACGGACAAACAAACAAACATATTTTATTAGCTGCCTGATCGTTAAACAACTGTTTTGTTTATAGTCGTAAAACAATCAATCTTCTTACCTACTGTTCTTTTATATTTCGTCGTGAGAATCTTCATTGTCACTCCTAATAACATTCTTGTCAATATTTCATTTTCTTTCTTCAGCGACCAAAACGCTGGCCTGTATTTTGGGCAACGCTAGCGTTGCCAGACAACGTGATAACGCGGCCTGTGTTTTGGGAATGTTCCCAACTGACGTTGATTTGGGGCCCATTTACTATTTGTGATTTTTGTCTTTTGTAAATTAAGCTGTGTATAGATAATTATAAATATCAAAATAAAGAAAATACTCTTGTCAATTTGTGACTGATATAGGTACGTGTATTAGCTTTTGCCTGTGACAGAGTGGAGGAACGGCCGCTGGGAGTATCACACGCCCCCTGTGAGAAATAAATGTGTCCCAAGGGAACCGTTCACTTTTATGGGATAAAAAGTAGCCTATGTGCTATTCCAGACTATAATGTATTTCTATGTCAAATTTCTTCCAGTTCCATTCTGTCTAAACTTTTGCATTTATAATAGTAGTAAGATATGTGTCTTGGTCTTGTGTCTTTTTATTGTGTCTTGGTCTTATTGAGTATGCACTGTTTGCTACAACTCCATTAATTCGTCAAAAAGTAATTCTGTAACATACTTCTGTATAAAACTTATTGAAAAAAGACAACTTGAGATATAAAGAGAATAAGAAACTTAAAGAAAAACAATATTTAGCTAGACGTGTTGCTGGGTAGTTTCTTGCCGCTTCTTCTCCTTAACAGCAATAACACGTTGCGAACGGTATACATAAAATAGGAAGAAAAATTAAATTTTAACTTATATATATGACATTCAAAAAGTGTTCTCCAGTGGATCTTATTTTGAATTTGAATTTGAATATGTTTTGAAGGAAAGAAGAAAGAATACAAATTTTTGCGGCCGAGCGTGCTCTCATATTTTTATTTTATTGTATGAGTACATTACAGTAGATAGGCAGACGGCCCACCTCTGATGGAAAGCGGTTACCGTCGCCTATGGACATTTGTAACAACAAAGATGCCACCAATGTGCAGCCGCTCTCTAAAGGGAGACTGGAACCCGGCCACTAATGCCGGAACACAACTCAAGGCTGTTATGATGACGATGATGACTCTAGACCAGGGCCGTGGGTTTTTTTGTCACTTCTAACTTGTATTATATGGTAGAATTGTATTCTTTCTCCGTTCCTGCATGGATGACGTGGCAGAAGTTGCAATGCTTTTTCATCTGTTGCTAAGTTTTTGCCTCTATATCTCTTCTTTTCTTTGTGTACACTTTTGTTATTGAATTCTGCCTCCGTATGGCACTAAAATGGCCTTAGTGGAAGAGCAGCGCTGATTAGCAACCAGCAATTTTCTAAACTAGAGCCAATTTAGAAATTCATCTTCATGGTTTTTTTTAATTGTTGTTATTTAGTATTCTTGTATTGTATGTAGTTCTATATAAATACTTTATGAAGTGAAATTTCTTTAGAATCGTTATGATTTGAAAATTTATGAAACGAAAAGTGACACTAAAAGGAGACAAACACATAAAATGCAACTTTACTTAATTCAAAATAAAACATATTTATCTTTACCCGTTAGTATTAATTTCCTATTTAAATAAAACTTAAAAGATTTCAAATTAATTTTAGTTCTATTTGTATATTTAAAGCATTCTTTTAAATAGTGCGTAGCAGTGCATTGAATTTTGAACTTTATTCTAGTGATATAAAGTGTAATTTAGATTGAATTTTTTAAATTATAATATGTTGAAGGATGTATAAGGCCAAGGGAGTTATAATTATATAATAATAAAACTTAGAGAAGAGTTATCTGTGGGTATATTCTCTGTAGTTTCACTTCTACTGCGTGTGAATTGCACACACATAATTTTCTTCTTCGTTTTTTCTTTGTTTCTCTTAAAAGACGAGAAAGCAATCCACAGTCAGTTGGTAGTGCACTTGCCTTTGCATTCAGAGTATACCACCATAGCAGCTTTAAGTTGTTCCGGCATCAGTCACCAAATTCCAGTTTCCCCCTGGAGACCGGGGGGTGCACAATGGTTAGTGTCCCTGGTGTTGCAAATATTCATAGGCCACGTAACTACCTTGTATCCAGTGGGCCGTTAGTTGTACTCCAACAATAAAAATAACTATCTATATAAATAACAAATCATCATGAAATTAAATTAAATTTATTGACATGTCAGTAAGGTATATATAATGTTACTAAAATACAGAGAACAGTACAAAAGGTGTCCCAAATGCAACTCTGTTCCCCGCGATAGGTCTCCTTAGAGCCTGGGTGTCCACAGTAGGAGTCGCTTCGGTCATATAGTTCTCATCATTGATGATAGTACATAAATGCAATGTCTTTGTATAGTGAAGTTTTATATTGTTACAATTTGGGCCACCTGCATATTTGTAAAAAAAACAAATTTATTACCCGCCGCCGTTTGAGCTAATAATAACATTGTAGTTCTTTTATGATTGTCTTCTTTTGTTTACTTATTTATTGGTTATTGTGGAGAGCAGCATACTGTACTCGTTTAAGGCCGTTTGCAGGCATAATTAGGCAGGTGTGCGGATTACGATTTCTGGGAATTTGCATCGACGCTTGACGGGCAGACATATTTACATTTGTGCCATATAAAGCAATGGCCCGATTGAGGAAGGCCAGTGGAGCGATAACTAGCCGCGAGGCAATACTTGTGTACATTCTATAATTTATTTAGTGACGAATTATGTGTGTGTTATTAAATCGTGCATTACGTTTGGACTGATTGTGTTCAGTTATATTTGTTATTTGTACCTGTGCTATACGTGTTTGTATAGTTCTAATAAATTCTATAATAATTCCAACGTAATTTTAATTCGAGTCCTGCAACTCGTAACAATATTAATAATATTTTCTGCAACTATTATTATAGAACATCATGACCTGTGGCGCCATCTAATGATGTACAATTTAGGGGATTTTCGGAGTGCCATTTGTGCCTACCACCGACTAACAGCTACTTCCCATTTGTCAGGTGTTGGGCGCCATATTTTAATCGAATGTCGCCGCCTCTATTCACACTTGTCGGTTCTCAGACCCGATTGAGGTTGAGTGTGTGCGCGATCTGCGGCTGAGAGTAGCTAGCGACGGGCGGAAGAAGAGGGAATGGTAAGAGTTTTGCCGGTCTGACATCCGACAAGTGTGAACAGCGTCATACTTACTCATAGGCGAACGAGATCTGATACGATTTTTGAGGGTAGCCAAAACACCCAAAATTTCTTGTCGCCGCCGACAAAGAACATGCCAGCTAAGTGTGAGCAGCTTCATATAAAATGTTCTGCCACTAGAGCTACCGAAGTTTTGTCGATTGTTTAATAATAATAATAATCAGCAGACAAACATACATACCGTATATTCCTGAATTAAGTAATTTTCGCTTGTATTATGGATAATATACAACGGACTACTCTGGGGCCAAATCAGATGTCGTGGTCGTTTATGGTGTATAGGAAATCTACCCATACAGATAACATTCGTCGCATCACTACCCTAGTCAGTTAGCTACCATGGGCACATCTTTGTTTTAGAGAGCACGAAAAATCTGTGACGGGACTTGGCTGGAGAGCTTCATAATGTCAAGAGAGTCCTATCAACTGAAGATTGCACACTAGTGTCTCAAACCACCTGCAGTAGATCGGTGCTCTGCTATCCTGCCTTACATCAAGGGAGTTACAGACAGAATCGGTCATATACTCAGGCGAGCTTCAATCAAAACGTATTTCAAGCCGTATAAAAAGGTTACTCAGCTTTTGAGACCTGTGAAATGCAATATCCCACTCCAGGATGCAGGTGTTTACAAGCTCGATTGTGAGTGTGGATTATCATACATTGGGCAAACAAAGAGGAAGATTAAACATGGGTAAAAGAACACATTACTTACATGCAACACACCAGGTCTACGAAGTCTACATTCAGTGAACAGACGCTAGATAAACCCAAACACTACATAAGGTTCGATAAACCACAAATCCTCGCAAAAGAGAATCGTTCTATACCTAGAATGATGCATCGGGCTATTCAAAAACACCCGAATTTTAAGTCTAAGAATTTGCTGTCAATCAGCGAGAATCGCATCGAAATTAGCCCAGTAGTTTTTAAATAAACATTTTTCCCGAACAAACAGACAAACCGACCAACAGACAAAAATCTAAAAAACATCCTGAGTGTTTTTCATCGTTTATATAGTAGTGTATTCCACTTGTTTTTTTTTAATAATTTCAATGACATAACAGATATGTACGGCATTTTTAGAATTTTATAATATTATAGATATATCATATGTGCATTATATGATTACAAAGGTGATTTTCATATTAACTGCCACAATTAAGTAATTATTAAAAATGTATTTACAATTAAAAGCCTGCTTTGACTTAATTATATTGTAATTAGCACATAATTCATAATGACTTGCTTAACGTACCAAAACAATATATATATACAGAAGGAAACAACGTATCATAATAAAATATAATTTAATGTACATAACAATAAAGTGTAAATTAATAATTATAATTTATAATTTTGGTTTAGACAATGTAACAACCAAATCGTAATTATTATTTTTCGTCTGTTGCTCTTTTATTAAATATTCAAGTAAAGTAGTTTGTTGTTAATTATTATGTTTTATTACTGTATTATTTTCATTGCGGTTTTTGTATGATATATGATTATTGCCTAGTGCACGTGTAAGAATGACCTTTGGATGATCAGGACGAGCGATCGTCGGAGCGTGTAGCAAGGCGAGCGACCGGCGAGAATGTATCTGCTGAATTTATATGATTTATTACAATCACTAGTTTTCCCTGCGGTTACGCCACGTGTCAGTACCCCTAAGCAGTTGCTTTATTTTACTTACTTAAGAACTTAATTCGGTTTTTTACATATAATATAATTATGTCGGGTTCACGGCGTGCGAAGGACATGACACGGAGTATAACACAATAATAATCTGAAATATTATAATCAAAGATTATTACACTAGAATTATTACAACTACAATATTAAATACAGTACAATAATACACAGAAATATTAGGACAACTCCAAGAGTTAGTAATTTGCCCTCCAAGAATACTGCGATTATCAAGCAGTAATTATCGACCACAAGACGACTTGGGTGTAGACTGGTCGGTTGACGACTGTCCTCTCTCTGTCCGAACACCGCGTATTTAAGGTCCTCGTGGCGCGCCGTAGTGACTATATCCGATAATGCTTTGGCGCCACTTCAGTTTCGCTCTCTTCATAAAACCAACTTCCGCCATCCATATTAACTTCCAACTTCCGGTTACTCCATTTCCGATATTCGTCGCTCGATAATAAATGCCTCTATGTTGACATCCGGTTATATGACTACTTCCGTCATATGGTTAATTTATAATAAAAAATACGATTCCTACAATTACATATAATAATAACAAAGAAACTAAGTCCATATAGTCTAGACAACTGCCCAGCAAAACATAGAGATGAGTCGAAGCCAACCTGATTTGAAGGAATACAAGAATGACATGTTGTTTACGTAATTGTTAGTGAATTGGAAAACGCGACTGCAGCGCCATCTACTTCGCTATTTTTGACCATCCTACGGAAACGATACCATTCATCGGGATAAAAACGAGTTTTATTTAAATCCGTTCAATAATTTTCACATGATGCTCTAATAGACAGACGAAAATTCTAAAAATTGTTTCCATAATCTGCTGGTCCGAATTAGCCCCCGAAACTAAAAAAATACCGGACTGCTAGACGCTGTTCCAAATTTTTACTGGATAATTGTGATTCTATATGACGCTTGGCCTTTGGAGATACTTTGCGTCTCTGTGTGTTCTACAGTCGGTAGAATTCGGGGTATGTCGGTAGTGTATGTATGTTTAACTTTTTATAATTGTAATTATTAATGTAATTGTGTATATGTATTATGACTATAGCACATGTTTTGCTGAATTAAATTATAAATAAAAAATAATTGTTATGGGAACTGTTCCGAAGAGCTGTTCAGAATGGTGCCTCTTCTTTCTATCACCGCACTGCTCGCCATTGGCTGGGTGATCTTTCCCAGTTCCTTGAGCCACTTCGCCCATGTACGCAACGGTTGTTTAGAACGTTTCTCTTGGATTGAAAAGGTATCATAAAAGGTTCAGACGGGTTTCTAAAAGAAATCTGCGCCATTGCTTTTTCTACTTTAAATATGAGGAATTTGTTATAGAAAATAAAAATAATTCGACCAATTTTTCAGCTTTTTTGTGTATGTATATTATTTTTTATACAAAATTATAGAAAATCATCATTTTAAAGTCTTTCCTAGCAGGTATGTGTTTTGAGTTAAAAGTTAAAATTCATATTTTTAACATTGTTTCATCACTTCAAAAAGGAATGAAAAAATTAATGAGTAGAAAAGATTGTAAGACATATATTCTGAAAAAAATGGTGGTAGATAGTTTTTAGAAACTCGAGATATAAAATATATTTATTTTATTTTTTAAATCCGGGTATCACTTATTCATCCGGGAATTGCAACAAAATATTTTTAATGCCTTTTACTCATGTATTGGTAAAAAAACGCCATGTTTTAATTTGTTATATTATTATTGAAAATAAAAAATAATTAGGGAAAACCAGGTTTTATAAAGAACTCAAAAAATACTTTAGATAAAAAGCTGATAATTTGGGTGCATTATTTTTATTTGGTTACAAAACGATCCCCATAGTAAAAGTAGAAAAAGCCATAGGGGCAGATTTCTCTTAGAAACCTGGCTATATACCCTTATACCCTACATACCCTTTCTTCGAGGTGGGTAGCGCATTGGCAACATGTCCATAGGCGACGGTAACCGCTTTCCCTGACGGAAAGCGGTTACCGTCGTAGCGGCCATTAGCCTTTCTGCTGTGATTTGGCAATAAAATAACAATTGTCAGTCGAAACACTGCACGCTAGCAGTGAAAACTTTGTATCTAAGCGTAACGGTCAAGCGAGTTCATTGCTTTTTCATCATCTCAAAATGCACAACGTTTTACTTCGAAAAACATTATAATCTCTTAAATCTTTAACTGCTAGAGACATTACCAATGTACTGTTCACATGTTCTGAAACAGATCTGCGCTGTGTTAAAGACAGCGTACTAATAAAACAGTATAAAGCCGCGGTGACACACAACGAATACTCGCTGCGAATGCCTACTCGCCGCGAGTATTCGCTGTATGTGACAGGCTATCCTCTGCGAATAGACTCACTCGCTGCGATTTGAATTCGCCGCCATTTGAATTGAGCATGTGCAATTTTACTCTCGTCGAATGCGCATTCGCCGCGAGAATTCGCTATGTGTGACAAGGTACTCTCTACGAATAGCCATTCCGCGCGCTGCTCTAGACTAGACACGTCTGGGCTACAGGTCGTTTCGCTGGGCTACAGTCGCTGCATAGATACGAGTATATAATGATGAGTCATCCAAAAAAATATTAAGGGAAATAACGATATAATTCGTTTCTTGGGTGTGTATAGAAAATACGAAGAGCTGTGGGACACAAATAACAGCAATTTTTTAAAGAAAAATTGCAAAGGATGACGCTTTCATAAACCCATTTTCGCTTCTTGTGTGTTGTGTGTGAGCTTATTCAGCATTTGATTTGCTAACTCTGCACATACCAACCGAATACACTGACGCGTGCAGACATTTGAATTTGCGCACCAACAGACTGTCGAAATTCTCGTGTAGAACTCGCTGTTTGTGACAGGCAGGCAGCGAATTGTCGCTGTGACTATTATTCGCGGCGATTGTACTCGCAGCGAGTAATCGCTGTGTCTGACCGCAGCTTAACAAAAACCAAAAATAAATTCGCAACTCTATAAATTACCCGCGTCCGGGGCCGCGATAACTCAATCGTCAAGCGATCGTCGCTCGCGATATTTTCGTCGTCGCGACGGTAAACATGTCGCGTGTTGCGTTCGTTACGTTTTTACGCGCGACGTATGTGACGGCCAACTAATCGTCTTGGCAACGGAACGTTTGCAACGCGTCGTGATTGATAAACTGATTGTTTTTTAGGGATTAGTTGAGAGTTATTGTTTTGATGATCTTTATTAATAGGATGTTGGGATTAAACTGTCACTTAATTAAATATAATGGCTGGACTTTTAACAGCAATGGCTATTTGTGTCGTGCGTGCCCTACAATGTTGTTTTTATTTTTTATTGCTTGACTTCAGCAGACAGGCAGACGGCCCACTCGATGCAAAGCGGTTACCATCGCCTATGGACATTTGCAACACCAAAGGTGCTACAAATGCGCTGCTGCTCTCTTAAGGGAGACTGGAACCTGGTCACTAATGCCGGAACACCTCAAGATTGTTATGGCGACATACTTGTAACCATCCAGTCGGCCAAATACCCTACCACCTAGCTGTGGGTTGTTTTGTCGCCTCTTACGACAAGCCGCCCGACCGCAGGAAATTGTATTCCTTCTCCGTTCCTGCACGATAGGAATGATTTGTTTATTCCATTCCTAACATCTAATCAAAAATTTAAAGCTAAGTTTCTCTAAGTCTTGCTAGTGTAACGGCTAGCAGACGCGTCCGAAACATAAACGGCGTGGGTTTGAATTTTGGCTGGAACGCATGCAACACTTAGGCAGTTTTCTGACCTAATAACCGATGTGTCAAACCTGCCAAGCCGCCTTGGACAAGCGTGGCGGGTATACTGTCGGTTCCCTAATAGTGAGAGGCCCGAGCCCAGCAGAGCTTTATAGACTGTTATTGTATTATAAGTTTCTCTTGTTAATATAAATGATTAAGCTAATTCATTACTAAAATACAATCGAATAAATTATACATTATAATTATACACATTAGATATAAAGTAGAAGTTAGTATAATAAAGAAATTTATAAATAATCGAATACAATAAAAGAAAACTTAACTTATTTGTATTGTATTCTACCCGTAGTCCCTCAAGACTATGAGTAGAATTTCTCTTTGCGTACTAGGCGATGCTCTTACATTTATCTACTAGGAAATAACCAATTAACATGAAAATTGGTATATATGTAATAACGTATATGACGCGGGAGTGACCTCCGTGGTGTTATTAAAGAGTGTGACGTCAGCAATGCGGACGTCACGATTGTTGATTTCTTGGTGACTACCCATATTTGAGTCCTCGAAATAGAATTTCAAGAGTACTCGGTATCGTACATTTCAAGAGCGTTACGACGTCCCAGAGAGGTCCGTCCCGTTCGGCGGCTCGAGCATTAATTAATGAGTTTCTTTTTTATTGGACTTGACTTTATGTTCTTGGTCCGAAGACCTCACAACTTTACCGGAGTTTTCGGGGCGAGTGCCTTCACGAAGCGAAGGCGCTCGAGCCCGCGAGGCAACTTGCTCTAGGGAGCTCCCTAGGGAGTTTCACCTCGGCTGGACTGTTGCCATGAGGGGGGTGAATCTAATGATGCCCACCATAGGGCGATACAATGCACTAATTGAGAACGGGCAACGGGTAATATAAAGCCCGAGGGGAAGGATCCCGGTGGACCGGGATCGGCGGTTGGCAGTGGCCTATGCCATCTTACTGCCGTTTCGCAATGTGTTATGGCTGGGAGAGAAGAAACGACGAAAGAAACTTCCCAGCAACACGCCTAGTCTATCCTATGGGGGGCTGTGTCTCCTGATGTCCCTCACGGGGACGTTGAAAGATCGTGATTGGCGGTGTCGACGCCGCCGTCTGTATCTGTCTGTGGGTGCCTGCCAGCCTGCCGTCCTGACTGTGGGCGGGCTGATCTGGACCAGCCGTTTTGTGATAACGTCGACCCTGTCCGTGAGGATGTTACGCGGTCGTCGAACGAGAGCCTTTCGTTGAGGCTTATAATCGAACGCGGACACGAGGACGGGATTTCGATGGTGCGGCGCTAGATCGAAATACTTGCGCGAGAGCGACGTAATGTAGTTTTTGATAGAGGGAAGCTCCAGATCGCGGTGGATGTCGACGTTACGCGTATAGAGGGGAGCACCGACGGCTCTGCACATGAATTTATTCTGCACGAATTGCAGTTTTTTTAAAAGGGCAGGCTTGGCATGGCCGAATACCACACTCGCGTATGTCATGATCGGGCGAATGCATGTTTTATATAGAGTAAGCTTGTGTCTGAGTGACATTTTGCTTCGTTTATCTATCATGGGTGCTAGACGACCTATCACAAATCGCGCTCTATTCCGGACTATAGTGATATGCTCGTTAGATCGGAAGTTCTGATCTAGGGTGACACCCAGGTATTTGGTGTACTTTGCCCAGGGGATTTCTTGGTAGCAGAACGAGATGGCTTTTAAGCGAAGGCAAGCGCGTTTGGGTGTGCGAAGCGTGTCCGGGGAGAAGAACATTGCTGCGCTTTTCTCCGGGTTTACCTCTATCCTCCATTTCCGAAACCATTCGCCTAGCTCTGTTACAGCTGCCTGTAGCCGGACGCAAGCCATTTGTCGGTTGTGATCTGATATATAGAGTGCGGTGTTATCCGCGAAGAGGGCTAACTCTACATCTGGAGTTTTTAGGATGTCACTGGTGTACAGCGTGAAGAGTAGTGGAGACAGGGCCGAGCCCTGTGGTACACCGTCTGTGAGTGGGTGAGGGGACGAGTGCGTTCCCTCCACTCGAAAACGGAAGCTACGGCCTAGAAGGAAATCTCGCAAGATGAGCACGAGTCTGTCTGACACACCGAACTGGTAGAGCTTGAAACGACTTGAAATCAAGCCATTATGCTAGACCTTGTCGAAGGCCTTAGCTACGTCTAGGAAGAGTGCGGCTGTTCCTATAGGGCGGGAATGAATAAGTGTCGACAGTGCGGCCGTATTTATAGGGCTCAGTGCACGTGATTACAAATTTTTAGGTTAAGTATTGAAATTACAATTGAAACATGTCGTTTTAGGTTAATTTCACATTACAATAAACTCACAGTAATTAAATAAATTATTATTGTTTTTGTAATACGTTAATTGTTGTATTTGCGCCGAAATATATATTGTTTTTCCTTGGAAGATCATTTTGGTACATTTATGTAGTATATAATTATATGAATGTGTTTTATACAAAATTAAATTAAATTAAATACTCAACTAAATATTCCTAATATTGTAACAATTAATCTATATATATAAAAATCAATTCTTGTTCGTTAGTCTCGATAAAACTCGAGAACGGCTGGACTGATTTGGCTAATTTTGGTTTTGAATTATTTGTGGAAGTAAGAGAAGGTTTAAAAGGTGAGTAAATATGAAAAAAAATGCTTCGAATATAGTAAAAAAAACATTTTCGCTTTCCCTTAGAAACTATTCCTACCTGTTAAACATTTGATATTCGTCCTGTCGTTTAGAAACCAATTAAATTTAAAAGTCGTTCAGAAATCTAATTTAATTTAAAAATGATTTTTTTTTCATTTTTTTGATTTTGAATGTCAAGCGTTTGATGCGCGTGAGTGCGTCCCGTCGTTCAGAATTCAAATTAAATTGAACAACGATTTCCGGTTAAGTTTTGACCACATTTTATACTAAAGTTGAAAAATTCTGCAATTATCATTCAGCTTTTTTATTTATTGATTCTTAGGCGGTACGAAGTTTGCCGGGTCAGCTAGTCTATAATAAAATAAAATTGAAGAGTCTATTTGTAATGCCAAAATAACAGCTTTTTACTAAATGTATTCGAAAGTATATACGGTACATAAAGAATACAATTTATTTTTTTATCGTTTTTGATGACATTTTTTGTTTGTATTTGAGTGGGCCCCCGGATGGTTTAGATCCACAGTTGGAACCGGTGGGTGGCGCTAGGATCGGGTTCTAGATTTTTATTTTTTGCAGCGAGAAACAACGTCTGCCAGGACCGCTAGTAATGAATATGTTCTAAACATGCCGTGTCTGTACATTGAAGCTATTAAAAAAACAATTGGAATAGACTATATGATGACTAAACGATGAAGAAGACGTCGCAATTTTTTTTTATTTCTTGTCTGTTTGTTCGTGTTTCACGTAAAAACTACTGTGCCATTTTCGATGCGGTTTTCGCTCATAGATAGCTAATTCTTAGACTTAAACTATGTGCTACTATTTATCCTGGAAATCCGCGGCAATTTTTCTGAGGATGATTTAAAATTAACGAATAAAAAAAAATACTGATCGATAGCAATTATAATGTAATAAAATGTGTGATACTTTTTATCCCAGGAATCCCGCGGGAATTTCAAGTTGAACGTGGACAAAGTCGCGGGCATATCCTAATTTGCATATATCTTTTATCGTTTTGTTAGTGCATATATCTACATATTACTGACAATATCGATTTATGTATTTATAAAAATCGAGTATCTATGACAAAACCGATCCTCTATAGGGGGTGTGCACAACAAATCACCCTTATTGTCCGCGAGGCGACGTTGACAGGGGTGGTTTGCGTTTCAATGCAAACTTGCCCTAACAAGGTGTCTTGCTGTTGGATACTAGCAATGAAAGTGTTGAGATAGCTTTTTAAAATACATTTGTATAAAGAGATGTATTATGATACAGAGTTCAGCATCTTTCTTGCTTTGTAAAAATGCCTAAAAGCATAAGGGTTAACTATTCAAACTATTACTTTAAAGATAATTATTGATCTCTCGCACGGAGCGTATTAACGTTTGATGATAAAAAATAAGGTTTATGACATATGGTCACTTTTATAAGCTCGCTAAGTGATATTTTAAAGCATTTATATTAAGTTAGTATAATTTCCGAAACTATTTACTTTTTCTATATCCTCCAGTTAAGGAAAAGGTTAAACAAGTTAAATTTTCGTGTTTTAGTTTGCTTCCTACTTTACTGTATTAATTTCTTAGTTGCGAATAACTGAACTTCATCGTCTGTTTTAACCTGCTTATGATTATATTTTAGCCCTACACTATGCCACAATTTTTATGACACAATTCACTGAGAAACTATCAGACTTTCAGATATGAGTTTTGACATAGCAGTTTCAATTTATTTCTAGTCAATTTATATTTGTCATATTTTTTTTTAATATTATATACATTAGAAGAAATAAAAACTTTTATTAATTAGAATTTTATTGTATTTATACCATACATACCAATAACGTCATCTGTATAAACTGGTATGTATTTAATATGAAAATAAATTAAAGAAAAAGTATGAAATTAATGCGTGCTATCTGTTTTCTTATGTTTTTTTATGTTTTCTTGCATCTTTTTTGACATAATATAAAAGAAAATCAAACAAAAATAAGAACTTAGAAACAGTATAATTAAAAAAGTATATTTCCAGTGAGATTTGGACATCATCTGTTCAAAAACTAAAGAACTAACATCGATGTAATCATGTAAACAGAATGTTGTTCAGTTAAAAATACGCCAAATTATTTTAGTTAACCACAAATAAATAATCAGTAATTAATTAATTATTACAGGTGGAAAACTTCGCAAGCCTCCCCCTAAAGCAGCACTTTTTGCTAGTTTATTACGTTCCTGATCCATTTGGAGTAATGCTATTATTAGTGTCTGCGACCAAATACGTCTTGTTTATAGCGTTAAAAATAACGATTTTAATAAATAGCTCTACATAAATGTATATGTTTATACACTTTCATTAGCAATTAATAATACAAATAACGCTTAAACCCATTTCGACATCTGAGTAAAACGATCACTAACACTAAACGTATTCCAGTTGTAGCAGTAACATTAAGAATATTTGTTGTATTTTATACTTTCCTATATATATATACTAAACGGTGAAGGGGAACATCGTGATGAAACCTGTATGTACATCGGCATAATCGATGTTTTAAACCTGCCAAGCCACTTTGGACAAGCGTGACGGGTATACTGTCCGTTCCTCTATAATGGGAGGCTCGAACCCAGTGGGACGTTTATGGGCTCTTATTATTATTTAACATATATATTTATTCTTATTTTTATGTTTCTTTAATACATACACATATATATATATAAATAGATACATATTAAAAAAGACGTCCGTCGGCAGCGGGGCCTAGGGTCCAGGCTACCGGTGGTTAGGGTTCCAGAGACAGTAACTTCCTCACAATACGTGCCGTGCCCAGGAGAACTGCCTTCTGTATCTGGCCCTTCACTCATTTACCGAGCGAGAGCCCCTCTAGATATCGGTCGAGGCTCTTCGCTATTAAATTCATATTTTTCGTTATGTTTATAAAATATAAAAAGTTCTTTCCACACAATCATTGCTTTGCTCTTGTTAAAGGTGCAGTCACAAGTGACGGGTGTCTTCAACAGAGTACACGAGAATACACATGTCGATACCCACTTGCTTCGAGACGTGGCTTTGTCCAATTTCGCATGCAGATTTTTTGTATACCTACTATAAGTGTCTCAAATGGGTTGTTGAGTATTTTTTTTAATGAATGGAAAGATCACATATAAGTTTTATAGCAAATCTTCTTTTATTTTATTTGTTTTTACTGTAATTAAAAAATTATATACCAGACTACTCACAAAGCATTGCGAAAACAAGTTTTTATATATGAGAGACTGGCCAGTTATAATCTATTTTGAAAATATGGTTATTTATAACTAGAAATAGGTAAGTTCCAATTTCAAAACTTCCCTACACATTGTTTGCGAGCGAATTTAAATTATCGTGTCTCATTTAAAAATGGATCCGCGCCGGTAACATTTTCGCGTATTATCTTAGCTTCATTGAGTTTACTTTAAAATTGCACTCGAGTGTATTCAAGAAAAATATAATTTTAATTATTAAGTTGAAACACAATATAATTAACTTTATTATGACAGATGCTGTAATGTTTAATTTCGATACAACAAATTTCAATAAGTAGTTACATCCTTATTTGATCAAGCGACTTGTTATAACAAATACTATATAACTTCAGTCTAGACAGTTATAAAATGACCTTGTTGCCCTAATTAGACATTTGCATAAGTAAGCTATTAATTTATAATACACTATATTTTGCATACAATAGCCTTATTAATATTGTAATGTATTCATAAATGTTCAACCACAAATAATTTATATACTTGTAATAATGAAATGAGTTTCGTCAGCAATTTAAAATTGGTTACTGCTCGGCATCCTCTTTTTTTATTGAATGGGTTCAGCAGACAGACAGACGCCCCACCTGATGGAAAGCGGTAATCATCGCCTATGGACATTTATAACACCAAAGCTGCAGCTCTCTAAAGGGTGATTGGAACCTGGCCCCTAATGCCGAAACACAACTGAAGGTTGTTATGGCGGCATGTTCTAGACCAGGGGTGGTAGCCATCCAGACGGGCAAATACACTATTACGACAGGCCGCCCGGCCGCAAGTAATTGTATTCTGTCTCCGTTCCTACACAGATACAATGGATACTGAGACAATAAATACGGATACAATGAATACGGATACAATGGATGCGGATACAATGGATACGGATACAATGGCTACGGATAGTACATTGATCAGGTGAGTTTGTTAGCAACTTCTTAAAGGTGTACACTAATTAAGCTTTTTCTTATATTGTATATGTACAGGTGCGCGTTTGACCAATATTGCACCTGATGTCAGGTGAAAAGGCAGTCTAAGATCGAGCACGCTTACTCAAAAGTTACCTGTACACGCTAGACTTGAAGGCACCTAAATCGTATGATTCAAGAAAAACAGACGACAATAAAGAATTCCACTCCTCAGCGGTACGTATTATCAAAGTGGAAGTGAAAGGATGTGAATGGCTACTCAACCAGAGCAAACCCTGATTCTCTTTCAGACCAGATACAGCCTGCAAATTGTGTGTGCGGAATCCGAAGGTAAAAGATAAACCCCGAATTTTCTGTATACAAGTAGCCGCTGATGATAATAGTATAATTTTGTTGCCTTCAGTTGTTGTGTAAATGTTTGTCGAATACATACAAACATTAATTAGATAGATTCACCCAAACCCTCGTCGACTAAGAACCCGCCTTGGCTTTAGAAGTAGATATCATACGTGCACGGAAATTGAAACTCCCTTAAGCAATTATTCAAACAATAACAATGACTTTTTTAGGGCGGCCGTCATTTAGTTTCTTCCAACAACTCATTGCACTTGCGAAATATCTTATTATTTCTTACTAGTCTGTCTTTTTAACACCACAAACGAATCCGACGACAAAAATGCGACGTCCTCCAAGTTATAAGTGGAAAATGGGGGGACAAAGATATATACATACTATTATACAAAAAGAGAAGGAATATGTATGTATCAAGAATGTGTACTGAAATTTGAACAAGAGATGACGATACCGTGACTTGACTACTTTAGATAATAAACACAAATCCTAGCGAACCAAGTAGAAATAAATGAACGCTTACTGTCAACAGAACCGTATAGGAAATAATGAAAGATTTTGGCTGCATTCGTGCATCCTTGCTTGCACAAACACTAAACTGTTTGACTGTGAGACAGTTGGCACTAAGAGGAACGATTTTGAGGCACAATTCAGCAATAACGGGATGTCGTAACAGGAAGCATAGCGTTTTGTTCGTTTGGTTGGTACTTCCAACATATATCGGTGTCGTGAGCTCGTACGTCTACTTATCTGGAAGTAAAAAGGTGAAGGAGGAATTAATTCGTACATCTGGTATTAGACGGTTCAATTATGTATTTTAATTTCAATTGGTCAATCAAAATGATCCACATAAACGTCATTTAGAATCATTGAATGTTAATGAGCACTGTGGAATCTTCAGTGGTGTACCTTCAACCAATTTTATGCGTGCAGGAACGGAGAAAAAATAAATTTCCTGCGACCAGGCGACCTGTCGTAAGAGGCAGCAAAACAACCTGCAGCCAGGTGGTAGGGTATTTGTCCGTCTAAGTGGCTACCACCCCTGGTCTAGAGTATGCCGCCATAACAACTTTAAGTTGTATTCTGGCATTAGTGGCCAGGTTCCAGTCCCCCTTTAGCACCTTTGGTGTTGCAAGTGTCCATAGATGATGGTAACTACTTTACATCAGGTGATCAGTCTCCCTGTCTGCTGAACTCATGCAATAAAAAAAAGTAAATTGGATGAATTTCAAACCATTTTCAATTTTGTAAATTTTATGAATATGTAAATACCACAGCTATCCAAGCTTACGAACCACCAACAATCTTGCAACGCAAATCCTATACAAACACACCGTGAGTGTAACGAAAACATTTCAACGTTAATCCCGGCTATATCCATGAAACGGATATCTCGGTTGACGTTTATTAACGTTTACCAATAAATTCAATGTCCGCTAACAATGTTTGTTATATCCCTGAATGTAGTTAATCTCTTGTATCAATAGCATGTGTTAGCTGTTACCAGTACCGGAAAAGGTAGGATATTTGTTTGTTGTCTTTCAACCCTAAACCGATACTAATAATCGAATACTTTAGTAGTGACGATAGCTATATGGAATTATTTCAAATGATAATTGATATTATTACGAGTTGCAGGACTCGAATTAAAATGCCGTTGGAATTATTATAGGGTTTATTAAAACTATACAAACACGTATAACACATGTACAAATATAACTGAACGCAATAAGTCCAAACATAATGCAGGAGATCGTAATTCAAATACACGCGCAAAGTCCGTCACTAAATAGATTACCGAATGTACACAAGTCTCGCTTCCCTTGTGGTTATCGCTCGACTGCTGCGTCCCTCAATCGGGGCATTGCTTTTGCATTTGCGCATCGCACAAATGCAACAGGTCCGCCCGGCAGTATGAATCGAATTTCCTAGAATCGAAATCCGCACACCAGGGTAATTATGCCTGCAAACGGCCATAAACGAGTACAATAGGCTGTTCTCCACAATAACCAATAAATAAGTAAACAAAAGAAGACAATCCCAAAAGAATTACAATTCGTTCAAATGCCGACAGTTAAGAAAATATGTTTTTTTATAGATATGCAGGTGGGTTTTGTTTTTGTCAGAACTTAAGTTGTAACAATATGAATCATTTGAAATAATTACATATCGCTACCGTCGCTACTAAAGTATTCTATTATTAATAGAAATTACGATTTATTTTCAAAACGTCAAGTTGCTGGCCGATATTGACAGATAGGCAAATGACGTTACTAGAGATAGCTTCGTCTATTGGAGAGAAGCTTCAAACTTATATTGAAATGCAAGTAAGCGTGAAATATTCTATGTAGGTGTATCATTATTTACAAATTAAATAGTTTTTAAATTAAATTCATAAAATATTCCGTTCGTTTTAGTATTACGCCAAAAGGAAGGTTTGCACTGAAAACCAGCGTTGTATCGGATATTATGCCGGCACAGCAATAAGCTGAGTGCAAACCTTGTTTACTGAAAATGCGGCTACAAATTCTCAAAATATGTGTTTATTTTTAAGATACATGTCAGCAACGTAAGTACGTCGCTATTTCTTCAAATATTCTTTTTCTTTCTTTCGTTCTTCTTCAAATCTATGACCTTTCCTATCTCTAGTAAGCTATCGGTCCTCCTCTCGGTAGATAGCTGGTTTCGATAGGAAATACTATCCGTGGATAGGTTATTTAAAAGCTAACAAGGACAAAAGGGTAAATTGGTTTATCTTTAATTTTAATGACGGATAGATAGCTTATTGAAAACGGCCGTTGGAGAGCAGCAGCGCATTTGCAACACCTTTGGTGTTGCGAATGTCCATAGGCGATGGCAATCGCCTTCCACCAGTGGGGCATCTTCCTGTTTTCTGAACTAAATAAAAAATAATAAATATAAACTAAACAATAAAAATAAAACTAAGAGTTGATATAATTTATTTTTTTAATTTTGCAGATTATTATATTATTGAAAACTAGTTAAATATCATAGAAAAAAAATTTAATATATTTAAATTCATTTAGTCCATGAAGATATTAACTCGACTATAGACTGACGCACTGGCGGATTTCAGTATCTTACTGAAATTTTTAATTTTTGGATATTGGTGTTTTTATCTGTTTAAATATGTATTGCATTTAAAGAGCTTCATTGCTTTCTTTTTCTTCAACACTTAACTAGTTATTATTTTCTATTTATTTTAATAATAACAGTGAAAATATTATTTTGTTTTTATTTATTTACAATGCAACGTTAGACAGTAATTGTAAGCCTATTTATTGTATACTTGAATTTATGTAAAACCTACTTATTGATGATTCTTAAGGAAATAAAAGGGCCTATGCTCAGGAGCAAGTTCCCAAAGTGGAGCTCACTGGTACCCAAGGGTTGGCAAAAGGAGTAGGGGAAGGCAGGGTAAGCGCTGGGAGGATGAGATCAGGCTTGCTGCTGGACCCTACTGGCGACATGCTGCCTTAGACAGGTAGCACTGGCATGAGCTGGAGGAGGCTTTTGCCAGGAAGCAGTCTGAGAAGAGAGACCTGATTTAGGCGAAACGTTGAAAATTTCCTCATCTCAGAAAATCTCTCACCATTACAGAAAACCTTATAGCTTAAAAATGTTCTAAATGTGCACAATGGGCGGTCTTATCGCTAAGAAGCGATCTCTTCCAGACAACCCGTGACAGGAATAAAACAGGTTATATTGGTCAAAGGTGGTATACATAAATATTAGAGGATATGTAGTTACTTACATATATTTTATTCATTTATAAACATATAAGTATGTAAAATATTATATAAGTAAAATTATACTTAATAGACATATATAAATACACTTACTGATATTACATGCATAAATATATACATATACATATTATTATGTACCTTCAAATAAAAAAACATATGTGGAGAATATGAGATGTTTTATATTCCATATTTATTAAGAAATTCATGTTTATATGTTATTGTTAATAGTAATATTTGATGCAATTTAAATTTAATTCATTGCTAATTTATTAATGTACAAGATTTTATTGTTGATATTTCTACATGAAGTTAAATTAAATGTTTTGTTTGGGTCATTCTTTTATTTTGATACAAGCTGAAAATGAAAATCAACAATGCGTCAGACTTTTTTTGTACCAGAGCATATATCTAGAATGTTAGGGATGTGTAACGTAGTTAAGCTCACCTGACATCCTAGTGCGCCGATTTGGTACTAAGCCCCGAGAAGCAAGGCCGTAGCACTACACTAGAGGCGATTCCACCGATACCCCCGTAAACAGTGGCCCTCTACCACGGGTAATGGGAAACTGGATATATAACGTTGTTTTCGAACCCCTGTCTAATTAAATAGAAGACAGTCGAAAACTGCCTGCACCGTCCTCTACCTTGCTCTCTGGCGACCCCCTTTTCTAAATCATTAAAAATGACTCACGAAAGGAGGTCCCCCCTGCCAGTGAGATTCGCTGTGGATGTCGCAACATAATGCCGAGTTCTAGCCTCTTTGGCGTGAATATGAAATATATTTTTTTAATTAATCATTTTCATGCTTTACTTGTACAATGTCTTATTACCTAAGAGTATTATATCATTGGTGTGTACATCCGAGCCTTTACCAGCACTTTATCGTAAGCGACATTTGGACCTAAATATATTTTTTGTTGCAAAATGTATTTGAAAACTATTATTTTGTTTTAAGACTTTCAGCTTTTTATTCAGTAGGGTCTAACCTAGTATATTTATGTTTGTAAGTAAACTAGCAAACGGACGACCTGGTTGTAGGTGGCTGCCGTCTCCCATGGACATCTGCAACAGTAAGGGAGCCGATGCGTTGCCTCTTGTTGAGACTTTAAGTATCTGTTCACGCCCATTTTGAACACCGGGAACAGATTGTAGCGCTGTGGGAAAAAGCTCAATCCAAATCCACACGGTGCGCAAGTGAAACGTTCTAGAGAACCGTTCCGTACAAGAGCGAAGCGGCTCTAGGAAGTGGGGATGAACACCCAGCCGATGGCGTGGTAAAAGGAAGATGAAGGCACCAATCTGTGTGTGTGTAACAGTTCCTGTAACTCTAGTGGGTAATAAAATAACAAGTGTATAAACTTATTGCATGAAAGAAGGAATGTAGGAATGTAAACCGCCCAATGAATATATGGTAAGATATAGGAACTGATTGCAAATCATCTGTCAAGATGAAAATGATTCATCATCCTGTATACACACGCCATTCACGGCATATAAACCGGGCGAAGGTCATAAAACGTTACACCTATACGAAAACAAACTGTAACTCAATAAAACAGCGTACATTACGTGCGTAAATCAAACAGTCAAACTGAACTTTATACGACAATTAAGTCGGGCTTTCTCGACGGCCGTAAATACGCGCAAATACGTATAAATACGCGCAAATAATCGTAAATACGCATTATCGTTAAAACGTCAGGCGTGTTGTAAATCCAATAGAATAGTGCTACGTCTCGGGGTTAGGCATAGATTAACAAATGTAGTAGGTCTTCCGCTGGTGTCGATGCCTAAAAATATAAAATAAATTATTTACAAACAAATTACAACTATTAATGAGCTTTTTTAATTACAAGCTTGTGAGATCCTGGATATCATGCAGCAGCAGAGTGCTAGCCAAGACAAGTAAAAAGAGCCTAAACACGACGGGTCTATCTTGTTTAGTACAGGAGTTCCTATGGCCACCTTCCGACTCCATCATCAGATCAGCTGCATGGTACCATATTAGATAGATAGATAGATAACACTTTATTGTACACCATTACAGAAACTTACGAACTAGTATTATTCTAATCGTGTACAAAGGGCGGTCTTATCGCTAAAAAGCGATCTCTTCCAGACAACCCGTGGCAGGAATATTGCTGATTAGGAATGGCGATGGTGGTATACATAATTATTGTACGGTTACTCACATTTTAAGTATAAATATATAACTATACTATATATACAAATATACACATAAGTTATATACATATTCTAGATATAGTGATTATTTGCAATATAATACTAATTATGTAAAATTGCATATCATTATATTGCAGATAGAATTTCCTGACCGTGTTCTTAAATGTTATTAAAGATTTTGCTTGTCTGACAGCAACAGGCAATGTATAATATTTCAAAGTTCGATATCCTTAACCGTGAAAGAGTTATTGAAAAACGTTGTATTATGAATAGGAGTAATAAGTCTATGTTGACTGGAAGGGCGTAAATTGTGAGAGCAAGAAACAAATTTGAAGCGTTCTCTAAAGTAATATAAATATTGCTGCATTGTCACGCGATATACATATGCGTGCAAAATTTCAGCTCAATCGGAAACTGGGAAGTTGGTCAAATTTAACTTGCAAGATGCCACCCGAACTTAAATACCTACATAGGTACAGCCATTGCAAGTTAAATAAGAGCTTGTAAAAATGACAGTAATTTTTGATGATGTCGAGGTCCGTTGTTGCGGGTCACTGAAATATATTCTCGTATTATAAAATAGTTTAATTTGTATATTACAATTAATTATTACGTGAACACAGTGCATTAAGGAAATTATTTTCTATGGGAGAGAAAGTGATGTCAACGTTTGTACATTTTGTACACTTGCTCTTGCTTGTAGTGGTGCATGCTGTCAAGGTGAATAAAATACACTTTGTTGTTTTCAGAGATTTATTCTCGTACCAGTTGAGCTTGGATGCTGATCTCTGGTTTCAACTTTGTGGTAGTTGAAGTCGTATTTTACGACTTACAGCAGCAACTCGTAGCGACTCAGTAGCGAGTCGATCACAAAGTATTTGTGAGTGTTATTTTCTAACAGTTTTTTTAGGACTAAGAGTAGCCCGCGTTTAGCGCCGAACTGATATTATGGTATTATTAAACTAGAACATTGTGTATGTGTGTGCGTGTATTGTTGTACGAATGTATGTGCGTGTGTGATAGGTTTTATATTTGAGTTAACAATAAAGACTCGTTTTCATCGTAGTTTAATATAAGCAGTGAATGTGTCAATTTTTCTTTTGCGCCACAAAAATTTTATCTCTTATTCACTTTCTAATTAGGTTATTATGTAAATCTATAATACATCGCAGAATGTTTTCTTTCGCATACTTTATGAAAATTTGAACGTAACTTGTTTTTGAAAGGGGTAACAAAGATTTTTGGTTACAATAAATTGGCCATTTTCCATGCATATACAAGTTGCATATGTTAAAGGTAATGTCATCTACTTGTCATCAAGTAGTATTTTTATATTTAAAATTGTCATGTGACATTAAAACATATAGGTACTTTGTTACTAACCTTTTTTAAGTTAGTTCTTTACTACCGGACTCCCAATTTCTGAAGGCATAAACTTAAAGGACCACGCTAGTTTAAAACTCTTCTACACTACACTGATTAAGGGTATAGAGAATGTGAATTGCTTGAACAAAGATTTTGGTTCTCTCTGTCTTCTTACACCATTCAGATAACGGTTTCTTAAATTAGCGTATTGTGATAATTCTTTAATTTGGAATGATGAAAACACTAATGATGCCATATAAGTAGTACAATTCCTTACAAAGTTTCTTATTATACTGGAATACTAGTAAATAAAAATTACTCTGATATATGACCTGTGTAATAATAAGACAAAAGCCTTAATATTACAATAGGACATTTCATTAGACACAGCATAATTTTGTAAACTTTGTGAGAATAAAAAATGACCAGTCTGCTCGAGACGTTAGCATTTAATCTGTGCTCTTATTTTGAATAACCTTAACTTTTATAGAGCGCTTTTATCGCATCGCAACGAATAGCAGTGTAGCTTTGTTTTTTGTTCACCATCAAAATCGAGTTACAATGTTATTGACATAAATCTCTCAAACCTAGCGCATAAACTTACTGCGTCTAAAATCGTGTTTTATATAACCAGGGTGACCATATTACCTTTCTTATGTGTAATGTAATTAAAGCTAAAAATAATTAGGTAGGTCTTAGATATCAGTCATCACACCACTGCCCTCCTCCTTCTATGGCATTGATCAGAATCAAAACTAAAACCTTGGGGCCCGTAAAATCTAACCACTAATCTAAAATCTAACACCAGTCAACCCGCTCATATTAACTTTGGCTAGTTATTTTTAGGGTCTTATATAATAAAACCGTTTATCTTATTTGTATAAACTAAGATTCATAAAAGACAGATGTGTGTAGGTCATTGGTATTTGATACAACAGTGTTCTTTGCAACATAAGTCCTAGGAGATGATATCTTTACTAGTGCTTCACGAGAAAAGAGAAAGTTCAATTTCTTCGAGAATTTTCCAGTAACCTCAGAATCGGTTTCACATTCTGATTTCCTCCACTTTTCCCACGTTCTCATAAGCTCGTGTAGGCTCGAGTAGGTTACTACTGCCCCAAAATAGGAATACTAGGAAAACTCCAAAATTCTACAGCACTAAATGGTGTCCTAGGTCATTTTTATTTTGCTTTAGACATTTTGTTGTGTAAAAGAAATTTAATGGCAAATGTTCATGAATCGACTGTCAACCCATTTTACAATTATGAAATTTGCCATGAGTTATTGTTCCCGTGAAAGTATTTCCCTGAGAAAAGTCTTTTTCATAAAAAAATATTTTTCCAGAAAATGTGCTCTATGGGTTTAAATAGTTTAGATTAATACTATTGGACTTTCCAATGACAACACTCCGGAGCTTAGTGGAAACCATGCTCCAGAGCAAAAAGTATTGTAGTGCGGTTTCCTTCTTCTGTAAATCCGCCACGTTGCAGAACGAGGCCGCTGAGCGTGGTAGGTAGTACACGTATGTGGACTCCATCCGCAGATGACTGACCGGTGTTAGGAGGCACCACTAGGTGCATCTCCTCAGTTAGATTCCATCATATGGGGCCGCGGAACTCGGGAGATATCCTTGGCCTTCCGTCTGGTGAAATAGAGTAGCCCACCCCGAGGCACCATAGTGAGACCCGTACGCGCCACCGTCATAGAATCTATGAACTAGGTCCCGTGGCGTTCCGTAAAAGCGCGACATAGGGGCGTAGGTTTAGGTTTAGTGGGTAGCCTAAGTTTATATATATAGCCGTGGCTATCACTCGGAGGTTATGGAGGGATGCGGCCATTTAGGCCCTGCATACAGGTGACATTAGCGCCAAATGAATAGGAAATGACATAATACTTACCGTAATAATATATCTCTCCTATATATTTTCTATTCTATTCGTTTCGCTAATTTCTATCCGTGCAGGAACGGAGAAAGAATACAATTGCCTGCGGCGACTGGATGGCTACTACCACTGTAGGGTTATTCACAAACGTCGGAGACGTTTCCGTGTATGAGCATAAAGCCCCGAACGAAACAATTTGCCATCCTATAGAGCGTGAACCGATTTGTTAACAGCGTTTGACGTTCTGTCGGATTGCAAATTGATACGTTCGGGAGCTTTCCGTTCTTACACGGAAGCGTTTCAGACGGTTATCAATAACCCTAAAGATCTAGAGTATGCTGCAATAACAACGTTGAGTTGTGTTCCGGTATTAGTGGCCAGATACAAGTCTCCGTTTGGAGACCAGCAGCTTATTTGTAGCACCTTCGCTGTTGCAAATGTCCATAGGCGATGCTAATTGCTTTCCATCAGGTGGGTCATATGCATGTCAGCTGAACTCATGTAATAAAATAATAATGTAACTTGTCTCCAGGGCTAGGATTGTGCAGAAATCCATTGAATTATAAAAAAGTATTATCGTACTTATGTTGTATATTGTTACGACCGACAAAGACCAATGCACGCCTGCAGTTTATTACCTTTTCGGTATTTGGACTTCTTTTGTTTAGCTTATGTTTAAAATTTGTAATTAGAAAATAGCCTATTGTGTATTGTATTTGTTTATGACCGTTCGCAGGCATAATTACGCAGGTGTGCGAATTACGTTTTCTGGGAAATTGCGTCGACGCGCTTGCCAGGTAGACATATTGCATCGGTGCATTATGGAGCAATGTCCCAATGGAGAGATCGGCATTCGAGAAGCTATATAGTCTGTTATTGAATCGTGTATTACGTTTGTACTGGTTATGTCCAGTTATATTTTTACCTGTGTTATACGTGTTTCTATAGTTCTAATAAATTCTATAGTAATTCCAAACGGCATTTTAATTCAAGTCCCGTAACTCGTAACAATATGTATAATTTTAATATGCAAATAAATGTGTTAAATCATTGTTATATCAATTACATATAACTGGAATGGCCTCAAAAGTTGGGGCAATCTGGTCACCTTATAACTTATAAGTCTTATAACCCTGATTTATTACCGTTATGTCTGTTATATCTGTTATAATGGTTATTTATAACATTCGAACTGACATGTTGACTTATATTGTTATTGCTACGGTTATAACTTTTGATAATAGATTGCGTTATTAAATTATTTTTATTGTTTTGTTTTATGAATTCCGATAAAAAAAATATTTATTTATTTATTTTATGACGAATTGTAGTGAAGTTGATATTTAAAATACTGTTTAGCAAAAGTGTGGGGTCTGTGTAAATGTGGGGTGTTTAGTATTTGGCATCACAAAATTTTCACTTCCCTTTCCGTTTGTGCATTTTATACAACAATACGTACTAAAATTAATCTCTACATATCTAGCCTAATAACACATTAACTTGTATCAAATATCATAAATATTATTTAATATGTGAAAATAAAGATGTTCGACAAATGATTTTCTTTCAATAACATCTTCTTGTCCTATGGTGGGCGAGAATGTTTAGTATTTGGCATCACAAAATTTTCACTTCCCTTTCCGTTTGTGCATTTTATACAACAATACGTACTAAAATTAATGTCTACATATCTAGCCTAATAACACATTCAACTTGTATTAAATATCATAAATATAACTTAATGAGTGAAAATAAAGATGTTCGATAAACTTTTTTTTTTCAATAACATCTGGTCTGTATTATTCGATTAATCTATCCCAGCTTCTTTATCTCATTCTAAAAACTGACGTGTTGTCTTTATCCCTGATGTTGCGAATGTCTATAGGCAACAGTAATCTTAATTTTAGTGATGATGTAGTTAAATAGTAAGGTAGTTACTTGTCTAAATCTCGTTTCAGCTTCGGAGCCTGAAGTCCGCTCTCTTACTTTTTCTATTCCACTCCGAATGATAGCATATGCTGGACGCCGCTATCGGTGTCGAATTGACGTTATACCGATAGTCACTCTGAAAAGTGTAAACCACAGGTCCCCAAAGTGGTCCCTATGGACCTCTGGGGCACCATATCATACTTCAAGCGGTCCATGAGTTGCAAATAGCGGCCCACAATAATGAATTCTATTTAAGCAAGTCGTGGCGAAATTTTTATTTTTTATAGGTAAATAGAATAAAATAAAATATCATATTGCGAGTTTGTTATAAAACTTATATGGGGCCAACTAAAAACTATACTAAATCCAACGCAAAACAAATTGTCAAAATCTGGATTCAGAAAGAAAAAAGTGATGGCTGAACATATATAAAATAATATATATTTACACGACGAATTGAAAACGTCCCCCTATTTTTTTAAAGCGGTAATAAACATAGGGGATCAACCGAACGTACGAGACAAAGAAGTTTGGAGACCATTGGTCTAAAGTTCTAAACACTCGTCAGTTTTTCTCGTGTATTTTTTATGACTGGAAAAATTTGTATGACAGATTAATGGAATACATTAACGCAACAATTTTACTTTGGAATGTTCAAGAATGAAAAAGGACGCTATATACGACATATACACAGTGTAAATGCGCCGCGTAAGGCGTCTGAAAGAAATCACTATAGTGCATTTTCATGATAAACATTCGTCGGTTGTGTACAGCGTCACGCCGTACGCGGCCAACGGCGTTTGCAACAGACCACCGGTTACAATGATTAAAGACTAATGTTACTACCCCATCTGGAATAACGTTAGTGTTATTGATCGTTTCCCGATATTAATTTAAAAAAAAATTAATGACGTTAAACATTGACAGATGACGTATGCATACACTCTAATGTAGCTATTCTTTAACAGCATTATTTTTAACGCTATAAATAACACTCATTTTGGCACAGTCACACTAAAATTATCCCAGATGGAACAGGGACATAAGAAAAATACTTTAATTCCAAATATACACTACTGTAAACCTGTAACTTCGCACCGAAATGATCCCAAAAACACGTTTCATTTCATTAGGTTTATTATCAATGTTAAAAAATAAAATTCTAGAAAATTCGTAAAGTAGCTGTCACACTGCGTTGATATGTTATTCAAATGACGTGTTTACATTAAACTGAAAGTAATAAAATGATAAAATTTGCCACCGAGTTTATTTGTGGGTTGAAAAAAGTGATATATTTACGTAGTAATTGCCGGCTTCCCGTATTAAAAGTTAATTCTATTCGTCGTACGTTTGACAGACGATAAAATGTAATTTAATAGAGGAAATGTACACGAGTGTAGGGTTGTGGCTCTCTTGCGATTAAGTTTTTTTTGCTTAGGTGCTTATTCAGCAGTATATTATGCATAGCTGTGCCCGCAATTTCGTCAGCGTAGAACTATTTCGCGGTACCCTAAAAAAGTGAATAAAAAATACTCTTTATAACATCAGCTATCTGGCAGTGAAGACAGAAAAAAATTTAAATAATCTTTTTTTTATATAAGTACCGTATATACTTTTGTATGCATTTAGTATAAGCTGTTATTTTGACATTACAAACAGACAGAATTTTATCTATCTAAATGTATAGATACAGTAAACAAGCAGGCTCGACGCACGTTAAACTGCCCTAAAAAAATCTAGAATCTCATTGCGCCACCTACCGGTTCCAATTGTTAATCTAACCCACCCACTCAAACACACAAAAAAATTCATCATAATCGCTCGAGGAGTTTAGGAGTTCAGTACATACACACGAGCTGATGAATTATATATACAAAATGAATTTTTCAAGTGAGCCTTTAGGGCCACATCCTAAACCATGCTAATCATCGAAAAACACTCAAATCTGTCTCTAGACTGATTTAAAAAAATTAAATATTCTAGTCAGGAATCGAATCGGCTGATTTTGAGAAAATAAACACAGCCTGTATTATTACACCAATCCATAGTATAAATTGTAAGGATTAATAATAATTTCTGTGAAGGAATTTCAAACGGCAAACCAAGAGAAAGGCTTGTTTTTGAACAAAATGTTATATTTTCCGTACATTATTAAACATCAAATTGCGTTGGTCATTTGACAGCACCCCATTTGAATGCAATTAATGTTTACCCGTTGATTGGGGTGAAATAACGTGGGTTTAGAATATTAATTTATAGATGACCATTAAAATGAATAATTTTCATCAATTAATTCCATCTATACTGTTGTTATAAAGAGGAAAGCTTTGTATTTTTGTATGTTTGTAACGAATAAACTCAAAAACTACTGGACCGATTTCTAAAATTCTTTCACCATTAGAATGCTATATTATCCCTGAGTAGCATAGGTTATATTTAATTTAAATAATCGGGTTCTAATCTTATTTAAGGCAGTACAACGTCTGCCAGGGCCATTATTATTGAATAAAATGAAGTGATGTTATTGTTTGAGGAATAAATGAATTATTAGTTTATTTATTCTTATATGTCTAGTTCGTCACATCTGTTCGTTTGTTTTTATGTTTTTCTTTTGATAGTAATGATAAGTTTGATTATACATACTAAATGCAGTTTCAAGTAATATATAAACATCGTGTGTAAACAAATTAAATTGCTTTATAGAGCTAAGCCGTGGCATTACTTACAGGTCCTTGTGGAAGATCAGCGCTGGTTGCGAAACTAGCATTATGCTGAGCATGGCCCTTTTTAGGACACCATAATTTATGTTATGTTACTAATTTGTCTTTTTGTATCTTGTCCTAAATAAGCATTTTTCTTTCTTTCAATTACTTAATATATACTCTCTTACTCATCGCGAATGTAAATTAAAGTTATTCAACTGGCTAATAGAACTCCCATATGACGACACCGATTTACTAAACTGACTACATTAGTCTACTAAGACACACACACTCACTCGTTCACTTATACACACATACACACCACACACACATACACAGCTATTCACACATCTATACATTTAAAATTATAACATGAAAAAATTTCCAAATTTATAAACTTTAATATAATTTTCTTTTTATAATGTATAACAAACGAATTGTCTGGAAGTGGGCGCTAACAACTGCAACACAGTATTATTATACTACAGCAGTTGTTTGCGATACCAAATTGTTTCTGTACACTTTCTTAATGGTTTCGAATTAATTCTAATTAATACATGCAAAATAAAACATTTTTTTCAATTCTTTCTATTCTAGTTTATTTTCGTATTTAATTTTATTTTTAATTTAGTTTATTAGCCTTTTTAAATATTATATAAACTTACGAATAGTTTTTTTTATAATGATTACATAAACAAAAGAGTATTAATATATAATAATAATAATGAAATAATTATATTAGTGACATACTTATATAATGGTAGTATTTATTGGTGGCAGTTGATTCTTCCAAATAAAACTCGATGCGGATTGTATGACTTATTATTACGTTATTTACAAACATTAATTTAAAACTATACATAGACGAGTAACTGAGAATATAACGCTGAATGGCAGAGAGAGTAGTAGTCATTTTGAAGTGAAATGAAGTAAGTGCAATTATGTTCATTAAGGGCCTCTGACCTCCAAGGCCGCTTCTTGTATGGCATGTTCCGTCTGACGCCTAGCTGCTAACTGTATGAGCTATGGGCGTCGGCGGTATGTGAGGCGCGGAGAGGTGTGCTCCGGCGGGCGGGTCAAGGGGGTGCTCTCTGTCCGCAACAGTATTATTTGACGGTCGTTTTATATAATTATTATTAATACAACATGTGACATTATCTTAGAGTTTTGTAATAATATAATTATACTAGGATATGCCCGCGACATGAAGTACCGCAGCTATCGTTTTAGTGAAAACTGTGTCGGAATAAGCTAATTTTTATGCACCCAAACAACTTCAAACCGCTCCCGGGAAAATTCCCGCAGGATTCCCGGGATAAAAAGCATCACACATTTTATTACACAAAATTTGCTATCGATCGGTGAAAAAATCTACATTAAAATTCCAAATTGTTTTTCAATCTGGTCATTTTAAATTATTTCCAGGGAAAATCCCACAGGATGCCCAGGATACAAAATAGCGCAGATTTTAAGTCTAAAAATTTGCTGCCGATCAGCGAAAACCGCATTGAAATAGGCCCGATAGTTTTTACGTGAATTCTGAACAAACAGACAAACCGACAAGCAAACAAGATATTTAAAAAAATGCACCGTACTCTCCATCGTTTATATAGTGTATACAAGTTGTTTTTTTAAATAGCTTCAATGTACAGACACGGTGTGTTTAGAATTTTATAATATTATAGATAATAATTTGATTAGAAAATGTTAATACTAATCATACAATGGCCAGGTATTACTACAAATTGCTTGTATTGTACGTTGGAAAGGACAAACTGACATTCCAACAAGAAAACAACACATTTTCTGTTATTTATAGGTTTATGACAGTTTATACAATAGATACAGTGTAAGTAACCTTGATATAACAAATTTGAGTGAGATTAAAAAATATTCGGTATACTTAGATATTTTATACAGTAGTAATATTTGTTGTATGGAGGTTAATTTGGTTTAAAGCAAAACACATTGTAGTGAACGCACTTTAATAGTTTTTACCTTACAACACTAATTTATTATGAAATTTTAAATTCTTGGATTGTCTTACGAATATTTATGGATCGGTAGAATATTTTATGCCAAGGTTGTAGACTGACAAAAATCTTTATGCAGAGGTTAATTGTACTTTCTATTTGTGTTTTGCATGATTGAAAATTCATTGTAAAGATAATTTTATAAAAGTGTATTCGTAATGTAAAGGTATATGTTGTTTTAACTCTTACAGCCGGTTCTAGGAGATTTAAAAAAAATCGTTATATCGAGAAAATTGTTATATTAAGGTTCCACTGTATTCTACTCTATTATTCCTATTCATTTTCGCCGGAATACTCACATTCTCACTCTCCTTTATAACATATTATTTACTCCTAATAGTCCCCAGTACCTTAAGGAACGTTTTAAATTCCTTCGCCTATCCACTGCCCACAATTTGCGCCATGATACGCACCGAAAACTTGTGACGCCTGCACACACTTCATCCTGTTATGATAATTCTTTTACGGTGCAGGCTGTCAAACTTTGGAATATGCTGCCTCTTACTGTCAGAGAGGCCAAATCCTTACCAACATTTAGAAGTTTGCTCAGAAAACACTATTTGTCCACAAATAGTGGATGTATTTGTATATTCATTTCTTAAACTAGTTTGAGTATTTATGTATCTATTGCCTTTTTCCTGCACCACCTATATCGCGTGATTCAAATTTCTTTCATTTAGGGTGCATGGAAGAGATCGCTTTGAGCCTGTTGTATTGCCTAGAAAATATTGTAAATATGGTCTGTTTTTGTAATTGTATATTTTGGTGTGCAATAAAGTGTTATCTCTCTCTCTCTCTCTCTCTCTCTCTCTCTCTCTCTCTCTCTCTCTCTCTCTCATATTCTTGACCACAACTCTTTTCTAACACCAGGAATTAAAGTATAGACCATAAAATAAAAAATATAAAGCTCAAGTTCCTTTATTTATAACAATATTTATATTTCAGTATTCTACTTATAGTATTGAGGGACTATGAGTAGAATATAATACGAATATTATTCTTGCATTGTATTCGGTTATATGTACTTTATTGTAATAGATATTATCTCATATTTAAGTATGTTTTCCATTGTATGTTCCATTTATTTTTGTGTTAAGTATAACAATATTAGTTTATATACGATATGGGTAAATTCCTACAGTATTCACGCGGTAAATACCAGATCTGAAACAAAAAATATATATATCAAAATTTATTTAGTAGATTTGTAAACCAATACTTGTACTAAAATACCTACTTGCAATTTATTATAGTAATTTTATGGTGCATCTGCACCGCATTTACTTTAAGTGTCGTGCAACATAATTAATTAGGGTTATTTTTTTTTGGGAACGACATTATTTTACGAGGCTTACAAAAGTAAACTTGCAGAGATCGTCACGTAATCCGTTATTAGACGGATCAACGACATTGAATCCATTTGATTGAAAGTCTGTCTTCAATGACATTGAACGGTTCAAGTTCATGTTTAGATGGATTACTTTGGTTGAAAGATAGAATTGATCTGTCTGATATTGGTTTAAATAAGGAAAAACGCGTTATGCCCCGTTGAGGCGCCCTCGTATTTGTTATACAATTTTGAACTTTAATGCAATGGATTAAGATCTAAAATAATGACCATCAGTGTAACATACGGTGTTTTGGAAGTAGAAAGTCTTGTAACTGCCCTTATTCGGCCGCATTCGGGCGCTGTTGCCGCGCATGTACACATGTTTTTTTACTAAACGTCCCTCCTGATCTTACTACGACGTTAGAGTCTTTACGTAAAATTGTCGTTATCGACTACCTGGTATGTGTTGTTACATCACCAGAAAATTGCCATATCGACCCGAACTACCGGGTGTTTATAACTGAGGCTCGACCTTTTCTCAGTGTAAATAATCGTGTGATTTCATTGTTATTTAGATCTTGAGAAAACACAACGACGTTTTTCAATGTTCAGCAGTTTTATAATAAAACTTTCTAGCACAAATTAAATCGACTTCAAGAGTAACTAAAAAACAAATCTATATTAATATTACAAAGAGGAAAGTTTGTATATTTTTGATTTTTTAAATGTTTGTAACGAATAAACTCAAAAACTGCACTACCGATTCCAACAATTCTTTAACCATTACAATGCTATATTATCCCAGATTAATATGGGCTATATTTATTGCTCGAAAAAATTAGGGATCTCTATTAAAACTTCAATAATGTAACCCAAGATGTAAAAAAAATAGTGTTTGAGTAGGTCCACGGTTGGTTTAGATTGACAATTAGACCCGGTAGATGGCATGGAAATCGGGTTCTAGATTTTTATTTTTTCAGGGCAGGACAAGGTCTGCCGCAACCGGATTTTCTACAATATTTTGATGTTGATCCCAAGTAAAACTTAAAAAGTTAAGTAAAAGGAAAATCATAGTAATTTTTGTGTTTTACTTCGCACCTACTTCAACATGTTGTAGAAAATACTTTTTAGTTACACTCGAAGTCGATGTCATTTTTGCTAGAAAGTTTTTTTGTTCACTTTTAATTTACGTATATGTTATCTGATAACAACAAAATGTTATGAAACAACACATTTTCAGGCTGATTTTAATATTTTTTCTGCTATATCTTCGAAACTGAAAGTCCAAAAGTAATAGTATTAATATGAGACCATTTTGAAGCTTTACTGAATCCAACTCAAAAATAATGATCAAAATCGATTCAGAAATAAAAAAATAATGTGGCTGAAAATTCATAAACAAATATATATTTACACGACGAATTGAATGAACTTCCTAGTTTTTTTGAAGTCGGTCAAAAATCATAGCGTCGTCTAATAATAAACAAAATCTTACCCAAATTTAACCAAGTCCATGTTACCCAATTCGAGCCGAGACCCAGTACATGTGTTCAAGGCCACTTGTTGCATTGTACTGCACGAATTACCAATTAAATTTCCATGAGTTAATGAAGCAGCAAACAGCTCATAGGCCCTATTGTGGTTGCATTGGTTATTGGTGCAACCAGGTTGTAATCCCGGTGAACCGTTGACGAAGAAGTCAAGGTGACCAATGGCTTCTCCAATTCCGTTGACCAGGATCCCAAGAGTGTCGGTGTGAATTACTTCTACGTATACCGCGTCGTGTCGAGTAAGGCGTTCAGAGTTCGGCCCCCATAGATTACCTGATGGATCCAATCCTGAGAAACAGATAATTATTATCGATAGACTACCGGGCCGGGCAAACCTTATTCTGCCTTATAAAAAGATATAGAACTCGGTCCAAGCGCCACCCTGGTCCAATTGTGAATCTAAACTATCCTCGGATCCACTTGAACACACACAAAACGTTTCATCAATAGTGACACACACACGGACAGAAAAATTATATATAGATAGATAAGACATTATTTAAAGATCGTGTTATTGTTATGCATTTTTGTAATATTAATAAGATTATTATTGTTAAAAATAATAAAAGTATTATTTAAGTCAGGTTGCCTGGAAGAGAGTGCTCTAAGCTTGTAATCACAATACTGTCTTGGGAAAAACAATAAGCGACCTTATTCGCTTAGAAAGAAGAAAGCTTAAGAAGAGATTGCTCTAAGCGATCTTATCGCTTCTCTCCCAGCAATCTCTTCCAGGCAACCTGACTTAAAGAATAATCTTAACTAATCGGGCTATCTAGGTGGTGAAGAGTATTAGATAGGACTTAATTTAAATACACATACTTAAATGACTTTATAAATTAAAATATTTCCGGATCGAAGGTTTGTTTTCCTCGACCAAATAAAAGACTTCTCTATTATTGGTGTCGTGTCGTACAAAGAAGTGAAATAGATGGCTGTAAGTAATGAGGTTTGGAGGAAGCTCCATTGAAAAGAGCTAAGCTCTTAAATATTACGATTACTAATCGTTTTATTTTTAAAATGCCATACGTATGACATCCTTTGATCTTTACGCAAGCTTATGAATTCGTTCAAGATTTTAGATAAGTAGGATCTTGTCTGGATTGCTACTTCATTTAACATCAGGTGAGGCAGTGATTGAATTCGAGATTATTAAGCTATAAAATATATATGATAATTCGTTGCTTTCTAAGGCTGTGAAGATGGAACATATAACATTAAAGGTCACTATCGTATCTGAAGATACGAGTAGATGAAAAGCACATGTACAATCAGAATCAGTAGACGTTAAAGAAACTTAATTTGGATTGTACCTTCACTCTTTATAAAATAATATAAAAGATGGTTAAAAAAATCACAAAAATAAAACAGACTTCGAACTAAAAAACAAAAAATAAATATTTTCTACAACATCTTGAAGTCGGTGCATTTTGGAATTTTGTTGCTGTTTTCAAAGTGAAACTTCTTTAGAATCGCTGTGATTTGGAACTCGATGAAAAGAAAAAGCGACATTAAAAAGAGATAAACATATTATTATAAATCTATTTTTATTTATATTTTGTCCTTTTTATTTGCTTGAATAGCTTTGGAATAAACTTTCACGCGCCTGTAGAAATTGTACTATTGGCACGCGTACACAAGTTTTTCCTTTCGAAGAGCGTAGGCGCACGCCGCTCTTCGTAAGGATTGCTCACGATTTCACTCATTAGTGACCAAATCAGGAGACTTGGTGACAATGGCACTAAGTCAGAAGCATACTCTTCGAAATAAACAAAACAAAAATTAAAATAGCTCCACAATTAACGGAGACACTCACGTAACAAACATACCAATAAAAAAAGCATAGTTGAAAAATATTACATAGCTGTTTCATCCATTCGTGTCTTCATTTGTTTATCAGTATGTCGGAAGTTAAAACTAACTAAATAATTACTTACCAGTAATTTTTTGAACTTCTCCACCAAGCTGTCGTCCAGCAACACCGGCGATATGCGCTCCAAGACCAAACCCAACGAAATGAACTTTTGAGAGCGTAAAGTCAGTTATAGGCACCATAACTCGAGTAATATACTCTGCCAAATGTCGTCCTATCTGAGGAACTTGTACTGCTGCGTTAGCATACGCTTGTCCAGCAAATACGGACCAGTCTACTACTATTACATTTACATCTTCCCCTTTTATGTTCGTGAAGTATGCTGCAATTAGTAAAATAGCATGATTCAAAGTTAGTCCATCCATAGATCCGTAAAATTTGATTTGAAATAGCTTAGCCTCATATTTTTGCTTTGTCAGATAAATGAAGAAGAACATCGCTAAACATATAAATTATTTTTTAGTAGTTTGTAATTACTTTTATAACAGAAATTACAATACCTTTTATGCCAGAAATGTATGGATTCCCTTCCATTACTTTCTAATCCGTGCAGGAACGGAGAAAGAATATCAATCTTTACGGCTGGGCCACCTGGCGTAAAATGCGACAAACCAATCCACAACTAGGTGGTAGAACATTTACCCGTTTGGTTGGCTATCACCCCTGGTCTAGAGTATGCCAACATAACAAAGTTAAGGTGTGTTTTGGCATTAGAGGCCAGGTTTCAGTACCCCTTTTGATACCGGCAGCAAATTGGTAGCATCTTGTGTTCGGTCGGTGTTGCAAATGCCCACAACCGACTGAAATCACTTTTTATCAGGTCAGCCTGTATGTTGTACTCCAGAAATAAAAAGTATATCAATCAGATCGAAGGTAAAAGAGAATAAAATAAACCACAGCAAAAGTATCAGTAAACAAAATTGTATGACAACTTTTAGGGTGAAAATATTTTTTTATTTCTAAACCTGCTTTCGTGGTTTAGAGTGTGATCACTTAGATTTTAAATTTGATCATACTGGACTCATAGTTCAAATTATATTAAAAATGTTTGAGTGATAACGCTATACATAAACTTCTACCTACTCGTACCACAAGAGTTACATGTAAAAGTAAAGAGTAAGACATATTAAACAAAGATTTAGGCACATGGACCTAAATCTATGTTCAAAATGTCTTGATAAAAATATTAAAATTATTATTTAAACAATTACCTAGTAGTAATCTTGTTTGCTCATCAGAATTATGACGTCATAACTTACCACAATTATGTAATACCAAAGAAAGTGTAAAGTTTTAAGATAGCGTAAATAGTTCTGTTGCTTTGTCTACCAATTACCCTAATTTAACTTATGCATCACTTATGTTTTTGTATGTATCTTGAACAAAATATCCCATTATTAAATACTATAAAAACATCCTCACAGTCTTTAATCAATGGATTAAGCGTGTTGAAAGCCGAACCACTGTGGCCATGGATGACGAATACAGTAACTAGATCCTCATCGAAGTTAGTTGCTTCTAGCTCGGCAGAATTCATGTTGGTGATTGGTACTCCTACTAGAGGTCTTTGTCTAAAAGATACAAATGAATTTATCATTATAAATATAGCTTTTGATCTAAGAAAACCAGTAAGAAATAACAACGCTGGCGTAATCTACAACTCTGACTATTGCTGAAAAGACTAATTAGCGAATTTTAAGAGATTAAACCACTGTTATTACAGCTATTATACAAGAGCGTCAAACAATTGCATTTCCATTACAAATATTTTTAGAATATGGGAAATATGACCCAACCACAATACGACAGAGCATTTATTTTGTTTAGGGCATTTTATTATAAACCTTTGTCCCGTTCATGACAACAGGATCTGCGAAAAATTAATAAAAAGAAAACGTTATACGAATGCACTTACTTATCAAAATAGAAATAGGAGTTAAAACTTCTTGTGTTTCGGGCGTCTATTATTTCCTCAGGCAGTACACTGCCCTGGCATGCTGAAAATAACAACAATTATGCTTTAAATCACTATGGTTTCACACCAGTATAAAATGAAGGAGTTATGATAGTTTCAGTAACTGGCACTATTTAAACATTAGCTAAAAATGAATCAGATAAAAGTTTCATACTGTTTTTATTACACGAGTATCAGCAGATAAGCTGACGGTCCGCCTGATGGAAAGCGGCTACCAATGTGACCGCTCTGGTGGTAGGCATCCATACGGGTAAATATCCTACCACCTGATTGTGGGTTGTTTTGTCACGTCTTACAACAAGCTGCCCAGCCATAAGAATTTGTATTTGCAAGTAACGATATAATACATGTAGTTAGGCTATTAACACCAGAGGTGTTACTAACATGCTTTCGGCATTAAAGAACTTTATGTCAGTACTTATTGTATTTAACCTTTGATTAAATAATGTTTAAAGAGGCTTCAAATCTGTCTGCGTTTTCTATCATCACAACAGCGAGTGTTCTGATGAACATTTCAGAATGGTGCCATTGTCTTCTTTTTATTCCTGCAAAGCTCGCTTAAGGGTAGGTATTGAGCTTCTAGAATTTGATTTCTTAGCCATTATGCTCGTGTATGTAATGATTCTTAAGAACATATTTTCTCTTACGCACTACTGCTACAGTACTACTACTACGAGTATATGGGGTTTTCAGAAAAGGTGTCATAAAATTCCTTCAAGGGTGACAACACGTTTGTAATCACTCGGGTATTGTTAATTTCCATGTGGATAACTAATTTTCATAGGACAGGCTGTTAGCCTGTCTATATGTAGGTACTCTAGCGACACAAAATGTTTCTAGTGAATTTTAAAAATATATATTATAGTTGGGCCGTTCTATAAAGCCACATTTGGCATCTATCAAACTGATTTCATAGTAAAGTGAACTATCGATGATGATACGATTACAAATTGGAATCGATATAGGATGTCACACATTACCGAATCGATTAAAATAAAACGATTTATTACTTTAAATAATATGTTTAACGTTTCGTTACCTTTTTATCTTTAAAATGTAGAAAATTCGTTATACATCAATTTCCGGGTCACTTTTCTAATATTTAAGAGAGAAAAAAAAGTTGAGAAACATAACGTTTTCATTAGTTAAGTTTCTTAAAAAATAAGCTAATTTTAGTACTGTTACAAAGTTAGCTCGTCAGTCATATGAAACTTTTTTTTTTTTTTACTCTTATGTTTGGGACTTTTACCACATAGGCATGTCAGCCCCATCATCTCCTAAACATACAATAACTTATGTATCAAATTTTGAATAATGAGCTGGCTAACAAACTAGCCTTCTTTGAGGCTGGCTCTGCCAGGATTTCTATAAACATACCTACATCAAAACGATTCAGTCCCAACTCCCCCATTAGTTGTTCTCTGCCATCTTTATTTTTGCTGCATTCCAGTAACAGATGTTGGACATCCTCACGAAATTATATGAAACTTCAAATGAGGCTTCTTAAAACGGCTCAACTATAGTAATATTTCACTCACCCACTAAGGCAGCTACGATGAGTACAAGTGTCTTGAACATGTTTTTAATTTGGGTATTGATACAAGACTGACCTACTTTAGTTAAATTTATACGTTTTTAACCAAATGTTCCGCAGATTTGAGGAAAGATAATATATTACAGGGGACTTTTTAAATCAAATGACTGCAAGAGATGAGATTTTTGATTTCGATTATAACTATGTTATTTTATCTGTTATCTAAGTGAATCAAATCTGATAAAAAAATATTACGTAGTACAAAAAAGAGTGACTTTACTGCTTATTATAACATTATCATAAAGTTTTAGAATTAGTTATAGGATAGAATAGTAATATACTTTTTATTTCTCACATTCTGAAAGTACGCTTGGAGTTACCTGATCACAGGGATGAAAACAGTAGGTACTTTTCGTCCCTAGGAAATGATTTTTCCTGCTGTCAAAAAATGTAATAACTATTTGAGCCATCATAAATAATACATGCGACTTACGTCCCTACTTTTTTTACAGCCACTGTTGTAACTTCATTTTATCACTTTTCATTAAATTACTAAGACTAGGTAGGTATTTTTACTAAAATCAAAGGTACAACTCGACCAAAATGTCTAGAAAATGAATTAATATTTTTGGCTTTTGGCAATATTCTATTTTATCTGTAGTCAAGGTCAGTGAAACATAAACAAAGCGAATTTATCCGTGTTATTTCAATTTTAATGTTGATCCGAGTCTAAAATACGCTGAAAAAAAACTAAATACGCGTGTAACAATACCAAGTTTCCCGTGAGCAGTGATATGTAAAGTTTACCAAGGATGTCTAATGGAATTAGAAGCAGTTGTTTTATTATTTAATCTTATATTTTTGTGTAATTGTACGATATTTAACAAAGAACAGCCGACATACTGGGTTTGTAATGGTTAGTTTAGTTGCTTTTAATCAAATAACTGTTCTGTTAACTATCACAAGCTATTAGAACTCTTGCTAACAAAATTAAAGTAAACATCGTAGGCGATGTTGACAAAATGCGTACGTCGTAACTAAAGCAACTTGATACTTACACGATCTTTGATGTCGTACTAAAAATTATAAGTCAGTATCGAAATTACTCTTGACCTATTAATATCGGAGTTGCTAGCGTTTAGACAAATTTGCGAAAGTGGCGCCCCTGTTATTATCCGCTTTATTTTGCCACCCTGTAAATAGTGCAACATATATTTTTTACGTTTTTCGCATCTTATTTAGTTTATAAACTACGAACTATTAAGTTTTTTTTTTAAATTTGGATTTAAAAAGTCACGTAACATTTTACCTGAAAATGGAAAAGAGATTTCGGGACATGCGACAGAAGGAGCCGCGGGCATAAGTTTAATTGTTTTTATCTATTATTATATTTTTAGATTATAAATGTTATTTTAAATTAGTTTTAATCGGTTAATTGAATCTAATACTGACTGTCTCGTGTAATGGATAGCGTCACTTGTTTGCTTCGCTAAAACGCATTGTGTTTGGGTACAATTTGCAGTTAGTAATAATTTCATAACGATTTACTTTGATAGTAGGGATTCCTTATTATCGAAATTATCGCTCATCCTTGTTGATTGTAATCTGTACTTTGATTATTTATAGATCGTTATTTTCACGTAATTGCTTATGTTTCATGTATTGTGCATTAGTAGACCTTGTACTGTCGTATCGAGATTTCGAGGGTAAGAAATTTTTTTACTTCAAGTGTAAGCACTGCTTATCCTGATATTAGGCGGATCAAATCACATTGTGCATTAGTAGACCTTGTACTGTCGTATCGAGATTTCCAGGGTAAGAAAATTTTTACTTCAAGTGTAAGCACTGCTTATCCTGATATTAGGCGGATCAAATTACATTGTGCATTAGTAGACCTTGTACTGTCGTATCGAGATTTTCAGGGTAAGAAAATTTTTACTTCAAGTGTAAGCACTGCTTATCCTGATATTAGGCGGATCAAACTACATTGTGCATTAGTAGACCTTGTACTGTCGTATCGAGATTTCCAGGGTAAGAAATTTTTTACTTCAAGTGTAAGCACTGCTTATCCTAATATTAGGCTGATCAACCAAATAGAATCAATTTGGTTGACAGCCATAGAGCTGTGAAAAGATACTGTCATATTCAATGTCATTGAATGACTCAAGTTTACGTTTATAGCACCAGAACAGTGAAGTTCAAAAGAAAAGTTTAGTTAGTTTACTTGTAAGGATGGATACATGAATTACTCTCACGTATGTTTAATTTATTTTTTATTTTTTGAGAGTTTTGGAAGTGAAACTTCTTTAGAATCGTTGTGATTTGAAACTCGATGAGACAAAAAAAAGCGACACTAAAAAGAGATATTTAATAATTTAAAGACTATTGTCATAAAGATAGAGTTGAAAATATTTTGAAGTTCATAAATCAAATTGAAACTAGAGCATTTCTTTCCTATTTTAGTTATCATAAGCCTCTGGTGTCATCCGTTCAAAGTGATAATATAGAATCCGAATAATATGTGTTATAATATATCTTAAATATGTAATATTAGGTTGGGGAAAAAGTTTCTTCGCATTTTATATAAAAATTCAAAAGGTTTTTTTATAAAGTTTATTTACATTTGACTAAAGTATGTAGGTGCCATTTTGTTGGATAACTTTTTGCCATCTTGTAGGTAGGGACGTGATCCCATTGCTATAAAAATTTTGGGGCTTCTGATCAAAAAACAAAAAAAGTGGTTTTGGCAGTCCTCTCGTGATGTTAACCTGACACTGCCTACATACACCACACCCCTTCTGTTGATTAATTCCGGCCGCTTTGTCTCAACTTTTTGCTTTAATCTCATCAGTTGTTCGCAGTACAGTTCAGAATCGATGGTCCTGCCTGGCGGTAACAGCTCATAATGAATAATGCCCTTCCAATCCTACCATACACACAGCATCACCTTACTGCGAGTTAATCCGGGTTTCGCCACAGTCTGTGAAGCCTGACCCGCCTTTGACCACGATCTTTTTCACACGTTCTTGTCGTACGTGATCCACTTTTCATCACCAGTTATCAGCTTCTTCAAAAATGGTTCGGTTTTATTACGTCGTAATAAAGAATCACAAATGAGTACACGGTTCATTAGGTTTTTTTCAGTGAGCTCATGAGGAACCCAAATATCGAGCATTTTTGTGTATTCAGCTTTTTTCAAATGCGCCAAAACCGTTTTGTGGTCAATTCCCAGTTCTCCAGCTACATCGTAACTACTAATATGCCGATCTTGCTCCACTTTTTCAAAAATGGCATCAATTTTGTCCTTAACAGGGCGACCAGAGCGACGTCCATCTTTGATATCAAAATTTCCGGATTGAAAACGCTTAAACTAAATTTGCGCTACTCTATTTTATATTTTTGTTATTTATTTGGGTTTTTTTATGTAACTAATTCTTGATTGAAAATGACTATTATATTATAATTTATTATATTGTTATACATTGTCACAACAACAAAATTTTCCAATATGGCAGTTTTTATGGTTCACTTAGCACCAACTCCAAGATGTGGTAGAAAATGTTTTCTTTTTGCTTTTTAGTAGTTACTCTTAAAGTCGGTTTCTTTTTATTAGAATTTTTTTATTACAGTATAATTTTATTTTGAGCAGACTGTTCTTGCAAATTATAGTTGCTATTACATGTTAGTGTATACAATACGTGTTTGTCTGTCGATTTATTTATAACGATGAAACCTATGATTGCGTAATGGTTTACTAACAGTAATCAGAAGTTTATGCGCATACACACGTCGCCATCAAGATTATTATCATACAAACAGCCCAAGTACAGGCCATTAAGCTTATAAAGGCATTGTGGCGAATATTTATAACAGCAAAACACGCCTTAAACGGTGAATAGAAGCTATTATTGCAATATTCACGAGAATTAAAAGAACCACGCGATGGATGCGGCAATTCATTATAATTATAATCTTAGGAAAAGGTTACATATTATTGCCGTTTGGGGTTGAAACATTGGGTCCATTGGTGTCTATCGGCAGAGTCTCTTTAAAAACGTGTGTAAAAAAGCTCTTTGAACCTACCCGTGATCATAAGGTTGGTCCAGAGAATAAACATTGCCATACAATACTCTGTATCTGTACACCAACATTACAGAGAAAAAAATACATAATAAACAGGTATCTTCTAGATAAGCGTGCTCCACCATAGACTGCATTTCCACCTGACATCAGGTGCAATGTCAGTGAAACGCAAACCTATTAAAAAAAATGTAAGCACTATTAGATTTCTATTAAAAAAAACAATAAAATTTTAATGTAATACGGATTTAAGATGCTTTTTATAGACTCAAACATCAGTAACGATATTAGATAGTTCAATTAAATGGAATAAATTTGGTTCACGGGCACATAACTGAATTAGATGAATCGATACACCTTGTTATGCGCAACATACATACAAGCATGTTACAATATAGATAAGCACGAGTTACGATATATTTTTATTTAAATCATAATGTTAACAAAATATTTATACCATTTATTCTATACAGGTATGTATTATTATTTACAAATTAAATAGTTTTTAAATTAAATTCACAAAATATTCGGGTCGTTTTAGTATTACGCCAAAAGGAAGGTTTGCACTGAAAATCAGCGTTGTGTCGGATATTATGTTGGCACGGCAGTAATCTGAGTGCAAACCTTGTTTGCTATATGAATCTGGTATACAGACAGAAGTCATTTGATTTATATAACTGAATTCGTGATAATACATGGTATAATGCATAGTAAATAATATATCTAATACATCAGTATTCTGTTGGTAGTAGTGGGCAATATTTTATACTTAATCTATTAAATTATCCTTATATGTATTAGATTTAAGTATAAAATATTGCACACACTAGAGTTTACAACATGTCAAATAAAGTGTTAAGTCACAGTAAGACCATTCGAATAATATATGTTAAAATATAATATGTTTTGCAATTATTATATTTGAATGAATGAATACGAATTATTCACAAACTACAATACAATAGGTAGTCTTATCGCTATTAATTATTTCTCTACAACCTTTGGACGAGTAAGAAGTTATTTATGATTGTTTGTTGTTAATGTTGCATTTGATGGTAACCTACTATACGTATAATTATATTCTTAGTAGAATGTCTCGGCAAGTATAAAATGTAGACATAGATTATTTTCATACCGCATCCATTATTTTTGCATTTGGCCGCAATGACACCGTAGCACTCTGACCGTAGGGAACTTGGCGAACTCGGCGCATCGTGCGGCAAACCAACTATTTTAATTGATATGTCACCGTTTACCGATTTCACTAGCCCTTTTGCGGTGTGGTACGATAGCTATATGGTTATATTTATTAGTATCTATGCCAATGTATTAATTTTCAGTACTTCATGGCTCTTTTGGGAAAACGAAATCTTTATATCCGTAATATCCATATTTGTATCTTTGTTTATCACTGGCGTTGCACTTAACACTACTGGACCTTAATGTATGTTTAGGAGGAAGGTATGTTTTATGAAAGGTACTCTAGAAAGTATATGAAAATATATATATTTTTTTTTTTACTATACATAAAAGATTAGATATAACTGATTATACCCTCAGTAGTCGCAAAAAAGATGTAAATCACATTTCAAAATACGATGTATTTTTATTATATATATATATATATATAGTATATAAGAGTCGGACCGTAAAAAGTGTAAAAAACTGAATGGTAGCAAATTAACATTTAATTTATAGTTTTCTGCAAATTCAAAGTATAACAGGTACTTATTACATGTGTTGTTATAATCATAAAGTACGTAGTACGCACTATATTGTATACAATCCCACATGCCTACCAATGAGTTTGTTTCTGACAGAATTAGAACATAGTTACTTCAAATTAGGTATTAATATGCGTGAGTTGGCAGCTCGCGGTATGAGGCTAATTTGTGAGGCAGAATAGGTGTCGTTAAGTTGGTAGCAAGATAAGGTCCATGCACGTGAATATTTTGGAAATATACACTAAAATTAGAAAAGAAACCGTGACTAGACATACAAACGCGCTGTTCACGAATTTATCAATGTTTATTAATGTTTAATCGTAATTCTTTGCAGAAACTCTAATAAATTGCTTCTTTGTCTTAATTTGTGAAGATACGAAATACAGTTTACGACAAATTAGCATTATACGTGCGTTGAGACGTATAATATTTTAAAGTATATTGGTGAAAAAGTTGTGAAACAAGTAATTGTAAAAATGGGAATTCTCATATTTAAACAATTACATTTGCAAACTAAGTAAGCAATTATAAACCTCTACAAAAAATCATCAAATGCAGTGGTTTCATGAGCAGACTGAATAGACTGGAGCCCAGGGTGGCAGAAATTGGGTAAATTTGGGACCAAACTTTGTATGCTTTACAGAATTTAAAAGATTCATATTTCTATAACTAAATGTTGCCACGTCCACAAAAACAATTCAACATGTAATATATTTCAAAGAAAGAAAGGAAGAGACCACTTTAATGATTTTTTACGGAAAAAGGTAATGTAATTAGGACGATAGATAGTTACAATATCATTAAAAAAACGATTATCATTATTAATTCTGATTGTAAACTAGGATATAGAATTATAGAGGTCGGTAGAGGCGGAAAAAAATTAATAGCTTACTTTTGGCAAATGCGTAAATCCAGCAATGATCAAAGGGCTCATTGACGTTTTGGGTGCTCATAAAGCTGGTGCCTACTTCGTCCAACGGATCAGTATGGCGATCTACCGAAGTAACGTTGTCAGTCTTCTTGGCACCTTGCCCATGAAATACTGTGATCTAGGCTTAGTATTCTACTTATAGCCTTCTATATAGGATTATCTATACTTGATATTATAAAGAGGTAAAGTTTGTGAGTTTGTGATGTTGTAGGGTGTAATCTCCGAAACTACTGAACCGATTTAAAAAATCTTTCACTGTTGGCAAGCTACGGTATTCCCGGCTGACATAGGCTATATTATATTTTCAAAAAAATTAGGGTACGGACAGTACGGGAGAGGAAATATTTTGAATTCGCTTAGTAGGTAATTAAACTCAACAAAAAACAAAGAGGTAAAGTTTGTGAGTTTGTGACGTTGTAGGGGGTAATCTCTGGATCTACCAAACCGATTTTGAAAATTCTTTCCCCAGTGGAAAGCTACATTATTCCTGAGTGATATAGGGTATATTTGATTGTGATTAATAATAAGTATTTTTGTTATTTTTTTAATCTGATGCCCAGCGAAGTGGGCACGGGTCAGCTAGTAGGTAAATATAAGTTTAGTTTCATTATTGTATTAGTTTAATAAATAAACTGTAATAACTTTAATCAACAGTATTAATGTAAAAACAAATATGTGCAAGACCCTTAAACCACTATAAATATTGTGTAAAACTAGTCTATACTATGTGGAAATTCATATAAAATGTGTTCTCGCTAAACCGCTCTTTATGCAAGCGATGTGGCGAAACATAATATTATAATAAACGACGACATGAATAAACTATAATAAAATAAAACATTGTGAAGCTTGAAGCTCAGTTTTACGACTTATTAAATTTCATTGGGAATATATCTTGGTATAAAATGTTATTTATAATATTAAATTTAAATTTATTTATAAAGACCTAAAAATATATTATGCAAGGCGTGTTGGTGTAACTTATACGGGTTTGTATTTATGTCTCTACGAATAAAACTTTCCCCTAAATCCCATGATAAATACGACATAAAATTTTATTAATTATAATTTTCTTTTTGGGTCTCATAGGTTAATAATATAAACGGAATCGATGTAAAACGGTCATGTTTTCCGTCTACCGTCTGTCCATCCAGTATTTACCAGCAGTTTTCCTCAAAAACGTAGTCTACATAATAATAACAGACCATAACAATCTCACTGTTGGGCTCATCTTCATTTTTAGGGGAACGGACAGTATACCCGACGTGCCTATCTAAGGCAGCTTCGTGGGTTTGACACATCGCTTATCTCGATGTGTAGGTTTCGTTGCGATATTTTATTTTATTATCCGAACGTAGTAATTGAAATAATATGTTCATTAAGTCAGAAAACTGCTGAGGTTCTCCCATAGCATTTTTTTACCAGACCCCAGGGCATTTGTCATGGATAGCCACCATCCCTGGTCTAGAGGATGCCTTTATAAGAACATTGAGATGCGTACGGGCATTAGGTGCCAAATTTCAGTCCCCCATTTGAGGCCGGCAGTCCATTAGCAACACCTCTGGTGTTGCAAATGTCCATAGGCGCAACAGTAACCACTTTTTATCATGTAGGCCGTAAGCCTTCCTGCTGTACTCCAGCAATAAAAAAAATCTCTATTAAATGTCATACAAAATGTTTTAAATTGTATCAGGAGGAAACTTACATTTTCCGAGATACAGTAACTTTCATTCATTTATATAATTTAAAAGTCTATACACATTAGGGGCTATCCACAAATTATGTGACAAATTTCATGATGATTCGACCCCTCCGCCGTCCTTGTAACAGTTGGTCATATTCGTAAGACTTCTCCCTCCCTAGTCTGACATCATGTTTTCAAATTTTCCATCAAGGAATAATTAAATCGAAACAGTAGTTCCGTAATTAGTTTTATTTCCGTTTAAATTATTTTTAAATAACTTAAACACTATGCTCATACAGATAGAGTTGGTAATATTTAGAAAATTTTCGTCAATAGTTAAAAATTTCAAGCTTAAATATGACTTTGAAATGTGACGTCACGAAATTTAGGTCCCCTCCCACCCCACTCGGGTATGAAAAAGAATACTAGCATGTCAGATTAAATATGGTTTATTATTTATTGTGATTTATTCGAATAAAACAAACATAATAAAAATAAATTCAAAAATGGAGCAAGAACAATTTGTTTTTTCTTAAAAACCATATAAAACATGCGCATCACGCTCCGACACGACATGAATGCACGTTTACAAAAATAATATCGTGCACATAAAACTCGTATCCTTATCCGTCAGACCGGTACTCTATCGAGGCAGGCACGTTATAATTATCATTTAAATTGTGCCCACCGAGCTACCATTTGACACTTGACAAATGTAATGGCGATAGGCCGGCCGGTGACGGCGCTTCAAGAATTTTTATGCGCTCATATCCACTGTTTTATATGATCGTGACAGCTCCCCTTTTGCTTACGCACATATCTGTACATTCATACGCATTTCACATCACTATTCCTTGTATCCTAGACTATAAAGTTTATATTTAAAAATGTATGTAATCATGCGTTCGAATTTTAAAATTTGTTTCGGTGTAAATTAAAGCCAAGCGCACGATGCCAGCGGTACGATATTATAACACTCTTATAACTTACGCAATAAAGTTGATTATTTATTAAAAAGTTGTTTTAAAGTGAATATGTGTCTTAGCGTTGGTTCTAAAGTAACCTAGTCAATGATTAGCTCGTAAAAAAGAACCGATAATTGTACTTTTATAAGCGTCGTTCTATTTAATTTACATTTGATTGGTTATTTTCTTTTAGGTAGAGACGGCGTTGACATTTTTATTGTAATGAATTTGTTGATATGTCTATGGTGTAGTTTTTTTATTTTATTTAAAATACGTGCTTGTATTACAAGAAGCTGTATACATAATTATCTATTTTGAGTTCTTATTTTCGAATTGTTTTATAAAAGGGGATTTATAATTTTGTCATTTCCTTCTGCTTGTCAAAATTAGGTAAGTGTCTAGAAGTCTGTGCACAACGAAGAGTTACGTTGAGGTGACAGATAAATTTAGCATTGTGTTTATTATTTGGCTACGGAACCATAAACAAGAATTTAATAAAATATATATATTCATATCTTCAAAAATAACTCAACCGGATAATGGTTAATATTATTGGAATCAACCTCTTTAGATAGTTTACTTTTTGTTATTTGACATTGTCGTTCTTTTTTTATATTATATTACCGTTGTTTATTACCCATAACACAAGCGTAACTTGCTTAATTTGGGGATATACAGTGTGTGTGTTTGTCTGCCGATTTATATATAAAAAAAATATTTTGTTTTTTTATTGCCTGAAGCAGGCAAACAGGCGAACGGCCCAGGAAGGTGGTTACCATCGCCTATGGATGTTGGCAACACCAGGGGCGTTGCCAACGCATTACCGGCCTCTAAGAAATTTTATAACGCCCTTCTTAAACGACCCCATGTCGTAGCGCAGAGGGAAAACCTCGGCGGGAAGCTCTCTCCAGATCATTGTTGTACGCGGAATAAACGTTCTAGAGAACGGTTGCGTAGTTGAGCGTGGGAGCTCCAAGAAATGGGGGTGTACATGCCGTCGATGGCAAAGTTGTAAAAGTGAGGCGTTGACACTAGATCAAAGAGTTGCTCGGAGCACTCTCCGTTGTACAGGCGTTGTTATTACGAATATTTACAATGTGTTGATATTCCCTGATTCTAACGTTACCCAAGGGTTAGTTTAAAATAGAGAATGACTTTTGATGTGATTGATTTAAAGAACCTCGACGGGCAGAGTGCTGCCGCTGGATTTCGCGAATACTGATTGGCGTGTGGCCTCGGTGGTGATCTTGCTGTAAGTCCTGATACCTGCCGAGGGCCCCTCATATATAGCGTCGCTTGTTATTGACGACGCAGTGGCCTGTGCAGTTGAGTCATCGCACCACAGGGCCGGCTTCAGTTTGTTGCTATGATCATGATTAAATTGATTAAATGGTGGATGTCTGGTACACCACCACACAACTCCCCCTACCGTAGTCCGGAGATCGAACTCTTCCACCGCTCCTCGTCTATCTGGCTGGACAGCTGCTTGGCGCGGCTGCAGTCGTGTCAGTCGAGGTCTCTGGCGAGAGTGTGGTCGCTGGTGGCGTTTGGTACTGCTCCGTTGACATGTAATGGTTTTAATCTGTCAATAGTAATGGATAGCATTTTGTTTTGCACCCTAATGTCATATGTTTTTGAACCTCTTTTCAGCACATGGATCAGCATAAGGTGGCTGTAATGCCTTACTTATCTGGCCTTCTCGTACGAAAACACGTGTGGCTGTGCTCAAGTCGTGATGTACGTCGAATGAGCGACAAGGGTTGTGCCATATTGCTTGTGTCAGCTTGAGCTTTGATATGTGATTCTACGGTCGTTCACTGAAGATGGTCATGTCGACGATCTTGTCAGTTTTTGAAGTGAAAAATTGGCCAGGCAAACGTAATGGTTCACCGTAGACTAGTTGGGCCACTGTGGTCTGGATGTCTTCCTTCCATGCACTGCGTATACCGAGTAATACGACTAGTAGCGCTTCGGGCCATGTTGATGAGTGACATGCGATTGCTGTTTTAAATTGTCTATGTAAGCGTTCAACCATGCCGTTTGCTGCTGGGTGATACGCGGTTGTTGGATGATGTATCACTCCAACCATTGTTGCTATGTTGCCAAAAAGCTGTGAAGTGAATTGGCTTCCACAGTCGGTCGTGATGTACTCAGGACACCCAAACCGCGCTACCCATCTAGCGACGAATGTTGAAGCGCAGGTTTCGGCAGTAATGTCCTGTAGTGGATATGCTTCCGGCCATCTTGTGAATCGCTACACGACCGTGAGACAGTATATGTGGGAAGCAGATTAGGGTAGTGGTTCAATTATTTCCATATGAACGTGTCGGAAACGTCCTGTAGGAGTTTGAAATTTAACGAGAGGTGCAGAAGTGTGTCTCGTTATTTTTTTGCGTTGACATTCTGTACACTCTTTTGTTGAAGCACCAATTGATGTGTCAGACGCATCTGTTTGAAGTGCAAGTTCGGCGTTGGGCACTGGATGTGCCAGCAGAGCAGCTTGTAATAAGCTGTGCTTGCAATCGTTGAAAGCTTTTAGTTGCTCAGGGCTAAAATAGATTGGTTGTTTCTTACGGTTTGTTCCCGTTAGCAAGTCGTTGAGAGTAGCTTGCGTTGTAGCAGCGCTCGGAATGAACCTTCTGTAGAAGTTCAGAGTTCCGAGGGATCTGCGTAACTCCTCGGTGTCCTTGGGTATAGGGAAGTCTAAGATGTCTTGAGTTTTCGACTCGAGTGGTTGAATACCATTGGCTGAAACGTTAAATCCAAGAAATTTGATATTTGTTTGAATACGCAGAGGGACGCAAAGTCGTTCCGAAGTAGTCTTCGGTTCTAAACCGCCTGTTAGTATAGAATCGTCAACAATACAAACGGCGCGACGCTGGATGGAGTCGAGAGGGTGGTCAGCCTGGTTATTTTTCCTTACTTGTAAAGTATCGTTGTAAAGTAAATATTACAAGAAAATTCACGTGTTTATACACAGTTTACGCGCTCTCCATAAATATAGTAACGTTTTATTGCACACCAAAATATTCAATTATAAAAAATCCATGTTTACAATACTTTTTAGGCAACCTTGTAAGCGATTCGGCTGTAACTCAGATACCCGGTACACGAATTTTAAGTAGTGGGTGGGTGGAGTTGGTAGGGACAGTTAGGAGTTACCGTTTCTGCAACCCCTATGGTCCGGAGTTGTTGAAATTTTAATATTTGGTAAACATAACCTCACATATTTTTTTAATTAATATTATTTTGATGGGTGGTGAAAAGTCACGACTAAAACATTGATTTAGTTTAGGTTAGATTAGCTTCAAACCAAAGCGCATGAGCGCACGGAGCAGCGGCCGGTGAGTACCAGAACGGATTGGTAACCATTTACTATTTATTTTATATACACGATTTATAATGTCTTTATTGGCCACCATTTTGAATATTTTCATGATTACTCTTATAGTGTATGTGAATGTGCTTTGTTGTGTTTTTTCTTCATTTTTTGACTACTTACGCTGTTTTTTTGTTTCTCTTCTGTTGATTACTAGCTTTCTTTTGAAATTGAAAACATTGTTCAATTTTAAACCTATGATATAAGTGCAATATTAGTGAAAAGAAAGTAACTAACAAACTCCGCTGACTCAGCGACTGAAAGTGAGTCTTGGCCTCCAAAACGAGAGCACGCCGCTTTCTTTTGTCTTGCCAGTTGTTGGCTTGTAGTGCGATCAGGTCAGCTTCCACTCGATCCTTCCAGCGATACTTGGGACAATCAACCGGTCGCCGACGAACTGTTCGCCCCCAGTATGCTGAAAAAATAAATGAGATTATGTTTATTAAAAAAATAGTATTTCAAGATTTCCGGACCATAGGGGTTGTAGTAGGGGTAAGTATGCCTCCCCCCCTCCCACTCCACCACCCCGCTACCTAAAATTCATGTATCAAACATGTATAGATCTAACGCGATCTCTTCTAGGCAACCTATAGCGTATATGATTCTCATGTAAATAAAGTATTTATTATGTTTATTATTCGGATTTTTCCACCTCATAGTCTAAAAGTTAGAGAGGGAACGTTATTTTTAAGACTTTGTAAGCCGTCTAGATAGACGCACAAATGAATAGAATAAAAATGCTACATAAAACCAAGAACATCACTATACGAGTACAATCGGCGATCTTATCGCCCATGGCGATTTCTTCCACACAACCTTTGGATGGAATATAGGAAGGACAACAAAAGTCGGTAGTTGCTAAACCAGCATTAGTACAATAATTTAGTTTATTAATATATAAATAGTAATATATAACATAATTTAATTATTATAAATAATAATATTTAATTATGTACCTACTACAATACACTTTATATTTATATAGATACATAAATACACCTATTATATTATATACATACAAGAAACAAGAACACTAGCTTGAGGTAGTAATCTTTAAATACACTACCAGTTGGCGCAAAATGCTCTGGAGGAACCTCAACTGGGAGATTTTATATATAATCTTAAGAAAAATACATAATTTCCCAATATAATCGGATGAGTAAAAAACGGTGCCATCAATAACATTTTATTGTCAAAATTACACAACTGCCAACACTTAATTTTATCAAATATACATTGAGAATAATCTTAACGAATTCTTAATATGTTTTCACAACATTCGTGGGTAGAAATTTATTCTAACGACTGTCTTATCTTTTAGAGCTACCTTGAAATAAAGAAAGGCGATTATTTCAATCATTTGATTAACAAAATTGGTCGTTATGAAATGAAACTATATAAATGACAAGCTTTAAACATGGAAAATGGTTAGTGAAAAAACGTAACTCGTAACATGCACTTCACTCATAGATGGCGCCACAGTTCTATAAAAAAAAATTACTATTTAAATATTACATAAGAAGAATTAGTTTTATTAATTATTATTATTTTTTATTTAACAACGTCAAAAGGAAGATTTGTATCGAAAATCATTGTGTCGGATATAATTCCGGCACAGCAATATTCTGAGTGCAAACCTTGTTTGCTGAAAATGCGGCGTACAAATTCTCAAATTATGCTCTGTGTATAATAATGTATAAAGAATGTAATTACGTCGCTATTTCTTCAAATAAAGTTTTTCTTTCCTTCTTTCTTTCAGCAATCGTTTTTTATTTTTGCAGAAAACCTCTATGTGGCCTAATCAACATCTTAGTTGTTAAATATATTTTGAATCTTAAATCAGTCATAAATTTAAAATATTGGTTGGTATTTTTTAATATCTTAAATGAAAGATATATTATATAACTATGCTTTCCTTTTCAAACCCTGTATAAGTAGCTCTAATTTACTTGTATTTATATATCGCAATCGAAGCCGCCGGCAAATGCTAGTATACATATAAATCTTTCTTAAAAAATTATCTAACTGATGGTGAAAACCACTTAGAAATCCGTTGTGGTTTAGGAGGAGTTAGCGGAGAGACAGACAGACAGATAGACGCGGAAAGCGTCTTTGTTCATACTATGTAAAGATACTATATATGTATGACATTTCGAGAGATACAGGCTAATCGTCTCCCCGGGCTCGGTAACTTAGAATGGATGGGGCGACCAACATTGGCGCATCTAGGATTATTTGTGGGCCTGGATCTCTACTACAAAAATATCTATGTGCCGTATAGTTCACATGCAGTATAAATGAAACTTCAGAGAATATACACACAGATAATTCTTTTATAACTTATCTAAATATATATAATTGAAATCCACGTACATAGTGACTCATCACGATATCTTAGAAACTATAATACCTATAGACTTGAAATTTGGCATGGACCTTCCTTTCGCCAAGTAGAGGTCAGCTAAGAACGGATTTTACGGCCCACGAAGCCGGTGGATATCAGCTAGTATTAATATAAATATAATTCCTGTAGCTTACATTCTTCAACATATTATAATTCAAAATAAACTTTTTAGGTATCACTTTAAATTTTTCACTGTTTTAGTCTAAACAATATTATTACCAGTTTTATTTCGGTCCAAATTGGACCTATGTTTAATCATCGGTCTTATCGACTCTCTAATCTGTGCTGCACAATGTAAAACTCGTATCTCATTCTCTCGCTGGCTCAGTGTGTTTATCTCTTTTAAGTGTTGCTTTTTCGTTTCATCGAGTTTCAAATCACAACGATTCTAAAGAAGTTTCACTTAAAAAATCGAACTATGACAGACCGTAATCTTTCGTTTCCTATTTTAACATTTAATGTACGTAGGTTTTTTTTTGGTGGGGAGAGGTTAGCACCGCCTATGGAATTGTGCAGCACCAAAGGTGCTACAAATGCGCTGCTGTTCTCTAAAGGGAGACTGAAATATGGTCACTAATGCCGGAACACAACTTAAGGTTGTTATTGCGGTATACTCTATCTAGGCCAGGGGTGGTAGCCATCTAGACGGGCAAAAGACTTACCACCTGGCTGTGAATTGTTTTGTTGCCGCTTCCGACAGGCCGCTCGGCCGCAGGAAATTGTATTCTTTCTCCGTTCCTGCACGGATAAAGGTTTGACATTTAATCTACGGAGGTTATGTCAAAACACGAAACAAATGGTACGGATCCGTCACCTTACCTTCAGGCCCTGGTTCCTGAGATGCCATGGCCGATGATCGCAAAGCAGATTCAAAGCGACAGACAAAGCGGCGGCGGTGTACCAGCCAATGGCATGCACTTACAAGTCGCGTTGTGGCGCGACATTCAATTGTAATTCTAGCTTAGTACATTGTATATTCAAAAGCAACTAAACGGTATATACTGTGTAATCCTCCTCCTACTTGAGTCGTGTTCCTCATTCCTGGGGGTCGTGACCTTTCGCCACTACTTTTTCTTTGACTATTGTTTGCCATCGGGGACGATCAGCGGTAATATTTAGTGCGTCATATATGGAGTCGTTGAGAGCGGTGCGGATCTGGTCGGACCAATGCAATTGGGCTACGGCCTCGAGATCTTTTTCCTTCTATTTTTCCAGTGAGGATTAGTTTTTCTAATTATCACCTTATTTTCTGGCTATGTGTCCCAAGTACTCAAGGACTTTACGGAGGCAGAAGGCTTGTTATTTTTAATTTCTTTATAATACATGCATTGGTTCGTTGTGCAGTACTATGTAATAGTGTGTAGTAAAAACTAAGCATGTACATAAATTTCTCGGAATTTTCTTAGGTGTCCAGCCAAGAATTTCGAATCGGTACCCCAACATCCTGGGGTGGGCACTAGACCATACGGGCACGGCCCACCGGGCTCGCCTTCTTTATACGCCTATGGCGACCCATCGATTGAGTATCGTTAAAGAGGCAGAGTGGAAGCTGATCTGATCTAACTTCAAGCCTGCAATTGGCAGGACATTGTGCAGGACAGAAGTGAAAAGAGTGCCCCGTATAGGGTGGAGGAGCGAGATGGAATGCTCCTCCGTCTCAAAGGAACATCTTCCAGCGAGGCTATTGTTGTTCCTCGCAGGCTTAGGCCCATTTATTGTTGTTGGAACTTTGTATATATTCTTTGTACATTTCGGGAATCGTTTGCGACCTCAATTATTGCACAGCGCCATCTATTGGTTTGTAAGTGTCTCACTAAAGAAGAAAATGGCATGCTCTCGTTTGGAAAGACTCAGTTCAGGAGGAAAAGTCAACGGAATTGGTTAATTTTGCAAGTTTCATGACAGGATGAAGGATGACGTGATTGAATAAAAGCATGTCGAAATATTATAATAGTACTGTTGCAGACAGAGAGCACCCTCGTGACCCGCCCGCCGGAGCACACCTACTCTCCACGCCCCGCATACCGCCGACGCCCATAGCTCGCGCAATTAGCAGCTAGGCGTCGGACGGAATGAGGAATATATGAGCGGCCTTGAGGCCGAAAACATACTTGCTTACTTGCGACTTATCACTCTCACACCATTCTCACTCGCTTCTCTCGTACTTACTTATTCTATGTATAATTCAATTAATGTAAATAGTTTAATAATAATAATCATACAGTCCAGTATATCGAGTTTCATTTTCAAACAACAAGCAACTGCCACCAATAAGTACAATAAAAAAAAATCTTACGCTGAAGCGTAGGAAGTCTTCCATGAAGCACCTTTTGCTCAAGAATTACGTATATTTCCATATTTTGAGATTTCACAAGTTGCGCGTACAAAGGTTTGGTTTCGCGTTCCGTAAGTTGGTTTTGAAATTTTGGCGGTTGGCTATAGACTATTGAGCATTTGTCATAGTAACAGGCTGATATTGCGCGTACACACCGGTGCGAGCGCAATGTTTGGACCGTGGCCGTCTGGACTAATGTGTATTTGGTTAATCGTGCGGTGACATACGCATTAAATTGATAAACATATCAGAATAAAAAAATACTTTTCTCTATCTTACACCATTGCCTATATACTACAGGAATCCGTTGATAAGTGTTTCAATAACCATTTAAGTATGCTCCATAAATTTTATGGTCCAAAAGTCACCATGCCTACTTGCGAAGACGCTCTTTTATCTATCCATCGATGTACCAGCGTTGATGTTATCTGCGATAATTCTCTCAACGTTTACGAAGTCGAGAAATTTATACGAGAACTGTCATGTAACACGACACTTTCATTTAAGGTAAGAGGTGCACTGAGCGTTTATGAGAGGGCTTACTCTAAAACTCCTTTCGCGGTTTTTTCTCCGTCAAATCCGGCCAAAATTTTGATAAAATTCAAATCAAATCCTTCATTATTGCGAACTACTTAACTTAATCTACCTACAGTATACAATATTGAAAAATTACAATCTATATTACGTCCTTACAATTCACGGCGGTACAAACTCAACATATTATACAAACACTACAATATTTAAATATGAAAAAGCAATAACGCCGGATAATCCAGTCCGTCCGGACAGAGGATAAAAATATTTAATAGTATTAAAAATACAATATAATATTAAAAATAGTTTTTAACGGACGAACTGGATTATCCGGGCTTATTGCTTTTTTTTTTTCTTTAAATATTCCTGGGAGTGACTTAAATGGCTAAATTAAAAAAATATTGAATTCCAATGTGATATTTTCACTGATTGATAGCAAATTTAATGTAATAAAATGTTTGATTTTTCCCGGAAATCCTGCGGGAAATTTCCCGGGAGTGCTTTGTAAGTGGTTCGTGTGCATAAAAATTAGCTTATTCCGACACAGTTTTCACTAAAACGGTAACTTACGCTCTTCTTTAAATATTGCAGTACTTTGTTTCTCGGGAATCCCGCGGGAATTTTAAGTCAAGCGTGGACGAAGTCGCGGGTATATCCTAGTATCACCTGTATAATGGTTATAAAATTCCCTTATTTTACATATATAAGTATATCCCTATTTTATCACTCACTTGAATACTCTTCTACGTTATTTAAAAATTCTGTGCTAATTATCAATTCAAAAAAAACAAATTATAAAACGCGTGCCATAGAGGCCGTTTACATTTGTAAGTGCTCTGTGTCACGTAGAGGAAAGTGCTCCAATGGAGTCACGCAGAATCTCGCATCCGAGGTATCCTTCATGTTTATTATTATTTTTACGTTTTTAGTGAATGGTTTCGATTCTGACTCGAAATCGAATAAGTTGAATCGAAATCGGAAAACATCTCGATTGTTCCGTTGAAGATACGAGTCGATTGTTGAATCAGTTAATGATCTCAGATTGGCCCAACACTAGTAATATATATAACACTCTTATTTACATCAAAAGTAAAAAACGGTTTACATAAAACTTTTAGTACAGGTGTGCGAGATTCACCAAAATGATCATAACTTGTGGTTTAATTTATGCTATTAAGATCTCGTCAGCGCGATGTATTTATTCAACGATATTGCACAGCGCCATCTTAAGTGAAGTTAAGTGGCCTAAATGGAAACTAATTATAATTTTTGGACCTGGACCTGGACCTGGACCACTTGATGGCGCTAGTTTCCGTACATTTTTTATTTTTCGATTATGTAAGCGAGATCCACTGGGATGACTAGTAGAAAGAGGATAGAGGCATTATACTGAATCATCTTGGAACATTCTCTACTATACAGATGGTAGAAAACGGAAGCGACGCAGTCTTTTTTAGTATATTATCTGCTTGGGTGTATGAATAAAATATTTTGCAATCATTGTTTATATGTTTGTATCACCCCACAATACTAAATCAAGTCGATTTGAATATTAAAACTCATAAACATAGATAAATGTTTTGATAAAGTCTTGATGTTATTTGAATTTCAAAATGAATGCAATACCTACTAAACAAATAAATTTATGAGATTCGCATTTTCATAGATAATTTTTATGACTATTTAAAGCAATAAATTTTGTAGTTAATTCGAATATAGTTATAAAATTGCCTTTACATGACACAGGCCAAAACATCGCCTACATTTAAGAACGCACTCAGAAAAATCACTTTTCCTTAAATAATTATGCCTAATTCTTATACTATGGTTTATTATATGTATTTAATTTATAAAGTAATTTAATTATGTGTATTTAATTTATAAAATATGTAGTTTAAGTATGTTTAATTATGATATACCTAATAATCTGCACCACCTACATCGCCAGATTAGGTTAAACTATTCCTTAAGTTAGGTTGCCTGGAAGAGATTGCTTTAAGCGATAAGCCCGCCTATTGTTTCTACCATGACAATATTGTAATTGTGTATTTTTGAAATTGTATATTTGATAAGCAATAAAGTGTTATCTCTATCTATCTATCTAAGAATAACCCATTTTTTAAATTAAAAATATTGTTACATGCCATTAAAGATAAACGCACAGCTGTCTGTCGTAACGCGCAGTTTATTGCCTTCCCGGATTTAGGAATTCTTTTGTTTACTTTGTGTTTAGAATTTGTAATAAAGATAAACATACTATTGTTTTTCTACTTATTTTATGACCATCATTATTGTCGAACTAATCCTTATTGTTATTGTTTTCGACTTTGTTGGTCGTTCGCAGGTGTGCAAATTACATTTTCTTGGAAGAACCCAGCCAACGCAATCGATTGTGTATTGTACAGTTTACTATAAAACAATGTCCGAACGGAGGGGTGCGGCATTCCAGCGACAATTACGATACGAGCAAGACGTGTGTACATTCGATGAGCTATATAGTGACGGACTTTGCGTGCGTTATTAAATTGTCCATTACATTTGGATTTATTGCGTCCAGTTATATTTGTACCTATGTGATACGTGTTTGTATGGTTCTAATAAATTCTATAGTAATTCCAAACGGTATTTTAAATCAAGTCCCGTATCTCGTAACAATATGCTATTTTCATTTTATGATAATTATTCGTACTCAAGGCCGCTAAAAATGGAAATAATCGCCATCATAATATAGGTGCCCGGATTACTAAATACCTTTAAAAAAAGTATTGCATGAATTCAGCAGACAGACAGACGGTCCACCTAATAGAAAGTGGTTACTATCGCCTATGGACATTTGTAACACCAAAAGTGCTACCAATGTGCTGCCGCTCTCTAAAGGGAGACTTAACCACTAATGCCGGAACACAACTCAAGGTTGTTATGGCGGCATACTCTAATTTAGAGCAAATACCCTACCACCTGGCTGTGGCTCTTACGACACGCCGCCCCGTCGCAGGAAATTGTATTATTTCTTCGTTCCTGCACAGATACCTACGTTGGATATCTCACTGGAACAATTGGGGGTGCTGCTGTACATTCCTTCGTCCGGACGCGATACCATAGCCCGAGCTCCACACAGTCCCTTTATTCCATGACAGTAGTTTTCTACCTTTTCTTCTTTCTAACATTCCTTTCTGTTTTTTCCTTTCCATCCTCGCTATCTCATCCCCTCCCCGTCTTAAATGTCCCTCCTTGCCATCTACACCCTCCTCCATGGTGAGGACGAGCGTACGCGCATCCGTTGTCTAGTCCCCGTGTTGTATTGTGACATCTTCCTGACCTTACCGTTGTCCGAGGTAGGCATCAGCCATATGATTTGAAAGTAGTTAGTAGTAGTTAATAGTAGAAAGTAGACTGAAAGTTGACTACGCGTTTAGAGGGTCTCAACAGCAAATGTCTCAAATGAATAACGTTCAATGCGAGTTATATATTTGTGCTACTCGAGTAACTCCGCCACTAAACCGGGTTATTCTAGCCGTATTTTAACTGATTTTGAAAAAAACATAACTGTATTCAAGTTCAAAAGTTTTTATTCGAAATTAGTTCCACCGAAGATTATTTTTTGAAGGTCAATACATATAAGTTAAACATTAATTTTATTTCCTAGTCTATCTATGTACACCGCTTCGCAACATGTTATTGCTGTTAAGGAGAAGAAGCGGTAAATATATATGTATATATATATATATATATATATATACATATATATACACATATATATATATATATATATATATATATATATATATATATACACATATATATATATATATATATATATATATATATGTATGTATTTGTATATTTATTTCTTAAATTAGTTTGAGTATTTATTTATGTATCTATTGCCTTTTTCCTGCACCACCTATATCGCCTGATTCAAATTTCTTTGATTTAGGTTGCCTGGAAGAGATTGCTTTGAGCGATAAGGCCGCCTAAAATATTGTAAATGTGGTCTAATTTTGTAATTGTATATTTTGGTATGCAATAGTGTTATCTCTCTCTCTCTCTCTCTCACATACAGACACACACACAAAGTCGCTTTCCGCATTTGTCTGTATATCCGCTAACTCCCAAACCACGCATCGGATTTTCAAACGGTTTTCACCATCAACTAGCTAATTTTCAAGGAAATTTTCAAGGAAGGTTTATTTATACTAGCTTTTGCCCGCGGCTTCGCTCGCGATATATAAAGGACCTAATTAAGTTTTTATGTAAGTAAAATAGAGGTGCTTACTAGGGTTTGCTCCGCGACGTAACTGTAGGGAAAATACTAGTGCGTTACATGCTTTTATTATGATTAACGATGACATAACTGATATGTATCACAGTAAGTCACGAACAAAAATGTTCGAAACAAAATAAGCGTCCAGTGTGCACCCGCCCGCAATATTATGGTGAAGACAAACAAACGACATTTGATAGTAATCGTTCGAGTATGAGCGTAAATATAGTTCCGATGGCACCGATTGCCGGCTACCACTCGCGTTATACGTGTTTTATGTTCGAGTTGCGATCGTGATTATCTAGTAATTTATTGCTTGTTTCGAGAATCAAAGGTAGTAAAGTCTTCTCTGTGCTTATTTATATATTTCTTTGACAGTGCTTGAAGTACTATTAAAGAATTAAAGAACTTATTCGAAACCATTAACATAGTGTACAGAAACAATTCGGTATTGCAAACAACTGCTGTAGTATAATAGTGTGTTGCAGTTGTTAGCGCTCACTCCCAGACAACTCGTTTGTTATACATTATAAAAAGAAAATTATATTAAAGTTTATACATTTGGAAATTTTCGTGTTAATATTTTAAATGTATAGATGTGTGAATGGCTGTGTGTATGTATGTATGTGGTGTGCATGTGTGTGATGTGTGTACAAGTGAACGAGTGAATGTGTGTGTCTTAGTAGACTAGTATAGTCAGTTTAGTAAATTCTCGGTGTCGTCATAAGGGAACTGCTAAAGATAAGACTATATTAGATTTAGGGCTGAAGACAATGCCCGAATGGAGGGGTGGGCAGTCAAGCGACGACTACGAGACGAGTAAGACGTTTGTAGTACTCTCGATTAGCGGTATAGACGACGGTCTTTGCGCGTGTTGAATTGCATGGAATCGTGCAGTGTGAACTGGTTGCATCCAGTTTTATTTGTATTTGTTTTATACCTGTTTGTACAGTTCTAATAAATTCTATAGTAGTTTCAAGGGCATTTTTAATTCGAGTCCTGTAGCTCGTAACAATACGATCTATATTTAGACTCCAAAATACGGATAGCTGCAGGCAATATTTCATGGATTATAAGATTTTAACACTTCCTTGTATATATATTTGTGAAGTTTGTTTATTTGTTAGAAATAATCCTCATTTCTTCCCAAGCATAGGCCAAATTATATAACGCAATCAACGCGATAATGACAGGCTTTGCATTCCTAGTAGTAAAACTACACTAATGCCAAAAAGTGTATTATGTATGGCACCAGTAATATAGAATAAATTACCTGACAGCATAAAGAAGCAAAAATCCATATTGTTATTTAAGAGACACCTAAAGAAATTTTTGATAATGAAATGCTATTATAAAATCGAGGATTATTTAAGTGATAAATTCTAATTATTATTAACGTATTCTTATTTAATTAATGGTTTGCTTGACATTTAATATTATTATCTAATTTATTTCATTATTATTGTAAGTTAGTTTCAATTTAGATTTAGATATAAGATCTGAAAATTGCACGCCTAATAAAGCAAAATGTATTGAGACAACTACCACAAAAAAATATTAAAAAAAACAAAAACACCTACCTATACATACATTTCTAACAATAAATTATTATTCTACTCTATTGTATATATTCCAAAAATAATTAAAAACCATAATTTTAAAAGAGGATTCTGACTTAGCTTGTCTGATGTTGAGTGGCAGTGAGTTCCATGAACGGACAGCCTGTACTGTGAATGAAATTATTATATAGGAAATTATTATCTGTCTGAATACCAAAGTGTAACAATTCAAATGTTTTAAACAAGTAACTTCAATGGGGGTCAATGCCATGTTTACCACTCTTGGTATGCGAGTTGGGAACCGCAGTGCCAGCCTATTTGCATCGGAGACGCTGCTGCCTGTCCCCGACCAGGGGATTTATATAGGCTGGCTTTCTTGCGATAGTTATCCCGCTATCGATCGGTGGCCAGAGCCTCGTTCGCTCGTTCGTACCGCGCGCAGGTGAAGTTGACGATTGGGTCCACTAGATGTTAGTGGCAGACCCCTTATTTAATCCTTACCAACATTTAGAAATTTGCTCAGAAAACACTATTTGTCCACAAATAGCTATGTCTGATTAACAGAATATAATCATGCTAATACATTTGTTATAATAACTTATGTATTATTGTATTGTATACATATGAATATGTATATATGTATGTTTTTGTATAATTATTTCTTAAATTAGTTTCAGTATTTATGTATCTATTGCATTTTTCTGCACCACCTATATCGCCTGATTCAAATTTGAAGAGAAAGCTTTGAGCGATAAGGCCGCCTATTGTATTGCCTAGAAAATATTGTAAATATGGTCGGTTTTTGTAATTGTATATTTTGGTGTGCAATAAAGTGTTATCACTCTCTCTCTCCCTCTCTCTCTCTCCCTCTCTCTCTCTCTCTCTCATACGGATACACACACAAAGTCGCTTTCCGCATTTGTCTGTATATCCGCTAATTCCTAAACTCCCCTTACCCCCCGGCCGATGGAGCAGACGAATTCTGGGGTGGAGAGCGCGTCGCGGTAAACGTAGTGTCGGACGCCCTCCAGCCCGATGGACTGACGACCTGCGCAAGGTCACCGGTAGGCGCTGGATGGGGAAGGCAGAAGACAGGGAAGAATGGCGCCGACTTAGGGAGGCCAACGTCCAGCAGTGGACGGTTATTGGCTGACGACGAAACAAGTAACTGTACAGTTAACATAGGCAAACTAGTAAAAAAGTTGAATCGGTTGCAGCCGAACCAACGGTCTTATTCGTAGAGAGTTAGAGTAAGTTTGAACGCTTCTTTATGGTTGTTAAAGAAGCGTTCAAAATTACTCTAACTCTCTTATAACACGAGTCTGTGAAGTTGCCATTGTCGACCTTCCAGCACTATACGCTCTCGGAAATAGACATTTAATAGAAATAACATTATGATTTACGAGCTAGTGATGTGCATAAACAAAGTTTTAATGCTCGAATTTATAAATTTATGGCAACACCGTGATGTAGTGTTCGCGGTGAATGAAAACATTGTAATGTACGGAAGATTTACGATTCGCCATAAAATATTAGTTTTATATGTTCCATTCGATACCCAGTTTGTGTTGTTGAGCAAAATAGTTGTTTATACTTTGAGTTTTATGATTTTTTTGTGGATTTGCTTTTGGATGTTTGGGAATACTGAGGTATTGTATGTTAATAATTTTATTATTAAACGAAATACGGTAAATAAATTGTATTATTTTTAAGGTATTCTATTCGATATGAAAGTAGTATAAGAGTCTTTGTAGACCACGGGCCATGAAAATGGCCCGACCGTTGGAGGGCTTGCGTGGGGCCATGGGAAGGCCACCACGTAGAAGCGCGTTGACAAATTTATGAGAGCTGCATATATCTAGTCATCGCAGCGGACATCGAACCACTGACTAGCGCAACGCGGGAGCGCACATATTAATAGTTGCTCTATCTCGCTTGCACATCATCCGTCCATCTCACACATTGTATATCGTTCTAGACTTGTTAATTAATATTTGTACTTAAGGTTACCAAAAATAAATTAATTTACATCAGCATTCGACCGTGAATACTACTTACTCTCTGCCGTTTGAAGCATCATTTAACCTCTACCTCTCGATGCTACATATTCAATCTAAATGTTACGTGACACCGATCGGGGATTGTCCCTGTTTAACCATATAAAAACCCCTGTAAGTGTAGGACTATTGTAGGCAATGAGAACAAAAATTATCGGGCTATTGGGATGAACTGCTAGTAGAACTACAGATCTTGTCACTACATTCTGTTTCAATCCACAAGGTTTCCCTGTTCACACTGTTTCTTATCATATCACTTTCATCAACCTTTCTTATTGACTCCCTTTGTGGTTAAGCGGGCTAAGCGTCTACTAGCCTACCTCGTTGCAACGCAGAAGCTCTGGGTGTGATTCCTGACATAGCAAATTTAGGAAAAAAAACCGTTATTTACTATGGTCTAGGTGTCTGGGATCGGCCCCAGAGTAGTTCGTTGTATATCACCCATAACACAAGCGTGACTTACTTCATTTGGGGATATACAGTATGTGTTTCTGTCTGAAAAAAATCTTCGTTTAAAAAAACCGACTTCAAAAACTAAAAAGTATAAAATAACTTAATAAAGATTTTTGACTAAGAATTTATTTACTTTATTAAGAAACAAAATAACACAAAATTTTCTACATCTTGAAGTCGGTGCCAAGTAAACCATAAAAATTACAATATTTTGCAACATTTTGTTGTTATAACAGTGTATATAGTAATTTTTATGCTTTACTCGGTACCGACTTCGAGATGTAGAAAATGTTGTATTATTTCGTCTCTTAATAAACTAAATAAATTCTTAATAAAAAATCTTTATTAAGTTATTTTATGATTTTTAGTTTTTGAACTCGGTTTTTTTAAACGAAGTTTTTTTTGTTACTCTTTAGTGTCTAGCTATAGCTAGCTAAGCCGACGCTTACAAAAGGTGCCGCGTGCCTTAAAAAATATAGGTCCCAAGAAACGGGAACAGAAAATTTTCATAAAATGAAAACTACTGGGCCAAACAAACTATGTTAAATTTTTAGGGGACCAAATGGCAACTATTCCGCATTAAACTGAAAAAGAATCACGTAAAACGGATCATAAATCTCAGCGTAATTGGTGTACATACAAAAAAAAATACCAATCAAGTTGAGAAGCTCCTCCTTTTTGAAGTCGGTTAAAAAAAATAAGCTCTCATTTCAACTAAGAGTATGCATTACAACACTATTATACACACGGCTATGCAAATTTAAACTTAACACTATGGATCTCTAAAACAAAGCTATCATAATAAATCAAGACTTCTGACAACAAACCTTTCAGATCTTACAGTAGTATACAGGTGTTTATAATTTTGTAAAAATACACACATCCATTAGACTAGACATGTCTGTTTGTCTGTGTGTTACGTTCACACGTTATTTTCGGCGCCGTCATGTGCCAATCATTAGGAGTGTTTCCTCGAATATAGTTCAATGTTGACATAAAATCCATTATCGATATGAGTTTCTAACATTTCTATTTGATTGACTAAGGTAGCAGATTAGACCATTAATAGATAGACGGAGTCTCGGACTCTCAAAATGAAGCCAGCTAAAGGATGTTGATCGCGGCTCAGTGCGTTACCAGTTACGAGAATTAAATTAGTCGAATAAAGGTGAAATATTTTCCAGAGGATACGTTACTATTAGGCCGTGTGATCAATAGACGAAGAGTGAGCGTCTGACTGTTCACTGGCAGACTCTGAGCGGCGTATCGGCCGCTAATTCAATGTCGAGTTAACAGCGAACTGTAGCGTATTAGCCGCGAAGCGCTTGCAAACTCTTGGGAGGAAAAGTAAATGGTTAATATATAACGTCGTGCAGCACTTCGGTGTAGTGAGCGAATTGCACCGCTGCGTTCGCTGCTAATCGGCCGCTGACTGAATGAATCGGCAAGCAAAATACCGCGCGCTCTATAGACACTCCATTAAAAAATTACAGGGAGGCAAACTGGAAGCAAACAATTAGCCGCTCACTGTTCGTCTAATGTGGACACGTTCATAACCACACAGTCGCAAACCACGTGTATAATACTGTTACATGCCGTCAAAGATAAGCCGCACAGCCTATTGTAAGCGCAGCTTATTGTCCTCCCGGATTAAGGAACTCTTTTGTCTTTTGAATTTGTAATTAAAAAAAACATGCTATTGTCTTTTTACTTGTTTTATAACCATCATTAGCATCGAACTAATCCCTATTGTTATTGTTTTCGACTTTGTGGACGTTCGCAGGTGTGCAAATTAATATTTCTTAGAAACTCAGTGTGCGCCTCCTATTTCTTTGTACTGTGTAGTTAGTATAAAACAATGCCCGAATGGAGGGGTGGGGCAGTCAAGCGACGACTACGAGACGAGTAAGACGTTTGTAGTACTCTCGATTAGCGATATAAACGACGGACTTTGCGCGTTTGAATTGTATTGAATAGTGCAGTGTGAACTGGTTGCATCCAGTTTTATTTGTATTTGTTTTATACGTGTTTGTACAGTTCTAATAAATTCTATAGTAGTTCCAACGGCATTTTTAATTCGAGTCCTGTAGCTCGTAACAATACATATATAAGTTATGTACACAAGTTTAAAAAAATACTTCACTTCATTTGACGCCTTTGATCACTTCGTCTATTCTTTTTTTTTCGTTTGAGGGTAGCAGCAATATTCTTCAACTGAGTGGTCATGACGATTTGTTTTGTTTCTACCACTATAGAATCTAAGTCCGTATCTTTGATAAATCTTGGTACAGTTTATTTATTATTAGTTCTTACACGAAAAATTAATTACGTTACATTCTAACAAGGGGTTTGTATTGTTTATTGTGGTGTTGGTAATTATTTTCAACTTATTATATTATCTTAGTAATTTACACTGAACTCTTATTAATATATTTGCTTTCTTATATTTAGGCTTATCCTATGTGTGTTGTGTTGTGACAATTTCTGTGTCAATTTGTGTAAATGTTGTGTATTATTAAATTTGTGTAGATGTACGTGAAGTGTACACTTAATTTACTACATTTTGATTTTTAAAATAATTTATGATATGATTAGTTTTTGTGTTTGTTTCCTTCGTCACCAGGGTGTTCAGATTAGATAAATTTTTTCCTGAAGAATTCTTGATTGTGATCAAAAAATTCTGGGATAGGTATGAAATTTTGTCTCTGGCTTGTAAAATTTGAGCCAAGCACTAAAATGTATCTAATAATTACAACAATCCGAATGTTTATGTTACTTTTGGCATAATATTTTTTTTTTACCCGTGCAGTAACACATCGCCTGTCGTAAGAGGTGGTAGGGCATTTACCCGTCCGGATGGCTATCATAACTGGTCTAAATGTCGCCATAATAACCTTGAGTTGTGTTCCGGCATTAGTGGCCAGGTTCCAGTCTCTCTTTAGAGAACGGCAGCACATATGTAGCCCCTTTGGTGTTACAAATGTCCATAGGTGATGTTAACCACTTTCCATCAGGTGGGCCGTCTGCCTTTTCTTCACAAAAAATTACAGGTTGTGCACTGTAATGCCGGTTCTCCTCCTTCACTGATGTAATGCTTGGATCTCTAACGTTACATTATAGGCGAATGCTCGCGGCTAGCAAGCACCTTTAGAGTCTGCTCGTTACTTTCCTGCCGGCTGCCGACGTATCTAATGTCAGAACGCCTCTCACTGCCGGAGGTGCTGCCACACTTCAAGAAACCCTGAAACGCCGCAAATATGCATCCATCGGTGACGGATACATATTTGTGGCTTTCGGGGTTGAGACTTTGGGGCCATGGGGACGTGAGGCTTATCAACTTTATCGAGACCTTTCAAAGCGATTGAAAGAAGTCTCGCGTGACCAAAGGGCTGGCCTATATTTAGGGCAACGAATAAGCGTCGCCATACAACGGGGGAATGCGGCCAGCATTTTGGGAACGCTCCCCACCGACAGCGATCTGGACTACATCTTTTCCTTGTAAATATGTTTATAGTAGTTTTTAATTTCTAAGTTTTTGTTTACGTATAAATTAAACATTAAAAAATACGGTAATTTAAATATATAATTAAGTCAGAACGAGAGATTTATTTAATGAGTTCTATTCATAGTCATATGAATTTGATGATTTTTGACCCCTCCCCTGTTCTTGTCACAGCTGGTCACATTCGTGACACTCCTCCCTCTAATTTAAATTTAAATTTAAACTTCATTTTTAAATAATTTAAAAATATTGTCATTAAGATTGAGTTGGAAATATTTTGAAATTTTTCGTTTATAGTTTAAATTGCATGTTTTAAAGCTTAAATATATTAGACTACCTGCGCCCCGCGGTTTCACTCGCGTGGTGATGGAAAATCGTTATAATATTAATAGTTCGCACTATATCTTTATAAATTATAGCCTTTGTGTTATTCTGATGTGTAAGCTATATTATTGTAAAGTTTCAGTACTTTTTACGTGAAAGAGTAACAAACATACATCCATACATTCTTACAAACTTTCGCGTTTATAATATTAGTAGGAAGTAGGATTATGAAATGTGACGTCACGAAATTTAGGACCCCTCCCACACCTTGTCACCCCCCCCCCCCCTAAACGTGTGACATAATTTGTGGATGATCCCCTATCAGTAAATCCATCTTATTACTCATACCATAAATCCACTATAATACGATCACTCATCGCCTGTTCTAAGTAAAAATGTTTTCATACAAACTTTCTTCTTAAAAAGTGAATTTATTATAAACAGATCGTCAATTCCATTTGATGGAAACACACGTATACAAATTACACTACAAAAAAGCCATACATTGGTACAAAACGCTCATCACATTGAATTTTTACACGAATTAGAGTTAAAAGAGGGTATATTCCATCAACAAGCTTACTTTGGCTGTGTGAGAGGGCACAGACTAAGGAATGTGCAGAGAGTATACTTGCTGACTAAATATGCTTAGATAGATAGATAACACTTTATTGCTCAATAAATACACAATTTCAAAAATGCACAATTACAATATTGAAACAATAGGCGGCCTTATCGCTTAAAGTAATCTCTTCCAGGCAACCTAACATAAATAAAATTTTGTGCTAATTTGGCGATGTAGGTGGTGCAGATTCTTAGGTAGACACATACTTAAACTACATATTTTGTAACTTAAATACACATATTTAAATTACCTTATGCTTATTTATTTTAAAGAATACAAAAATCCATTCTACCATATGTCATATTCATTTTTTTTCATGAACGATTCATTTATTTTATTTATAATGAGCAGTTATTAAGTCGTAAGTAAAATAAATTATATAAATAAAAAAAATATTATACAATTTAACTAAATAAAACTGTATATACAAATTAAAATTAAAGTATAAAATCTAGTGTCAGACCGCTGTCATTGAATTAAAAGAGTTTTAATATCTGTGCTAAGCTAAGCTAACTAAGCTAAGTGCACTCAAACTAGACCGTCATTGAAATGTTCATGTATTATAAGCGCTTAAGTAATTATTATGAATTGCTTTGAATAAACTATTAAAAACCATTCTAAACGACTTAGATCTTTATTTTTTAAAGCGTATTTCTATTTTAATAGATTCAACTATTCTAAGTCAAAGTTTAATTTGAGTTTTAGACTTTAAACAATATATGATAGTGTATTATAATCATAATATTAAATCTAATGATATATCACTTACAGTTCAGTTATATACCGTTGTATAGTCCATGAAATACTAAGAGTTCCATGGATGTGACAAACGTCAGTGTATACATAATTTCTAAGGAATCGTAAACAAAAACTAATAGAAAATATCTCATCTTAAAAACTACTCAAAGGAAATGCTTTAAACCCTTTTTCGTTATATATATTTCGTAATTATTTATAATTTTCTACTACCTGGAGCGCGAGTGTACACAACACCGTAGTTGTGTTAACACCGAGGCGCCAAATTATATAGCCTAGGCACGACCGTGCTACCAAGGCACCGCCGTGTTTTCGCTGTCGAGCGGGTATCGACTATCAATCTTCGCATACACATAGAAATTCACGGAATAACAGCGTGGTGGTAGCGTGTCATTGGTGCCATCTACATAGGGGTTAATTTTTAAGAATGTTCCACTTTATAATTCAAAAGTTAAAACAGACACTAGAGAGCGGAAAGAGGAACATACACATTGCTTTTTATCTCGTACTTGTTATAACTAACAGTAATCTGCCTAACCTCTATCCTAAACATATAATTAAATAGTGCTCTTTATTCATGCCATAAACCAGCTTGTAAATCTCAATACCCACTGACGCATCTGTATCAATCATTATAAATTATTCTTTGCGTTGAACGTACACAGACGTGTTTGTTTTACATACAATATTTACGACTCCAATTAGGAGCCTAGCTTATTAACTGCCAGATGAATTTATGCTACAAAATATCAGCTAAACAACATTTTGTTTGTTTTGTTAACTACTCTGTGACTTGCTAGGGATGGGATCATGACACGATGCGGCTTTGTAGTACGTCGTAACTTTTAAAATAAATTACGTGAAGAGCCATGCTGGAATCATCATCCTGGTTATATTATAGTTTGATGTGAAAGAAAACCAATGAATATTTGGTATTATTCTAATCAAAATACAGTATGAATAATGTCAAAATATTTCTCTTTTACAAATTGGCACTTTCAGAGTAACAACGAGTTGAGAAGGACTTGCATCACACAGTTGTTAGGCCCGGCGCGATCGGTATGTTACTATGCTCACACAGAATATCGGGGTGAAACGGTCGTCCCCGGCCATTGTAATCGTGTTCCGTATGATAAGTGAGACTTCTGACAGCACACTTCCTTTCCCGGGGTATTTTTTTAAATCCTATCTCCAGGCGAACGGGATTGCCCGGGCTTAAAACTTTTTTAAGTGTTACTTTAAAATTAAAATAAATACATTACCATATAATTACTTAAATCTATTGGCATCTTTTTAGCTCTTTTGTGTTGTAGAATTTGGCCTTGAAGGCTCATTTGAAAAATTAACCATATTCTTTTACTGTATTTTATTTAAACAGAGTTCAACGGCGCCAACTACTGAATCCAATTGTGAATCTAAACCATTTTCGAATCCACTTCAACACACAGAAAAATGATCGAAATCGGCCCAGGGACTTAGGAGGACTTCAGTGACATACACATACCAATAAACTATGTTTGCAAGCCCGTAAAGTACAATTAGCGACATAATTCCTCGAATATTATTAGTATTTTTCATCAGTGACTCATTGTCAGTAATAACGACGCCAGCTCTTGTTTGTCAGTCTGTCTGTCCGCATAAAAGCTCACGTCTTCATCTAATGGATTTTAAACCGTGATGTTTACATATATCACTCTCTTTGAAAATATTTCAACCGACATTAAAAGCATGTGTTTGGACTTACCGAGTGTTAATAATGCTGAGATGTTTATTTTCCAGCTGAGAAAAAAATATGTGCGCAGCTTTCGTATTTCTAAAGTTAAATATATTTGTTTTTAATGTAAATGTATAGCCAATAATTCTTGGTCTAATTTGTTTTGAACTGTTAGTGCTAATGAAATATTGGATTTGTGAGAGATACTGCAATGTAATTTTTACTACTCAATTTCACAAAAACAAAGTGGAAATAGAGTGTAGGAAGGCATCCCTTTGATCCATAATATAAATAACTAGGACTAGGCGGCGACTTCGTCCACGCTTGACTAGAAATTCCCGCGGGATTCCCGGGATACAAAGTATTTCAAATTTTATTACATTAAATTTGCTGTCGATCAGTAAAAAGTCACATTGGAATTCGATTTTTTTTAATCAGGCCATTTTAAATAATTCCCAGAAAAATTCCTGCGATATTCTCAAGATAAAAAGTAGCGCAGAGTTTAAGTTTAAGAATTTGCTATCGACCAGCGAAAACCGCATCGAAATCGGCCCCGTAGTTTTTACGTGAATCCCGAATAAACAGACAAAAATGTATCGTGTTCTTCATCGTTTATATAGTCTATTCCAGTTGTTTTTTTTAATAGCTTCAATGTACCGACACGGCATGCTTAGAATTTTCTAATATTATACTCGTAGATAGATAATGGCAGCCTATAAAAGTCACATTAATCCCTTTCCACTTTTATGAGAATAATTTATCCATCAGTACTGATCTAGAGCTATTGATCGATTTCATACCTCTGTTGTCTCGACCTACAGGCTATATAAATTGTCTTCTGAAAATAAACTTCTTTGGATAATTGTAAATATCATGTTTGTTTCCTCAATACGGTCTCAGATTTAAACGAACTGTCAAAAATATGTTATGTAACAACTATGTGTAATTTAAGGACGGGGAAATATAGCTTTTAAAACATAGTTTCATTAACTGTGCATATCATTATTATTTTCTATACTTATCGCTAATTAGGATAGTGAATAATAATTTCAAATTAAAATCATTTAGTTATGTATACGTATTTCCTTCTAGGTCTAGGCTGAATATAATTCTAGAGTAATTGTAATGAGGCAGATTTGTTATAAATATTTTTATGTTTATTTTATCTTTTAACTATGATTGAAAAAAATTTATTAATTGATACGCTTTATGAAAAAAATAATGCAAAGCATTAGCATATTTAAAATGGCGTTCTTGCTGCCCTTCACACGATGCGTGTGCGCATATAACAGCCGACGCATATAATCAGAATGACATGACTGTTAGTGGTTTCACTCTTGCTCGGGACCCGGTTCTGTCAAAGCCGCTCACAAAAACAAACGAATAAAAACTAAACTACTTAAGGGGGTGATTTCTTAAAGCGATAATAAATTTTAAATATATTTTAAAAATGTTATTTAAGTACAATATGGTAAACAATTCCCATTTTTTTAAATATATAATATAATCACTTGGAAATAGGTAACCTTGGATCTGAAAATGAGAGAAAGAAAAGATTTTATTTGAAGAAATATCGACGTATTTAAACTAATTACAAATCAAAGTAAAAATAAAGAAAAGAGTTTTGAGAACATGTACGCCGCATTTTCAGCAAATGAGGTTTCCACTGCTTATTGCTGTGGCGCAGTTTTATCCGACACCACAAGGGTCTGTTACAACTAGAGCTGGCAAGTTTCGAGGAGTAGGTAATTGAGGATGAGGAGGATTATCATTTTATTACAGACGAGGATATGTTGTAAGTAGAAATTTGATTACTCGAGCTGTAAAAGTGACTACGGAAATTTAGAACTTAATAAAGGAACTAATCTCATATCTAGTGGAAAGCACATTCTTTGTTTGATTTACGTACCCTTGCTATACAAATAAGTTAATTATCTGGCATATTATATATCTGAAGAGAATTATAATCATAAATTGAGAAACTGTTTATTCTCTTTTGTATAATAAAAATTCCCAAACCACTGCTCCGAATATGATAAAACATCGGCAGATTTGTCTGGTGTATACATAAAGTATTTTACGCCTAAAATGTTATTTTCATTTCGTACTATGAAATCTATGTTAGGTACTGTGTGGAGTTAAAATTTTCAAATTCATGCATTTCATAAGGACAATTGTGTGTGTCAGGAAACCTTTTGAGGGCTTAGTGCAAGTTATTTTGTTACTCGATCACGTTTTAGTCAGCGCAATTTTCTATGGGAAACCTACATCGTGCCATACAAAATTTCGTTAACTTTAACTTGAACATGTAGTAAACAAATTGTGTGTGGGTGTGTGTGTGTGTAGTTAATACGCAGTAGAAATGAAATTTCAGGGTATATGCTCACAGATAATTCTTCTCTAACTTTTATTAATATAATTTCTTTAGTTTACATCCGTCAACATATTGTAATTCTAAAAATTCAATCTAAATTACACTTTAAAACACTAGCATAAGGTTGAAAATTTAATGCACTGTTGCGCATAATTTCCTTTGATCTACATATAACAGAATATCTATACAGATAGAACTAAACTTAATTTAAAATCTTTTAAGTTTTATTTAAATTGAAAATTAATACTAACGGCTAAAGAGAAATGTGTTATATTTCGAATTAAATAAGGTTAAGTTCATGTGTTTAACTCTTTTTAGTGTAACTTTTTCTTTTCATCGATTTTTAAATCACAACTATTCTAAAGAAGTTTCACATCAAAAAACTTACACTAAGCACACTGATTTATTTGTGTATAATACAGCTAGTACTATTTAAATAAACTAAAAATCTATTTCTATATAACTGTTTATGCAGTCCTCATGTCCCATTTATTTCTGTATGAGGAATAGAACCAGTATTATTTTGATAGCAGCGCCTTAACAGCGTGGCGCTAATATGAAGCGACGATGCGTGAACGGTGGCGGCCGACACTAATCACTTCTCCACCCGACTGTACTATGCTTATGTTATTTGCTTTTGGTCGGTGTGTACTTTTTGGACAAAGAGGTAGGGATTTTATTTTTTACTTAGTTTATGTAAATTTATGTTTTTAACTATCTATGTCCCGCCACATTACTACCGCAAGTACTTCATTAGCTCAATTCTTTAGCATGGAAATAAGTACGGGCTAGTGATCTTTTAACTGCCATTTATAAACCTTAAACACATATAAACATTTATTTATAATCACTTTGGTATTTCCTGATGTAGTGATGATAAGTTTTGAAGTTTATGATTACTTCTTCCGATTCTTGTAATTTTAAAAAGCGATAATTATTAATTACGATTTAGCGAGTTTTCTGCACGATGTTATTCGTTAACGTTCATAATAGTTGAAGCAATGGCCGCATTAGACCAGAATTTATTAAGCGTTGCATCTTACATTTTAGCATATCAACCCACATAATTTAAATGAGACGCTTAATTCTTACCTACTAAAACGACTTTCACTTTTAATTAATTATGAATTTCAAAATACATGTCAAAGATAATATTTTTTTGTCAAGCATACTTATGTTTAAATCAGTTAAAAAGGTTTGTAAAAACAAATCTACTTAATGTCACGACTGTCATATAAAGTGACGGCGCGTGAACAGTGGGAACTCAGTCTTGTCAGTATATACTAATCGCTTCTGTACTCGATTGTACAATTCTTTTTAAAGTATTTAATACCTTTTTGTACTGTATTTTACAATTATTTTTTGTTCCCAAGCAAGCAAGCTTGGCTGGTGGTACGATTGGTAGTAAGTGCTTACTGCCACCCATGCACATCTGTAATATTAGAGAGCTTATGTGTTTTCTATCTCATGGGGAATTTAGGAATCTGTTCAGGCTATTTTTTTATGGATGTATAAGTTTCCGTTTGACCGCTGTCTCACCTGACGTTGAGTGATGGCGCAGTTAATGATGGAGCACGCTTACCTAGAAGATACCTATTCACCCGTGACTTGAAGACTTCAAGATTGTATTTGTCAGGAAAAACAGACTCCGACAAATTATTCCACTCTTCAGCAGTGGGCGGGCACCAGAAAAGATGAAACGAAACGCTTGGTTACTTTTAATGAGCTCCATATGAATATATTTTGGTCGTGGTTATGTCTAATATCTGCATTAAATTATTTTGTGTACTAACCAAAGTTGTTTCATTAATTAAATAATTCCTTAGACTTTCATCGTAATGATATAATTTCTATTGAACTCAAATTTTCTTCAAGATCTATTATTGTTTTATATGCTGATCTAATTTTTACCGATTTTCAATTGTGTAATTCATTTCAGGTTTTAGTCATACTTTTATGGTAAGAAGCCAATATGTTGAATCTATTCAAATAAAGTAGCGTATTCTGTTTGATGCTCTTAAAGCAGGTGTATCATATACACCTGACACTGGGATCCCTCCCTCCCAATCTTACACAACTACCGAAACAATCATGTTTGACCAAGACCATGACATGTCAACTAGTAATCTACTAAGGAATGTCATCATTTTTTCTATAATACAAGTATATGTAATGTGTACTGCAGCAGTAGACATAAATACGTATACTCAACACACATACACACACCACATACAATTACTCTTCACTCTGACTTCGTGTGCCTATTGAGTTTTTTTAACAAAATATTCTATAATTACCGACTTTCATATTTTTTTTCTATATTGACCACAGTTGTTATATTTATTTGATTACCTTTTGAAAACATAATTTTAATGTAGCTTAAATTATTCTCTTCGTATAAGTTTGGCTTACAATGTAAGGTCCCTTATTGTCTCATGAGCCTGTACCGTGTTTTTAATGCACATTTTTTTAAAATATTTGTATGTATATATTGTAAACCTGTGTGATGTTTGTTGAATAAATAAATAAACTTGATCTATAAATGACCCAGCAGAGTTGTTTGTACTTTTTAGTGTGTACGAGCGAGAGCGGTGTATTTAGATAGCAGGTATTGCTGCAATGGCAACAAAATAAAGCTTATTTAGAGAAGGGTCTATTTCAACTCCTAAGAACTAGGGGGCGCCACGTTAGTCTGCAATTCGATGCTGTTCTGATTGGGACTAGGATGAGTTCTACTATTTACTACCGCTAGTGTCTATGAGCAACTTCGAAATATGGCGACTTTGGTGCACACCAAATCAATTGGCAATAAAATTATATTGATTAAAGTAGTGAAAATATATATAAATGTAATAGATAATTTAGAAGTAAATGATTTTGATATTAACTTTCACTGCTTAAGTACCCAATTAAATACAATTTTTAATAATAAAAAGCTTATCATTTGTAATCAAAAGTCGAAAAAAGACTAGACTTTGGGCCAATTAGATTAGTGTGCACTAAGCCGGAACCATTCACCAACAATACCATCTAAAGTAGGTATCCAATAAAGTATTATAATTATTTTAAAGAAATTACCGCTTTTTCCGTAAAAGGCTACTAAACTACTGTTTTCTAAACTAATTAAGCCAAAACCGTTGCCAATTAAGGATGTCTACTATAAAAACGAAATATTTATGTCTCACCACTTTTTGCTACAATTGTACATCGCTGTCATGGCGTGAGCGGTAAGATCAAAGGGGCGGCGTCTTTGTACCGTCAACAGGATAAATGTTCGCGCGCCGTAAAATACACGCCATGGAATGAATTGTAAGTAGCGTCAGCAAAATTGTTGTGACATTTTTGTGTAATTTGTAGAATATTTTGTGACATATACGCTCCGTCTTGCCGTACTTGTTTAAGCTGTGGAATGACCGGGATTTTTGTGTGTGCTATGGAACGGGTTTCTTTGAAGTGTTTTTTAACAATTCAATACATACAATAGTTACTTACAATTATAGTAGGAGGATGCGTCGGCGCCGAAGAGCGTCATTCGACCCTTGGCCGTTGTGAGCTGTCCCGGAGACAAGTTCCGGGGAAGAGGGACGAAAAGTACTGTTTTCATCCGTGTGATCACAGGCAACTCCAGGCGTACTTTTAGAATAAGAGAAATTAAAAAAAATGTACTCGTCCTGTCTGTGAGGTGGGAGGCCCCTAGAAGTTCGCGGCGGTAGGCGAGGGCCCACCTCGCCCACGCTTTACGCCGCCTCTGAGTGTGTCCCTCGGAGATTTAAGTCCACAATTGGAAACAATAGGTGCCGCTGTAAACGGGACTTGGTTTTTTTTTCAGAGCAGGGCAACGTTTGCCGAGCTCTCGCTACTAGCGCTTAATATCAGTAATAATAATCGGCAGACAAACACACACATTGTATATCCACAAGATAAGCTAGTTACGCCTGTGTTATGGGTAATATACAACGGACCACTCTTGGACCGATTGCTGACACTCAGACCATAGAAATTAACGGAAAGTTCATTTCCGAAATTTACCATGCCAGGGATCGAACCCGGAGCCTCTATGCTGCAGTTAGCTAGATCGGCAAAGGCTTAGCCCGCTCAACCGCAGAGGCAATCAAATAATATTATAACGAACTAGCTGTGCAAGCGATTTCGTCCACATGGAATTTTTTTCGAGAAACCAAAAATACTTGATAAAAAATATATTGTCTTCTTCATAAGAACGACTGTTAGTCCTTTCGGACGTACAATACGGGTAGTTTAAAATATTGCCTGGCCAGTATATAATACTAATCAATCAAATTAATATAAAACAATGTCACATAGTTATAAATTATTATAATTATATAAAATTGTATTGAAAAAAGTATATCTGTCAGTGAAAGTCCTTTCAAAATCGGTCCAACCGTTTCAGAGGTTAGCCGGAACATCCAGAGAGACAGATAAAAATTAAATATTGATTTTCTGATTTAATGTCGTATATACTTCCATATGCATTTAGTAAAAAGCTGTTTTGACATGTTGACAATACAATCAGACACTTCAATTTTATTTAGCATTATATTAATACGTGAAGCAAAAACTTTGTACCCCTTTTTACGAAAATTGCGCGGACGGAGAAGTATGAAATTTCGCACACTTATAGTTTACATAGAGAAGAAGCGACGAATGCATTAAATCAATAAAAAAAACATCACACACACTACCATGTATTTGACACACACACGCATATATACTCTTTTGTTTATTGTTGAAGTCAAATTAACAGTGTAGCCTTGGCGAAATCTGTGATTATACAACTATAGTCTTTGACAACAGAACCTAAATAATGTTCAAACTTTTAATTTAAATTAATTATGTTCGAATTTCAACCACTAGGCGACCACTAGTCTGTATAGATAGATATAATATTGTTACATGCCGACAAAGATAAGCGCACAGCTGCCTATCGTAAGCGTAGTTTATTGTCTTCCCGGACTTAGGAATTCTTTTGTGTTTTGAATTTTCAATTAAGAAAAACATGCTATTGTTTTTCCACTTGTTTTATAACCATCATTAGCGTCAAACTAATCCTTATATTTATTGTTTTCGACTTTGTGGCCGTTCGCAGGTGTGCAAATTACTATTTCTCGGAAATTCAGTGCGCGCGGCCAATTTTTTTGTACTGTGTGGTGAGTATAAGACAATGCCCGAATGGAGGGGTGGGCAGTCAAGCGACGACTACGCTACGAGTAAGACGTTTGTAGTACTCTAGATTAGCAATATAGACGACGGGCTTTGCGCGTGTCGAATTGCATTGAATCGTGCAGTATGAACTGGTTGCATCCAGTTTTATTCGTATTTGTTTTATACGTGTTTGTACAGTTCTAATAAATTCTATAGTAGTTCTAACGGCATTTTTAATTCGAGTCCTGTAGCTCGTAACAATATTATTGTCCCTAACTTAACATTATAACGATGTTTGTTGGTATTATTAATGTTAATTTGCGTAATAAATAATAACTTGGTAATTAACTTTCGCGGAACGGTCTACGTTCTGTGGTTTCAACATCTTATTAAATTAATATCTGCGGTCGTGTATCATGAAGGTCGTTGACCAAATAGGGTTGGCAGGAATATTGCTTTAATATTTTTATAACCTACTAGTATTTGCCCGCTACTTTGTCCACGGACAGGTAACAAAGATTATAGTTATTTTGCTAAATATAAAATCAAAGGTTATTTTCAACAGGGTAGTGGATTTTTTAGTATGAAAATACATGAATCCGGAAAATCGCGCATAAAACTCGGGATAAGCTATATTACTAAAGGTGTACACAACTACAATTGTTTTACTGAAGATTTTATCGATCAGTGAAAAATTTTTATTCGACTTCCTCTCCCAAGATGATTCCCATAGGATTCCCGGGATATAAATTCCGGGAATTTAATATCGATCAGATAAAACCGCATTGAAATCGGCTCGGTAGTTTTTACAGGAATCACGAACAAACAGACAAATACAAAAAAATTGAGAAATAAAAGACTATACTTTTACAATTTTATAACATTACTACAGTTTCCCTGCGGCTATGCCCCGTGAATAACCTCAGATTATGGCTCTATGTAATTTATATAATTCAATTTGGTGTTTTACTTAAAAATTTACTGTTTCTTGTTACTAATTACATGTTTATATCCTGTAAGGCCTGTCGTAAGAGGCGACAAAGTAACCCACAGCTAGGTGGTAGGGTATTTGCCCGACTGGATGGCTACCACCCCTGGTCTAGAGTATGTCGCCATAACAACCTTGATTTGTGACCACGTTCCAGTCTCCCTTAAGAGAGCAGCAGCGCATTTGTAGCACCTTTGGTGTTGTAAATGTCCATAACCTATGATAACCGCTTTCCACCAAGTGGGCCGTCTGCCTGTCTGCTGAAATCATGCAATAAAAAAAAATAAGTTCACTATAAAAACAAAGAAACTAAGTCCATATAGTCTAAGCGAAACACAGAGGCGAGTCGCAGCCAACCTGATTTGAAGTGATACAAGAATGAGATATTGTTTATGACAACGTAGGTATATAAAAAAATAATATTATAAGTTATTCTTAAGGTACACTACAACATAAAAATCACTAAATTAATGTCACACACAATAGCAAAATAAGCGTGTATAAACCTAAAAACTTTAATAGTAATTAAGTTGTAAAAAAGGGCACGGAACTCGAGTCCGTAGAGTGGTTAATAAAAAAAAGTAGGTATTTGTTAGCGAATTGAAAAACGCGATTGCAGCGCCATCTATTTTGCTAATCCGTTAATTCAATGAAACGACGCAATTTCTCTGGATAAAAAGTATCCTAAGTGTTAATTCGGGTTATATGTCAGCACTATGTCAAGTTTAAATCATATACGTTCAGTAGTTTCCAAAAAAGATGCGATCGCAGCGCCATCTTTTTCACTATTTTTGTCTAAACGACATCATTTATCGGGATAAAAAGTATCCTAACTAACGCCTCGTGATAGTAGTTAGCTCCGTTTCGAGCTTCATTTAAATCCATTCAATAATTTTCATGTGATGCTCTAACAGACAGACAGACAAAAATTCTAAACTAACTAACTAATTAACTCCGTTGGCTCAGCGACCCAAAATGTGTCTTGGCCTCCGAGACGAGAACACGCCACCTGCTTCTGTCCTGTGCGATCTCTTGCCAGTTACGGGCCTGAAGCTCACACAGGTCAGCCTCCACTCTGTCCCTCCACCGGTGCTTGGGGCGTCGCCCATCCGATCGTCCCAAATAGGCCCTCTTCACACTTCGATCCTCTCCCATCCATTCCACGTGATCGAGCCAACGAAGGCGGTGAGATTTTATCTCTCCTATGATATTAGGCTCGGCCACGAGGTTCTCAATTTCGACTCGACTGGAATACTCCAGCTGCCATCGTCTCCCCTTCTTGGTCCCAAAATCTTACGGAGAAAGACAAAAATTTTAATAATTGCATTTTCGGAATCTACTGGTCCGAATTAGCCCCCCTGATTTTTTTCACATTTTTAAACGCATTGTACAAACTCGAACCATTTACAGATTTATTATAGTATAGATAGATTTTTATTCATAATTAAAACTAAAGCATAAATTAAATTTCCCAATAAGTATGAACTGAATGAAATAGGCGTGATAATATAGAGGCTCGAGCGCGTTCGTACGCACGCATGCATCAATAATGTTTTGTTGAGCAGTTATGTTTTCAAAAAGCGTATAAGCGTTATAATAAGAGGGTTCGATTATTGGCATGATTAATTTCGTGAACGAAATTTCCGTTACTCTGGTCTGGGTGTCTGGGATAGGCCCTATATTGATCCGTTACATATCACCTATAACACAAGTTAACTTGTTTAGCTTGTTCTTCTGCAGATTTATTATTTTACATTATGTAATACAAAAAAAAACAAATAGTCAGAGAGCTAAAGTAGGTAAGTCACGTTTCAAAATTGTATGTAGGTAATAAAATTTTACGACACATAATATATATTTATTTATGCGTTAATGGTTATAATTGAAATGCTTAATATATACCTAATAGCAAATTTAAAACTGTTTTCGGAATGAATCGCATAAAATTTTATACGGTTGTATATTATGATAAAGTTGCGATTAAGTGGAATTTATGTTTTCAATGAACTTAATGTTATATTCTTTTGTATAAAACAACTCAACTGACGATAAATTATTAACTTTTAAATATTTTCACATCTATCTAGCTATATCTACCGTAGGTATACCGACCTTACATGTTTGCATAATAGACATCCCCCAGCAATATGCCTATAATTCTTTGGAATCCTCAAAGTCGTAAGCTTAATGGGTTTTAGGAATGTGCAACGAAATTCAAAGGAAAGAAAAAAGGATTTATGACGTTATACTGCGGCGCAATAAAAAGGGATTAACGCGAACAATAGATCACCTAAATTCAAAGGGGTAATAAAACACCTGTAAGGATTAGTATTGATTAGCAATATAATAAAAAACATCTTGCTATAACTTCAACATACATATTGTTACGCACTTAGGATTGGAAGAAAACACCAGTTTTGAACTAAAAGCTTTTATTGATTTACATTGCCGTACGTGAGTTCTCTCCGCAGGGTTGTCCCTACACGCACAACTAACGACGCACTGTCCCGACGATAAGATGTCTCACTCACAATACCGTCGCCGATATTGCGTAGACCACCTCCTGCTGCTGCGGTGTTCACCTCCGAATTTTTCGCGTGTAGCTCGCTTCTGGATCTCCTCTTAAACTACGCTACAGTTCTCCTTCGCTGAACAGCCCACTAAACTTTTCACTAAATTCACAACTAAACTCGTCACTGTCTTCTTTTAAACTTCTCTTCCAACTCTTTCGTATAGCATTTGTCGCCTCGCTGTCTTGAACTGAACTCAAACTGCCCGGTAGGCGCGCCCTACGTTGCTTATATACCCGGAAGAATCTTCTGGAACCCATAATTTCGATCTTCTTTCCGTTATTGTTTTATTTACTATCTATCCCTTTGGAAACATCTATCTATGTCTGTCTTTTTCTTCCCGAACCTTCTATTCCAGAACTTTCGTTCATCGTCTATCCCTTTCTAAAATGTATCTGTCCTTGTCTTTTCCTTCCAGAATAGTCTACTTTTTATAAAACTTCTTAAACCAATTAGATTGGTCCACCATCACTCGCCACAATATTTTAGTTCGATGCAAATTTTTTGCATAATAGTAAGTTTTTAATTTGATTTTTATGAGAGATCGTAACGTGTTAATGACAGACAAAACCCGAAATTGGTTTTAATTCCGCATTATAGTAAACTTATGTGATACCATATTCATGTTATTTTTACGATTGTCTGATTTTAATGAGATCGAAATTTTAATTAAATAAGTTTTATTTTTATGTTGTTGTCTGTCGCCAAACTCCTCTGTTGATGAAGTGGTCCACCTTAGCCAATCCGGGGTGAACCAAGGAAGCGCATGGGACGGCATAGTGTTGATAGTAACCACGTATACTAGATCCTGTGTCGTCCCAATCCAATTTTAAAGGGGCGCAGGTTTAGGTTTAGCGAGGTAGTTGGGAACGCCTGTACCAAAGTCCACGTTCAGCAACCTGTTGTGGAGATCACAGTTGTGGATTGGAAGGAAACACCAGTTATTAACTACCACTAAACTCGTCACTGTCTTCTTTTAAACTTCTCTTCTAACTCTTTCGTATCGCACTTGTCGCTTCGCTGTCTTGAACTGAACTCAACTCTAAACTGCCCGGTAGGCGCGCCTTACACTGTTTATAGTATACCCGGAAGAATCTTCTGGAACCCATAATTTCGATCTTCTTTTCGTTATTTTTATTTACTATCTATCCTCTTTCTAAACATCTATCTATCTCTGTCTTTTCCTTCCAGAATTTTCTACCTTTTTTTAAAACTTCTTAAACCAACTATATTGTTCCACCATCACTCGCCACAATATCTTCTCCGCATTTAGTTCGTTGTTCCCCCACAGACCCAGATTCACTCCGAAATTTCTAGCGCCGGCGCGTACTTGCAATATCAAATACTCGACCAAGTACTAATGTTAGCATCCACGACTGAACGCTGAATCTTTTAAGCTGGACCAAATTACACATAGTTACAAAATTTCATCAAAATCAGTCCCGCCGTTTTTGAGTTTTAGCCAATCTAACGAACAGTAATTGATTTATATCTGTGTATATATATTTCTTCTGTTCGTGTTTATATCATTGAACTCCACCTCCTAAACGGCTGGACCAATTTCGTTGAAATTTTTTGTCTGTTCAAGTGGATTAATGGAGTGGTTTAGATTCACAATTGAACTCGGTAGGTGGCGCTGGAATCGGGTTGTAGGATTTTGACGAAAACATTTTTGTGTCTATTTGAGTGAATCCTTCGGTAGTCTAAACTCACAATTAGACCCAGTAGGTGGCGCTGTGGTATCTAGATTTTTATTTTCAGGGGAGGACAACGTCTACTTGCCTCGCTTCTTGCTTCTTCTACTTGCCTTGCCTTCATCCGCGTAGGGACGGAGAGAGAATACAATTTCTTGGGGTCGGGCGGCATGTCGTAGGAGGCGACAAAACAACCCAAAGCCAAGTGGTAGGGTATTTCCCCGCCCGGATGGCTACTACCCCTGGTCTAGAGTGTGCCATCATAACAAGCTTGAGTTGTGTTCCGGCATTAGTGGCCAGGTTCCAGTCTCCCTTTAGAGAGCGGCAGCACCTTTGGTGTCACTAATGTCCATAGGCGATGGTAACCGCTTTCCATCAGGCGGGCTCATGCAATAAAAAAAACGAATAAGTGGCAAAACGAAACGCAACAAAATTTTAACTTGAAGTTTTACGGGCAGATTGTTAATGTACCTGTCTAATTCGAAAACCTACCCGTAAAACTTCAAGTTAAAATTTTGTTGTGATTCTTTTTGCCACTTATCCGTTGCCATTCGTTTTTCCACTTGTCCGTTGAAGTTTCACTTCTACTATGCGTCCCAGCAGCCCAGCACACATTTCGATTTTTCGCAGGTTTACTGCAAATTATGATTTGGTTAGGTTAGGTAATTTTTTTATTTAAACATTTTATTTTATCAAACAAAAAAACTGAATTCGATCCGGAACCCAAAAACGCATCCATAGTCTACTCTAAAATCATGCCACCTCTCCTCACCACGTCTAGTCTAAATTTATGCCGCTCCTCCACGCGGCCGTAACGCGTTTTTGTGACAGAAAACTCCTAAGACTATATAGAAGTTTCACTTTAAAAAGTAATTTAACCAACAAATCTATACGTCCCTTCAGAGTTATGAATCAACAGTCACATGCAATTAGGAGCGCGGCGTTTCGGGCTAACTATAATAAATTATAAGCAATTTATCTGTCGGTCTGTCGCCATACATCACGCTGTGTCGGCGTTGCAACGTTGAAATATCGCGGCCGATACAGCCGGCGAGCGCTCGTTTGTCGACACCTCCGCTTTTCGTCATTTAAACTGATCATTTTAGTGATATGACTGTTTAAAAAAATATCATATACATTTTGAAGATATACATTGATAGAATTTACTTAGGACAGATCTAAGAAAGAAAGAACGTTTATTTGGTCTTCACATAGCGAGAAACATGGCGATGAATTAAACAATGTAGGTATATACTACTACATGCCGTCAAAGATAAACGCACAGCTACCTGTCGTAAGCGCAGTTCATTGTCTTCCAACGATTTAGGAATTCTTTTGTGTTTTGAATTTGTAATTAAGAAAAACATGCCATTGTTTTCCTACTTGTTTTATAACCATCATTAGCGTCGAACTAATCCTTATTGTTATTGTTTTCGACTTTGTGGCCGTTCGCAGGTGTGCAAATTACTATTTCTCGGAAGCTCAGTGCACGCGGCCATTTTCTTTGTACTGTGTAGTGAGTATAAGACAATGCCCGAATGAAGGGCGGGCAGTCAAGCGACGAGACGAGTAAGACGTTTGTAGTACTCTCGATTAGCGATATAGACGAAGGACTTTACGCGTGTCGAATTGCATTGAATCGTGCAGTGTGAACTGGTTGCATCCAGTTTTATTTGTATTTGTTTTATACGTGTTTGTACAGTTCTAATAAATTCTATAGTAGTTCCAACGGCATTTTTAATTCGAGTCCTGTAGCTCGTAACAATAACAAAACTCTCGCTTTACCAAATAGGTGCAGTTCAGCATGTGCCAGGTAACAGGTGCCTGACGCTTGTTTTCAATTGCACCCTAGGGCGGACGGATGTTGAACTATATATATTAAAATAAAATTATAAATTAGTGTTAGTATGTACATTTAAATTGTACAGTCCTATCTTTCTTCTGCTCCACCTACATCGCCAGATTAGTTAACAATTTCTTTTAAGCTAGGTTGCCTGGAAGATATCGCTTTTAGCGATAAGGCCGCCTGTTGTTTTGCCAACAAGTATTGTAATTATGCATTTTGTTTTTGTATTTGTTTATTTTGGTGAGCAATAAAGTGTTACCTATATCTATCTCTCTCTCTCTCTCTCTATATATATATAGGATGTTTGGCGCTTGGACCGACAAAATTTTTTGGGGGATAGGGTGGATCAAGAGCTATCTTTAACCCATAGATCCCTATGTCCTAAGTGTCACTGTAATCGAGATACGATTTTTTTTGTTTGTTTATGAAAATTACCTGGTTCATCGTCTTTAAAACGACATATTTTTCTAGTTTGTTGTTGTAATTGAACTAAATAACTTTTATTGCAGTCTTTAATGTATTATTATTCTAAGTTTATCATTAATTCTTAGCATTAGATAACAAAAATGAATTAATCTATGAAAAAGTCTAATTCAAAATTAATAAAAAAAAAACTGTAGATCTGTACGTTACAACACTAAAATTACGAATGTTTCACAGAAATTTGATATTTGTTTCATGTACATTTCTATATATGAAAATCAATTCTTTCCAAAATCCTTTTTTGTATGAAAAATTGTCAGATTTTTTTTGTGAAACATTCGTAATATCGTTGTGATTCGTAAACTACAGATTTGTCGTAAGTAAATTCATTTAATTTATGTTTTCAGACATATGATTATGTGCGTGTGAGACAACAAACGTGTAAGAGAGATATTGAACTCTATTTAGGTGGCTCCTTAATTAGGAATTGGTGGTTGTTTAGTCGTTAACTTACCCACGTCTCCTTGTGCTTAGGAAGTTTGGAATCCTGGCTGAGAAGCATGAACCGTTTAGACAATTCTCCAATATTAGCAAAAAAGAAGTATCTATACAAAGTTAGAAAGAGAGAAAAAACGTGTGTTTCTAAAACTAAAAAAAAAACGTTTTTTAAAATATAATTAACAATATAATGACTTCGTAATGCCAGAATGTATATTACATTAGAAAAATTCTTATTTCTTAAACAAATTATATTTTACTTAAACAAAAAAAATGTGTCTGTGTGTGTGTGCACTTCACACGCAGTACAAGTGACACAAAGTATGACGAGAGGTGGTAGGGATCCCAACTTTCGTGACGTCACATTTCATGTGTTATAATATATTTAATATATTTAATCTTTAAAACGCAAAATTCAAGTATTAACGAAAATCTTCAAAACATTTCCAAGTTATCTGTATGAGTATAGTGTTTAAGCGATTAAATATAACGTATTCTATCTCATTCTCTCGCAGGCTTAGATCTTATAGATTAATATGCTTATCTGTTTTTAGCGTCGCTTTCTCGTTTCATCGAGTTTTAAATCACAACAATGCTAAAGAAGTATCACTTCAAAAATTTAATCTAAATTGCACTTTAAACAACTAGCACAAAACTCCAAATTTAATGCACTGTTGCGCACAATTTCCTTTGATCTACGTATAACAGAATATCCGCCTAAGTCTATACAGATAGAGCTAAAACTTATTTGAATTTGTTTTGTTTTATTTTAATTGAAAACTAATACAAATGGCTAATGAGAAATGTGTTTTATTTTAAATTAAATAAAGTTGAATTTTATGTGTCGCGTTTTCGTTTCATCGACTATCAAATCACGATTCTAAAGAAGTTTCACTTCAAAAGACATAAATTTCCTTTTCATCTACTTTTTCTCTTTTCTTTAATCTTTGGATACTACTATCATCGTCAGCCAGTTGCAGTCCACTGCTGGACATAGGCCTCCCCAAGACGGCGCCTCTCATCCCTGTCGGTTACCTTGGTTCTCTTACGGATATCTTCATTTCTAATTTTATCCATAAGAGAAACACGCAACATAGCTCGCTCCATAGCCCGTTGAGCGACTTGGAACTTGTGGACCAATCCTGCCGTCAGGACGGGGAGGACGCACTTATAGGATACTACTATGAGCATACCAAATTTATGCCCTACGGCCTTAATTTCTACTAAAAGCGGTGTATTCGGGGCTTGCAACATACAGTATATTTGTTCAATAGGCTTATTCAGCTTATTTCTAGCCCGCGCCACAGATACTTACATATACCCATAGTGTTGCTTCTAAGGTTTCGTTTTACACTTTGCGTTCTTCGTTATCTTCCACAATTCAGCACCTACTGCTAGACGAAGTCTTACCCATGTTTGCGCTGCGGCGGGTGTTTTCGGTGTTCATCTTTCCTTATCCAGCTCCTACCGGCACAAGTCAATCCATCGGGTAAGATGTCATCTTATATTTTATATATATTTTTTTATATCAACAGTCAATGGAGCAGACATCCGTGCAGGAACGGAGAAAGAGTACTAATTCCTGCTGCCTGTCGTAAGAGGCGACAAAATCACCCATAGCCAGGTGGTAGGTATATGCTAGTCTGGATGGCTACCCCCCCTGGTCTAGAGTATGCCACCATAACAACCTTGAGTTGTGTTCCGGCATTAGTGGCCAGATTCCAGTCCCATCTACGAATATGGCAGCACATCGGCAATACCTAATGTTGCAAATATATATAGGCGACAGTAACCACTTTCCATCACAGATGGGCCGTCAGCCTGTCTGCTGTAATTCAGCAATAAAAAAAGACAAGTCTGTTCCACCGACCGTCGGTGTTACGTTCCACTCACTTCTATTTCAGACTAATGAAGAATTAAAGGGTTGTTTTTGGAGAAACGTTTGCTGAAATTGATACGTGTCTAATTATGCTGGTGGTATGAAATAGCATAAAGGTCCACTTTATATAGACTTATCATATTCGCCATACGAGGTTGCAAAAGCGGATTGTACCGATTTTGCAACCATCAGCTAGAAGTTATCAGTCGAATAAATTATAACCTGACTAAATTCAAAAGTGAAACATATCTACTGTTTTATTCAAGCAATTGTCATTTTTAATTTTACCATGTTGTGTTTTTTTCTATAGAATCTATATATTAATACGCGAAGTAAAAACAAAGCAAAAACTTTGTAACCCTTTTTACGAAAATTGCGCGAACGGAGGAGTATGAAATTTCGCACACTGATAGTTCATATAGAGGAGTGCAGAATGCTATTTTTTTTAATTATGCATATAATTACATTAAGTCAATAAAAGATAACCTTACAAACACTACCATGTATTTGACACACACGCATATATACTCTTTTGTTTATTGTTAAAGTCAAATTAACAGGCCAGGTAGCCTTGGCGAAATCTGTGATTATAAAAGTATAGTTTTTTAAATTAATTATTATGGTCGAATTACGACCACGGACGACCACTAGTAACTTTTATTTGGTGATTGAAACCTCGGGCCTGAATACTTATATACATTTAATTTCTTATTGAGTTAACTGTCCCGTAAGGCTAAATGTGTTCTTTGTTAACCTTGCCTTAAGTTCTCTGAGCGCGGTCGTATCATACTTGGGGGTATAAAATAAAATACTTTCATATAAATTAAATATTTACGTATATTTTTCGCTTTATGCCCTTTATAACAACAAATCTTAATTTTCAACAGATATTTGGAGTAAATGTATAATTTAATTAAAATATTGTACATACACAAATTCTTAATAGGTCTCAACTATTTCGTGCCATAATTCAAACGTTATCTGGCAATACTCAGATATTTGAAAAGTGTATTTTATATTACATATGCGATATAGCAGATGGAAAGTTTTGTGCCAGTTTAGAAAACATTTTAATGTGTTCAAGAGATTCGTCTACAAGGTTCATATGGATTTATATTAAACATCAAAACAGTTTAATTCGGTAGTTTTCATAGAGATAATGAATTTATTACCTTAACTATATGATCAAAAGATTTACACTTGAAATGTCCATTCCAGAAACCAGAACAGAAAATGCAGCAATGTATTCCACACTGTTTCTTATTTCATTATACACAAAGTCACAGAATCATATATTTATACGTGATGCATTTCAAATTACAGATTAGGATATGTGATGCGATTTAACATTAAAATTTAAAATTAAAATAATCAAGAAAATTACAAACACAATTAACAACCCTCACTAATTAGCAACAACTTAAATTACAAAAAGAATCAAAATTACATACTATATTTTGGTACATAAAATCTTCGATAACTAGAAATGGCCCGTCAACGAGGGCACACCAAGCGTTCAGTGCATTAAATCAATAATATAAGAGATCACAGCTGTCGCAGCCCCCCAATCGCTTTCCGGGGCGTGTTAAGTCCGATGATATGAGCCTACCAGAAACCCGAGCACCTAAGCTATATTTACACACTTCAGGTTCCTTATATCCTTTTGGCATGGGCGTTAGCGTTCGGCGCCCCCCTTTTTCAGTCCGTGGAGCGCCGACGGACCTCAAGGGTGAAGAGGCCGAGGTCCGAATAGCGGGTATGACGGGAAATATGCCGCCAGTGACGGGTGAGGTGGCAACGGGAACGGCAGTGGTGGCGATGAAACCAGATGGGATGGCTTGCTGTACGGGTGGAATCGCGGAGTCAGAGGTGAAAGCGGCGGTGTAGGGTACGTCCTCTGTAATAAGGGATGAGCCGCACTCAGCATCGATAAACTTGGACTCGAATCCCCGCTAGCTGTATGCGAGCGCAAATGTTGAAGCAATTCTTCTGAAGTTGAAAACCTTTTTCCACAATACGCTGAATCTCCAGCTATCCAACTACACACAAAAGGCAACTGCGACGCTGCGGCCAAAGCGGCTAATTGAGCATGGGCGTAAGCGGCCGCCGCAGGATGACCGTTCGGCAACGAGAAAGGTGTTTTCGCATGATCACACTGAGCACACCCGGCTGGGCACACGGCGGATTTGAGCAAATGTGAACTTAGAGAACAGCCCGTACAGTATGGGTCTCTGCATATTCCTAAATCACTTCCGGGCGCTTTCATTCTTGCATACGCTAAATATGGGTTTAAGCCGTTCTTTAAGGCGTGATGTTGGGCCGCCATTAGACTGCTTGTCATAAGGTCCATTGGCAAGGGAAAGCCTGTGGGTGGCAGGCTGCTGAGAAAGGCGCTAGAGGTTACAGGTATGCTAGGTTTGAAACATGAATGTTCTTTGGTGTCGGCAATGGACGTTAGAGAGGTAGGTGCGAATGGTAACTTGGACGCGGAGCTCGTGGAGTCCGAATTCGATTTGACTGGCAAAGGCGAACCATGAAGTGGACTCGACCTTTCTTCAGATTTCTCTGATGGTGTCTTACGGTGAGCAGGTGGTGGAGTCCTCTGGGACGATGAACTTTGGTTACTACCGCATCGAGCTTGGACTGGCGTGTTCGAAGCACTGCCTTTCGACGATAACGGTGTTTTAGAGTGAGCGTTCACAGAAGCTCTGTCCTCCGGGGTCCTAGTCTTTTCTCTCGTTAGGCACGATTCATAAGGCTTAAAGCTGGGTTTGTTGTCCATTTGGATTGGTTTGTCATCATACTTCTTGCTGGCTTTCTCGGCGGCCGAGATGAGTTTTGGATTCGGCGTGTCTGCACCGATTGCGCTGCAGGTCTGCGCCAACAGCGCCAGCGGGCTCTTTTTCGCGTCGAGCTGCAACAAAGAGGTTTATGAAATGAAACGTCGGTTCGGGGTTGCGGTTGACGGGCGTACAAAGGGACCGCGGGGGCTTGCGGCTAGAGTGGGGGGCACTCCAATCACGCGGCCGACGCGCCATTATCCGCGCGTCTGGCACCCGTCGGCTCCGCTTGACATTTCACTCCGCTCCCGCATGATGTAATCTCGCAGTGAAAAGGGCAATTTGTGCCGCTGAATTTGCGGCGAGCCTGAACTTGTGGCGTATTGTCACGTCTATCGCGACGGGAGTAGCGTAATGACAAGCCGTTGGAAATTGTTGGGGGGATTGCGTCAATAATTCTCTGACTGCTTTGGTTCTTTACTATTTTAAACTTTTAAAGGTAGGCATATTTTTTTGATAACCCAACAACAAGTAAATGGAAATAATTTAAATATACATAATTGAAGAAGATACAATATTTATCAAGTATATCATTCAGTCTAAAGGCTTTTAGGAGACTCCCTGTATTCACGAAAAGATATTATAAAGCTTTCCTTTTTGGTTAAAGACTGTGCAGAAATCCTATATAAATCAAATCAAAGAAACCAAAGCAATATTCAAAAAATTAATTGCTTATTAATTTCAAATAATTTTCATCTGAATTATTCTGTTGTTTTTTACTAATAACAAAGCATTCTTTGAATACACTGTTACGACAGAATAGTGTTTGCATTTCAATAATTTATGACATTTTGAACAATGGGAACAATTAAATCGGATTCTTATTAGACAAGCTGTCACGTTGCGAATGTTTTCTTAAATATATTTTTTTATTTTAAAATATGTATCGCAAGATTTATGATCGCTGTTTCTGACTTTAAAATCTTCGTAAATTCTGACTCTTTGTTACATTTTGTTAACTTTCAGATAATATTAAAAGCTTTTATAAATAGGTATATCTAACTGAACCAGTAGTTTTTAATATGGTTACTTTTTTATTTGAACTCTTTTTAAATTTATAAAAACGAACTAAAATTTGACAGATTTAAGTGTGTTTTAAATTTGGCTTTTCATTTTTATTCTATTTGTTTGTGGTTAATATTCGAATGCATGCATTTAATTTTAATTATGCATTTACATTTAATTTATTACCAGTTCAACCAGTTTCATTACCACATTCTCACAATCTCACCACTCATTACTTTTTAAAATAAACCAACATACAATAAAATAATAATTAAGACACCATCTAAATATTATTTTACTTTATTCCAACGCATTATATTTAATTCTTTATGGTCACTTAATTTTCAACATCAAATAATATTTAGGCAAAACATGGCAGTATGATTTATGTAACGTCGCTTTGTTATTTTAACTCAGTGAAGCAAGTAAGGTAAACGCTTTCCATCAGGTGGGCTGTTCACCTGTCTACTGAACTTATGCAATAAAAAATATTATTACTTATTTTATATACCACATTAAATACATAATATTTAATCATTATAATAAACAATGTAGGTAATTTCCTGTTGAAATTTTCCTCACGAGACTATAAATTTAAACTACGTATATAGAAAACAGTTAACATATTTCTGTCTCGAATTGTTTTATCATCGTCGTTTCTCACACAGAATATATACGAAATGCCATGTAGTTGTGTCGGCCATGCACAATATGACATAAAAATAAATTACAGTCTCAACTGGCTTTGTTATTTCTATGCACAGCTGCGACAATAGATTTCGGATGTGTTCCACATATATAATGACGTACCTACTTCATTTTTGTTATTTAAACTAGTTGCACTCGCCAATTCGTCCACGAGACTGTCTTTTTTTTATTGCATGAAGCAGGCAAACAGACAGACGGCCCACCTGATGGAAAGTGGTGACCTGCAACACCAGGGGTGTCGTCGACGCGTTGCCGACCTCTAAGAAATTTTATAACGCCCTTCTTAAAGAATCCCATGTCATAGCGCAAAGGGAAAAGATACTTGTTGTACGCGGAATAAATGTTCTAGAGAACCGTTGCGTACTTGAGCGTTGGAGCTATAGGAAATGGGGGCGAATATCCCGTCGCTGGCGAGCAGTGCGGTTGTAAAAGTGAGGCGTTGGCACCAGATCAAACAGTTCCTCGGAACACTCCCCGTTATACAGGCGGTAAAATACGCAGAGGGACGCAGTCTCTTCGAAGGCTAAGCGATTCTAAACCGCCTGTTAGAGTCCCCTGACCCTGAGTCGAGGGGGTCAGTCTGGTAAGCGAATACTCCGGCCCATAGATGTGAGCAGTACTCCATATGCGGTCTGATTTGCATTTTGTTCAGCGCAAGTCGTTGCCGCGGAGTGAAGTACCGCTTGGACCGGTTTAGCACACCAAGCTTTTTGGAGGCAAGTTTAGCCTTGCCTTCCAGATGACCCCGAAACTGCTCGTCATTCTCTGTAAGTATTGACACTATTCAAGTTTTGCAATACTCTTCAAGTATAGAAGCCAGTCAAATTTCACCTCTTTCTCGTGACGCTAAAGTAGTGGGGAAAGGTCACGACCCTTAGGAATGAGGTGTACGATTCAAGAAGGAGGAACGACGTTATATGTTTTTATCCATGCAGAAATTGAGGGAGAGTACTAATTACTACAGTCGAGTGGCCTGTCGGAAGAGACGACGAACAATCTACAGTCAAGTGGTGGGGCATTTGCTCGTCTGGATGACTATCACCCCTGGCTAGACCGGTTAACGACACACGTTAAGCACGGTGGTTCCCGTCCCATGTGAACATTTGCATGAGCACCACATGTCAATGAGCTGTCGACCTTGCCATATTATATAGCTGTAGTCTTAGATTAAAATAATAATATGAATATACCCGCAGGGGGCTTTCTGGCGAAGCCTTAGGTGACTAGCGACACCTCGGACCTGACTCCGGGGCCAAGACAAGGCCCCCACCTGCGTGCTTGCTTTAACCAGCCGGCATGGAGTGGAGATCGCTAGAGCTAAAACTCAAGTTCCAGTGGCAGAAGTGATAAATGGCATAACGTCAGAAGTAGCTTCGGTGAACCTGAAGCCTACCTCTCTACACCCTTTAGCCACTTACACCCATGTTGCCCCTGTCTACTAAGGCATTTTTTGGGGCCCATGCAGGGAGTGGCGAGCCACCGTCTGCCCATTTTTCCATGTTCCCCGAACATTGCGACGGGCAGACGCCATAGTCCCCATATTCCTAGACCCCTAGTACCACTAGCAGTTCACTCCAATAGCCCGGTACTTTTTGTTCTCATTTCCTGCAATAGTCCTACAGTGGCCGGGCCTTGTCCTTGGGTGCATTATTATAGGGTGTAAACAGGGATAATCGCCGGTCATTATCACGCCTTTGTCAAGGGCTCTACGTATTGGCCTCCCCGTCACCCCACGCATGACCTCCAAAAGCCCAGGCCATTTTTATGGCCCGTGGCCTGTAAAGACATACATTATAATATTAATATAAATTGATAGATATATGTATATTAAAACACTGCGTAGTTCATTACTGTACTATGTGTTTAGTTTCTCCTTCTTATTGTTATTATGTATAATGTATTGATGTATTTTTATATTGAAATTTTGCTATGACTAAATAATTATATTTTTATACGGGTTTCAAGTTAATATGTGTAGATTAGGAGGTGCGCACTTAATCAGTGCTATGGTGGGGTATCTTCCGACACAGCAATATACTGGGTTGACCTCGTTAGTGGAATAGCGACAACTACAAAAATATTTTGTCTCGTCTATTTTATAATTTGTCTGTGTCGCATTTGGCAAATGAACGTTTTCTTTCTTTCTTTTTTCTGACCTCGAAGAGCAACTAGAACCTCACCGCTAATGCCGCAACGCAACTCAAGGTTGTTATATGATAGACCTGGGTTGGTAGCCATCCAGACGAGAAAATGACTGGTTTCGGGCTGTTCGCAGGTAGCGCATTCCACAGGCACACTGCATGAATTGTGAAAGATGTATTGTAAAATCGCGAGTGATTTACAGGTGATTCCAGACATATGTTTACCGATGCTCTGAGGCGACGAGTATGACTAAGATATGGATATTTAAAACGCTCCTTGAGATTAGAGAGATAGATGAGAATTACTATTTTTCTACGCTGTTGAACGGATGAGTGCCTAATCCGTGCAGGAACAGAGAATACAATTTCCTGCGTTAGGGCGGCCTGTTGCAAGAGCTGACAAAACAACCCACAGCTAGGTGGTAGGGTATTTGCCCGTGCGGATGGCTACAATCCTGGTCTAGAGTATGCCATAACAACCTTGAGTTGTGTTCCGGAATTAGCGGTCAGGTTCCAGTTTCCATTTAGAGATCGGCAGCACGTTGGTAGCACCTTTGGTGTTACAAATTTCCATAGGCGATGGTAACGACTTTAGATCAGGTGGGGGGCCGTATGCCTATCTGCTGAACTCATGAATTAAAAACAAAATAAAAAACAAACATTGGTAAAAATGACTTAAGTTTCTAGGTTGGTTTCCAACTTAAGTGTCTTGTTTATGCTATAAAGATACAAATAAATAACTAATATATAAAATTCTCCTGTCACGGTGTTAATTACCAAACTCCTCCGAAACGGCTGAACCGATTTCTATGAAATTTTGTGTGCATATCGGGTAGGTCTGAGAATCGGACAACATCTATTTTTCATACCCCTAAATGATAAGGGTGACCCCTCCCCCCTAAATATATTATTTAATTTTTTTTACATAATTTCTTATTTATATATTTGTTATGACTTAGCATTGAAATATATACAACCCTAAATTTTCATCCTTCTACCACCAACCCCTATTTTTTAATAGCGATATAAGTACTTTAATAATTTTCTACTCTGTTTGTTCAAGTTGATTCGAGTTTAGATTAACATTTGGTCCCGGTAGATGACGCTGCAATCGGTTTCTAGATTTTTATTTTTTAAAGGCAGGACAGTCTGCCGGGTATAGCTAGTAAATCTATAATTATTAATTTCAAGACGAGAATGTTGAAATGGATGAGTTACAAGAATTGATAAGGTGAAAAATGAGTATATAGGAGTTTTTGAAAGTTAACCCATGACTGAGAAATTGAGAGGAAGAAGATTGTGGTGTATGGACATATAATGGAGCGAGATAAAAATCATGTGATAAAAAAAATGTTAAACCAGAAATATACGATTTTTGGTTTGGTAGTAAAGCCAATTTTAAACTGTTCGTATCTGTCTTGCAGTTTATGAAGCAACCAAAGTGATATATGTAAATATAACATTGAATCATTTAATGTCGTAATACTGATATAAGACTAAAAGACGACATTCAATGCTATTGAATGGTTCAATTTAATATAAATTGAAAGAATTGAAAGTAATGAATCATCTAATATCGGCCTTATTTTCAGTTCTAAGCTTTTCAACCAAATTGATTAAATGTGGTTGAAACTTCTAGTATCCATTTAAGTGTAATAGACGTTATGAAGTATTATAGCCGGTTCCTATAACCTCTTATTATTCATTCTCTTGCTCTATCAGCGGTTGAAATTTGACATTATATGTATGGAGCTTATGTTAAATTTTAACCGATAGTACGGCAAATGAACGGTCGGCAAGATACAGGAATCGGGCTTTAATCGAGTATATTTTAATTGCTTCTCTGTTTAATTCTGCCTCTACAAATTTTATTATAACATAAGTTAAAAAACGCATCCATTATACACCTTTTAAATTTATTTCAATCATATTTATTATTGTTATTTATGTTCTTGTTAATAACATTCATTAATTATTTTTTTAGACAAAATATAATAATTACATATTATTTTTAAAATTTAAATTTTATTATAAATGCCACCTGCGATGAATTTCCATTTTAATTATAAGAAATGTAAATTAAACGTTATTTATGTATAGTTCTATGCAAACTTAATGGCGGTTTGGAACATCGCACTTTCCGTTGCGCAGAACGCGGTTTTAGGTGTTAAAGGGACAAGGTCGTTGGAGGACGCGGTATATCCTCGCTCTAGGGAGAGAATTGGAAGTCTCGGAGGCGCAGGTATGCGCATGATCTCCCTCCCTGAAATACCGCTGCTGGGGCCTTCTAGCATCTAGGGAGCAGAGGAGTCTTCACCCCTGTTGACGAAGTGAGTTTGCTCTGATTCCCGGGGCACTCTCAGGCACTTTTGCGCTAGGATTGGCGTAGGCGTAACTATGTTCTAAGTCTCATGCCTTTCCTACCATAAGCGCGGGGCACATGGGAGGAGGGTGGTTTTAGTGGGGTATTAGCCCTTGGGCATTTGTGCATTGGTTCGCGTCTCCACACAAGCCGGTCGGTTACTATTTGGATTGCCCTCAGTGGAATGCCTCCATGATCGACAACGGTCTAATCCCTAGCAAAGGACCCGGTATGTGCGAAACGCATTTCAGCCGCCTGAAAAAAAAAAAAAAATTCGCTCGCTGTCCCGTTTACGGGACTTCCCCTGCAATCGGCTCATCAGGGCTGCCACGTTAGCGCTTTCAGAGCTAGATATAGCGCTTTTTAGGGTAACCCGGTTCCCATTTTTCTTAAACAACTTCCAGCGCGAAATCTTGCGATTTTTATGATATAGAGAGAAAGAAGAAACCAAGGAAGACTTTATTTGAAGAAATACCGACGTAATTACATTTCTTATTACATTATTGTACACAGAGCATATTTTGAGATTTATATTTTTATTTATATATATACAGCATATTGCTGTGCTGGAATTGTATCCGACAGGACACTGATTTTCAGTGCAAACCTTCCTTTTAGCGTAAGACCGAAACGACCTGATTGATATGCAAATAATTAATTTTTACGTTGTTTAATGCACATTAAATTTAAATAACCTAAAGGTATACTATATATCATGTCATAGCCATTGATTAAAATCTCATTAGTATTGTCACGAGTCGCGAGAGTCGAATTAAAATGCTGCTAGAATTACTATAGAGTTTATTAGAACTATACAAACACATATAACACAGGTACAAATATAAAACGCGCAAAGTCCGTCACTTATTTACTTTCCCGATTGTAGTACACACGTCTTGCTTCGCTGGTGGTTATCGTTCGACTGCCCCGACCCTCAATTGGGGTATTGCTTTATGCTGCACAGATGCAATATGTCTGCCCATTCGTGTGGATCGAATTTTCTAGAATCGGTTTGTACTTTAAATCCGACACACCTGGCTAATGACTGCCATAAAAGATTGCAATACACAGTGGGCTGTTTCCTAATTACAAATTTTAAGCACAAATTAAACAAAATAAGTCCAAATGCCGAAAGGTAATAAAATGTGCTTTTACAGGTATGCAGGTGTGAATATGTTTTTGTCGGCGTCTAGGTCATAACAGTATCACTACAATATAAATTTCTTTTTTGAGGATTATCCAAACTTTTACACTAGATCTTTGGGGTTTCGTAGTCAAATGACAAAAAAGTGGTTGATCTTTGCTTCTACAGGATCCTTCAGTTTGCGTGGTACAACACGCACTTGCTGGATTTTTTTTTTTGTAGTTTTGATCATGTAACAGAATCTAGCGCTTTTTTTAAACTCATCTAGCATGTGCACACGGGCGGCCCTGCGGCCATTACAGCGTAGACATAGTAGTATTGAGCTACGTCCTTACACAGCACACACACGCGCGTCTAAGTCTAAGTACAATAGAGTGCAAAAGTTTGTTTGTTAATTATTTTGTTATTGTTCCAATAAGATTTTTTCATTTTCATATTTAGCTAAATTTATTGTCGTTATTGTCGGAATTTTGGAATTAAATTGTGTAAAATTATGTAAATAAAAAACTAGTCCAAGCACAGCAAGCCTCCGTACACATGGTAAGAAAGCGAACAGAAAGATTTGACTAGGTAGGTTTGTGAAAGTAAGCAGGATAGAGTACAAAAAGATGACGTTATTATAGACATGTTGACAGAAGAATGTATTACCCATGTCTGAATCTATCACTGAGAAGGAATCCTGTTCAAGCGAAGACGAAGTAAGCAACCGTTCTGTAGAACATGGCTCCTCCGCAAATAAAACAGTTTTATGTGACGCTGACTTGGGGAGTCCTATGTCCAGCAGTGTAGTGTGGTAGGCTGACGATAATGGAGGGAAAACATTATTGAGCCTTTTTATACGTAACAGATCTATGCTGGAATCATTATTTTAGTGACAGGTTTTAGGACCGGCTCGACTGGTGAGATACCAACCACGCTCTCCCAGAATATCGGCTTGAAACGGTTAAGCCTGAGCTAATTGTGTTTCAAACGATGGGTGAGAGTTCCGATGGCCCACTTGCTACTACTCCCTATCCTACATTCCTGTTCCAATCCTCCTATTTCATTCCCGTATCACACCGCCATTGTAAATGCGTGTCATTTTCATATTAAAATATTAAAAATTAAATAAATGTGACTTTCTGACTGATATTTATGTTTGTTTCATTAGCTATTGAACCGTTTTATCGCAAATGTGTTGATAAACGTAAGACACTCGGGTGGTTGTTGGTTTTTAAAAACTGGTTTTTAGAAGTCAACCTAACACTAGTATCATAAATAACAATTATTATTCCTTGAATCCTCCCGTACATATCAAGCACCAAACAGGCGTCAGCATTTTCAACATTACTTTTCTATGAACTAAACTATAGACTATAGGTAATACATACCTCCGAAATAATTATTCTTAATTTTATAATTACTCTTAGATATAATAAAACAGTTCTAGAAAAAAAGGAAACCGACTTCAAGAGTAATTAAAAAGCAAGAAATTACTATTTTCTACAACATCTTGAAGTCGGTGCGAAGTAAGACATAACAGTTAATTTATTTTGCACTTTTTTTGCTTTTTAATTACTTGTAGTCGGTGTATTTTTTTGCTAGAAAATACTTATTTTTTTCAGTTTTTAGTTACGTATATGTACGTGTATGAAAATATTTATTTTTCACTTTTTAGTTACGTATATATGGTGACCAACAAAAAATAATGATTTATATAAACTATCCTGATGCTACTGAATCTAAAGCAAAAGGAATCATGAAAATCGGTACAGAAACAAAGAAGTTTGGTTAAACATACATTAAAAAAATATCTACACGAATTGAACGTCCTCCTTTTTTAAATTCGGTAAAAATAGTAGAAACATAATTTGACGGCCTCTGTGGTTGAGCGGGCTAAACCTTTGCCTTACCTCACTGCAACGCAGAGGCTCCGGGTTCGATTCCTGGTATAGTAAATTTCGGAAACATATTTTCTCCGTTATTTACTATGGTCTGGGTGTCTGAGATCGGCCCCAGAATGATCCGTTGTATATTACCCATAACACAAGCGTAACTTGCTTAATTTGGGGATATACCTAAATTTAAATTTAATTTATAATTAGGCCTAATTAATCTCAACTTGACTGTACCTGCGCACGCCTTTGCTCGCAGCTAATATCGTAACCGCCATAAAGTTTGTGTCGAACCATACGTGGGTTCGTTTTGTGTTTCACAAATCATAAAATATAATATTGGCTTGCAATTAATAATGTTAAAATGTTGAATTATTTTTATATACAAGGGTGGTAGTGTAATAGCTAGCACATGCGTCCAAAACTCAAAAGGGCGCGGGTTTGAATCTTGGCCGGAACGTATGCACAACTTAGGCAGTTGTCTGCATGTGTATATTGCTACAATTAGCGCGTGCTAACAACGTTGAATGAAACCTGTATATACATCGGGATAGCCGATGTGTCAAACCTGCCAAGCCGCCTTGGATAAGCGTGGCGGGTGTACTGTCCGTTCCCATATAGTGGGAGGCCCGAGTCAACAGTGGGACATTTATGGGCTGTGATTATTATATTATTTACATACAATATGTATTAAGTAATTTGCTTACAGCAATTTGTATTGCATGCGTTCAGCAGAGAGGCAGACGGCCCACTTGATGGAAAGCGGTTACCATCGCCTATAGACATTTGCAACACCAAAGGTACTACAAATGCGCTGCTGCTCTCTTAAAGGAGACTGGAACCTTGCCACTAATGCTGGAGCACAACACAAGGTTGGTACGGTGGCTTACTCTAGACCAGGGGTAGTAGTCATCCAGATGGGTAAATACCCTACCACCTAGCTTACGACAGACCGCCCGGCCGCAAGAAATTGTATTCATTCTCCGTTTCTGCACGGATTAAGTTACTAACTGATAATGGCGTTAAATATTGACAGATAACGTATGAATATACACTAATGTGGCTATTTGATAATGACGTTATTTTTAACGCATGACATAAAACGCACTCGGCCACTGTACAATATCTTTAATATTATCGCAGGTGCGGTCGCAGCACAAAGGATTGTTCCTTTTATTTATAACTCTTTGTCCGATTGAAATTATAAACCTACCAAACACGATAACATTGGTAATTTATTATAAGATATAAAATAAATTACCAACAAATACAAAGCAATGTTAAATTTAGAGTGTAATTTATTTAAATTAATTATTTCGTTATGTTTTAAAATTTGGATTTAGATCCTATAGAATTTTATCTATGATTTTATATATCTTATAAACTGTTTTAAATTCATATTGTGACTCGTAAATTAGATAATATTTTACTTTATTATTTGAAATAGTGACATGTTTAATATTGTATATATGTAAATTGAAATTTTTATTCTATTTATATTAAATTTATTTGACTTTAATTTTGCATGTTTTAAAATATAAAATCTATTTTTTTATTATTATTAACTTAAATGATAACAATTCTTTATTTTAGTTTCTGACTTAACTATAGAATACGTTGGTGTTGGGAACCTTCTTGTCAATTAAAATATTTAAATTTAAATATTAGTGAATTAATTACTACTTTTCTTGTTGTCTCTATTAAGGCGAAGACACTTTGTTCATGTATTCTTTAATGTGCTAGCTATTAATAAAGAACACTTTGGACAAAGTGTCTTCGCCTTAAAAGGCAATAAGAAAAGTGTTAGTGCACACTTTGTTAATACGAATACTTTTAGTTAATTTTGGTTATATTAAAACTAACTTCTACTAAAAAAAACTTAAAAATTAATTACTATTATAAACATATTTACAATTTACAAGTAAAAAATGTAGTCCAGATCGGTGTACATTTCGGTGGGGAGCGTTCCCCTAAATGCTGGCCGCATTCCCACGTTGTATGGCAACGCCAATCCGTTGCCCTAAATATAGGCCAGCCTTATGGTCACGCGAGACTTCTTTCAATCGCCTTGAAAGGTCTGGATAAAGTTGATGAGCCTCACGTCCCCATGGCTCCAGTCTCAACCCCGAAAGCCACAAATATGTATCCATCACCGATGGATGCTATTTGCGGCGTTTTAGGGTTTCTTGAAGTGTGGCAGCTCCTTCAGCAGTGCCGTGGTGATGGAAAATCGTTATATTTTGGATAATTCAGTGTGAATTATATATTATATTCTGTTTTGTGTGTTTGAATGGGTCCCCGGATGGTTTAGATTCACAATTGGAACCGGTAGGTGGCGCTGAGATCGGGTTCTAGAATCCTCCTAGTCACCTGGAGCGATTTTGTTTTTGTGTGTTTGAGTAGGTTCCCTGATTGTTTAGATTTACAATTAGAACCGGTAGGTGGCGCCGAGATCGGGTTCTAGAATTCTCCTAATCACCTAGACCGATTTTGGTGATTTTGTTTTTATGTCATGAAACAAAGTCTTTTAGGAATTCAGAAAATATGGCGGTACGAAGTTCGCCGGGTCAGTTAGTATCTTTATAAATTATAATAGCCTATGTGTTATTCTGATGTGTAAGCTATTTATTGTAACGATTCATCAAAATCCATTCAGTACTTTTTGCGTGAAAGAGTAACAAACATACATCCTTACTTCTATACATCTATACTTACAAACTTTCGCGTTTATAATATTAGTAGGATTACTTACTAGTCTTTTAGATGGTAATATTAATGAGGCATTTCTTCTTAAATACTTCCTTTATATAAAATATATATATATTTATATATATATAAATATATGTACGACTATAGGTCAGATACTGTGATACAAGTCACATTGTTTATAAACTATTGTCGAGATATTATTCTTCCACTAAAGCTTACTGGAGCCTTAAAAAAGTGGTTGATAGATAGACAGATAACACTTACTTTACTTAAAGCGATGTCTTCCAGGCAACCAGTTACAGGAATTTCGTAGCTAATCTGGCAATGTAGGTGGTACCGGAAAAGGGGGGCAATAGATACATAAACGCTTAAGCTAGTGGTTGATAACCAAAATCAAAACCAACGCGAAACCAATTGAGATAGAAGGACAGATAAGAGGAAGGGAATAGAAGAGATGGGATATGGGATCGAAATCAGATTTCCTCTGGGAGCGTAGGTTCGAATTCTACCGGCTGCGCCAAGTCTTGTTTGTTTCTTGTTATTATAAACACCAATTATAATCTTATTATATGTATTTTTATGAATTTCACACGAACTCCTTAATTATTATTAAACCAAATATATTTTAGTATAAATATTATGCTTAATCGAGTTCAACCATTAGAAAGGGGGCGAGGATCTCGATGATGTGTCTCTTGTCATGATTGATTGACATTAATGACAATGACGTTTGTATTTTACAGATTAAATAGAATACCACTCTTAGTAGAATAGAGGACGTGAGATAGAGGAGAGGAAGTGGAACTCTCATTCATCACACACAAACTATTATCACAAAACTGTTTGACACCAATATTCTGCGTTTGCGTGGTATCAGTTCGACCGAGGCGGCCCTAATGCTCGAAATACACGAGGCTAGTTTTTCCAAACTAGGATAGCAAGCCTGAATCTCGGTATACTATCCTGGCTTGCTGTCCTGACCTGGCAATGAGCAGTGCTGTGTACATGATGCTAGAAAATTTGATGCCAGTGTCAATGATTGAATGAATAATTTTATTGCACGTACATTAAAGTACAACGGGCGGTGTTGTCGCCAAAGGCGATCTCCTCCAGACTACCACAATTATCATCGACACCGACTACATTATTTACTAACTTCATAATTATTAAATGGAAGATTACAGTATTCATTTACTTGCATTCGTCATAATTATATTATTAATGTTATAATTATTACCATAGTCATTTATTTATTATTATTACAACAGTAATGTATTTATATTTTATATGTGTCACATATTCTACACTTAATTTACATGTATCCTAATTGTTATTGTAAAAAAAAAACTTGAATCGAGTAGAGTGTCATGTTTGCCAAATAGTCAAATAACTTGTGTTGTGCACTTGTGCAGTGACTTAAAGTAACAATGGGTCTGTGAAATAAAATGAACTGCATTGTTAATAAAAAAAAATCAATTTAAAATTAAATTGATTTATATTTCCCTTGAGAACTTGCTCCAGACCTGGTTGACGTCTCAACTTTTGTTAATTCTTGACGATAAGTCGCTCTTAAGTTTTTTATTTTTTTAAATCTTGGTTAATTATTTGTATGTATTTATATTTTTTTGTGCCAAATTACGCATAGACCTGTCTTTATAACACGGAATGAAGACGTCCCACATACATTCCTCTTCACGCTAGAATTGTACGAATTTTATTAAATTGACATCGATATTTAGTTTGGGACATTTTTAAAATAAATTGACTCTGAAATGACGTGGTCAGAAAAACAAAACGCGTCTTCACTGCTTACTAGCTAATCGGATACTAGTTTCGTTTCGCCGACAATAAAAGGCTAGTACACAAGCCAGGTTAGTAGTCAGTGGTGGGGGACGCTATTAGCTCAATATATAGAACCCCACCCTATTAAACTATCCTAGCTTGTGACGCTAGCTTACTAGTTTACTAGCCTAGAAATGAAGCTAGTTCTGTACACAAAGCCAGAGTTACTAGCTTACTAGCACTAGTTTGCTAGCCTAGCTTGAAAAACTAGCCTCGTGTGAACCGGGTATAAGAGCTATAATCAAGATAGTAAATTCAGCATGGCTGTAACATGTAAAATCAATATTAATTACTGTGATAATATTACTAGTATTCTCCTTTCATGCTATAGGTATATAATAGTATAATCAAATTTATTAATCGTTAACTTAATCCGTCTTAAAGTTCTCTGAGCGACCCTTCGTATAACTTTAATAATTTCCTGTCAACGCGGTCCGTCAAAGAGACTTGTCAGAAGCGAGATATCGATTTCAGAGAAGCCAAAATATGCTTTTGTAAAACATTAATTGGCCAGGAAGTTCTTGACCCGAAAACTAAAAACGTGAATTCGAAGAAACACTTCCGCTAATGTTATCGGAAAACAACATTAAACATTTCGAAGAATTAATATTCATAATTGATAAAATAATATGTTATCCTAAATAATGTTATGAAAACGACTGTGTCGCAGGATCGATGGCCGATGGAGCAGACAAGTGCTGGGAGCCCGACTCTGCTATTAGAATTGAATAGAATAGAAAATACTTTATTGTGCACCATAATTACAGAATGAATTATTACAATAATTATAAATGCCTTATCTCTTAAAGCGATCTCAGCCAGGCCTCGTTGCCTGGTTGAGATCGCTTTAAGAGATAACGTGATTAGGAGGATACTATTAACAAAAAGACGAACAGTACAATGTGGACAGCAAACAGCAAAGTTAAGAAGATTAGATTTAGAAGTAACGTATTTATTGTTGGTTTTATTAAAATGTATTTATAAGTATTATATAAGTAGAATTAGTTTTATTAATTATTATTATTATTCATTATTTAATTAACAAATTTGGGTCGTTTTGGTCTTACGCTTAGAGGAAGGTTTACACTGAAAATCAGCGTTGTGTCGGATATATTCCGGCACAGCAATATGCGGAGTTCAAGCTTTGTTCGCTGAAAATGCGGCGTACAAATTCTCAAAATATGCTGTGTGTATAATAGTGTATAACGAATGTAATTACGTCGCTTTATCTTCGAATAAAGTTTTTCTCTCTTTCTTTCTAATAGAAAAATATATATGATATTATAAACCAATGTAATGATTTTTGACAGATTTTTGAAGTGGTAACTTCTTATGGGAGGGTAAACCGCTTCGTTACGTAACACGCATACGGCAGCAGTAGGCAGGCTCCTCTTCTCTCCCTCTAACCCACGCGCTATATATATATATAAAATTTAAGTAATAACCTAAGCTTTTCTCAAGTTAAACAATTTCAATATTAAATAGTTCAACTTAGATTAGTTTAAGTTTTCACTTCTGTTGGGCGTCCCGAGATGCACGCGTTTTTTTTTTAAATATGTCAAGTGATTTAGCTTAGCTTAGTGTGCTATTACTATGTCGTCAAAATCACTGGACACTATCGTCTCGATTACAGGTTTGCCTAATTTTGGTATTCTGTTCATTCCATTGGCGTGCACGTGGCAAACCACTCTATCTGCATAATAAGCGTAAATCGCGAAATAAATTTTAGTGGCTTTTTAATATTCATATCTATTCCTGCTATAACGGTAATATCAATTTTTTTCTACCATTATTCCGCCGCGACAGTCTCTCTTTCTCTCTCTTTTCTTTCACCATATTCTAATTATTTGGCGTCGACACAATATGTCTTTTCTTCCACACTCCTCTATTATGACATACATCTTCTGTCACACCACATATCATATCACATCCTTCACACAATGCATCCATCTTTTTTTTTGTCATCCCTCCTCATTATATGTCTATAGCAACTTAATCTTCTGCCTGTCAATTTTTCAGTCACGGGTGCAACTTTTAAAGATCCCCTTATGTATTCATTTCTCACCTTATCCATTCTTGTAACACATCCATCGAGAAGAGTTTTTTATTAAGATTACTTTGAACATCTTCGCAACGCCAAGCTGTGTATATATACACACACACACACACACATATATACATATAGCAGAATTGGACGTCTAGAGTGGAGACCGTATCTCGCTATACTTAGTGCTGAACGTCCTCCAGCCCGATGGACTGACGACCTGGGTTAAATCGCCGGTGGGCGCTGGATGAGGAAGGCGGAGGTCCGGGATATGTGGGGCCGACTTGGGGAGGTCTACGTCCAGCAGTGGGCTACGATTGGCTGACTGTATTTTTTGAAGTGAAAACTTCTTTAGCCGCATTGGGTAGGAGTCTTTAGGGGAAAATCTTATAGGTTCGCGTCGCCGACATGCTTATAGCGGTATATCTGTAACTATATAGCTGACGTATTGTGCAACATTAGTGCTGTGTATATCTTATAAGTGAAATTGAATGGATCTAAATCCATTCAATTCAATGAAAAGTTCAATGTGTATATACTGTGCAGAGTTGAAATAGTCTTTTAATTCAAACACTATGAAATTTCAAATTTAAATACTAAAAGTTTTAAGTTTTCACTTCTATCGGCAGTCTCTATGACTGCCACTTTTTGGTTTTTGTTTAAATCTTGTGGTAAGATGGAGTGTTTTGCTTTTTTCTGTTCCTTCCCTTTTTTCAAAAATACTTATTTCTAATACAATTTTAATTATCCTAATCTTATTACAATCTAATATATATTTATTATCTATAAGTATCTATGAACTCAGTTTTTTAATACATTTAACTTACTATCTGTATTTTGTAAATACTTCCTACATGGGTAGGTACTTCCTAGCTGTATTTAGGTCTTGGTCAGTTAATATCTTAGACGACTATCAGTTTGTTAGTGACGCTTTCACATCTTAATTATATCAGAACGTCATGAAATTTTTGCATACACGTTGTCAGAGGTATAGAAAAGCATATAGGGTATCTTTCACCCAAAAAATTACTGTTCCCGAGATATAGTACAGCCGAAAATATAGCGCCCTTGGGCCTAAATCTGCTAAATCCACAATATCATCTCGATATCGTCTCGGCGGAATCTTAGTAGAATATAATTGGGATAGAAGAGCCGAAATGAATACTGAAAAGCTCCCAAAATTGTAAAGAGTTAACACTTATAATATTTACGAGTATATAATCTATATATGAATACGTGAAGCAAAAACTTTGTACCACTTTTTACGAAAATTGCGCGGACGGAGAAGTACGAAATTTCGCACACTTATAGTTTATATAGAGAAGAAGCGACGAATGTTAATATTTTTTTGTATTACATACATACATACATGATATCACGCCTGTTTCCCATGGGGGTAGGCAGAGACTATGGATCTCCACTTGCGACGATCCTGACAAACAACTTTCGCTTCACCTACTTTCATTAATCTCTTCATACATGCACGTTTATTTGAAATGTATTTGTATTTGTATTATGCATAAAAAATACATTAAATAAATAAAAAAACATTACACACACTACCATGTATTTGACACACACACGCATATATACCCTATTGTTTATTGTGCAAGTCTAATAATTAACAGTGTAGCCTTGGCGAAATCTGTGATTATAGAAGTATAGTCTTTGGCATTAATTATTATGGTCGAATTTCGACCACGGGCGACCACTAGTATTTATAAAGAGGCGCACCAGAGTCATGGCATTAGTATTGAACAAATATCCAAATCAGGCAAACCTACGATTGAGACGATATTGTCCGGCGATTTTCACGAGATAGTAATAGCAGAATCGGGCCCCTGAACACGTTTATTAGCGCCACCGTTGAAACTCAGCAACAAATACATCGCCAGGGCAACAACAATGACAAAGCAATTGTAATACGTTGCTCTTATGAAGTTCCACCTTCGTCAGATGGCGTTACGGGTATTTAGAATTAAAAATTAAATTTAACATTTCCAAGAAGTACACTACACTGACTCAAACAGCTTAAGTCTTTTGAGTCTTCGCGATAGGTTTCTGGTGTCGAGCAGTTCAATTGCCTCGACTTTCAATTGATGAAGCCTAGATCAGGAATGATAAACCTTTTCCATTAGGAATTGTTAGAGACGTGCGGATTATGAGTTTGGCCGAGGCCGATTAGTCGGCTGTGAAGAGGCCGACTAGTCGGCCAAGCCGGTCTGGTTTCGGGCATTTCCGTGACGCTTCGTTTATAGCTGATTGGCGCGCAAGTTGCAACCACCGCATGCGAGCGTGTCCGAACCCGGTTTGTTTCCTTCGCATTGTTTCATGTATTTTACTTTTGTTTTGTACGATTACATGATTAAAGTATCATCTTTAAATGTTTTCGTTTAAAGATGATACTTTAATCATGTCAAAAAGAAAGTCTCGTGTATGGATTACCATGTATTAGTAAAGTATAGATTATAAACTACAAAGTAAGAAGCCGGATAGTCGGCGCTTTTTGCCGAATAGTCGCCGACTAATGGCACATCTCTAGGAATTATACTTGGTTGGGTACATAAACATCGAAGGTGAATTTTAATATCATTTGTTTAAAACATACCGATTATATTTATGTATTTTTTAATGCGTGGCTTTGTGCGCCATTGGCGATTTTGTGCACGCCATAGCTTTCAACCTATAATTAGCGAACACTTCTTTTCAGGATAAAAATAGCGGTTTATTATGTGAAAGCGAATTAATAATTTGAATTCTAATAATCCGTGTACGCGATATCGTTTGTGTGGGAGTTGGATTTTATATTCTAATTTTCTGAAAGTTCCAAGATATAAAAACGAAACATACATACACGAAAGTGATCTTTTAATCCATTACATTCACTTTACAACCCGTTGACCCGTATTGAAGCCTACTCGAGATAAACTTACGGAGTGACATACAGACTAAAATTCTAAAAACGGTCATTTATGATTAATAGCCAGGTTGCTCCCATCTTCGAGGTCAGCAACATACCGGTAACAACTCTGGTGTTGCAAATTAAAAAAAAATTCCATCATATGGGTCGTCAGCTTGTCTGCTGTTCTTGAGCAATAAAAATATGGTATAAATATTACTTTCAATTAAATTTTAAAATTCACTTCGATATAAAATTAATAAACATTTTGTATAAATAGACACTATGATTTTTTTTATGTATTGACTACAGTTTAGCCCCGCGGCTATTGTCAAACCTAGTAGCTTTATTTTACTTACACAAAAACTTAGTCCATATAGTCTAGACAACTGCCCAGCAAACCAGAAGTGGGTCGAAGACAACTTGATTTGAAATAGTACAACGAATGACATGTTGCTTGCTTATGACAACGAAGGCATCTGTTAGAGAATTGAAAAAGCGATTGTAGCGCCATCTGTCCATTCTATGAAAACGACATTATTTATCGATATAAAAAGTATTAAGCGTTGATTCGGGATATAAGCCAGTTCTGTGTTGATTTTCATTCCATGTACATTGAGTGGTTCTCAAAAAGGATGCGATCGCAGCGCCATCCGATATATGGTGGAAATACCAAGAAACTGGACGAAAGTCGTCTGTTTTTCCTCAAGAATACAATCTAGGTGTCTTCAAGTCTCGCGTGAACAGGTATCTTCTAGGTAAGCGTACTCCACCTTAGACTGCATTTCCATCTGACATCAGGCGAAAACTCTGTCAAACGCGAACCTATTAATTATAAAAAAAACTTTTTCGATATTGTTTATCCGTGCAGGAACGGAGAAAGAATACAATTTCCTGCGTTGGGGCGGCCTGTCGTAAGAGGCGACTAAACAACCCACAGCCAGGTGGTAGGGTATTTGCTCGACTGGATGGCGACCACCCCTGGTCTAGAGTATGCCGCCATAACAACCTTGTGTTGTGTTCCGGCATCAGGGACCAGGTTCCAGTCTACTTTAAGAGAGCAGCAGCGCATTTGTAGCGCCTTTGGTGTTGCAAATGTCCATAGGCGACGGTAACCACTTTCCATCAAGTGGGGCCAAGTCTGCCTGTCTGCTGAACTCATGCAATAAAAAAAAAAATTTTCGTCTATCCCGCGGAAACGACGTCATTTATCGGGATAAAAAGTATCCCAAGTTATGCCTCGGGATATGAGCTTGTTCAGTGTCGAGTCTCATTTAAATCCGTTACGTAGTTTTCACGCGGTGCTCTTACAGACAGACAGACAAAAGTTCTAAAAATTGTATTTTCGAAATCTGCAGGTCCGAATTAGCCCTAACTCGAACCATTTACAGCTTTATTACAGTATAGATAGATAAAAATTTTAATGTTTACTTGTCCGTCTGTTTCGCCTTCGCGTTCCATACATTAAAGTCGATTTTCATAAAATTGTAATATGCCTAAATACCTACAGGTTATGAATATAACAAGATCTTTGTATCCCGGCGAACTTCGTACCGCCATATTTTCTGAATTCCTAAAAGACTGTTTCATGACACAAAAACAAAATCACCAAAATCGGTCCACATGATTAGGGGGATTCTAGAACCCGATCTCAGCGCCACCTACCGGTTCTAATTGCAAATCTAAACCATCCGGTAAGCCACTCAAACACACAAAAACAAAATCGCCAAAATCGCTCCAGGTGATTAGGAGGATTCTAGAACCCGATCTCAGCGCCACTTATCGGTTCCAATTGTGAATCTAAATCACCCGGGGACCCATTCAAACACACAAAACAAATATCATCCAAATCGGTCCAGCAGTTTATGAGGAGTTCACTGTCAACACGTACAGAAGAATTTGTATATATTTATATATAGAGTTAAATACTATTAATAAAACCTAATTAAATGCATATTTGAATGTAATGAAAATAGAAGGGGAATCTAGCAAATGGCGTTCGTTAACAGAAAAATCATTAAAGTTTTATTTTGATAGTGAAATAAAAACGTCAACTCGCATTGAAAATAAATAAATTCTCGAAAATTATTTAAATGCCACATATGCTAGTAAATTGTCAGACATATTATTTATGTTCGGTTATAAACCATATTTCTTTCACGTTGGCAATTGTATTTCAGTAATAATAATGTCACTTGTTGACAAAATATTTATGATACATTTTCTTGGAATGGTTTCAACTCGATATTTTACTGTCAATACTCATTTTATTTTCATTTATTCATAAGATGCGTTTCTTATTTGTATATTTTATCCCGAGATACTTGATTTTATCATTATGTATCATTATTATTAGAAATTATATTTCTTCCTAATTTACGGTTTTTATAACAAGAGATTTCCATTTACAAATTTAATTAAAACGTAATTTAACTCCATTTGTTCCGAATTAACACCAAGATGAATGAATGAAGTATAATATAGGTGGCGTTGTCGGAGTATATGCATGTGAGAGAATAAATAGATAAGCTTTTGACAAAACGTTCTCTAGACTGTTCTAGAAATATTTAAATCGTACGTGGGTCACATACTTGCATGTACCGAAGTTATACTTTACATTGGCACACTTCAATGGATAACGAGAGTTTGTATGCAAATTTTAGATTGCCGGCTTGTTTTGATTTTCCAAATGTAATCAGTTATTATTATATCAAATATTGGCATTTTAGTTCATTAAGGCCATTATCGTACAAAAAGATTAGTGTTTAGCGAAGCGGAGCAGTTTAGCTAGTTTCTACTTTCTTAATACTCGGTATTATTTAGTTCATTGTGTCTTTAATATGATATTCGTTTGAATTAAAATAGTTATTTATAAAATATAATGCTTTTAAAATGTATTAAAAGTGTGGATATTGAACTTTTTATAAAATTTTATTATGAATGAATGAATATTATGAATTCAATTGGAGTTCCAATTAGATGCAGCAATTGCGATCCCATGAAAATATAAAATCTGTCTATTTCTTTTTCATGCCAGTATTTTTTTTTAATTTGTAATGTATTGTTTTTGTCTCTCATTTATTTAAATTTCGTGTCAATGACGCATACTTCAAATTATTTTATTTTTTTCGCACACCCAATTAAGCGGCGATGACACATGTCTTTCAACTTACCGTGGTGGGCAGCGGCGACAGGTAATCCGGCCTTAAATACTGATTACTTGATGTGAGCATGTTGCCCCACAATCCTTTATCGTTATCCAGTTTAAAAATTCACTTAATCACTACACAAGTTCACAAGCACATCATCACACACGAAATATTGAGGATACAGTACGTGCGCTCTCATTCACAGTTGGTGCTAGACTGACGGTCCGTTACCCCCCTCTCTGTGTCTGACACCTTGTCAGTCTTTACCGCGCCATTTTTGCATTCTGTACTTTGCGGGAGCTTTACGTCTTATCCCCACCGCTGTTTGACACCCTCATATCGTGCATCTCTATCTAACAGCCAACGTGTGACGAGTGATGACAGGATTAAAATAAAATATGCAGGGAACCGGTCCGCGATGCATTGGCGTTGAATTGCGAAGGTGTTATTAACTTATTTGCTACAGCATTTCATTTGTGATTGATTAAATATTTATGACGATGGAATTAAAATGTTTTTAACATTCCGAAGGTTTATTTTGTTATTTCGTGTTTTTTACCTTACAATAAAATTAAATAATTTTAAAATTAGTTTACTGATAGCATCATACAACGTAATTTGGATTCAAATAAGTTCCTCCTGAAGTTTATTTCGTAAACATGTATATAATTATTCTCAAAGGTAGTTCATTATTATCTAATTTCTAAAACCTTTCAAAACTCGGGTGCGTCTTATGCTATTGTTATTGAGCCTGGAGTGTTTTTCTACTTCTTTATCCACCTAATACGGTATTGTGTACACAAATAATTGTTTACGACATCAAGTGAGTATGTCCCCTCGTAGCTTGACTTCTTGGAGATGGAATTAGTTGCTATTTACTTTTTCTTTCTGTTAGGCTACTGCAAACAAGAATATTGTAATGTCCTTGATTGCAGACAACTAATCTTATAAAATGAGGCACCGTCGCTATATCTGTTGTTACAAAAAGTATTAGCAGTGTTTCTGTGCTATTCCAAGAGAAACATTCCATACAGGAGTATATATTTTTTTTTTTTTGCAAAGCTGGCAATCAGGTAGACAGCCCAGCTCATGGAAAGTGGTTACCGTCGTCTATAACGTCGTGTGTAACTAATGGTAAAGCCACCGTGTTAACAGCCTTTAGGATGGAATAGGGGGATGAGATACAAGGATCAGACAGGAGGTATGGGATAGAGTGGATAGGATACGTGAGTGGAATAGGAGTATGGGATAGAGAGGATAGGGTATGTGAGTGGAAGAGGGATAAGCGCTAAAGAAAGTGAGACAGGGGGAGGGAGAGAAAGTGGGGCATCGGAACTCTCACTCATCACACGAAGCACGCTCAGCTCAAGGCTAACTGTTTGCCGGCGATATTATGGTTAATTCATAGAAACATATAGGTTATTTGTTTGTCATGTGTTACATATTTAAATTATTGCTTTATTATATTGCTTTTTGTCTGCAATTCATTTATCTTCATCAAACTGCATTATATTGTATATATTGTTGTTGTTAAGTATGTTGTATTGTCCACCGTGACTTCACTTGTTGGTTCCAGAGGGAAGAACAGCGCTAGTCCTTGTTGGCTAGTATTATGCTGAGACTGGGTCCAATTTAGGACTTATTTTGTTTCTATTGTCCTTCTATTTCTATTTATATAAACTTAGTTTTGGTCCTAAATAAAATATTTTTCTTTCTTTCTATATTCTACGAGAACGTGGTATAACACCCATCAAGCCGGCCCTAACAGTTGTAGATATCAAGATAATTATTGCAACATGGCTCTATGAATTGTATCTTATTACTGTTATGATATTTACAGATAAGAAGTGAAATTTTTAGTTGTTAGTGAGCGGTCTAGTGGTAGAAAAATAACGAAGACACTATTGTGAACATTTTCTCGAAATATTATACAAAAAAGGACAGATCTTTCAATTAGTCAATGTCGTCAATATTATAATTGAAATTTATCTTATTAAAGATTTAAAATTTGTCCGTGAAATGTTTCCATCTGTAAATTGTGATTAAGACATCATCGTACGAATTCTCAGCGCGTAACGTTTTTATAAGTGTCATTACAATGTGGGTCGCGTAATTTTTCCAAGCAATTTGTTGAATTGTCATCATTTGTAGTAATTTATTGCGCAAGTTGACAGTTTTATTAGCACTTTATATTATGTATGTCGTACGTATTTATATTACGCGTAACTCGAATGAATAAATATTAGCAGAATGTATAAATTGTTAAAATATTTATTGTAAATTAGCGCTTCGCTTTGTTCTCGTATATTCTAGATCCGTGTTCCATGAAAACTATCTTATTTTTGGGAAAAAATAATCTTGTTCTATTCTCCCTGATTTCTATTATCAAAAGTATTATGAATGAAACTTTATATATACCTAAGCTGTAAAGGATTAAATCTCACACGAACATCCAACAAAGCCACTTTCAGATTTACTTGTTATTTTATAAATTCGAGTTTGTTATTTAAAATTATTTTATTTCTATTGCATGAGGTCAGCAGACGCTCCATCTGATGGAAAGCGGTTGCCATCACCAAATATGCTGCCAATGTGCTGCCGCTCTCTTAACGGATACTGGAACCTGGCCACTTAATGCTGGAACACAACTCTAGGTTGTTATGGCGGCATACTCTAGACCAGGGGTAGTAGCCATCATGACGGGCAAATACCCCACCTGGCAGTGGGTTGTTTTGCCGCCACTTATGACAGGCCGCCCGGTCGCAGGACATTGTATTGTTCTCCCTTCCTGCACGGATAAAACTAATTTTAATTAACAAAACAGTCAAATATAAAAAAAACCTACATTATAACAGTTTTAAGCGCGGTATTTTAAAATAGATTAGGTTCCCATCGAGTAAATAATAACCATAAACAAAAATTAAAACTAAATAATTAAAATGAACAGTTGGGGGTAGGGTGAACAAAAACTTCAACAATACTCACTGATACTTGTCATCTTTGTCCTTCATGATTACGGCTACTGAAAACGAAATACCGCGCTAGAAATCGTTGAAACGTAGTTTTATAAAAAAAAGTTTTAAAATATCCAGCCTGAAAGTTTTTATTTTTTAGATACAGCCAAATACGTGTTATGGAATTTAGAAAAATGTAATTATCTATAATTTACAACTAAAAACATGTGAATTGTAACCAAGATAACAATAGATTTTTGAATCTAATCTAAAAAGTCCCATTGGACGAGTGTTACAGATATTGAGTAGCATAGTTGTTCTTGTCGTGTTTCTTTTTAAAGTTAATAATTGATTTTGTTATGTACCCACTGATTTCTGAACGATCCCTCTTATTTCTGAACGATACAATCGGCCATTTTCTTAATTGGGTAATTAGCGCCTGTTTTGTATAGAGTAGTTGTCTGTAATTTACAATAATTTTGTTACAATATTTATCCTTTGTATAATGTGATAATTGTGTACAGATTATAATTCAAACCTCTCAATCGTATATAGACGGTATTCACTACATTTTATTTTCATGTTGGCAGACGTGATAGATTTATACTGTGTTCGACTTATTTTATTGCATATAAAACTTTAAGTATAATATTTTATACAATATCTTATATAAAATATTGTCCGAAACAACAATAATTAAATTCTTGTCATGCATAATCCTTTAATTAAAATAGTTTATGAATGACTCAAATCTGCTATCGGTTGTGCCAATATGCTAAGTTTCATATACTGTAAAATTGGAGGGATTTCGAGGTGTTCTAAGAATGCTTGTCGAGTTTGAATAGTCAGTGTATGAAATATCACAAACTACTAAGGATACTAGGTATTGAAATATACGTTACAACCGTAAGGTACTGGGAATATAAAGTATTGTGACCAGTTGTTCTTCTTTTACTACCATAAACCCTTCTGAGTTGTTGCAAGTATTACACGAGACAATTGAGACTGTCTATACAAACGCAAAGATGTTAATCTTCACCAAAACACCAAATGTCAACCAACTTCAGTTTACCTACTTTAAACAATATGTTTTTTAGAAAACAAAACTGTCAACATGAGATCAGATTTTAATATTTTTACTATCGTTTACTTTTTAAACTAAATGTTAATCTTTTCTTTACTTTGTTGAGATTGTTTTTTGGAATTACATAAGTAGGTTTAACACATTGTATTGTAATCAGACAATGCTATACACTAAAAAGGGAGGTATCCAAAAATTACACTAAATGTATACTTTTTTTAACCATTGTTTTTTGTATACAGCACAAAAAGCTTATCGATTATTTTCCTTAAAGACAAAGAATAGATAACCTCTTTTAATCTTAATTATTTTAAAAACTATTCAAGTTGTTGTGTTGTGCTTTCCTAATACAATAATATTAGATAAACTATCACAGCCTTCAGAAACCTAACGTGGCACTAAACGCATATCAATTATCTTAAAAATCCCGAGTAGATTAAGGCACTCGCCGATGACGTCAGCGGGCCGCAAGCTGCAGTTGCGTCAGCAGCGGCAGGTGGGCAGCCAACCGACGGAGGGCAGGGCGACACTCGCAGGAACTGCAGCAACCAGGGCGTAGAGCGTCAGGGCGCTCGAGACGCTCGTACTCAGGCCAGTAGATGGCCCAGTCTGCAAAGCAGCGTCGAAGACTCGGAGCGGCACAGCTCTCTGGTTAAGAAGACCTTAGGTTCGAAGTTTTTGGCGGGAACTAGGAGATGTTGTACTGTGCAGTTTTATTTTCTAAAAATGTGTAAGATTACTCCAAAATGAACAATGGTTTTTGAGTAGTAATTATGTGTTTTGTGCGAAATGTGGGCTGTATAGTCGAATGTGGCCTTTTGAGTTGTCACAAGAATTCCGTTGAATGGCACCAGCTGATAACCTACAGTTCAGCTGTGCTACACATAGGCTTAAGAAAATGAAGAAAGTACATTATAATCTAAGATCTGGCTCAAAGGCCTAGCTGCTAAGCTATAAACCTAAATAAATAATAATAATAGATTCCTGCATCAGATGGCAGGGTTATATGAGAGAAAAGCTGCCTGTAAATAGATATTAGTATTTACTTCGAGGTTTACTCCAGCCAAATGCTCATAGCTCAATGCTTGCTGGAACGATGGTGGTTCCGCCTTTTATAGTTTTCAACGAACACGCGGATTCTATTTTTGGAAATTTTCAAATATAGAATCACAACCTGAGAATATTTAAGAAAATGTTATGCAACCTACGACAAATTCACATTTAAAAAGAAAAAAAGAAAAAATGAGACATTATTGTCATATTGTCAATGACAATTTCAAACAATTAAGTTATTATAAAATTCATATTTTCAGCAAAATGTTAATAAGTTCGTATTAACCAAAAAATTCAGCGCTGCGTTCCCATACCCGAATTACAAAGTTTAGAGTAGTTAAGTTTTTAAAAATAAACATTATAAAAATTAAAGGATTTGGATAGACAATTGTAAGTACTTTTTTATTTAGGTTATGGCTTGGCACCTAAGCCTTTAAACTAGATCTTAGATTACAATATAGTTTCTTCATTTTCTTAAGCCTATGTATAGCTCAGCTGAACTGTAGGTTATCCACTGACGCTATTCAACGGAGTCCTTGTGACAACCCGAAAGGCCACATTTGACTATACAGTTAAAATTCCTCACAAAAACACATAATTATTACTCAAAAACTACCAATACCCTACAACTACTGTTCATTTTGGAGTCATTTCACATATTTTAGAAAATAAAACTGGAAAGCACAACATCTCCTTTCCGTTCCCGCCAAAAACTCTTGTAAGTACTTTTATTCCTACTATGAATGCGTTCCGTTAGTAGCTCACAATACCCAAAATGCTCCGTCAACCCTTCCACACGGCGACCACGGTCGTTATGGTCGTGGCAAAAACGTCACAAATTATGTCATCATTTTCGATCACACAGCACTCCAATGAACCATGTCAAGAGGTGGGTCGAAGTGGGCGTTGCCCACAGAGCCTTATTCTCCCTATCGATTGACATTGAAAAAGGCGCGATTTTCAAATCGACCAATGACGTTTATGTATTTCGTCGTTCATGACATCATCGCTCCATAATCCGTTCTACTAGAGTATAGGATTGTAACGTCCGCAAGCAAGCGGAACAGGAAAAATCGCGGTCATGAACGTGGTCATTGTGAGCCTCTTATGGAAGGTTGCCTATAAGCACCGAAGTAAATAGATGGCAACGCCACAGCATCTGTTTGTTCTTTTTTAAATATACCTTATTCTTTGAAATTTACTTAGTTATGCCCACTTTGCGTAATAACCGCAGGTAGAAAAGGTAATATTGACTTAACAATAACAACGGATAAAGCGAGTCATAATAAGACCACCAGCAGAGTTCTTACCATAAAAAATGTTTACTCATAGAAACAACTAATGGCCGGTTCGTATATCTTACTATTGATTCACTTGCCCTACCATCGGTTGAATTTTGACATCACTTGTATGAAGCGCATATCAAATTTGAATTTGATAGAAAGCAAATAAACGGTCGGTAAGATATAGAAACCGGGCTTTAGTCACGTTTTATGTTTTTGATTTCTAGGCTTCCATTTTTCCAAAAAAACCTACGGGACCTAAAAGTATTATAATACTATGGACTAATATGAACATGTGAGGGACTTATCTTCCGCTAAATAGCGCGGATAAAGCCTGGTCTAGATTTACATCAGTTAAGAAGTCAAGTTTTTATTGTATGAGTTCAGCAGACAGGCAGACGGCTCACTTGCAACACCAAACGTGCTACAAATGCGCTGCTGTTGTCTTAAGGGAGACTGCAACCTAGACACTAATGCCGGAACACAACTCGAGGTTGTCATGGCGGCATACTCTAGGCCAGGGGTGGTAGCCATCCAGACGGGCAAATATCCTACCACCTGGCTGTGGGTTGTTTTATCGCCTCTTACGACAAGCCGCCTGGCCGCAGGAAATTGTATTCTTTTCCGTTCCTGCACGGATTAAAGGCCCCCCCTAAAAGTTAGGGTTCATGTTGCAGCAAAGGATCGAAAATGGGGTGCAAACGAAATAACTTTCTGTTGATATTTAATGATCTATAATTTATCAAAAGAATTAACACAAATCTTCAGGACATGAGGCGTAACGTGGTTTTTTTGTAATTCTGCTATAGATATTTTAAGTTAGGAATAAAAATCACCAAATCTCCTCCGAATTATTGACATGGAACCATTTCACTCCTTCAATTTTATTAAAACAGGATAAAAAACAATTATTTTTTATCCAAACAATTTTCTTATAAGAAAAATCAAGGTATACGTATAATGAAAATGAATTTCTACTTTGGAAATCGGTAGTTTCATCGATGTTCAATCCTGCAACAGAAGGGACTAACTTTCTGTCACTTGAACTACACACTACAAGTCATATATTAAAACTAGCTTCTGTCTGCGACTTCATCCGAGTGGAATAGTTAAAAAAAGTAAGTTAAAACAACCCTCCCTATTTTAAAACATTCTTCATTGGTGCTCCGCTCCTATTGGTCTTAGCGTGATGATATATAGCCTAATTGTTTTTTAATGTATAAATTTGTTTTATTGTATGATGATGATGCCGGCAATGTCAATACTTAATTAGGTGCATAAGTTGTTTAAGTAACTAAAGTTTTTTAACTATCCCAGGGGAACCCTTTAATTTTTCGGGATCAAAAGTATCCTATATGCTGACCAGGGATATAAGCTACCACCATACAAAATTTCATTTAAATTGGTCCCATCGTTTCGGAGATTAGCCGGTACAAACAGACAAACAGAGAAACAAAAAATTTGAAATAAATCTAAATTAGTTCTATTTCACTTCTTACACCCCCCTGACTCGGTTTTTAGCATTTTTTTTCATTGTACAGAAATTGAACCTCTACAATTTTATTATATGTATAGATAATAGGTATGCCCGACAAAGACATTATAATATAGTGATACAATATTATAAACTAAGCTAAGTATGCAGTAATAATCTAATACAATAAAAGAGACCTTAACTTAGTTGTATTGTATTCTACACATAGTCCCTCAAGACTATAAGTAGAATATTCAGCCTAGATCACCATCTTCTATGGATTAGGTGTGCAGAAGCCTGGCTACGTTTCCTCTTTGGATCGCCATACTGATCCGTTGGCCGAGGTAAGCACCATCCTTCTGATCACCTGAAGAGTCAATGAGTCGTTTTGATATATTTTGGTAGAGGCTCATGGCCTCAGGACCCCACGGTCCAAGCGTCTCAACAGCAAACGGCACAAACATATAACTATCACTGACGGCTGCATATTTGCGCCGCTTGAGTGATTCAGCTGTTTCTTCATTGTAATTGCATTTTAAAACCCAAGAAAATAGTACATGGAACTCGTAAAAAGCGAGACAAAGACGTCATAATTTACTATAATTTATCGGCAAGACAACCGTGATTTATAACTCCTCTGTGATTTACTGCTGTTTTTTTATTATAGTAAAGTGCTACCAATTTGCATCATAACGAAATTGAGTTCAGAAGATTACTTAAAAAATATTGTTTTATCGTTAGCTAGAAAAACATCTGTTATAATATTGTTTCGAGTTTGCGGGACTCGAATTAAAATGTCGTTAGAATGATTATAGAGTTTATTATAACTATACAAACACGTAAACACAGGTACAAATATAACCGAACGCAACAAATCCAAACGTAATGCAGAAGGTCGTAATTCAATAAAACGCGCAAAGTCCGTCAATATTAGATTCCCGAATGTACACACGTCATGTCTAGATCGTAGTTGTAACTCAACTTCACAAATGCAAATGTGCCCGCCCGGTAACGTCGACATAATTTCCTAGAATTAGCTTGTACTTATAATCCGCAACACGTGGCTAATGATACTCCTGAGCGGCCATAAACGAGTACAATAGGACAATAGGCTGTTTTCCTCAATAAGTAGAAAGGTATGCCAATAAATTATTGAACAAAAGAAGACGATCATAAAAGGATTACAATTAGTTTAAATGCCGACATGTAATAAAATGTGCTTTTACAGATCTGTACGTGAAGTTTGTCTTTGTCGGAGCTTAAGTTGTAACAATATAATTGAAGATTAGAATGCGTCTCACGAAATAAGTCCCGCTGCGAAAACTGGAACTAAATATAACAGACTAGGATATGCCCGCGCCTTCGTCCACGCTTGACTTGAAATTCCCACGGGATTCCGACAAAGTACCACAGCATTTAAACAAGTGAAAACTGTGCCAGAATAAGCTAATTTTAATGCACCCGAATAACTACAAACCGCCCCCGGAAAAAGTCGTACAGGATTCCCGGGATAAAAATTACGCATTTTATTACATAAAATCACATTGGACTTCGTTTTTTTTTAATTGGGCCATTTTAAAATATTCCCCGGGATTCCCAGGATAAAACATAGCGCAAATTTTAAGTCTAAGAATTTGTTGTCGATCAGCGAAAACCGCATCGAAATCGGCTGAATAGTTTTTACGTGAATACCGAACAAACAGAGAAATACTAAAAAAAATTGCATCATGTTCTCCGTCGTTTATATAGTCTATATTCCAGTATCTTTTTTTTAATAGATTCAACTTACAGATAAGACATGTTTAGAATTTTATAATATTGTTACGAGTTGCAGGACTCGAATTAAAATGCCGTTGGAATTACTATAGAATTTATTAGAACTATACGAACACGTATAACACAGGTAGAAATATAACTGAACACAATCAGTCCAAACGTAATGCGCGATTCAATAACACGCGCAAAGTCCGTCACTATATAGATTATCGAATGTACACACGTCTTGTCTCGCTAGTGGTTATCGCTTGACTTTCGATCTCTCCATTGGGGCATTGCTTTATAATACACGATGCAATATGTCTACCTCGCAAACGTCGACACAATTTCATAGAAATTGTAATCCGCACACCTGCCTAATTATGCCTGCGAACGGCTATAAAAAAGTACAATAGGCTGCTCTCCACAACAACCAATAAATAACAACAAAACAAAACAAAAGAAGACGGTCATAAAAGCGCTTTAATGTTATTAGCTCAAACACCGACGGCGGGTAATGAATGTGCTTTGTTTACAAATATGCAGGTGGCCCAATTGTAACAATATTATAGATTAGGCCAGCCACGCTGTTACATATGTTGTTTATATCAAGCCGCCTTGGACAATCATGGCTGGGAGTCCGTCCCCCCATAATGGGAGGATCGAGCCCACCAGTGGGTCATTTATGGGCTGTTATTATTAGTTGAAAATACTTTGTTATGCATAGTACAGCCATAAAATTAACATATAAAACTGGATATAATCATGCAGTTGTAAATCTTGGCAAACAACAGCTGCATTTTATGAACTATTTGAATTGCTAAACGATCTTTACAGTGTGCCTCGTATTCGCATTTCGCACCAAGCAATTAACATTAAGCTAATTGGACTAAAGCCCGACACTCAGGCTATATGCCACAAGCCTCTTGTTATGGCTACTAAAGTAAATTGCTGTCTAATAGGGTATTTGCCAGTCAAATAGATGGCGGTAATTTTTATCATCACACAACATGTAGCAACCTACTAAATTTTACATGAGCCTCAAACTTACTACCCGTGCGCAGAAGGTTTGCCGATAGCCTCAAAATGTCACGCGTTGATGGTCAGTAGGGTTGACAAAAAAGGTTACATAAATAATTGTTGCAATAAATGTATTATTTTAATTTATTCTAGAAATTATTGTATATATTTATTATATATATAATATATAATTATTGTATTTATGTAAAGTATATACAATAATAGTAAGTAACACAATACAATAATAGTAGGTAGTCACACACACACACACACAAGCGCGCGCGTACGCACGCACGACCGCAACGTTGAAAATAACCGATCACCCGACATGAAAAATGTATGCAACAAATTTTAAGTACACAATAACAAACAATTCTAACAAAAAATAAACTAACTTCAAGAGTAACTAAAAATAAAAAAATAATAATTTGTACAATATATTAAAGTCGATAAGATGTTATTTTAATACCTATTCAGTGTGTATATTCTTTTATATGTAAATATTTTTTCAATTTATTGTATCACTAGCTTTTGCCCGCGGCTTCATTGCGTTAATGTTATCTCACGAGAACCATACATTTTTCCGGGATAAATTAGCTTATGTGCTGTTCCAGACTAAAATCTGTCTCTGTGCCAAATTTTATCCAGATCCGTTCATGCGTTCTTGCGTGATTGAGCAACAAACATGCATCCAAACTTTCGCATTTATAATATTAATAATGTGTACAAATCCCTATCATTTATTTTTACTTATATATTTCAGCGGAATTTTGTAAGAACTGCAAGCTGGTAATCTAACTGGTCAGATCATAAACTGTCGATAAATTGTGAACGGTGATCCGTTCACAATAAACCATATTAATTTTTGTACGCTTATAATATTTACATGTCTAAGAGATCTTATCACATGTTAAATTTTAAGAGTGCGAAATTCGTTAGATTGTATTGTTACGAGTCGCGAGACTCCAATTAAAATGCCGTTATAATTACTATAGAGTTTATTAAAACTATACAAACACGTATAACACAGGTACAAATATAACCGAAGACAATAAGTATAAACGTAATGCAGAAGGTCGTAATTCGATAAAACGCGCAAAGTCCGTCACTTATCAGATTCCCGATTGTAGTACACGCGTCTCGCTTCGCTCGTGGTTCTCGCGCGACTGCCTCCCCCTCCATCCTTTTATACTGTACAAATGCAATGTCCCCGTATCTAAGTCGGCTTAATCCGGCACACCTGGCGTATGAATCGGCCGCAAACTGCCATAAAAAGTACATACAATAAAACAATGGGCTGTTTTCTAATCACAAATTTTAAACACAAAGTAACCAAAAGAAGACGGTCATAAAAGAGTTACAATTAGTTTAAATGCCGGCAGGTAATAAAATGTGTTTTGTTTCAGATATACAGGTGGGTTTTTTTTGTCGGGACCTGAGTTGTAACAGTATATTGAGATCTCGACGCGGTTGGTTTACCAACTCACAAAATTTAAGCGTGAAATTGTAAATTTCAGTGTCCGTGTACAGTGTATAGCTAGTTTACAATCTCACTAGATTTATTATAAACTGACGGTTCTTATAATTATATGGTGACACATACTAGAATTTCTGTTGATTATAAACATAAGAAAAGAAAGAAGAAAATAGTGGAAAGTAGGTTGCAATTTGTCGCTTTATTTGTTCCGTTTGTGTCTCTGTGCTCTTTTAGCACATCTGACCACTTACTCGTTCTCGTATTACGTATTTTGTTGATAGACATTTCTTATGTCAATTTGTAAATTATTTTGATATTATTATTGTACTAGAGCTTACGGCTTTGCTGCGGCGAAAGCTCTAGTGCGTAAGCCTTGTTTATTTAGCCAGCAAGCTTTCACATAGATTACATTGTATTAATTTTTTATTTAGGCATAATTCCGCCCTGGAAGCTTTACTTAATTGTATACTGCAAACTATCTCATTTTTCGGGATAATAAATATCCCATGACCGTTCTCGATGTCGAAACTACATATATACCAAATTTCATTAAAAAATGTCCAGTAGGTTATCCGTGAAATCGCAACAGACGGAGTCTGTTGGCATTTACAATATTAATAGGGATTACATTATGCTATGTAATCCTTCGGTTACGTTATGCCCACTTCCACGGCAGTAAGCGGGAAAGTGAAAAAGGAAATGGGCAGCACAAGTATGTAAACGTATCTTATTTTAACTTCGCCATTTTCATGCTTGCTGCCTTCGAAGTGGACATAATGGAAACGAAGGGTAACATAACTCAGTCATTCTTTTAGTAAATTTAGAATCTATGGGTATAATTTTTTTTAAATATTTTGTTATGTTTGTGATTTATATATATATATATATATATGGGAATCGTATTTGTTATTATAAAGTAACCATATGGTGGAAGTGGTTATATAACCAGATGTCAACGTAGAGGCATTTATTATCGAGCGACGAATATCGGGAATGGAGTAACCGGAAGTTGGAAGTTAAAATGGATAGCGGAAGTTGATTTTATGAAGAAAGCGAAACTGAAGTGGCGCCAAAGCATTACCGGATATTGTCACTACGGCGCGCTCCGAGGACCTTATAAAGCCGGTGCTATTGCAATTCATTAATACCAATAGTCACTGGCAGATGCTACTAAATAAATATAACAAAAACAATCTAACTCTAAATAGTTGTCATGGAAACTAGTCACGTATTTAACTAAAGTTTCAGAAACTGATTTTTTGTAAAATTAATACGATATCTACATACTGATTACTACTTACTAGAAACAAACAAAAATTGAAAATAGTATTTACTAGAACTGTAGAAAGTAACGAATGATATTCGTTTGTCTAAGTTGAAGAAGTGTGTTAGTTCTACTATTGTTTCCTTTTTGTCAGCACGCGATATTTGTAACAATATTCTGATTACATCAGGAAATTTATCTAAAGCTCTTTAAAATGATATCCTGATAAGATTCAAATCTACGTCCTTGAAATGAGTTCATTCTTTTTTTAATACAGTTAAATTAATGTTGTAATTATATTGCGTTTAAGATAGCGAATAATTCCTATCGACATACTTAATAGTTCCATATGGCGGCCATTCGCAACACGCGTTGTTAGAAGCGCAATATTGTTGGTAAACCACAACGTGGACCCCACGGCTCATTACGAGGGGCAACTATAGAAGCTGTTGTCTAACATTTAGTGGATAAAACCGCTGTTTGATTTTTTATTCAACGGGTTTAAAAAGAAAACTTTTCGGAGTATACAGATAATATTTTGATTTTCTTGGTATGATTTGAAAAAGAGTATTTGTAAAACTAGTTATTCCATAAATTAACTTTTTGAAGTGAAACTTCTCTAGAATCGTTGTGATTTGAAAGTCGATGAAACGAAAAAGCGACACTAAAAAGAGATTAATACATAAATCTATAGGACCAAGCCTGGAAGAGAATAAAATAGAGATATAAGATAGATAAGATAAGATAATATGGCGAGTGATAGTGGAACAATCTAGTTTAAGATTTTTAGTAAAAGGTAGAATATTCTGGAAGGAAAAGACAAGGACGGATACATTTTAGAAAGGGATAGATGATAAACGAAAGTTCGGGAAGGAAAAGACAGAGATAGATAGATGTATAGAAAGGGATAGATAGCAAATAAAAGAATAACGAAAAGAAGATCGAAATTATGGGTTCCAGAAGATTCTTCCGGGTATACTATAAAGAGCGTAAGGCGCGCCTGCCGGGCAGTTTAGAGTTGAGTTCAGTTCAAGACTGAAGCGACAAGTGCGATACGAAAGAGTTGGGAAAGAGTTTAATAGAAGACAGTGGCGAGTTTAGTGGTGAATTTAGTGAAAATTTTAGTGAAGGAGGAGTTTCGCGTAGTTTAAAAGGAGGTCCGGAGGTAAGCTACACACGGTAAATTCTGAGGTGAACACTGCAGCAGCAGAAGGTGTGTCTACGCAATATCGGCGACAGTATTGTAAGTGAGACATCGTCGGTACAGTGCGTCGTTCGTTGTGTGTGTAGGGGCAACCCTGCAGAGAGGAATTACGCACGGTTGTGTAAGTCAATAAAAGCGTTTAGTTAAAAACTGGTGTTTTCTTCCACTCCTAAGTGCGTACCCCCGCTCGCACGTAACAGTAAGATAGAATACATTATACAGCGTTTCATAACACTAGGTATGATTTTTGTGCGGTAGCCTCCTCACTTCACTTCTACTGTGTGTGAACTGCACACATATACATTTTTTGTACTATTTTTTTTCAGTTAGTGTAGTTTATTTTTTATATAATATATTTTATTTCCAGGCTGAGAAACAGCTTTTGTGCTCTCTTTTTTCCGTCGAAGTGTGCGGAGAGAATGCCTGACGAGCGCTTCATGCAACGTGCGGTGCGTCTGGCCCTCCAATCCTTCGATTTCAAGAAGTCCAGTAGACCTGACGGTATTCCAGCGATCGTGCTCAAGACGTGTGCTCCCGAGTTGGCTTCAACATTAGCGCGCCTATTCTCGCTTTCTTATTCTGCGGGTCCCTATTCCCAAGACGGTACTGACCCGTCCAATTTCCAAAAATAAACTTAAGAATCCGCTTTACGCGTTCTATTGGACAAATTCCTAATAATGTGGTGACACATCTTATCACTTATATTAGATGTTTAACATCTTCCTTGGGGTCTGTTTGCAATATAAGTTAATTGACGCATTTTGGGGAGGAATAAGAAAACCAACTATATTTATTATACAATTATAAAATATAATTGAGTAAATAATATATACTTACGAGAGTTTATTAATCTCTACTGTATACCTCTTGTTTAAAGAGCAGGCGATACAAGTTACATTATTAAATTTTTATGTATTTGCCCCTGAAGATTCACTTAATTTTATATCGCAAAACCATCCCACCCCCCCCCCGTCTATCTGTAAACTACATAAATGACAAAACTTGAAAAAAGAGACTAAATAGACAAAATGGGCAAAAAAGACAAAATTACAAAACCTATCCTACTTTCCGCGATAACCTGTACATAAATCTATCCTATTATCCGGTATGAAAAACACCTATCCCTTGGCCACCCTTGGTATTAAAATTACATATATACAGAATTTCAGCCAAATCGGTCCAATTCTCTTTCCATAAAAGCATAACAAACAGAGAGACAAATATATTTTTGTTCCGGAAATTATCCCATTTTGGGATAAAAGTATCGTATGTTCATCCTCGGAATCGAAAATATATAATATATACCGAGTTTCATCCAACTCGGTCCAGTAGATTTTTTGTGAAAGCGTAACAGACAGGGTTACTTTCGTATTTATATTATTGTTACGAGCTACAGGACTCGAAATAAAAATGCCGTTGGAACTACTATAGAATTTATTAGAACTGTACAAACACGTATAAAACAAATACAAATAACACTGGATGCAACCAGTTCACACTGCACTATTCAATACAATTCGAACGCACAAAGTCCGTCGTTTATATCGCTAATCGAGAGTACTAGAAAACGTCTTACTCGCTTCGTAGTCCTCGCTTAACTGCCCGCCCCTCCATTCGGGCATCGTCTTATACTAACTACACAGTACAAAGAAGTTGGCTGCGCACACTAAGCTTCTAAGAAATACTAATTTGCACACCTGCGAACGTCCACAAAGTCGAATACAATAACAATAGGGATTATAGTTCGACGCTAATGATGGTTATAAAACAAGTAAATTGACAATAGCATGTTTTTCTTAACTACAAATTCAAAAGACAAAGGATTCGTCGATTACTAGAAAAGGACAATAAGCTGCGCTTATAATAAATAGGCTGTGCGGCTTATCTTTGACGGTATGTAACAATATTAATAGGGATAAGGATATACTTGACCTCGCTGGCTGACATAATGCACAGCCCAAACTGCGAAACTAGATTCGTGAACATTTTCATGGGGGTATTTTCTATACTGAAAGTGCGCACTAAGAAAGGATTTGGAAATTTTAATCCCTAAGGGGATGAAAAGTTTGCTCAAACTATAACTATTTTTAATCTAAGCGAACTAAGCCGCAAGCAACAGCTAGTTTAATATATTAAGGGCCGATTTTTCAATCACCAGTTAAAAGTTATTCATAGAATAAAATAAAACATGGAATAATTAAAAATGCACAGATGCATAAAACAGTCGTATGGCTTTTTAGTGGATTTTAGTGGATCAGTACCTGATTTTAAAAGGAGTTTGTAAGAGTAACATGACATTTTGTACTGAACCAGTACAATGTACCACTTGAAATGAGGCGAGGACATTTGCACGGTTTGTATCCCTTCAGTACATTTCAAGCGATGAGGCCGGTGAGCTGGTGAGCGTCATTCTTGTCCCGTTCATAACTAGTTCGGAAATGTTTGTTAAGAATCGGATGTGCTCGGCCTCAGTCACCTCATTTTACTAGCAATCGTACATGTCATGTTGTCCCTCTTTGTCATGTGCATGTCCGTAGAGGCTTTATTGTACTGTTGTCCTCGTTCCGTCCTTCCTCTTCTATTTGACGCGTGAGTAGTAGCGGGACAAAAGTTTTGAAGTACAAATTTAAATTTTGAACCGTATCAGTACAAATCTATTTTGTATGGGACAAATGTACTGCCTTAGACACTAATAATTTATTCGACTAATACTTTCGTTTGATGATTGAAAAATTGGCCTTTAGGTCTACAAATTATTTCGGTCCGTTTTCAAAAGACAGCTCAAGTTGTTGAGAATGTTTCATAATCATAGCTGATTTTGGTAGGTTTAGAGAGTTTAGACATCCGTCGACAAAAAAACACACTAGCTGTTGTCCGCAATCAGTCGCGTAGATTAAAAATATTTATAGTTTTAGTAGTCAAAAAAATCACCCCTTAAGGGTTGAATTTCCAAATATACGTGTATATTTATTTCTAACCAGAAGTAATTATACGAAATTTCGTATTTGAAAATTACTAATTTTCTTCCAAACTTTGATTGCTTTTTTCACCCTTAGGGGTTGAATTTTCTAAAACCCTTTTTTAGCGCGCACCTACAATATAGAGAGAATGCGCATGCAAATTTTCATTATCCTAGGCCAAGTAGTTTGGGACTATGCGTTGATACACCAGTCAGTGAAGTCAAGGATTTATATGTGCATGTAAAGATTGGATTAGTTTGTATTCAAATTCAAATTCAAAAGTTTTATTCAAAATAAGTTCCACTGGAGAACACTTTTTGAAGGTCATATATATAGGTTAAAAAATAATTTTTCTTCCTATTCTATGTACACCGCTTCGCAACGTGTTATTGCTGTTAAGGAAAAGAAGCGGCAAAAAACTCCCCAGCAACGCGTCTAGCTACATATTGTTTTTCTTTATATTTCTTATTCTATTTATATCTCAAGTTCTCTTTTTTTTAATAAGTTTTACACAGAAGTATGTGACAGATATACTTTTTGAAAAATTAATAGAGTTGTAGCAAACAGTGCATACTCAACAAGACAAAGACACAAAAAAAGGAAAGAAAATGACATGACGTACTAAAATGTTATGCTGCAATATATCTCCATAAATTTTTACAAGCTTGGCAAGATAAAAACGTTATACAAAATATAGTATAAGAGGTTGGAGCGAGCTGCTATGTAAATGAATTTTTGTCATTTAAGTATTCTTCAATAGTGTAGTATCCCTTTTTTAGCAAGATACTTTTTAATTTGGTTTTAAATTTAGTGAAAGTCAGATGTAACATTTTACTCGGAATCTTATTGAAGAAGCGTATACCAACCCCCAAGAAAGAGGACAGTACTTTCTGTAATCTAAAAGATGGCAACATCAGTCTATTGCAATGCCTTATTGCGGGAAGTGATCAGCTCTAGTTAGTTATTAGACTAGGAAACAGTGAAGACATAAAGTTTCCATCGGCGCACAAGGAGTCGGCTCAAATATTTTTTGATGGATCATCTTTTCCGCTAATGAGCTTTGAGCTGACGTATTTGGAATGGTTCAAGTCATAAGCCTGCAAAATGATACCATATCTTGACTTTTGTTTTAAAAATTTAGTTTTTAATGTGGAAACTTGAAGAGTATTGTTATATCATTTAAATCTAGCAGCGATTTGGAGTCTGTTATTTACTTATAATTTTTTAAGCATAGTTTAATATGGAGTATAATATTTTTTTATATGAGTATATGCATTGGGACCTCAGATCACAGAAACTAAAAAATAATAACTCACCAATAAAAAAACAGGAGAAAACAGTAGGTAAAGTAAAAAAGGCAAATTTCATACTTTTCTCATATAATTAAAACAATCACCTACTTTTATTAGTTACCAGGACTGGCATACATTGTTATATTATAATATTGATCAAAATTAAAGTAAAATTATCTTCCACTTTTATCCTCAATTGCCTCATCTTCAGTATGACTCATTTTCCTTTTTAAAATCATACATATTTTTATTAAATTTCTTCATGTGCCTTTCTGTGGCTTCAAATGAGTAGAAATCGGTTATTTCGCATTTAGTGTGTAATGCTCCTTTAATAGTGTAATAGGTGGCGTTGACTGCTAATTTAAAAATAGTAAAACTACTGTTAAAACAGTAGGGTTGGTAATACTGCCTATGGTAGCTCATGCAACTTTCTGTACAGTGACACTATATTACCCTCTTCAAGAAGGCTTATGTCAAATATTTATTACTTAATTAATTTCAAACAGTTTTAATATTATTGCTCCTAGGTAGTTGATAGTAGCTTAGTTAATATAATAACAATTCATTAAAAATAAAATTATACTATAAATCTCTAACAAATATATAAATTAAAAAGAAAAGAATACACTGTAAACTAAAATCGGTCCAGCCCGACCAGATCGCTGTCGCTGAACAGTGTGTCTAGAAGACTGGCAGCATTACCCGGTTAAATTTATTTAATTTCTGTGGAAAACATACAATAATTAATATTCTTAAATATAAAATACTAAATTCATATATATATATATATATATATATATATATATATATATATATATATATATATATATATATATATATATATATATATATCAATCAAGTTTCCACTAAAAATAACTTACATAATAAAAATAAAAATTGGCTGGAATAATGAATTACAAAAAAAATACAATTATACGAAAATTACATAAAATGTCTATTTAAATGAGGTCAATATAGAAAAAAAAAGTCACCACAATAATTACTAACAAAATAGAGAGAAAAAAAGGAAAGTATAAAAAAAGTGTAAGTCATTGGATTATTCTAAATTACAACAGTTTTTATTTAAGGTTTTAAATTGATATAAATTACCTATGAAAGGATCTACATTACTAAAAATAGTGCATTGTATTGCTGACAAGTGGGGGTATAAAAATATGTTTTTCGTATAGTTAGATTTTATAAGTGGTACTGAGAATAGGGATTTAATACATACACTTATCCTTTGAGCAAGGTAAGCCCCAGCCTCTCGGTCGCCTGTGGCCTCGATCAGCCTCGTTTTATTATTAGTGTTAACTTTTTTATTAAATCTAGCAAATATTTTTAGTTGTTTCGAAGTTTACTACGCCATTATATAAGGCATCATAGATTAAATCTCTGTAAAATTTCGTCTATACAGATATAATAAATGGTTTACGATATAAATGACTGTAATATACAAAGACAGATTGATAGGTAGATAGACGGACGGATACAAATGACGAAAATATTAGGGTTCCGTTTTTTGTCAAAATGGCTATGGTGCCCATAAAACATAACTACACGTTTCTGTAGACATTGATGTAGTAGTCAAAACTATTCCATAAATAAATAAGAAATTATTGCTGAACCTCAGCAGATAAGTTTACGGCGAACCTGATGCAAACTGGTTACTTATATACTTGTTAACATTTGTGACAACAAAGACGGTTCCAATGCACTGTCAGCATTAAAAGGAAATTGGAACCTGCCTATTGATGCCGAAACACAATTTAAGGTTGTTATGGCGTCATACTTGGAACTACATACAATGGAAAAATAATACAATTTCCTGCGGCCGGCCTGTCGCAAGAGGCAACAAAACAACCTATAGCCAGGTGGTAGGGTATTTGCCCGCCTACCTGCCCGATGGCTACCATGACAACCTTGAGTTGTATTCCGGCATTAATGGCCAGGCTCCAGTCTCCGTTTAGAGAGCGGCAGCACATTGGTAGAACCTTTGGTGTTGCAAATGTCTATAGACGATCGTAACCACTTTCTATCAGGTGGGGGCGTCGGCCAGTCTGCTGAAATCATGCAATATTAAAAAAAACAAGGATAGTAACTAACATGTAGATGGGCCAAAGTCCAACCGCCTGGGTGAGGACTGTTTTGACGACAATTATGAGAGACTGTTTTATCGTAGGAAATAAAATTCTTTCTCCATTCCTGAACGGATAAAACCGATAAGTGTTAACGTACGACGTTAACTCTTTTGTGCTATACCCGCTACCTCTCATCGCTTATACTCCACACGTTTATGAATTATGATCGCTTCCACCACAATAGATGCATAAATAGGCCGGCGCAATGGCCGCGTATAAATCACTGGAGCCATCCATCACGCTGTTGCCAGCGGGGGCCGACAGAATTAACTTCAACTGCGGTTCATGTATGGATATTGCTTCATAGGTTTTTGTTCTAGATACAGCTACTATACAAGTTCCTTGAAACAAAGTAAACATTCTTAACAACATATTTCTTCCAAATTCAAATTATAAGAAGATACATTTATGCCCAGTTCTGAGGTTACCAGTTATGAGTTCAATAACAATTGATTCCATAAAGTTATGTAATAGATAAACTTAGGTTAACTGTTAACCTACAACTAGTACTAAAATTCGCCACTAGATGGATCTATTTAAGAAGGAATATCTAATATTTATTTACATCAAACAAAAACTTCAACAATAAAACGTCAAACAAAAGATAAAGTTGAACCTAGTTTAACTAACGTATGATAGTGTATTCAAAAACGCAATTTTATAAGTTATTGAACCGATAGCGCTAACGAACAGATAAACTAACTACAGTTAAAAGTACCTCAGAAACCAGGCATAAATCATTTTAAAAAACGTCACCGCCTTATAAATTTTGTATAATCGATGCCATGACTTTATACAAGTGAAAGGAGTCAAATGGTGTAGGTATTACCGCGTTCCATCAGGTGGGACGTCTGCCTGTCTGCTGTACTCAAGGTATAAAAAATATTATTGTTAGAAGAGTAATTAAAATTGTCTGTCATGATATTTAAGATTAATAGTTATTTTAACACACTACCCTACAAACCTGTAGATTTTGGAATTTCACATAGTATTGTTACGAGTTGCAGGACTCGAATTAAAATGCCGTTGGAATTATTATAGAGTTTATTAGAACTATACAGACACGTATAATACAGGTACAAATATTACCGAACACAACAAAACCAAACGTAATGTAGAAGATCGTAATTCAAATACATGCGCAAAGTCCGTCACTAAATAGATTACCGACTGTACATAAGTTTTGCTTCGCTTGAGGTTATCCCTCGACTGCTGATATCTCCATTGGGGCATTGCACGGCACAGATGCAATATGTCTGCGTGACCGCATGGACCGAGTTTCTTAGAATCACACCTGGCTAATGACTACTATAAAAGATTACAATACACAATGGGCTGTTTTTAATCACAAATTTTAAACACAGAGTAAACAAAAAAGTCCAAATGCCGAAAAGGTAATAAAATGTCTACAGGTATGGAGGTGTGAATTTGTCTTTTGTCGGCGTTCAGGTCGTAACAGTATTTTAAATTTATGTCTAGATGTATTATTTATCGTTAACATATCGTTATATAAATCAATATTAAAATAAATATATACTACCGCCATCTGTCAAAAATTACAGATAAAACAAAGTAGACAAAAAAATCTTGCGAGCCTTCTGCGCTTTGAAGGGTTAATGCAAGAATAAGCGTAAACAGCTTGATTTAAGTGGATTTATTTGTGACACAGAAACAAGCTTCAGATCAAGTATCAGAGAGCAAAATGTAGCCAGTGTTACCAGAACCCTAAGCGTCGAAAGTAACATTTTTCCCTGACGATGGTTTTTTAATGTGTAACCGACTTCCGGAGGGGGTTCTTAATGCGTCTGTATATTTTTTTGTATGTTTGTGACGCGATTTCTCCGTTAATTATGGATCGATTTTCAAAATTCTTTCTTTATTCGAGAATATTCCAGAATTGGTTCCATTGTTGTTGGATCTGATGAGTGGATCCCGAGGAAATAGGGGGAAAACCTTTTGGAAGAGCTATGAGCGCCTACACTTTACGAAAGGGAAACTTACTATGTACGCGGCTCAGTAGTAGGGTAGAGAGGGGCTTGTTGAGCATAGAGGTAAGTTGGCAATCGAAATATCTCGGAAATTATACACCCTATACAAATTTGACAAATAGCAAAAAGATACGGCCCTATGAGAAGAATTCATCAGACGACTGTCCACGCCGACTTATCAATTGAATTACAGACACAGATGGATTCTTTGTTTTGCAACAAAAGAGTAAAAATATTGTTTCGGTTTCAATTTATTCTATACACGTCAAATATTAGCCGTTTTTGATGAATAAGTGTTAAACTTTTATAAATGTTCTATATTTATAATATCAAAAAATATTTAAATTTCATCAAAGTACTTTTTTAACTTTACTTCTTTTTTGCAAGGGCTAGTTGAGTAATGGTTGTTTAACTAATCTCATGTCTTAAAACCGAAATAGTTTCATATGTTTTTCTTTAATTTTAAGATAGAAACATAAAAAGAAAATAATATAGGAGTTTCTGTTTTTGTTCTTCAGTTCAATAATACAACAAAGGCTGTCATGAACGAAGAACAGCATAAATTCTACCGTCTAAGAATTCTGTATCAATCATATTTGAATATATGAAAAAAAAGTAGAAAAGTGTTTCTAGAAGAGTTCTTCTGTCAAGTAATGAACGTAGTCATGATGAGCATGTTAAGCTGGTTTATTGCAAATCTATGCTCAACTTACCCAACCAATGGGATAAATTGATCATGTCTAACATTCTTCACATATACGGCTGTAGCTCTTAAACCTTAATTATTGGAAATTAATTTCTACGGACACTTTTAAGCAGGATTAAAATACCTATTTATCAAGATACGTTATAAACTGTTCTGACGTCTCGTTTAGGAGCTATCACAGATTAAGTGAAAAAATGCCCTACTAGCCCCGCCTTACCCTACATACAATTTCTTATAATATTTAATTCGTAAAGGTTAAAATATTATTTCAAGCAACTAAAAATAACAAAGACAAAATTGGAAAATGCACCGACTCGAGACGTCGCAGAAAATATTATACATATATGTATGTATGTATGTTTTTGTAGAGTATTTGATTTCCCTTAAGAATATGTATCGATTTTTCCGGGTACTGACTTTTACACGAATTACAAAATTCCAAAATTGAATGATCAAATTGTAAAACTATACCAATCTGACGGAATATTTTAATTAGACCTATTTTGTAGAACATTCAATTTTCTTCAAAAAATGTCTCGAAGTCAATGGCTTAGGAGTTCTGAGACAAAAACCCGCTCAGTAAAAAAAAATCAAAATTGCGATAAGAGACCTCTTAATATTAATCATTCAAATTCTCGTAATAATCTTTCTTTGGCACCCCAAATAATTAATATTCTCGATATATTAGAAAAAATCAACTATATATATCGCAGTTTGCTGCATATGTTAAACATTGAAGATATAATTGTAAAATTTTCCTAAAGTTATATCCAATATGGTTTTATCTAACCTGTTAATTATTACGCCTAGAATATCATTTCACTCGACATATAAAATGTCAGTTGATTTTGAAGGATGAAGGGGGAAAGGATGGCTGCAATCATCTAAAGACGAGAGGAAAACAAGTACCGTTTATATTTTGGATTAATCAGAAATAACTTTTAGATAATTAGAAGTGATCTGTAAAGTTAATAAAGTGTGTGAGGTACAAACTGTTGATTTATTGACATGGAAAATGAACCTAGACGCTCGCCGTTACATAGGAGGGCCGTTATTTCTCGATAGGGGGAGGGCCTAGGGAGGGCCTGGCTAGGGATGGGTTAGAAATCTAATATCTAGATTACAGCACACAAGACACCGACACGTCTGAACGGAGCCAGCAGATTAGTGTTGGCACGCCATGGCAGTCAGCTTGTGAGTCGTAGAATGCTGGTTAATCCTCAACAAGATAAGACGATAGTGTTTGAACTAGTTCAGACTGTGGGTTCGTTTGTATCAATTTGTTATTTAAACTTACTTTCATTTTAGTATTATATAACTTACAAATATTTGTACGACCAAATATTGTCAACATAATACTCTACCTATATCGCACGTAATGATTTATTAATACCCTAATTCCTATTCCACGCGGCCGAAGTCCCGGGAACACCTAGTCAATATATATGTTTACAACTAGCTGTGTCCGCGACTTTGCGATTTTATAAATAGCCTAAGTCACTACTTATTACAGCATACGTCAAAATCAGTCCAGCCGTTTCAGAGATTAACCAAATTTTAAAATTTTATAAATTGCTTTTTTGATTTAAGTACAGTATTTATTTATACTTTCACATGCATTTAGTAAAAAGCTGTTATATTGACATTACAAATACAGACTTCGAGTTTATTTATTTCTATGAATGTATAGAAGTAATGTTTATTTAGAATAAATAAATTAACTATAATATATAATCATACTACAATTAATATTCAAAATCATGAAAATTAGTGTTATTCAAAAATATCCAAACAATACTTACTATACACGTATAATAGAAAGATTTGGTTTGGACATGTAGAGAGAACGGATGAAAGTAGAATCACAAAACAGGTGTATGACAGTATTGTGAATGGTAGGGTTGTTGCCGGTAGACCGAGACGAACACACCATGACCAAATATCAGAAGTGTTAAAGAGAGGTCAGGTAAAAAGCATTTCAAATAAACGTGCATGTATGAAGTGGTTAATGAAAGTAGGTGAAGCGAAAGTTGTTTGTCAGGATCTTCGCAAGTGGAGATCCATAGTCTCTGCCTACCCCCATGAGAAACAGGTGTGATATTATTATTACAAGTTGTGCCACCTGCATACCTATTGTCACATACCGACAAAGAAGTGCTGCGCATCTCGTTTATTGCCCCTCCCACATTCGGAATTCTTTTTATTACTTCGTATTTAAATTTGCAATTAGAAAATAGCCTATTATTATTGTTTTCGGCTTTGTTGGCCATTCGCAGGAATAGATAACCAGATGTGCAAATTACTATTTCTCGGAAACTCAGTGCGCACGGTCGATTTTTTTTGTACTGTATAGTTAGTATAAGACAATGCCCGAATGGAGGGGTGGGGCAGTCAAGCGACGACTACGAGAGGTGAATAAGACGTTTGTAGTACTCTCGATTAGCGATATAGACGACGGACTTTGCGCGTGTCGAATTGCATTGAATCGTGCAATGTGAACTGATTGCATCCAGTTTTATTTGTATTTGTTTTATACGTCTCTGAACAGTTCTAATAAATTCTATAGTAGTTCCAACGGCATTTTTATTTCGAGTCCTGTAGCTCGTAACATTATGTATGTATTATGTAATAGAAAGAGCTTGTAGAGGGTAGAGGGTATTAATATGTGTTATTGTTTATTCTATATTTTATTGTTATTCATTTTAGGTATATGTATTGTGTGATATTTATATATCCTATTTATATATATATATTTAATTTGCAAACCACTGTCATAGACTTGCGAATCTCCTATTCATAAAATCCATAGCCCGGGTTGTCCTACACTTAATGTTTAATGCGACTACTGTAAATTGTTTATTTTATGTGTATGTAGTGAACAATAAAGTGTTTTCTATTCTATTCTTTTCTATAGGGCTCAAATTTGTACAAGGAATATATTTTGTAAAACATTTAGGGGGGCTAATTCGGACCAGCAGATTTTCCAAATAGAACTTTTCGAAATTTATCTGTCTGTATCTGTATCACGTGAAAATTACTGAACGGATTTCGATGAAACTCAACAGATCTAGATTATATCCCGGGTCAACTCTTAGGATAATTTTTATCCCATTAAATGACATCATTTCTGTATAATAAATAAATATAGCCAAAAAATGGTGCTGCGGGGGCACTATTTTTTTTGTACTGTCGTTCCAATTCACTAATAAACTCATCGTTATGGCAACGCGAACTTAGTTTCTCCATCAAATGCTACTACAAAATAAACAAACTTTCACATAGGACTATTAAATATGAAAGTATACATATCGAGCCTCTACCGCCATTTTGTCGTTAGCGACATTTGGACTTTAGTATATTTTTCGTTGCAAAACATATTTTCAACTATTACTTTGTTTTCAGACCTTCAATTCTTGATTCGGTAGGGTCTAATCTAAATAATACTGAAAGTCTTAAAACAAAATAATATTTTAAAATAACTTTTCGAACAAAAAATATACTTAGATCCAAATGTCGCTTACGATAAAATAGCGGTATAGGTTCGATATAAAGAAATATTTTCGCGGCTAGTATACATAATAAAACTAGATTTTAACGGTCTTAAGCGCGCTAATTTATTTGATTTTTATTATTCCGATGTTTCAGCCACTTTTCAGTAACCATGATCACGGCAGATGTCAAGTGTCAATAACTATTGTTAAAGTTTTATTTAATTTACGGCCAACATGTTCATTTTAATTATTTAGTTTTAATTTTGTTTATGGTTATTATTTACTCTATAGGAGCAAACACACGCATTGTATATTGCCAAGCTAAGCAAGTTACGTTTCTTAAGCTTGATATATAATGGAACACTCTGGGGCCGATCCCAGACACCCAGACCATAGTAAATAACAGAAAGTTCGTTTACGAAATTTACCATGCCCGGAATCCAACCCGAAGCTTCTGCGTTCCAGCGAGTTCGGCCGGCTAAACCACAGAGGCCGTCAAAAGATGACGATTCAAAATTAAATTAAATGTTTCTGTCTCAACAGACAGACGATTCTAGTTTGTTCTGTGACTGGATTTGCATACGTTTATTTCAACGAGACTCTGAAACTGCTTGAAGCGTGTTTCACTAACCAATAAAATGTTACAGATAGCACTTTCAAGATTTTAGCTTTAGCATTCAGATATTGTTGTATTTAATAGCTTTGAAGATTTGAATCGTAATTGTAACAATATGCACATTAGGTCGAAATACCTGCCGGCCAGGATTTGAACCCGCGCCCTCTGGGTTTGCGACGCGAGTGCGTTATCCACTAATCCTGCTAATATTATAAACGCGAAAGTTTGTAAGAATGTATGGATGTCAGTTTGTTACTCTTTCACGCAAAAACTACTGAATGGATTTTGATGAAACTTTACATTAATATAGATTATACATCAGAATAACACATAGGCTATAATTTATAAAAATATAGTGTGAATTATCCAAAATATAACGATTTTCCATCACGACGCGGGTGAGACCGCGGGGCGCAGCTAGTTGATTGGTCTATTATAGTTTCTTCAAGGTCACTTATCGGGATAAAACTATCCCAGCTCTCGAGTTGGAGCAGGCAATACACATTCAGAAATCATTAAAACAAGTTGAGCGGTTTGGGAGTTTAGCGTGAACGAACACGACACTGGATTTTGAATTCCGACTCGCACAGGGCTCCTATTTATGAAAGCTATGTTACTGAACCAAAATCATTGCTCTCCAGTGGATATCAAAAGCATTTATAATATGTATGACTTATGATTTTCACAAAGAAAATTAATATTTGTTTTACGCCGTAAAATACAATATGTGGAGACGACAAATAAACTTAAATTGCGGTCGTAATATGTGTTGTTTTTATTACAAATTCGTGCAGCTCTAATTTATTGCTACAAGAATGTTGAAATGAGTCATTTAATGCTCCATTTACACGTAACAGAGTTTTAGTTTTTCACGGTGGTCTAAAATCAATAATCGTTTAATATTTTCTGAAGTTTTCACCACTGTTATACGTAAAGAAAACTAGCATACAATTTTTTTGTTTTAGACGCCATTTTTATTCGATTTTTCGACGATTGCAGAATATAATACACTTTATTGTTCACAAAATAAACAGTTACACAAAGAATAATTACAATAATTTAATGGTAAAACAAAAGCCGGCCTTATCGCTTAAAGCGATCTCTTCCTGGCAACCTGACTGAGAGGATACTTTTAGCAACTTATGTCTAGATATAATTAAATTAAAAAGAAGTAAAATAAAAAAGAAAGAACAGTACAATGTGAACAGTAAACAGCAAAGTTAAGAAGAATAGAAAAATATATATTTTATTATAAATTAAGGTAATGGTTTTTGACAGATTTTTTAAATATGGCAAGTGATTTAGCTTTCCTGACATCTACGAGTGAAGAGTTCCAAAGGCAAACAGCCTGCACAGCGAAGGATTTCGAGTAAAATATTGAAGAATGTGCAGGTGCCTTTAACAGGAGGTTATTAGAGGAGCGCAAAGCGAAGGTGTGTGATGTATGGAGGAAGTTGAAACAATTACCTTAAGGTAAGGAGGAGTGTAGGGTATAAGTACTGTACGATATAATAAATGATTATATATGTATAAGATTTTTTTTTGAGTCCAGTATTCATGAGAGTTCATTTGCCTTAGTATCGGTTAAAATTTGACGTAAGCTACATAGATAATGCAAAATTAACAGGTGATAAGGCACGCGAATGAATGGTAAGATGTAGAAGCCGGCCATATGTCAGACGTCAAATGTCAATGTCATTTATGACGTTTGACATCCGGCAATTCTTATGAGATTAAAATATTATCAATGTAATGGTGACATTAGACGCGAAAGAAGAAAGAGTGTTCCGATGCCCCCCCGTCCCGTCTTCTTTATATTCTATTTCCTATCTCATACTAACGAATGCCAACGCGTTGGCTGTGTTGGCAACGTGTTGCAAATGCCTAAAGACAACTGTAACCATTTTCCATTAGGTATATTCTAGATATCGTCATAAAATCATCGTCACAGAGTACCATTTAGAACAGGGATTCCCAAACTATTTTGGGCAAGAGACCTCTTTTCGAAAATGAACTGATACCTCAGCTCCACATAGCCAAATTACTTTAAAAATCTTTGCGGTTGGTTAAGTGAGTAAACTTGACATTCATTTCCCATCAAGCTTTTAAAAATTTAAAATTAAATAGACATAAAAGTCAATAAATATCAAGTGTAATTAATAATTATTAATACAAATTACGTAAAAGTACTTGTACATTTGTACACGTAACACAACTTATGCAGTATCTACCTTGAATGTTTCAAATTAGAACTTGTGTTAATTAATAAGGATCGATTTTTAGACCTCTTTGACCCCCAAAATCAGTTTTTGTTTATGTCGACTCCTGGGAAACCGATTTCGACTCCAGGGGGTCGATATCGACCACTTTGGGAATCCCTAATTTAGAAGCTACCAGTGGTTCATTTCCGAAATTCTCTACATACAACTGTACGCTGAATCAACGTTAATCCAAAACAGAAAGGACGCTTCCGAAATGAAACGCGGTCTAACGTCCAATCAAGCTTCAGTTAGCAGAGGCATGCCGCAGACGTCTCGATTCAATTGCATTGCAACTCGCAGTAGCAAGGCTTTGATACGTCCATCCCTTGTCTATCCTAACGATTGTTTGACACGACCAAAGTACAAAGACATCTACGCTACATACAATACATCTGAACCGTAAGAAGAATGGGAGCTCTAAACGTATTGGTCCTGAATTGAATTCAGAATACATCGTCAATTGTCGTGATGTAAACAGGGGGTGGGATAGTGATAAATTAATGGAGCAGTACATTAGACGTTGGTGATAATAAAACACGCATTAAAACTTAATTGCCGACAACCGTGTCGGTTAACGGCATACCGAACAAATGCTCAACATACATCGCCAGTTTTCTCAGCGAATTTAAATTTAGAAGTGAATACAGCGCGCAATGAATATGACGGCACTCGATACAGTATTCGTGTTTGTAGGGTAAATGCACAAGTTAAGGGGCACCTAACAGCAGAACTCACTCTGGAGGGTAATCGCGCACGAAAGCGTCTAGTAATAAAAGTGCTCGTAAAATTGTAACGTTACGACCATAGAGACGGGAGAGTGCACTCAGATGGCACACTGATACCTTTTTTGGGGTAACGTTGTTTGGTAACGCTAGTATAGAACAAGAGTGTGTAATTCTGTTTGATTTATGACCGAGAGTTTTATTGACAGACTATATTTTGTACTTTGCTTTTTGTGTCAGAGAGAGAGAGAGAGATAACACTTTATTGCACACCAAAATATACAATTACAAAAACAGACCATATTTACAATATTTTCTAGGCAATACGATAGGCGGCCTCATCGCTCAAAGCGACCTCTTAAAGGAAACCTAAATTAAAAAAATATTAAATCAGGCGATATAGGTGGTGCAGGAAAAAGGCAATTGATACATAAATCTTAAACTAATTTAAGAATTAAATATATACATAGTCATATATATATATACACATATACAATAATATATTTCGAAATATATAAGTTATTATAATAAATATATTAGCATGATTATAGTGTGTTAATCAGATATAGCTATTTATGGACAAATATGTATGTAGTGTTTTCCGAGTATATTTCTAAATGTTGGTGAGCCAATTGTGTTGGTATTTCAGTGTACTATACAGCTTAACACAAAGAAAACTAAATCAATCAACTAGTACAGTGAATAAAACTAAACTATAATACATATGTATATATGTATTATAGTTTAGTTTTATTCACTGTACTAGTTGATATAAAAATAATTCATAAAGCAATAATAATTTGCGAGCTTGGATATATATATATGTAAGAAGCGTGGTTTTGGACAATCATAACAGTGCAATACGCTGAAATGTTGATTTCTAAGTTATTGTAATTTGATTTATGGAAACTAGAATTTAATTCCACAGCAAATTAACCCAACATCTCAACTCGTTTAGAAAAATTCCCTGTCGTGAATTGAAATCGCAACATTACTAGTGAGTTAGGTAGGTTATAGCACAGATGTCTTGCCCATAGACGCTGACAATGAATAAACTTTTAGAATAGGGTAAAATTCATTCTATTTTCTTTAATTCAATATTTATTTTAATGAATCATATTTTTATAAATAACTAGATGTCCCGGCAGACGTTGTCCTGTCCTGAAAAAATTAAAATTTAGGATCCAATCCCAGCGCCACCTACCAGTTCCAATTGTGAATCCAACCCATCCGGGGACTCACTCAAGAACACAAAAAAATCATCAAAATCGGTCCAGGAGATTAGTTGGATCCTAGAACTCGATTAAAACGCCACCAACCGGTTCCAACTGTGAATCTAAATAATTTGAAGACCCACTCAAACACACAAAAAAAACAAAATCGATAAAATCGTTCTCAAGTTATGCGCGTACATAAATTTCTACGATTCATTTTTATTTATATAGATCATAGAACTGATACTCAAAACACACGAAATATAATTCCACCAAACACAAATTCCATCCCTTTTGTAGCTAACAAAAATTTGTAGTCACCAATAGACTTGAAGATTAACTCACACTTTCCATTTGAAAGCGTATCTTGAAGCGAACGAGTGAGCGTCGGGGCTTTATCTCAGCAGTAATTGGTCGTAAGACGGTAGGTTTATGTGCCACTTCGTCGTTTGTGTAAGACGCTTTTGTGCGCGCCAGTACCGGCTCGCAGGCGACCGTTATTGACAACGTTTACCCTATAAGATTCATTTGAGATAAAGGAATGAAGATGCTATCGAGATATTTTATACCAAAACACAAAATCTTAATGATGAACTACAGAGAACAATAGATTTCTCCCACTTTTCCTTTCGAAAGATTTCTTCCTATGATTGATCGAGCGAGATACTTCTGAATACATGTTATTCATTACGTTTTCTCATTAGACAAAAAATTACCTAAATTCGTAAGTGGGGTACAATACAATACATCATAGTGCGGTACGGTAGTGTACTGTACGGTACTGTACTGTACGGCAGTGTTCCGCAAAGTATGTACCGCGGCACACTGGTGTACCGTGGTCATTAATTAGCGTGAAAAATAAGGTTATGTTATAAACTTATTTTTAGTAAATAATGTAAGGTTAAGAAAGATACTTAGTTACACATAAAATATGTAGGCAAATCACGCGAGTGCACGAGCGAGGCGTTTTGTTTCGTTTGGCTTACATAAAAAAATATTTTTATTTGTGGTGTACCTCCAAAAATTTTCATTTTCCTAGAACCTTGAACACAAAAAGTTAGCGGAACACTGCTGTACGGTACTGTACCGTACGTTATGGTATGGTACTGTACGGTACGGTACGACACGATACGAATCAATACAATAAAAGCCTATAATGTCCTACTGCTGGGCTTGTGCCCATTGTTCTCTTATCGAAGAACCGGCAGTATCATTACGCTTGTTCAAGGCAATGAGGTCTAATGTAGTACTTAGTACATATAACGCAATGGCTCAAGGACGTTTTTTTGATACAACGTTTATTTCGATATACAGATTTCCCATATAACCAGAGCGTAGATGGATGGAGCGTAGACGTGTGTAATGAATATATACAAACTTCAGTTACGTTTATTAAAAACCATAGTACCCAAGAATATTAAAACTAAACATAAAGATAATTTAAAGAATTATTCAAATATTGTAACCTTATGTGATACCGCCATGTAAACCTCTTTTCGACCTATTCAAACTTCTTTTAATATATTTAAATTCTTCATTTAAATCTGGCGGCGTGTTCCCTTTTTCGCACGCATGTCAGTCATTCATTTTGTCATGTCATCAATAAAATAAATTAAAATCGCTCCGCCTTGTAAATAAAATAACATAAAATATATCGCGCCCGCAACACATTATAAATATATATAATTTATAAATAACCCGCTCCGCACCATATATATAAAATAAATATAATAAATACATACACATCAAATAAAATACTATAAATATAAAACTACTTATATAATAACTGAAGTGAATTGAAGTGTATTGAGGAGCAGAGGAGCAGCTGCATTTCACGCCCATTAACCAGGTACGTGCGTGCTCATTCTCAAATTCCCCGCAACATTATGAGAATATTTGACAAGGTAAAATTTTTAATAGTAACGGAATGCAACAAACCAGAACTATTAGTTAAAAAACTAGATTTAACAACATGAGTTTGAGATCTGACGCATGTAAATATGGTTACGAGTTGCAGAACTCGAATTAAAATGCCGTTAGAATTACTATAGAATTTAATAGAACTATACAAACACGTATAACACAGGTACAAATATAACTGAACACAATCAGTCCAAACGTAATGCACGATTCAATAACACGCGCAAAGTCCATTACTAAATAGATTATCGAATGTACACAACTCTTGCCTCGCGGCTGGTTATCGCTCGACTGCCCCCCTCTATCCACCAGGCCCTCCTTTTATGCTCCACAAATGCAAATGCAAATGTATGTTCGTCCGGCAACGCCACCACAGTTTCCTAGAATTAGCTTGTAACACCTGGCTAATGATGCTAATAAGCATGTACAATAGGACAATGGGCCGTATGCCAATAAACAAGTAAACAAACGAAGACGAGGTCATAAAGGTATTACAATTGGTTCAAATGCCGACAGGTGATAAATGTGCTTTGTTTACAGATATGCAGGTGGCCCAAATTGTAACAATATATTACTCCTAAATATAATAACGTGTATGCGAGGAATATATGATATAAATCATTGTAAATGATCTACCAGACTACCTGCAATCAAAGTACAAAAATCTATCAAATATAATCTGAAAAGATTCTATATTGATTCCCAAAGTGGACCATCAGTCTCAGATGTGCAGACCTGGGATTAAAAGAGAACCATATACTAGAATGATGATAGCCTCGCTTCTCTTATCAAATCAGAACTAAACACTAGAATGATGATAACAATTCTTCGCCTCTGCTCCTATTTTTGATATAGCAATAATGTGTATACGACTCTCTGCGGCACGAATATTTTTAAAAAAAGTAAATAACAGCAAGTATCAAAGACTTTTCATCGTGCTATAAAGAAACATTACCCTCGTGACTTACGAAACATTACAAACTTAAGACATTCATGTAAAGACTAGAAGGTCAATCTTGAAATAAAGACCGTCGCAAGTAATTCTCGTAAATGAGAATTTATTTACCAACCTAAAAAATATCCAGCAAGGAGGCACTTTAATTTAAAACTTTTGGACATAAAGCGAAAATTACAAAGTAGCCACTTTTCAAGTTTTCACTAGCTTGCTAACGTACCAGTTTGTTTGAGCTTTGACTTTAGTAACTGTTGGTTCCTTTCTGAATATGGGCATAGAATAATCAGAAATCTGGCTTGAAACAAAGGTCTAAGGCATCATATGTAATAACCTAAGATCATCCGTATTGTTACGAGTCGTGAGACTCGAATTAAAATGCCGTTAGAATTACTACAGAGTTTATTAGAACTATACAAACACGTATAACACAGGTACAAATATAACCGAACACAACAAGTCCAAACGTAATGCAGAAGGTTGTAACTCAATAAAACGCGCAAAGTCCGTCACTTATTAGATTTCCGATTATAGTACACACGTCTCGCTTTGCTCGTGGTTCTCGCTCGACTGACTCCTATCTCCATCAAGCCATCGTTTTATACTGCATAAATGCAAATATGTCTGCCCGGTAAGCGTCGACGTAATTTCCTAGAAACCGTAATCCGCACACCTGGCTAATTATGCCTGCAAACGGCCATAAACGTTCTCCACAATAACAAGAGAATAAAACAGAGATGTAGAAAATAACAGAGCTATCTTTTATTTTGTGTACTGACGGACACATGAAATTAAAGAGCAAGCTGATTACATGTAATGGAAGATCAATGTCTTAAGTGTAGATTAAGTTTTAAGAGTCATTTTTTTTTATAAATAATATTCTTCTTATTGACATAATATTTTGTAAAATGAATAACATTTATTGTATATTTGCCATTTCTTATAATGGTAATTATGGATTTTTTAAAATAATTATTTGAGATTTATGTACTACGTATTTATATTTAGACACAAAATATTTTTGTTATTGAATTAATATAAATAAATAGATTTGACACACGTTACAATTATTAAACACATTATATTTTAATATTTTTGCTGTTTACCTCGTTATGATATATTTTTATTGACTTATTAATGTTGTATTGTATGATAAAAACGAACATCTTTAACCCGAATTAAATTTAACGGAAATATTTTTAAGTACCTAAATTTATTCTGTATCTTGCTTTGGTATATTTATTACTATATATTTTATTCTAAGATTTAGATTGTCAAATATCAACGCTGTTAATGTACAGTTGTAAATAATGTTACGAGCCACAGGACTCGAATTAAAAATGCCGTTAGAACTACTATAGAATTTATTAGGACTGTACAAAGACGTATAAAACAAATTCAAATAAAACTGGATACAACCAGTTCACACTGCACGATTCAATGCAATTCGACACGCGTAAAGTCTGTCGTCTATATCGCTAATCGAGAGTACTACAAACGTCTTACTCGTCTCGTAGTCGTCGCTTGACTGCCCGCCCCTCCATTCGGGCACCGTCTTATACTAACTACACAGTACAAAAAAAAGATTAACAGCGCGCACTGAGTTTCCGAGAAATAGTAATTTGCAAACCTGCAAACGGCTAACAAAGTCGAAAACAATAACAATAAGGACTAGTTCGACGCTAATGATGGCTATAAAACAAGTAGAAAAACAATAGCACGTTTTTCTTAATTGAAAATTCAAAATACAAAAGAATCCTTAATCCGGGAAGACAATGAACTGCGCTTACAACAGGCAGCTGTGCGCTTATCTTTGACGGCATGTAACAATAATATTTTCTAAGCTAAATTTCTTATAGAATGTTGTAAGTAGCGACCCTAACAACCCAACTGAGACTCCACTTTCAAGGTCAGTGAATATTACTATACTGATTATCAAATTGATCTCTCAAATTGAGACATAAAATTTTTGAATGTGTTTTTTATTTGACTCTTGTGTATCGCACTTAGAAATATTCTATTTCTTTCTTTCACTAATATATGTTACTAGCTTCTGCCCCCGACTTTGTCAGCGTGGAATAGTTAAAAAAAAAACCCCCGGTTTTGAAACATTCTTCATTGGTGCTCCGCTCCTATTGGTCTTAGCGTGGTGATATATAGCCTTTCTCGATAAATGGGCTATCTAACACTGTAAGAATTTTTCAAATCAGACCAGTAGTTCTTGAGATTAGGGCGTTCAAGCAAACAAACACTTCAGATTTATATATTAGTATAGATAAGAAGAAGTGCACTTCTGTTGAATTCTGTGGTATGTAGGAGAGTATGGAGGAAAGGTAGACGGGTCAACTTGGTTGGATGTTGGGTTAAAATGTGCGAAATTTATTGTGCCAGGGTGGGTTTTTGGGGCATCTTTCTAAAATATTGTCCGCAAAGTGTTGTTGTTTTCAACGAATTACGCTCGAAATATATTTCAAAATATTGCTCTTAATTTACTCAGTTGTAGGGAATAATATTTTTATAACAAAAATTATGAAATTAACTAGCTTAGCTTTAAATCATATATGGGCAACCGGTTCCGGCCCGCTGTAAGGTATGATCCGGCCCGCGAGACATTTTGAAAAAACTCAATCAAAAAATATTACATTAGTTACTTATACTCATGAGAGTGACAGTGAGGCGGCAAACATCAAATCTTTTGATGTTTGCCGCCTCACTCTTTGATAATCGCCGCCACTCGGCTTGCTTGATTGAATTCTTTGAGGTTTGACGCCTCACGGGCGACACATCAAAAGATTTATTGCTTCTCAATTATTCTAAATTCTAGTTTATTTAAAAATATTATCACTACTTTAAAATGCACTAAGTACTTTTAAACGCGGCCCGGGAACGTATTTGCACGGTAAAGCTTGGCCCTCAACATGTCAAAGGTTGCCCATACCTGCTTTAAATGGAATTAAAATGTACTTGTTCACAGTATTGGATCGACAAAAAGTTTATTTAAATTTAGTGATATTTGAAATTAATATAGGTAAAATGAGATTATTATCAAACTAGCTATACTCGTGACATCGTTCGTGGAAGACTATATCTTCTGAGGCAGAAGATAAAGTGCGCCATCTTTTTCGCTATATTCGTCTATCCCGCGGAAACTACGTCATTTATCGGGATAGAAAGCATCCTAATCGTTAACTGATGTTGGGATGTACGCTAAATATGTGTCGAGTTTCATTTAACTCCGTTTAGTAGTTTCATGCGATGCTCCAACAAACAGGCAGACGGACAGACAAAAATGATAAGTTGAATTTTTATAATGATATTCAAATGTATGTATATATTTATCTATAAAATTTATATATTTTTGTAGATATGTATTTGTATGTTATGTATACATTATTATATACTTATTACTAGAATGTAAGAAATTGTACTATGTATTATGTATACGACCATTGTCATTATAATCTAACATTATAAACGTATTTTAAAACAATTTTGTATATATCACTGAACTCCTAAACGGTCGGACCGATTCAAGTTGAAGTTGATTCGAGAATGGTTTAGATTCACAATTGGACCAGGTAGGTGGCGCTGGTATCGGTATCCAGGATTCTGACGAATTTTCTTGTGTTTATATGAATGGGTCCTTCAGTGGTTTAAATCCACAATCAGACACTGTAGGTGGCGCTATAATCGAGACCGAGATATCTATTTTTCAGAACAGAACAACATCTGCTGGTCCGCTAGTTTTATTATAGATTTAAGGCTCGCAGCAACGCCAACGTCCTTGCGGATTTTTCGATAATGATTTTTCGGGCGATAACGGAGATTCCATAAACACGGTCGTTTTTCAGATGCATTCTTATTTTATTGTGAATGAAATGAAATAATAACAAAGACATCAAAACTAAAATACACTATGCAGGAGATCACTGCCAACGGAGAGCGTGCCCAGAACGCTGGCTGCATCGCCGCGCTGTATGGCAATACTTATTTGTTGTGAAAAATATGAGCCAGCCTTCTTATCATGGGTAGTATCAAAGAGTTTCCTACATATGTCTTTAAAGAAACTCTTTGCCGACGGACCCTAAGGGCCTATTAATATAATAAAATAATATTTAAAAATAATAATAAATCCAGATTAATTATTTCTCTTTTCTAAAGATGAAGATATTTTTTATTCTGTTTTGAAAAAAAGTGAAAGGTTTGGTGATTTTTTTTCTTAACTTAAAATAATTAAATAATAAATTATGTCATTTTTTTTAGTAAATTATTGATCAGTAAATGCTAACGACAAGTTTTTTTCGTTTGCACCCTACTTTCGATATTTTGCGGCAATAGGAGCCTTATTAAACAACTCGTCAGTATTCTCAGAAAATAATCAATTTTTCACCTGACCATTGACAGTGTAAATTTTGAAGCTTGTTACTTTAAAAGACGCTTTTCCAAATTCACAGACAGGGGTAATGACTCGTGAATGATTGATCGCTTCAACATTGGAACGGCGGTCGTAATTATTCATTTTTCCCCTTTTAAAATGTTTTCTTTCGACGGTAATTTATGACGGTGTTATTGAAGACGATTTGTATTAAATATGTAGATATAACTTTATTTTAAAAGATTTAAGTCGTTATTATAAGCAGAATTATGTAGCAGTAAATTGTTAAACGGGGATAGTTTGTTAATGCAGGAGTCTTGTAATTTTCATACATAACATTGATAAGTTTTTATTCAAAATAAGTTTCACATTTCGTTTGGGATAATACACATTTTTCTTTCTGCGTATGTGTAAGTTTGTAGAAGTTTTTAGTAAAGAGCTTCAATACATAAATAATTTAAAATCTGAGATTTACCTGTTGTTCGATTGAATGCTTGATTATTTTGAAAAATGCGCTTGTAAATAGTTAGATTCGACTCACCGATAGCTCGTTGTTGACTTTGATTTGAAGAAAGTGAAATGCAGTATCGTATGGACGGTGGCGCCACTCGTAGACGTGTTGAAATGTCGATTTGATTGACACTCGCGAATTTACAGTGACGTTTAGACGAGCATTTTCGAATCGCGGGAATTTAAATACAAGCGTTTAATAGCAAAGCCTACACCTATACTAATAATATCTATATATATACAGCTTAATTTACAAAAGATAAAAACTACGAATAGTAAATAGGTTCCATATCACCGTCAGTTGGGATCGTTCCCAAAAAGCTGGCCGCATTACCACGTTGTATGGCAACGCTTATGCGTTGCCCAAATTACAGGCCAGCGTTTTGGTTTCGTGAGACATCTGAGTTTCACTGAAGAACATTTTTTGAAGGCCACACATATAATAATTCGGGTCTCCCACTATTAGGGAACGGACAGTATATCCGCTACAATTGTCCAAGGCGTCTTGGTAGGTTTGATACATCGATTATCTCGATGTGAAAGTTTCATCACGATATTTTCTTTCACCGTTATTAGCACGTGATTCTTGTAACAATATGCACATTAGGGAAGAAAACTGCTTAAGTGGTGCCTGCATTACGAATAGAATTCGAACCCGCGCCTTTGAGTTTGGGACGCGTGCGCTAGCCATTATGCTACCACGACATGTTAAAAATTAAATCTACTTCTATTCGTTATACAACACCGCTTCGCAAGGTATTATCGTTGTTTAAGGAGAAGAAGTGCCAAAAACTCCCCCATCAACACGTCTAGCTAAAAATTGTTTCTTTTTTTTAATAGATACAGAAATATGTTATACGCTTACTTTTTGAAGAATTAATAGAGTTGTGGCAAATATTACATACTCAATAAGACAAAAACATAATAAGAGAAAAGAAAATATTACCGTCGTAATGATGATAAGCCATACTAAAAATTCTTACTGCAACATATCTCTATAATTTTGCTTTTAGCATAATCGTTACGCAGGTATTTATTTATTTAGGTTTATGGCTTGGCAGCTAGGCCTTTAAGCCAGATAAACCAGCCTTAGATTATAATGTAGTTTCTTCATTTTCTTAAGCCTATGTGTAACACAGCTGAACTGTAGGTTATCAGCTGGTGCCATTCAACGGAGTTCTTGTGACAACTCAAAAGGCCACATTCGACTATACAGTTCACATTTCTCGCAAAACACATAATTACTACTCAAAAGCTATTCTTCATTTTAGAGTAATTTCACATATTTTTGGAAAATCAAACTGCACAGCACAACATCTCCTTTCAATTCCCGCCAAAAACTCGTTACGCGGGTAATTTTAAATAATTGTGTTAAATCGACGTGACATTACAAGAAAATGACGGTTTAGCTATCAATTCTAACATACTATTTTTTGTAAGTTTTTAATGCTTAATAACATTTAATAATTAATAATCTACGGCCTCTGTGGTTTTGCGGGTTAAGCCTTTACCGGCTTACCTCACTGCAACGCAGAGGCTCCGGGTTCGATTCCTGGTATAGTAAATTTCGGAAACGTATTTTCTCCATTATTTACTATGGTCTGGGTGTCTGGGATCGGCCCCAGAGTGGTCCGTTGTATATTACCCATAACACAAAAGTAACTTGCTTAATTTGGAGATATACAGTGTGTGTGTGTTTGTCTGCTGATTATTATTATTATGTTTTATGTAGCTAGTTTAACTTTGGTGGTGTTGTCCACAGATTTAAAAAAAACTCTACAAATCACTGATCAACATCTTGTTTGCTGATTAGCATTGAATTAAGCACCTGTCTTTTCTTACTTTGAAATTGGCTAAATCAATGCCAAAGGCGTTGTAGCCATAATTTAAAAAAAACATGCTGTTTACGTCTGTTGTCAATCTCATAAATGGCATTGTAATGAGGTTGGCCGTTGTGTCGCACGAACAAAGTGATGAGTACGTAGTATATATATATATACATCACAGAGTACATTAATATAATAGGAAAATATATATTAATAGCATAGAGAAAGAAACCAGAATTGACAATATCAGTCCTTGAAAGTATTGTTTGTTCAATATATTTGCGATCTTGTTCGCTATAGGGATGACAGACGATCATGACGATGGCAATGTGCATTTTTGCCAAAATAGCTACACAATTCTAATTAAAATGACATTATTAGCACACATTGTCATATAGTCCTTACATGTATAAAGACGTAATGTATAATATAATAATATATATAATATTTTAATGCTTTCGACTGGATTAATCACTACATTTTCATTCCCAAGCACAGGATCCCATGAATGACGCAAACGACGTGCAGACATGCAAAATATGCATCGAAAACTCAGCACAAATAGATTTATTTCTGCCCATCCATTAGAACTGCTATGATTTATGTTACACAAACACGAACAGTATCATAAAATTGTTATAGAACCATTTTATTGGCTCCTAACGGGAAAACGCTCTGTTTTATGTTACTCCATGTTTGATTTGACTTCTCTTTCATGTGTTAATATTGCAGCGCGCGTCGTAAATCATTCGATTTCATGCTTTGAAATTAATAAGATTAAATTACATGATATTTATGAACGTGGTTCAAATATCTATGAGAAAAACATAACCTTCATTAAGGGCCGTTTTTTTAATCATGAAATAAGGGTTAGTCATCAAAAATGAAATGTCATTTGCATGAATAAATCTTTTGAATACACTCAGGTTATTTATTTATTTAATAAGGTCACCAGCAGTTTTTTATATTTGATCAATTAATGGTCTTATGACTAAGGTGTACAATGCGATGTAAAAACTCTAATAATGAAGATAATAAACCTGCAGGGGGGGAGCTTTGTGGCGAAGCCATAGACGAGTAGCGACACCTCGGACCTCACGGAGTGGAGGTCGCTAGAGCTAAGACTTAAGCTCCAGGGGTGGAAGTGATAAATGGGATAACGTCGGAAGTAGCTTCGGTGAACCTGCAGTCCACCTCTAGACACACCTTAGTCAGTCACACCCATGTTGCCCTCGCCAATCTTGGCATTTTTAGGTGCCCATGCATTAAGTGGTGAGACGCTGTCTGCCCATTTTTTCATGTTCCTTGAACATGGCGACAGGCAGACGCCATAGTCCCTATAGTCAAGCTAGTTATAACTAATAAGTTTAATTTTTAGCCAAACGTGTTGCTGTGGAGTTTCTTGCCGCTTCTTCTCCTTAACAGCAATAACACGTTGCGAAGCGGTATACATAGACTAGGAAGTAAAATTAAATTTTAACCTATATGTATGACCTTCAAAAAGTGTTTCCAGTGGAACTTATTTTGAATAAAAAAAATTGAATTTGAATTTAATCTCAGAATCCCCAGTGCCACTTGCAGTTGACCCCAATAGCCCGGTAACTTTTATTCTCATTTCTACAATAGTCCAACACTGGCCGGGGCTTGTTCTTGAGTGCATTATTATATGGTGTGTCACGGCACATTTACGGCAATTTGTTAAGGAGCCTCTATGTGTTGGCCTTCCCATGGCATACAAGCCCTCCAAAAGTCCGGGCCATTTTTATGGTCCGTGATCTACATGGTCCAGTGACATACAATAAGATAATAATATATTTATATCTAAATTTTTTTATAAAAGAATAAATTGTATGTATTTTTTTATTTGTATCGTGTTTAAAAATATAAAACCTTTGAATAACAATAAATACAAAGATAATAAAAAAGTGGAAGATATTGAAATTTGTCTGTACGTCAGTCTATATATATCAAATTAACGTCTTTTTGGGTCGAATAAATATTTTTATAAAATATTTTTTTGCATTCATAGTAAATATCCGTAACATCGCTGCTGCTATTGCAAATTCTACACATTCTAAAAGTAGGGGAATTGGCACCTAGTACTGTTGCTCTTAATGGGCGAAAGAGGAGCTTAGAGGTTGTCACGGTGATTTCGACGGGATTCTTAAGCGAATTGGCTCAATCATTGAGGGGACTCAATATAATTTATGCGACTGATAAATTTAACCTGATGATTGAAACATCGACCCTAAACCTAATGATCCATAAAGTCCTACTGCTGGGCACGAGCGTCTCCATTTTTAACCGACTTCCAAAAAGGAGGAGGTTCTTAATTCGAATGTGTGTTTTGTATGTTACGCGATTTCTCCGTTAATTGTGGACCGATTTTCAATTTTTTTTTATTCGAAAGAGTAGGTATACTCCTGAGATGGCCCCATAGTCACTAAATCAGGATCTGATGAGTAGATCCCAGAAAAATCCAGAGCAACCTTCGAATATTATAGACATGTATAACGTTTTGGCCAGGTAGTAGGGTATTTGCCCGCCTGGATGGCTACCACCACTGGTTTAGAGTATGCCACCATAACAACCTTGAGTTGTGTTCCGGCATTAGCGGCCAGGCTCCAGTCTTCCTTTAGAGAGGGGCAGCACATTGGTACCACCACTATTGGTGTTACAAATGTTTATAGGCGATAGTAACCGCTCCCCATCAGGTGGGCCGTCTGCCTTTCTGCTGATAAGATCAGCAATAAAATAAAAAAATAAAAAATAACGTGATTATTTTTTTCTAAAGCTATTCAAGTATTTACATAACTAAAACTAGAAATAAAAATAACAATATGGGAGCTGCATAGGTCTAGTCATCGCAGCGGACAACGAACTACTGTTTAGCACTTTCTTTTTTATTAGACTTGTCTTTATGTTGTTGGTCCAAAGACCTCACAACTTTACCGGGGGATTCATTAGCACAACACGGGAGCGCACTTATTAATAGTTGCTCTATCTCGCTCGCACATCATCCGTCTCGCTCACGCATTGTGCTGTATATTGTACTAGCTGTACGACTTGTTAATATTTGTACTTAAGGTTACCGTATCAAAAATAAATTAGTTCACATCAGCACTCGATAGTGAATACTACTCTCTGCCATCTGAAGTATCATTTAACCTCTACCTTCCACTGCTACAACAAGAAACAAAACCGACTTCAATAGTAACTAAAAAACAAAGTGGACGAAGTATGACAAGGGGTAGGAGGGGGTTCTAAATTTCGTGACGTCACATTTCAAAATCTAATATGTTTAACCTAATTACGCAAATGCCGCTCGATGTAATAATAATAATAAAGCCCGTTTATTTATTTCCAATCTACAATTGTTATTATATGCTTCTTCTAATATAGTATGTTACAAATATAACGTGTAGTGATAAGTTTTAAATATAAGTCTATGTATATAGGTATATAAAGTTTTCTTTTTTCTTTTACTCGCTATCGTTACTTTCTTCAGTACCATTGATCGGAACCCCTTCTTGGGTAAAGGCCTCCTCCAGCTTCTTCCAGACCTCTCTATCCATAACTTTCTTTCTCCATTCATTTCCTGCTATACTTTTTATATCTTCTATCCATCTCTTTCTAGGGCACCCTCTTATCCTTTTTCCTCTTGGTCCCTTCCATATAGTTGTCTCTAGTGTCGATCTTTTGTCTGTGTATCTTGCTATATGTCCTGCCCACTGCCACTTCTGTTTTAGGGCATATTGTAAGCTGCTCGATGTAAAATTGCAATTTTCACATATTTATGTGATGTCACACTAGGGAGGGAGGAGTCTCACGAATGTGACCAGTTGTTGCAAGGGCGTGGGAGTGTGTAGTGAATACAGTTACCTAGTTTATAGTTGTGGGTCTTTTGTATTCTTTGCTTTGCTTAATATACCATGATCCTGGTTATCACGCGCTCGGGTTCCTAACTCAATTATTTACTTATACATGTGTTAACGCCGACCTATTTGGTCACCGCCTCTTTGTCTCATCTTTTCTTTCGCCGCATCTGTCACTATGTAATGTGACATGGATTACGTCCGACCGCTGAACGCACGAACGCTTATATCAACCCGCACGCTGGAAAGGTGCACGCTGTACTGTTCTAGCTGGTCTACTAGTCGAAGGAACCGCAAGACTCAAAGGAAGGATGACGAGGAATAAGTGCCTGCCCCTGCGAAACCCGCATCTTTCGTAGTGTACCTGGCGCGGCGACCTATCCTGTAAGTCCTTTCCTTCTTCTTTTATCCCCGCTCCCGCCCGCGCTCACAACATGCTTACTAGAAACTTTTGCAATAAAACTAATTAATTTATGTAATTCTCTCATATACTAAATGCAGACCAAGTTCAAGATCCATCTTTTGGCATTTGACTTTTGACAAGTGCTACTTTAACAAAAACATAGGCTACGTTCCATCAGGGACTCACAACGACCACGTTCACGATCGCGATTTTTCCCGTTCCATTTGCTTGCCGGCGTTACAATCATAAACCCAAGTGGAACGGCTATTCGACCCACCTCTTGACACGGGTCGCCGTGAGCGTTGTGTGATCGAAAATGAGGACGTCATTAGTGACATTTTCGCCACGACCACAACAACCGCGGTCACCTTGTGGAACGGCTAACGGAGCATTTTGGGCCTTGTGAGCTACTAATGGAACGCCCTGTTTGTGGTTGTGCCGAGGAACAACTCCTTAAAATTCTTCCTCCCCATCCTCGTCATCCAGAAATGAATAAACTTTCAAATGAACAATGCGCAAACAAGACAAACGTTCATCTTCGTGTCAGTACTGTCACCGCAATAGATAGTAAAATGATTGTAGGAACAGAACGTATAAGTCCATTATAATTTAATTCTCCTAAGCAAATCCTAGTGAGTGTGTAGAAGATGTGGCGAGGTAAGTTAATCTTCCCTTGCTTCTTTTACCACGTCTCTTTGCCTTCTCCCGGCCATCGCATCGTGCCCGCACGTAGCAACAACATTTACTACGTTTATTATTCATATATAATCATAATTTCTGATCATAAATTAAATATATAACTAGCCATTTTAATTTCCTTATTTATTTAAATTTAATTAGTCAAATACTGTATGATCTATTTTTTGTATCGTTAATCAATGCCTATATAGCTGTGTTAGCCAGGACGTAAGGATGCGAATAACCAATGAGAGTTGTGTGTAAAACTCGCTCCCATTGGCTGGAATTCAAAATGTAAAAAACTGAATTCTATAACGGGTTTTTGAATTCAGTTACCAGAGACTCTTTGTTCTACTGAAAAATATTTACGATAGGTGAAATAACAGTCATTTTAAGATTGAATTTATATTCATTCTAGGGCCTTTCACCGCGTCCAGTATTATAGCACTCTCTTCAAGGGGGGTCAAAAATCATGAAATTCAGGGGAACGTAATTTGTGAATGGCCCCTAAGGCAAGCGAACGAATAGTAGGATTAGAAACCGGTCATAAGTTGCCACGGTTGTAATAGTAAGTTAGTTTATCTAATCTAATATGTCGTAAATTAAAAACTCGAAGCATTCATAAAATATTTTAAATGAAATTTCATATTAAACTATCTTTATATAATTTATGTATAAATATGACGGGATGTTAGTAATAAATAACCCCCACGGTTCAGTGAGTAATTGTTGTAAATATGTCATCGAGGTTTGATTCATGTGCATTAATAAGCGGCAATAAAGCGTGACTTATCGCATGTGGAAATAGACAGGTCAACGTGGTTAGTGATGGGACTTGTCGATAGTGTCTTTTAACAATAATCGATGAAACACTACTGATGGTTTTAATCGATAAGTCATTTTAGGTAACCAGTCTTAGGGCTGCTTGGATAACGATCGTCTTTAAATAAAAATTAGTTACTCTCTAAATGCGTTTAAAATTAAATGTATTTATGTTGCCTTGCATAAGGCACTCTCTCGTGATTTTTAGCTAAATGTGTTTAGCTGGTCGGTAAAACACTCACATGGATTCCGTTCCACGGTTCGTTCGATTATTTCGAGTAAAAACACGAAATCAGTATTTTCTATTTCGGTCAATATTTTTTTTTGCGTAAAAAGGAATATGTCTGTTAATGTCATTTTGTCATTCGAAATACATATATCAACCATCTGTGTTCTGTCATCTGTCTTTACGTTTCTCCGGCTCATATACCACGGTTGTGATTATATTTTGATGTTCATAATAATATTAATTCTGTGAATTAAGATGACGTCTGTAAATATGTCTAAAAAACTGAAAGGTGTTGGAACGCGTGCTCCTACCTTTACTGCACAAGATCAAGTACTATTGTTTAATAATATGAAGCTCTACAATCATATAATCGATCGATCAAAATTAAATCGGACATGTATCAACGCTGCACGATAAGGATATAAGTTAAGATATAACCGTCAACGCTGTGCTGAATGAACTAGCTTCAGGTAAAATCCGAACACATCTGGCAGTTCTATTGTTTAAAACAGAATGCATTTCTATTTTTCGTCCTTAAATGCATTTAGGGCAGTTAAATACCCATTTTTGGGTGATTAACTTTGACAGTTCTTTAAACATGTTTAGCGACAAATTTTGCGGTGTGCAAGACGCTAATCGTGTTTACGGGTGTTAAGTGCGTTTAGTGTTTCTTAAATGAATTTAAGGAACGTTACGCAAGCGGCCTTTAGTGTCTGCGATCAGTCTTAGAGTTGTCGATTGCGTATTATCCAATAACACAAACGTGACTTGCGTCGATCTGGGTTATATGGTTACAATGTATGTGTATAAAACACATCACATTTATGTTATTTTATTCATACAGTTAGGATTTTTTCATCATTTTTATGCGTACAGTTTATTCTTATCGATTTATTTTTCATTTAAAATCTTGATCGAGATGGCCACGTCACAACTACTATATAAATTATAATTTGGGAATCCTGTCACGCTTGATAAGTTCATTGACTAACATGTATGAGTTAAGTGCTCTCGGCAATGTTAAACTTTAAATCGACATTTTATTATTCAAAACATAATATTTTTTAAACGCGGAAATATGGATAGTAATTTGGGACTCATCTATTATTAGGATTTTATTTTATTTTATTAGGAAATTTGCTTTCAGTTATCAATTATTCGAAAAAGGTATAAAAGGGAAAAAAATAACATGAATAATAGTAATATTATTAATTTAATTTATTAAACATACTTAAAAAATATTAGTTGTATATTGAAAGTTCTAGTTATATTCTTTTCAATTTCGTAAATTTCGTGACATTCTTATTGTAAGTTTTAAATACCACCATAATATTGCCAGGTGGTAGCGTATTTACCTGTCTGGATGGCTACCACCCCTGGTTTAGAGTATGCCGCCGAAACAAACTTGAGTTGTGTTCCGTTATTAGTGGCTAGGTTCCAGTCTCTCTTTAGAGAGCGGCAGCACATTGGTAGCACATTTGGTGTTACAAATGTCCATAGGCGATGGTAACCGCTTTCTATCAGGTATGCCATTTGTCTATCTGTCGAACTCATGCAGTAAAAAACCACACATTGACATTCATATTGTATACTTGACTCTACTGACCCTAGAAATATTAATCTAATATACTCGTATACATGGAGCGTGAAATGATTTATTAATATATTCTAAGTCCAATTGATTACCTTTTTAAAAATACTACTATCGTAACATCTTACTACATACATCTTTAGAGACATCGATAATTTTATCTGAACTAGGTATATCACTATACCTCGCCTGGCACCTGTCTGCAATAAAGCATATCAGCTATAAAAACAAAACCACTGAAATAACCAGAATCCTTTCATCTCTAGTTGTGTTGCTATTTAAGTATGATGCTTTCCAATAAGGTCTATTTATTTTAGTTAAAATGTTTTTTCTATTAACCTGTAATTTTATAAGATTACAGAAACTATATTCTATAACTTCGGTTACTTGATTATTTTATTGAAAGCTATATCTACTCTACATTATTTAATTTGGTTCGGTTAATTTTAATTATTGTCTACTTTTATTCTGGGGTGTCATTTGAGATAGTGTCTTATAGTATGGACTGTGGCTGTTTACAACAAACATAACGCGTGAAGGGCTGGGAGACGACCTGCAGCGGGAGGAAAGCATATATTTTTTATTAATTTTTCTTCTCTTTCTTGATTTTTTTCGTGGGATTAATAAAGGGGGATATCTTTTTATTCATTTCTTTCTTTCTTTTCAATAAACTTAATACTATTACATTTTCCTCGCTTCTATTATAGTCTTTATATCAATTTATCTATTATTCTGTTTTTATACTTTTTATGTTTCTTTTCTTATTTCTATTAATTTTAATCTCTTTTACGTAAACGAATTACACATTTCCTCTTATTACTGTTTATTTACACAATTCCATTTTGTTACTAGGTAAGCTTATTTAGGACGGCGGCATATTTACTTCGGCGTTCAGTCGACCGTCCCAGATATCACTACAAAAACAGAGTGGAGGCAGACCTGTCTGAGCTTTGAGCCGATAATTGGCAAGAAACTGCGCAGGATAGGGAAAAATAGCATGCTCTCGTTTCGGAGGCCAAGACTCACTTTGGATCGCTGAGCCAACGAAGTAATTAAGTATACTTATTATAATTTTTTACTTACCATATATACATTTTAATAACGTGCCTGCCAGCAATACAATGCTCTATTCAATGATGTCGATCCTTTTATAGGCAATTTATTTAAGTACATGACTCAAAAAATAACAACAACAAATCGAATTAAATGACGTTCTACTAATTTCATATATACTCGTATATTTTATTTTTATTATTTTGACTTTGATTTTATTTGTGTTATTATTTTGTATTTTTTTTAAATAATGACTTTTATATTTAACATGTATGACGATTTTTTTAAGAATGATATAGAAAAATAGACATATTGTATAGTTTTTTTTTGTGGTCTTGTATTATTTAATTCCTTTTTTTAAATCTAATTTTACAATATTGTATCAAATATATTATAATTTTCTTATAGTTTTATGAGCCAAATGCGTAACATGAATTATTTTTTATTGGAAACTTAGTTGATATTTGTATTAATTTATGTCTTTTATATTGTAAGAATTATAATTATTGTATGTTTCCCAATTAAATAAATATAACTAGGCTAGGACTAACTTCCCCTTAAGTACAAACCCGTCAAAGCAAAGTGTTCTGTTATACAAATTCATCCAAAATCCAGACGTGTTCATTGATCACTTCCGAGCGGTTGAACGTTTCATAATAGCTCATTACTGTGCGTAATTGATGGATTATGAATAGCGTTTAGTCCGTTTAATTAGGAACGATCAAAGCTTTGAGTCTGTAGCTATTATTTACAAAACACTGAATTTACTGCTTTCGGGTATTACGGCGAAAATGTGTCTCGATTTCTGTAATATTTCCATGACGTTTAATTTATTTTATATATATATATATGTGTATTGAAGTAATATCATTATATTAATTTGCCAGAATACAGTATGTAACAGGTGATAAAAGGTAACAACAAAACACTTAATATTTTTACAATTGTTATGGTGTTCAAATTAGAGAGAGAGAGAGAGAGAGAGAGATAAGAATTTATTGCACACCAAAATATACAATTACAAAAACAGACCATATTTACAATATTTTTCTAGGCAGGCGGCCTTATCGCTCAAAGCGATCTCTTCCAGGCAACCTAAATGAAAAAAAATTGAATCAGGCGATATAGGTGGTGCAGGAAAAAGGCAATAGATACATAAATACTTAAACTAGTTTAAGAAATGAATATACAAATACATACATATATACATAGTCATATATATACAATAATACATAAGTTATTATAATTAATGTATTAGCATGATTATATTCTGTTAATCAGACATAGCTATTTGTGGACAAATAGTATTTTCTGAGCAAATTTCTAAATATTGGTAAAGATTTGGCCTCTCTGACAGTAAGAGATGAAATTATTATTTTAACTGATTTAATTTAACATATTATTTAAAACATTTTGTATTCATTACCACGAATAAGAGTATATTAATTAGAAATAATCACAGCTACACTATCCCACAATATATGCATTTTTGTGGTACACTTTACTGAGAAATTATCACACTTTCAGATTTTGGCTTTTACATAGTAATTTCAACTTATTTCTGGATAGCTGACCCGTGCCCACTTCACTGGGCATCAGAAAAAAATTAAAAATACTTATTTTTAATCACAATCAAATATCCTTTATGTCACTAATAATAGCTTTAATAATAGTAGCTTTCCACTGGTGAAAGAATTTTCAAAATTGGTTTAAGAGATACAGAGATTACCCCCTACAACGTCACAAAAACAAAAATTTTACCTCTTTATTTTTTGTTGAGTTTAATTACCTACTAAGCGAATTCAAAATATTTCCCCTCCCGTACTACCCGTACCCCAGTGACGTCTACATCACATAAGCCTATCTAGCCGATTAGGGCGCGCGACGACCACGCAACTTTTTTCTAATACTTACATTTTTAAACTCGTAATATCTTTCGAATGGAATGTCCGAATTGAATAATTCAAAAAGTTATATAAAGATATTGAAGCAGTCTTGAATAGGAATTAATTTATTTCGATAAGGATGAATACCAAGATATAAATAAAGAGCCTTTTCCAGCGGCGACGTTTTAATTCAATTTTTTAAATAAAAGAATACTTATTGTGGCATAAATATAATAGTTAGACATATGCTGTCGCGACACTTTTTGTAAATAATAATGTGTTCTGCAAAGTTGTAGTACATTATTTTATTCTATCATCAATAGTTTTCGCAGCGCCCGTGATTTTAGGTATTTTTTTTTACACTTTGGGTTACAACTATTGGAGTTTTATTAAAGATCCTTAATTTTTTTGAAAGTCAAATTTCTTGGGATTAGTAGGTAGGTTTTGGTATATATCCTGGTAAAGATTTCAGTTAATACCGTTGTGTACCGATATGTGAAGACAAGGAAGGAAGAGGAACTTACCCGGTTTTTGATCCTTGCACCTGGACCCCGCACAGTTTTGATATTTTTGATTATATTTCAGTTTTAACTTCCACATACGTGTCGACTAAGAGAGAGAGAGAGAGAGAATTTTAGTTGACAGCTTTATCGTTTTGCAGTCGACCGCATATAACGTATACAGATGGCGCCATCTCTTGACATCTTCAGGGTATTTCCCTTTTTTTGCAGAGTTTATGGAAAGGGAATGGTTTAAAAGGAGTTGAGGTTTATTATAGGTCGACACATCCCTTATAAATATGCCAATAATAAAATATTCTTAAAATATCCACCTCATACATACACCCTTACAATAGACGTTCACCCGCGGCGCGTTCACCGAGGCCTATTCAAACAGGGATATTATAGTAAACACAGTCGTATTTATTCGGTATACCGAACATGAACAATTCAATTCGTAGGCTACTAATTGGGTATAAATAGTCGTTGAAATATTCAATAAGAGTCCTGTTTCGATTATATTCTTCAATTTGGGGATCTGTTCATCGTTTGATAGTTTAAGCCATGACTTACTAGACTCACATGGACATCTTCTGTATCCAACAAATAAACGCCTAAATCTTACGTGACTATAGGTAGCAACTAGAGGATAGATATCATAATAAACGTTGAATAGAACACCAATAATGCACAAAAAATATTTAGTTAAATGAAATGTGAATGGACTTACAAGAAGCAGTACCGCCAACATTTTAATAAATGTTACGTTTTGTTAAGTTTATAAAATACTAGCGGTCCCGGGTTCGCACGTGTGGACATTTATTTTTTAAACATTTTGGGACAAACGTATAAAAATAACCCATGTTACTTAGGGATAATGTAGCATTCTAAGGGTGAAACAATTTTTGAAATCGGTTTAGTAGTTTTTGAGTTTATTCGTTACAAACAAACAAATCTCTCCTCTTTATAAGTATAGAAGTATATATGGAAACGTGAAAAAGAAAATTACAATGTTGACAATGACAGACACTGAGATTAACAATACTTTAATCATAAAAAACAACGAAGATATAATACCTACTCTTATCATAAATATTAGAACCAATAAAAAGATTTTACATCTCTAAACAATCTGGAAACAACTTGGATCAAAGTAGTTTTAAACTTTACTGTCAAATAGTTAAACATATTTTTTTGTGGAACAATATGTTTTGTGACTTAGTTTGAAAAGGTAAGTAAGATCTGCTTGCAGAACGTTAAATGAATCAATTTGAAAACTGGCGAACCTTTTCATACCGCGACTGTACATACCTATATAAAACAAATAATGCCGTCAAAACAAAAAATCTTGCATTGACACCGAACATATACGTAGGTACCTTCTATACGGCTAGCTAAAACTCTTTGCTTACATCAATTGCCATTCTAAAGAGTACCCTCATTTTTAAAACAGTAAGTACGTAATATATTTGAATTATTCAAATATATTTGAATTATTCAAATATATTACGTACGGAACCTTTAAAAGGTAGAAGAGCCAAATTTTTCACATTAATACTACGATTGTAAATCAAACCAACTGGTGTGTAAATAATCGATTCCAATGAATCCTTTATTGTCAATTTTGTATTGTTTTTGATCGAATTAAAACGTATGCAAATATTTGATTAATCGATTATTATATTTTGAACTCTTTATTGAAATTTACATGCAAACAAGGGTTAGAATACAATGGGGTTATACAAAAGATTAATCGATTACACACACTGTACACTTGAAAGACGCACAGCTGGATCGCTTTAATTATACTTGCGTATATATAATACATGAAATTTTAGTTAATTTCTGTGCACTTCACTGCATTATTATTTAGTTTAAATTTTTCTTAGGCTTGAATTATGTAAGTATACCTACTGGAAGATATGGATGGCTACTTAGGCGGAGCAAACCCTGATTCTCTGTTAGACCTGATGCCGCCTTGCAAAGCCTAGTGAGCCAAGTAGAAAAAAATGAACGCTTACCATCACTGGAACCGCGTAAGGAAAGATTTCAGCTGGATTAGTGCGTCCTGGTTTTGCATAAACACTACACCAGATGTCCGGGACACAGTTGGCACTTCAAGGAATGGTTTTAGGGCACAATACAGTAGTTTTCCGAGGTTTTTTGCACTATTTATCGGCGAACGTAGTGTCGCGATGATATTTAGGCAGTCATTAAAAGATTTGGCTAGGCCAATGAGATGCATGTGTGTGCGCAGCGCCCTCTGTTTAAAACCGGCCGATTGAAGGTGGAAGAGGAAATGTTGCCAGGAAAGGGATACTTTCCGGGAATGTGACGGAATTTCGTAACATCTAACCTAAATATACATATGTTTGAGGTAATAGCTATTAAAAGTAAAATGTAAGGCGACTAGAACACTTCAGGTACATTCCAAAATGCTTTTTAATTCAGTTCTATTGTCTTGATATAATCAAAACTTTTCGAGAATACGGTCCTTAGAGACTTCTTATTCCTCTTTAGCTTTTCGTAGTCCACTTGAGTAGTTATTAAAACTAGTGATCGCCCTTGGTCGAAATTCGACCATAATATTAAATGTCAAAGACTATATATATTTCTTTAACAAACAACAAAAGAGTATATATGCTTGTGTGTGTCAAATAAAATGGTAGTGTGTGAAATGATTTTATTATTGATTTAATATATTTTTATGCATAATTTAAAAAATATATTAGCATTCATCGCTTCTTCTCTATATAAACTATATGTGTGCGAAATTTCATACTCCTCCGTTCGCGCAATTTTCGTAAAAAGGGGTACAAAGTGTTTGCTTTACGTATTAATATATAGATGGAGTATTTTTGCTTAAATGCTTTTTTATGATAATAATTTTGAGTTGGATGTGTGGTGTTACAAGAATGAATAAGATGAGAAATGGGTACCTAAAAGGGTTTTGGAAAATTGCACCTGGGACAGAAAATTGCGAGGACGCGGAATAAGATGTTATAGGCATATACAGAGGAGGAATGAAAGTCATTACAATAAGAATGTCAAACGGGATTTAAGTGATGAAAAGATATGGAAGAATTGTGTGAAGGATGACATGATGGTTTGTGGTTTTACAAAGGACGTATGGGCCCAACTGTGATGGAAAGTGGTTAACGTCGCCTATAGCCATTAGCAATACCAGAGGTACTACTAATGTGCTGCTGGCCTTGAAGAAGAAACTGGAACCTGGCCACTGATGTCGGAACACAACCCAAAGTTGTTATGGCGGCATACTCTTGACCAAGGGTGGTAGCCATCAGTCGGGCAAATATTCTACCACCTGGCTGTGAGTTGTTTTGTCGCCTCTTACGACAGGCCGCCCCAATGCAGGAATTAGTATTCTCTTTCCTTTCATGCACGCTGAAAATAGAACGGAATATAGTGCCGACCCCAAATGAGTGGGAGAATGTGAGAAAAAGAGAGTTCATTTATGTTTTATATAACCAGATTATGATAACATTGGAAAATTTTCTCTACTGATCCGTTTATTATTGGTGTAATGCCCAGATTTTATTATTTAAATTCTGGAATGTCGGCGACACAACCGTCTGTTTCGTGAACTTTTTAGACTACCCCCATGTTGCGTGACCACTGTTGGGCAATGGTAAAATCTCGAATAGTGCCACTGGTTATGTTTCATGTGAAATATAATGAAGAAATCAACCGAAAAGATTTTTAAATAATATTTTTTAGTGGTTACCTCATTTTACGAAAAAAAGGCAACATTCCAGGGGTTAAACATATTAGAAAAATCATGAATATTAAATATAGAATAATATCAAGAGAACGTTTCATGCTCAGAAACGTTTTGGTACTTATCAACATCATTAGGTTTTATTTAAAGGGTAAGTCGTGAAATAAAATATCATAACATGTTAATCCACTCATAAATTAAAACCCTAAAAACGTCAAAAGTGTCAAGCCGTTAAAATACACAACTCATTTCAATTTTGTACAATTACTAAGAATAATAATGAAAACTTGTATGATATATTGTCCACATTTCATTATGAAAGGCCTCATAGACGACGTGCTTTTTCCGAAACTCGGCTATGTGGATAACGTTATTATTGTTAGCTTTAAGTCAATAAATAAATCTAGCTGTGTTTTTGTCGATGGAGCTTTCTCCAATCTTCTATATTATGGGTCAGCTGTTTTACTTCTTTTTCCTTAATTTGATCTAAGAAACAAATCAAATCAAGGGAAAGGTCAAATAGCGCATTAATTATTGTTTGAAAAGTAATAAAAATTATATCTATCATGATATTTTAATAGATCATAAAATGTAATTTTAATGCCTGTTCTCTTATATTAGAATTTTTGTTATATTAATTAGAAAATTATGATATGTGTCCGCATCTCTATTATAGCTTTGGTTTTGTATCCCCTGTATACGACATAGGATGAGTAATTGCTAAAAGACTGGAAAACTTAGTTTTTACATGTACTATTGTAAGCTTTGTACGACGATACAGTGACTGATTACACGGACTTTTATTTACAACCTTGTGGCAAGCCAACACCATTTTATGTACATACAGTTTACGGCCAGTGAGGACTTTGGTTTCTTAATAGAGAAGCTCCATCTTTGTAATGAATTGTAGAACTCTACACACAAAATGTGTTGAATCCTCACAAGTTATTCTGATGTGGGTAGATTTGTAAGTGCTATTGGCTTTCGGTTTCGCCGCCATTGCGTGGTGGAGAAAGCAGTCTCCGACGTACTCGAGGTATATCCGGACGTGTGCTAAGTGCAGAGTGAACGTTTCACTTCTATTTCGTTATCTCATTGAACTTAATACAAGCAATACATACATGCTTGCATTTTGGTGTGTGTACCATAATTCGAAGATCTAATTGCTGCCCGAGGACTTGTTAGGGCCATGTACTCTCAGGAGCTATCTAGCTGCCCCATTGGAGGTGGATTCTGAGGTTAGTGGTGCTTATTACCCCATTGGTATTTGTGCAGGATTTGGCATACCTCTCATGCCTATATATCTCCAAAATAAATCTTACAGTCCACCACTACAAAAAACAATCCAACCAGAGAAGCTGCGCGGGATCTGTGATCCAGAATGGCACAAAATGTTTGTTGGGATTTGTATGTAGTACATAGGTCCTTAAACAGTATGTAAATTTAAGGTTGGGCGACATGGCTACCACAATAATATAATAATGGTGGTTTTGTGACTCACGTCAACTTTTAGTGTGCTTAACCCTTTATCGGAACACGCACGCGGGACGTGCGATCATTATAAGGGTCGGCCCTTGCCGATGGGTTGCCATATACTAGGAGAATAGGCAAATTTATTTATTTTTCAACATTTACCAGTCACAGCATGATTCCAATTGTAAATTCAGTTTCAAAGTGAAACTTCTTTACAGTCGTTGTGATTTGAAACTCGATGAAACGAAAACGCAACCCCAAAAAGAAATAAACACATAAACATAAACGAGTTTCACACTGTGCAGCACAGATTAGAGAGTCAATAAGACCCATGATTAAATATAGGTCCAATTTGGATCGAAATAAAACTGATAATAATATATTATCTGTGAGTATATTCTCTGAAGTTTCACTTCTACTGCGTGTGAACTGCACACACACATATCTTTTTTATATTTACCAGCCACAGCATGATTCCAATTATAATTCAGTTTTTTCTTCGATTTAAAACTGTCTTTTAGTATTTTTTAAAATTTAAAAATGCCGGTCTAAATTGGATATTTGACACACCTTAAAATATATTTTAAAACAATAAGCACACAAAATAGCGTGCGTTTAAATACCTTGTTATAATATTACTTTCATAATTTCAACAAAGAAATAATTTTAACCACTGTTTAAACAATATTGAATAAACTGTATAACTCGTTACAATTATGACATTACAGCGCAGTACAACCGTACAAAATCAAGACGGCAGTGATGTTTTGTATCATTATAAAAATTATCTCTACTGATTTCACTGTCAATTATTCAATTAACTCTTTGCATGGTCCATTTTTTTATTGCAGGAGTTCATCAAACACACAGACACCCCCACATGGTGGAAAACGGTTACCATCACCTATGAACATTTGCAACACCTAAGATGCTACAAATGCGCTGCTGCTCTCTTAAGGGAGACTGGAACCTAATCACTTATGCCGGAACACAACTCGAGGTTATTATGGTGACATACGACATACTTTAGACCAGGGGTGGTAGTCGGGCAAATGCCCTACCACCTGGCTGTGGGTTGTTTTGTCGCCTCTTACGACAGGCCGCCTGGCCGCAGGAAATTGTATTCTTTCTCCGTTCGTACACGGATATCCTTTACAGATCTATGGAAAAAAATATTAGAAAAACTGTATAACGAATAGTTACCTATATATGAGATTTCGTATTAGTTGCGTACGAGTACATTAAAACACAACTAAATGAGGGTAACTTGTAGAATTAAGTATTTTTAAATATCTGTTTAACTTTTTAAACGAATTTAATAAATTAAGATCTGAAACGTTCAAGACTAGCGAATTACGTTATCAAAGCTTTCGCGAGCGAATCTTCCTGGAAATTTTTATTATTTTTATTGAAGGAATTTAAATCTCTTACCATGGCCACCCTATATATAAGGTAAATGTAGTTCTCGCCACGACAGTACTATTTTGTAAAGGACTGTTAAACTTGTATTTTCTCGATTGTGGCGATAAATGGTTTTTTTTTGTTAACTATGTTACTTTATTCGAATTAGAAAACTGGTAGCCGTTTGTTGTTTATTTATGGTTTGTAATAAATAGTTGTTGGGTAAAGTTTAAGGGCTCGATTTAACGTAATTATCATTTTGAATTGAGATCTTTTAACGACATTAAATCTATACACATAAATAAAATTGAAGTCTCTTTGTAAATTCAAAATAAAAATATGAAAAAAATCAGGGGGATAATTCGGACTAGGAGATTCCAAAATTACAATTTTTAGAATTTTTGTCTCTCTGAATGTTCCAGCTAAGCTCTGAAATAGCTGGACTGATTTTGACGGGGCTTTTATTGACAGATAGCTGATGTTATAAGGAGTAACTTAATAATAATAATAATAAATCTTTATTAGCCTTTAGTGTTTTACAATTTTATAAAAAACAGACGCATAGAAAGATAATAAGAAAACAGTAAAAAGGTGTTAGTTTAAAATACGACTATGGAATTTAAGACAATCAGGTAGGTATACCTTCGACTCTCAAACTAGGAACAAGGTCTGTGTTTTGAATCAATCAAAGGTACCCCTCACCTGTATGGTTAAACAATACAATTATAGCTCTTAGATAAGTAATTGTATGTGCTTGAGTGCGTATGTATGTGTTTGACTGTGAGTGTGTGAATGCGTACAGTGATGTGTGTGTGAAATAAGAATAACTTAGGTTACCTTTAAAAAAAAATTGTTACATGCCGTCAGAGATAAGCGCACAGCTGCCTATTGTAAGCACAAGGATTAGGGAATTCTTTGTGTTTTGAATTTGCAACTAAGAAAAACATGCTATTGTTTTTCTACTTGTTTTATAACCATCATTAGCGTCGAACTAATCCTTATTGTTATTGTTTTCGACTTTATGGACGTTCGCAGGTGTGCAAATTAATATTTCTTAGAAACTCAGTGTGCGCGGCCAATTTCTTTGTACTGTGTAGTTAGTATAAGACGATGCCTCAATGGAGGGGCGGGCAGTCAAGCGACGGCTACGAAACGAGTAAAACGTTTTCTAGTACTCTCGATTAGCGATATAGACGACGGACTTTGCGCGTATCGAACTGTATTGAATCGTTCAGTGCGTTGTTTTATACGTGTTTGTACAGTTCTAATAAATTCTATAGTAGTTCCAACGGCATTTTTAATTCGCGTCCTGTAGCTTCTAACAATATGAATTAAGTGTATCCAATCGGGTGTCCTTGTTGTGTCACGTTTCATCCACCAATTTATTAATACATAATTTAGCACAGTTAAAGACTATGGTCAGTATGAACGTGATGTTGAAGTAAACACAGATAACAGATATCGGTGTTAGAGCTATCGATAAGATTGGGCATCAGTCGGTATCAGTAAACAAAGAAAGAAAATATTTATTGTCGCAAATAAATGCACATACATTAAATACAAGGATTTTTACGAAATGTACGTACATAAAATTCACGGCAATGAGGCTGGAAACTCAGCATTATGCTGTGTTAAGAGCTAACACAGCGCTGATTTTCAGTTCCAACCTCCATCAAACCAGAATGAACACAAACAACCTACTATTTACCTTCATATAAGTAATTTTAATACAGTGTTTAATACTTTTAATAATAACATTACATGTATCACAAAAATGAGTTTTATAAAAAATATCCATTCTACAAATGTAATAAATAATGCTAAATAAATCAAATGTATGTAAGAATATATTGTATATGAAATGTTTGTATTGAATGTAACAAGAAATAAATTTATATAAAAATATGTAATTATTATAAAGGTAATTAAATATATTTATATTATATAGGTATACAAATAGGTACATATGTATATACATCAATTGCTGTTCGTTAGTGTCGCTAAAACTCGAGAACGTTGACTGATTTGGCTAATTTTGGTTTTGAATTATTTGTGGAAGCCCAGGGAAGGCTTAAAAGGTGAGTAAATATGAAAAAAGGCTTGGAATATAGTAAAAACAACAATTTCGCTTTCCCTTAGAAACTATTCCTACCTGTCAAACATTTGATGTTCGTCCCGTCGTTTAGTAATCAATTAATTAATTTATTTATTGATTCTGAGGGGGTACGAAGTTTGCCGGGTCAGCTAGTATATATATATATATGGTAAACATGTAAGTATAATATTTAATGTTGATTAGAATATTGGTGTGCACATCATGTGAACGATAAGGTTTCTGTATATACAGTCTAACTTAAATTAACAAGAAATTAATATACTGCAAGAGTACAAAAATCGTCGTCTTGAACCATAGGCTCTCGCCAGTGGTGCGTCACCCTATCCAATTGGGTAACCATCATCGACGCACCACACACTTACTTAAACCCCCACATCTTCGACTCCTCTACCGCTGCTAATGAAAATTCATGTTTGTATTTGCCGCGGGCCAGGCTGGCACGATTAGACGTCGAGACCAATATCCGAGCCCGGGGCCATCGGGGCAGACTGAAACGATGGGGCGTGACGGCTTAGATGAAATCGATTTGGGGGGACATATATGGTAGAAAGTAGGAGTTACAATCGCATAGCCAATATTAGATGGGTTCATGTCAGTCCTTCGATTTTTGACATGAGATATATAAAAAAAAAAACAAACTTAATTGTTAAAAAAAGTTTATTTTTTATATTCCACCAGCTGTGGCCACAACGTCGTCCACGTGGAATTTGTTTCGAAAAACCCCCGATTTTGAAACATTCTTCATTGGTGCTCTGCTCCTATTGGTCTTAGCGTGATGATATATAGCCTATAAGCCTTCCTCGATAAATGGGTTATTTAACACTGAAAGAATTTTTCAAATCAGACCAGTAGTTCCTGAGATTAGCGCGTTCAATCAAACAAACAAACAAACTCTTCAACTTTATATATTAGTATAAGATGAGTTCAGCAGATAGGCAGAGGACCTAGCTTATGTAAACTGGTTACCGTTGCCTATGGAAAGTAACAACAAAGGTGCTACCAATGTGCTGCCGCTCTCTAAAGAGAGACTGGAACCTGGCCGCTAATGCCGGAACATAGCTCAACGTCGTTATAGCGGAATATTCTAGACCCCCCTGGTCTAGAATACAGTAGGCACCCAGTCGGGCAAATACCCTACCACCTGGCTGTGGGTTGTTTTGTCGCTACTTACGACAGGCCGCCAGGCCGCGGGAAATTTTATTCTTTCTCCGTTCTTGCACCATAAAATAAGTGACGTAACTGCTTTTTAGATTTGTTTATGGTAAAATGTTCCAAACTTTGTTATTTGTATTTCTATTAGTTATTTATACACAATAATATTTTATAGTTTAAACAAAAATTTGTCATTGTAAATACTTCATAATCTAAGAAACACCATTAAATAATAAATAAGCAGTTAAAATAGTCACATATAAAATATTAATTACAATTAGTTCGTTTAATTTTGAAATCAAATAAAATTAAATTTATTTCTTTAAAACATGGTTATAAAGTTGGTAGCTATATGCTGCAGGAGCATACAAATATATGTATATGACAAATATTAAACTATAATATATGAAGTTTATTGATGCTGATCAATGTCAAAAGGTAAAGGAATTATTTAATATACAATAATTTCAAAGTCTTCTATTATTCATTGAGCAATTCGTGCACCGAATAAAACACTGCTCAGAAGCCATTTTTTAAATTTATTCTTAAAATTGTTTATCCGAAACTCTTTTAGGTGGTTTGGAATTTTGTTATAAGCAAGGATATGCCCGCTTCGACGACTTCGTCCACGCTTGACTTGACATTCCCGCGGGACACAAAGTATCGCAGCATTTAACAAAATCATGTAAGCTATCGTATTAGTAGAAACGACGTCATGGCGGTGTATACCCTCTAGGTGTGTCCAGCCTGGGATGAACAGCACCGTGATCTCGTCGCGGGCATGGTGAAGGCTATGTTCGGAAGCGCCAATGCGTGGGAAACAGCCGCTTCCTTCTGCGAAACTGTAGTATCCGTAAAGGAGGCGGCGAAGCGGGAGATAGAGCAGACCACCAGGGTCCTTTCCTGCCATCGGTGACGGAGGGTCGTCCAAGACGACCTTCAGCCGCTGTAGGTGTAGGAAGGATCCGCCCACATATAAACGCTGGAGAGGAGGGACGCGTGCCACCTCGTGATGAGACCCCAGATAGCTGGAGAAACCCAGCTCTCCGGCTAACAATTGGTGGGGCCAGCCCATATAGGGCCGGCTGTCGTACGGGCTGGAGCTGAACGCGCAAGCGAGCCCATCGCCCGGACAAGAGACGTTCGAGGATCAGACAGGAGTTTTAGTGGATATCCCCAACTGCGGGATGGCAATACAACTTTATACGTGAGGTGCTAATGCCACCCTAACCTGGCGAATCCCACAAATGGGCTCAATTACATTTCCTCTATATAAAAAAAAATCGCCTAACTACTATAATTTTTAATTGTGGCAAATGTTGCACGATATACCTACATTGCAACCTGGCGGCTCGATTATTACTGTAAAAATTACCGCAAAACTGGTAATTAGCCCGTCTATCGGCGCCTTTATTCATAATAAAAGAGCTTTATATCACCGCACTGATGCACGATCACAGCCCTCAAAAAATTTGAGTACGTTAAGATTCAGCAGTACTCAGCACCCAAAAAGTTCAAATACATATTATAATACATACACATATACTCATAAACACGGCTTAAGACTAGATAATTTACAACTAATTATTTACAAGTATACATCTTATTATTAGTATTTGCTTGGGGATATTAAATATAAATGGGATATTAGAAAAAATAATTTCCTAACGATAGCATATTTCAAAATGATACAGCACCATCTATTAGCTCACGATGGGAAACAAAACCTGGAATTGGCGCCCAACCAAACCAAAGCGTGAGATCCGAAGTCGGGCGGATGCGTACGTAAGACGTCGTTAATCTTTATGTTCATATTGTACATTTTCAGGACAAACTCGGACGATATTGCAGATGATGGCTGTTATATGATGGATGATTAATACAAGGAATATAATAGAACATTTTGTTAAAAACTAACATTTTTCCTAAGTTTGACGTTTGATACTGACTTCATAGCAATTCATCTTTACAAATTAAATCAAATCAAATCTATTATACTGCAAACTAAGTGTTGCATAGGTCTTATACAATATAACTGAGAATAGCACTTATTATTTAGTTGGCCTTTAATACCATCGCAATTATTCACCTATCTATCCTTTATCCTTGCAGGAACGCCAGCCAGGTGGTAGGATATTTGCCCAACTGGATGGCTACCACCCCTGGCCTAGAGTATGCCGCCATAACAACCTTGAGGTGTATCCCGGCATTAGTGACCAGGTTCCAGTATCCCTTGAGAGAGCAGCAGCGTATTTGTAGCACCATTGGTGTTGTAAATATACATAAGCGATGGTAACCGCTTTCCATCAAGTGGGCCTTCTGTCTGTCTGCTGAACTCTCATGCAATAAAAAAGTATCTTTCTAAAATATCTAATAATTATTTTTATTCCTTATACAGATTTTATTTAAAAAATCACAATATCTTCTTATTCTTACCTCTCACTTAAATATTCTTGGTCACCTATAATAGGACTTTTGGACCAAGCACTCGAATAATTATTGTTTAAAATGTTAAAATTATTTTCTTGCATTTACAGGGTAACTTATTATATATTCTTAGTGCCATCCCAAACGTGCTTTTGTCATATAATGCAGTGGTATGTGGAGGCATACAAATTTTATTCTTATTAATATGTTGGGCACTTATACTATATAATTTTCAAATAATTTTGGATTGTTTTATTAATTAACATGATTATTTCAATAATATAAGGAAATGTCAGTTTACAAGCTACACTATTGGCTGGTGTAATAATACAGTAGGTATGTGTTGCTTCCTTCTATTTATATCGTTGAATCAGCACTGTTTGTCAAGGATAATCTTAATTTATTTCAAACACTAGCACAAGTAGTGACACTGTATCGCAGGAATAAACTCTGTCTAGAAGTTTCAAAAGCAGGACTTATGAACAAAAGCATATATTGTATGGTTTCAATAATAATAGGTTACCTAAAGACTGAAGAGATTTAATACATGACATATTTAAAAGAAAAGTAAAGAAAATTTTATTAAATAGATGCTGTTATGAATTACTGGTTTAAAAAAAATGTCTTGACGATTTTTAATTTGTAATATTAGGATATGCCCGCGACTTCGTCCACGCTTGACTTATAATTTGCGTGGAATTCCCGGGATACAAAGTACCGCAGCGTTTATAAAAACAATGCAAGCGATTGTTTTACCAAAAACAGTGTCGGAATAAACAATTTTTTGTGCACCCGAGCAACTACAAACCGTTTCCGGGAAAATTCACGCGAGATTCTCGGTATCCCGAGTTGGGTGGTATTTTTTATCAAAAATATCACCCGTTTTATTACATAAAATTTTCTATCTAACAGTGAAAAAATCACATTGCAATTCGTTTTCTTTAATATGATCATTTTAAATAATTCTCCAAAAAATTCCAGCAGGATTCCCAGAAAAAAAAGTAGCGCAGATGTTAAGTCTAAAAATTTGCTGTCGATCAACAAAAAATGCATCGCAATCGGCCCAGCAGTTTTTACGTGAATCCCGAACAAACAGACAAGAATTATTTTTAAATATTAAATCGTATTCTCCGTCGTTTATATAGTCTATTCCAGTTGTTTTTTTTAATAGTCAATATACAGACACGGCTTTTTAGAATTTTATAATAGATAGATATATAGATGAGTCTAATGTATAATATATTGTTACGTGCGAGCACTTAAGATTGGAAGAAAACACCAGTTTTTAACTAAATGCTTTTATTGACTTATTTATACAGCCGTGCGTGATTCCACTCTGCAGGGTTGCCCCTACACACACAACGAACGACGCCCTGTACCGACGATAAGTTGTCTCAGTCACAATACCGTCGCCGATATTGCGTAGACACACCTTCTGCTGCTGCAGTGTTCACCTCAGAATTTACCGCGCGTAGCACGCTTCCGGACCTTTTAAACTACGCGAAACTCCTCCTTCACTAAACTGTCTACTAAACTTTTCACTAAACTCACTACTTAACTCGTCACTGTCTTCTATTAAACTCTTTCCCAACTCTTTCGTATCGTACTTGTCGCTTCACTGTCTTGAACTGAACTCAACTCTAAACTGCCCGGTAGGCGCGCCTTACGCTGTTTATAGTATACCCGGAAGAATTTCGTTATTCTTTTATTTGGTATCTATCCCTTTCTATACATCTATCTATCTCTATCTTTTCCTTCCCGAACCTTCTAACCTAGAACTTTCGTTTATCGTCTATCCCTTTCTAACATGTATCTGTCCTTGTATTTTCTTTCCAGAATCTTCTACCTTTTTCTAAAAGTTCTTAAACCAACTAGTTTGTTCCTCCATCACTCGCCACAATATAAATAGAATAACAATTGTAAATAATAGTTAATTATGTAAATATTTTTATTTTTGTGACTGCTTCTGGCATATTGTTATTAGTTTTATGTTCTCTATAGACCACGTGCCATAAAAACCCGGCCAAAAGACCCGGACTTTTGGGGGGCTTGCACACGTCACTTTTTTGTTCTTTTTATTCTTTAAGACCCTTAACTAGATACAATTTTCTTATATAGTTGTTATACATGTATCTTAATATTATAGATTACATTGTTATGTGCACTGTTTGCTGTTTACTATATTTCTTAGTTACTGAATTGCATGTGGGTATTATATATTCACCAGGTACAAGGTTAATCGGCGTCTAGAGACCCATATTAGATTTTAGTAAGTGTAAAATATACCATTGTTGCCGCCTCATAACGGTCCCATAGCTGGGCTCAGGCCTCCCCTACTTCTTAACCCTGTAAATAAAACCTGCCTATCACCTTTGTCGAGTTCGATACAGCGGTTACCTCGATGCGCAGTTTTAGAAGTTACGGTCGCCTATAGACAATTGTAACCCCATAGGTGCTGACAAGAAGCTGTTGGTCTTGAAGGATTGACCTTTTTACTAATGCCGGAACACAACTGTTGTTAAGGAGGGAGGAGGAGTGGTAGCCATCCAGACCAGCCCTTGCATTACCACTTGGGTGTGGGTTGTTCTGCTGTCTCTTACGACATGCAGCTTGGCCGCAGGACTTATAGCCGATTACCATATCTTATTGGCCGCTCATTTTCTTTACTATTGGGTGAAATTTGACATAAGCTCCATGCAAGTAATGTCAAAATTCAAACGTGGGTAAGGCATCAGTCTTCTGTCTCCGTTTTTGCACGAACAAAGTTCAATTCTAATATAGAGAAAAACCAATTATACTTCGCAAAAATTTCTTTAGTATTTTTAACCGACTTCGAAAAGGAGGAGTTTCTCAACTTGATTGTTTTTTTTTATGTATGTACACCTATCAATCTGAGATTTATGACCCGATTTACGTGATTCTTTTTTAGTTTGATGCAGAATAGTTGGCATTTGGTACCCTAAAAATTTAACATAGTTTGGCCCCGGAGTTTTCATTTTATGAACATTTTTTTATGAAAGAAAATTCCGTTCTCGTTTCTTGGGACCTATGTTTTTTGAGGCGCGCGGCACCTTTCGTAGGCCTACTCATAGCTAAACACTAAAAAGTAACAAATAAAAAAATCTTTGTTTAAAAAAACCGACTTCAAAAACTAAAAAGTATAAAATAACTTAATAAAGATTTTTGACTCAGAATTTATTTAGTTTATGAGACAAAATAATATAACATTTTCTATATCTTGAAGTCGGTGCCCAGCCAACCATAAAAATTACCTTATACACTGTTATAACAACAAAATTTTGCAAAATATTTTAATTTTTATGGTTTACTTGGCACCAACTTCGAGATGTAGAAAATGTTATATTATTTCGTCTCTTAATAAACTCAATAAATTCTTAGTCTAAAATCTTTATAAAGTTATTTTATACTGTTTAGTTTTTGAAATCGGTTTTTTAAATGAAGTTGTTTTTTTATAACAAACAAATATATTAATTTATTTGTTTTAACTCTGTGGGGTGGGTTGATAACGCTAATCCCACAGACGTACATCAAATCACGTACAAGAGGGGATACACAAGGGGTACCATTTCCTTATAATAAATACCATAAGTGCAAATTATTGTTTCGACCGACAAAGACCAATGCATACCTGCAGCTTATTACCCTTTGTTTACCTTATGTTTAAAATTTGTAATTAAAAAAAAAAAGGCTATTGTGTATTGTACTCGTTTATGGCCGTTTGCAGACATAATTAGGCAGGTGTGCGGATTATGATTTTTGGGAAATTGCGTCGATCTATGCGGGCGGGCAGCCATATTGTATCGGTGCAGCAATAGCCCAAGGGGTCATCGGCAGTCTAGTGATGGTCACCAGCGAGACACGATGTGTGTACATTCGATAAGCTATATAGTGACGGATTTTGCGCGTGTTATTGAATCGTGTATTACGTTTGTACTGGTTGTGTCCAGTTATATTTGTACCTGTGTTATACGTGTTTGTATAGTTCTAATAAATTCTATAGTAATTCCAACGGCGTTTTAATTCGAGTCACGTAACTCGTAACATTATTATTGCTTAAACAATATCATTTGTGACCCCAAAATGCCCGTCAAGTTAAAAAGACAGGTTTGTAAATCCATCATTAGACCCAAAAAAACACTTTTACAGCAGTCAAATGTAGCCTGTGCTTCAACTACACAAGAAAGAGCTACGTGTAAAGGAGATGAATATTCTGCGGTGAATGTGTCGAAGAACCGCGTCAGGAACTCCCAAGTCCGCGGTAGCCTTCTTGTCCTTGACATCGACAAACTGCAAGAAAGCCGCTTACATTGTTACAGCCACGTTTTATGGTAACCGGCCAGTTATATGAGAAACAAATGTTTAGCCCTGCCGCCTCCTAAACTATATACGGCACTTATATCAAAAAACAATTTTTAAAATTATTATCTGTCTGTTTGTTCCGGTTAATCTCTGAAACGGCTGGACCGATTTTGACGGGACTTCCATTGGCAGGTAACTGGTTTTATAAGGAGTAGCTTAGGCTACTTTTCTTTTAAAAAAATTATAAGGACTAAAAAGTTTAGTCATTACAGTATATGAACGAAGGTCTCGTTACAGGTAATAAATAAGTTTTCGCTGAGAAATATCAAGGTGTAGCTAAGTCTAACCATTGGACAAATCCCACTCCTGAAAGGCTCTCAGCAATAATTCAAGCGAGAAAGTCGTCCCGGAATCCCGTAATATCCCGGTAAAGGTCTACTAACTTGCCACCTCGAAATCCCCCATGAATCCCGCTTAATACTATTACAGTACCTCATCGTGATTTTCACAATGCGACACGTTCCTAAATTGCAACGTCTGTGCTCAGTAATGTTATGTAATGGTATATAAACAATTAGGTACGTTTGAATTATTAACCGACTTAAAAAATGGAGGAGGTTCTCAATTAGCCGTGTAAATATTTTTTTATATATGTTCAGCCATAAGAGTTATCAAAATTGGTTCAGAGAGAAAAATTTCTTTCTGAACCAATTTTGATAATTCTTTTTGCATTGGCCACCCACCCCACCCTGAAAGGTCACAAATTTAGCGACTGTTTGGTGCTAGGACGATAACCTGTTTCTTACATCTTGAGAAGGGGGGAATCTTTATCATACTCAATGTTAACATTTGCTTTTTTTTCTAAACTTGTTTAAATCTGAAATTTACTGTAACTAATTTCATTTTCATCAACAATCTCTTCAGGATTTTGTAGCTTAAAGAAGAGCTACAAATTTTAATATCTTCATTTAGATTTTTTGCATTGGATCCAGTAAAGCTTGAAAATGATCCCGTATACATTTTATTGACATTGAATTTTATGTTCCGAAGATATAGCAGATTAAAATCAGACCGAAAGTGTGTAGTTTTTGCGGTTTTTCAGCCATAACTTTGTTTCTGAATCGATTTCGATAATTCTTTCTCCGTTGGATTCAGTAAAGGTTCAAAATGATCTCGTATACGTTATATTTCCATTGAATTTTATGTTCCGAAGATATAGCAGGTAATTGATTAAAATCAGACCGAAAGTGTGTAGTTTTTTTGCGGTTTTCCAGCCATAACTATGTTTCTGAATCGATTTCGATAACTCTTTCTTCGTTGGATTCAGTAAAGGTTCAAAAAAATATCGTGTGTATATTTTATTGCCATTGAATTTTATGTTCGGAAGATATAGCAGAAAATTGATTAAAATCAGGCCGAGTGTGTAGTTTTTGCGGTTTTTCAGCCATAACTTTTTTGTTTCTGTATCGATTTCGATAATTATTTCACCCTTGGATTCAGTACATCTTCAGAATAGTTTCGTATTAATTTCATTATTATCTAAAGCCTTAAAAGAAAAAAATCAAAATATAAAATAAAAAAGAAACAGAATTTAAAAAAAATATTTGCTACGTCTTGAAGTGTAAACGCAGACGAATTCTAATCCGGTCACTCGTCTGATATATTTATGTTTTTGGGACAACCCTAATCCAGTTGAACGCAGAAACACGGTCGTTTTAACGGGGAAAAGCGTCAGATTAAACGAACGCCTCAATAACATTTACATAGAAACGACTGTTCTTTATTGAAGCACATTTTTACTAACCCTTTTATATACACCGTCATATTTCTCGCTCTATATTAGGTTTAGGGTTGAAACTTTTTGAAATTTAGACTACAATATAAAATATCGATGTTTCTCTTAACTTTGTTTTTATTTTACTTAGTTTAGTTTACTTTTTTATCCGTGCAGGAACGGAGAAAGAATAAAATTTCCTGCGGCCGGGCGGCCTGTCGTAAGAGGCGACTAAACAACCCACAGCCAGGTGGTAGAGTATTTGCTCGACTGGATGGCTACCACCCCTGATGTAGAGTATGCCGCCATGACGAACTTGATTTGTGTTCCGGCATTAGTGACCAGGTTCCAGTCTCCCTTAAGAGAGCAGCAGCGCATTTGTAGAATCTTTGGTGTTGCAAATGTCCATAGGCGATGATAACCGCTTTCCATCAAGTGGGCCGTCTGCCCGTCTGTTGAACTCATGCAATAAAAAAAAACTTATTAATATTGTAAATGCAAATGTGACTTTTCACGCCTTTACTAGTTTAAAGGGTTTTCTGTTGCAATTGACTAACAAAGACGTCGTTATGGCAACGACAACGACAGCGACAATTTTAATCTGTTGCTGTCATGATTAGTTAATACCACTTTCGCTTGATGTCATTACGAGTATTATATCATTACATACTTTGAATTAACAAATAAGTTCCACTAGTCTAAGAATTATAACATCTAATCCACATCTTGATATATACAGGTGAATTGCTCAAGGGGCCATCAGCGCCAAGTCTTAAACTATGCTAAATACCGAAAAACACTCAAAGGAGTTTCGAGGCCAACAATTACTCGGGAACAATTACTCTAGTCAGGCATCGAATAGGCTGATTTTGAAAAAATGAACACATTCTGTATTATTACACCAAATCGTAGTGTAGCTGGTAATGATCAATTTCTGTAAAGGAACGTCAAACGAGAAACCAAGGGAAAGGGTTGTTTTTGAACAAAATGCTCTATTTTCCATGCATTAATAGAACATCGGCTCTGGCCGTACCTCATTTGAACGTAATCAATTGACTTATTTCATTGTTTGAAGTAAAATAACGTGCTTTTCGAATATTAATTCATAGACGTATTTAAAAAGAGAATATTTTTATCATTTCCCTATTGAGCAAAATGAGGTTAGGTTTAATTAAAGTATTGAAAATAGAACATTTTGTTCAAAAATAACCCTTTCCCTTGGTTAGACAATTGAAATATGTATATTTTACATAAACTTATTTTTAATTTATTATATTATATTTTTGTAACATCTTTTTTTATTTTCTTTTTGGATTGAATAAAGAAATTTTTTTTTATAAGCGATAGTAAAAATAGTGTTCGATACGCACAGGTCGCAACACCACGGGTGTCAACAACGCGTTGCCGACGTCTAAGAAATTTTATAACGCCCTGTTTAAAAAAACCCCATGTCATTGTGCAAAGGGAAAACCGCTGCGGGAAGTTCCCTCCAGATCATTGTTGTACGCGGACAAATGTTCTAGAGAACTCTTGCGTAGTGGAGCGTGGGAGCTCAAGGAAACGGGGGTGAATATCCCGTCGCTGGCGAGCGGTGCGGTTGTAAAAGTGAGGCGTTGGCACCAGATCAAACAGTTCCTCGGAACACTCCCCGTTATACATGCGGTAAAATGCGCAGAGGGACGCAAAGTCTCTTCGAAGGCTAAGCGATTCTAAACCGCCTGTTAGTATGGAATCATTAACGATACGAACGACGCTACGCTGGATGGAGTAGTAGCAGAATTGAGCCCCGGACTTTCAAAGCAGAGTTGAGATGTCATTATGTAAGTGATTTAAGACGAACACTGTTTACAAGACAATCGTGTCTTATTAATGCTTCACTTAAATTGTCAGAGTAATTTTATTGCACTTCCTGCAACTGATTGATCTGTGCATTGTGTAGTCGATTGTCAATTGTTAATTTCATATCTATCAATTTTAATTGAATTTTATTTCTCATGTCATAAGGTGTAAAATAGAACTAAATAAATATTTCTACCAGCAAAAATAATTTTGTCGATTTATTATTACAAACTTAATTTTGCAGTCTTCAAAATTGGATAAGGTTAGCAATCACTTTAATTGTCATACAATATAGTTGCAAAGTGACTTCAGCTGGATTATCCCAACCGCAAATAATTAACATGCATATATGGGACACAGCTGCGTTTTAATTTGACAGCATTTAATTAATATGAAATTAAATGTGTAAGTTTTATTGCTCTTTAACTTATAATAAGTATTGGTGAACAACAATTTCAATCTTGTCCTAGGTCTGTATTCTATGATGGATTAATGGGTTTTACACATCAGTTATCTAGATGCGCTGATTTCATCACGATATATTCTTGCACCATCTACACATGGTGACTGTAACAATATAATTATGTATATTGTATATACATATCAGGTCAGAAATTGCATAAGACAACTTGTTTCCCGGCCTGGATTAGAACCTGCATCGTTGTAGTAAGACGCAGGTGCGTTAGCTACTGAACTATATTTACGTTAGACGGTACTATTTGTATCTCTTTCTTGCACGTAATAGAATATAGCTCTGTTAGATTCTACTTTCGCAATTGGTATATATGTAAATGTGCAGTCTATAGGCTAAACTCTTAATTTATAATAATATAAAATTCTAAACATGTCGCGTCTCTACATTGAAGCTCTTTAAGAAAAATAACTGAATTAGACTATATAAACAAACGATGGAGAACACGATACAATTTTTAAAGATTTCTTGTCTGTTTGTTCAGCAAATTCTTAAACTTGAAATCTGCTACTGCAGCTACTACTTTTTATCCCGGGAATCTCGCGGGATTTTTTCTGGGAATGATTTAAAATGGCCAAATAAAAAAATCGAATACCATTGTGATCTTTTCAATGATCGATGGCAAATTTTATGTAATAAAATGTATCATACTTTTTATCCCGGGAATCCCGCGGGAATATTCCCGGGAGCGGTTTGTGGTTGTTCAGGTGCATAAAAATTGGCTTATTCTGACACAGTTTTCACTAAAACTATGGCTTACATTTTTTTTAATGCTGCGGTACTTTGTGTTCCGGGAATTTCAAATCAAGCGAGGATTAAGTTGCGGGCATATCCTAGTAGTTAATACAATGAATAATGCATTACATGTTCTTTAAAATTCTCAATAAATAAACTCTGTCATAAACAAGCCCAGAGTGCCGACAACCGGCACATTTACCCCATCAATAACCCCTTAAAAACTGACAAGATTTATTTCTTATTCAATTTAAAATCACGACTACGCTTGGAGACGAGACGCTGACTGCGAGCATAAACTATTCTTTATTAGGACTCGTCTTGCATTGCCGACAGCGATGTCAATGATAAACGCTTTTACCCTACGTTTTATTTTTCTTTAAGAAACACAGGACTTTTTGGCGGGAGCTGAAAGGCACGTTGTGCTGTTCAGTTTTATTAAATATTCTAAACTAAATAATAGCTATAATATATTTACATTTTTGGAGTAGTAGTAAGAAACTTTCTGATCTTGTTTTTGTTGTGGGAGTTCAGCAAACAGGCAGACAGCCCACCTGATGGAAAGCGGTTACCATCGCTACCAATGTGCTGCCGCTCTCTAAAGGAAGACTGGAACCTGGCCACTAATGCTGGAACACAATTCAAGGTTGTTATGGAGGCATACTCTGTACCAGGGATGGTAGCCATCCAATGGTCTGATCGTCTGATGTGATCACCAGTGATCTGGCGCCAACGCCTGCTTTTACAACCGCAACGCTCGCCATCATCGCGATAATAATATTAGCCCATAAATGTCCCACTGCTGGGCTCGGTCCTCCCATTGTAGGGGGAACGGACAGATACCCGTCACGCTTGTCAAAGGCGGTTTGAAAGGTTTGACAAATCGGTTATCTCGATGTTTTCCTTAACCGTTGTTAGCAAGTGGTAATTGTAACAATATGGACATTAGATCAGAAAACTGACGAAGTGGTGCATACGTTCCAGCCAGGATTGAACCCGCGCCCTTTGAGTTTGGGACGCGTGCGCTAGCCATTACGCTACCACGAATTCATGAACGCGATGTTTACCCCCATTTCCTTGAGCTCCCACACTCAACTACCCAAGGGTTCTCTAGAATGTTGGTTCTGCGTACGACACTGATCTGGGGCTCAATCCTGCTATTATTATCTCCTCAAAATCGCCGAACACTATCGTCTTAATCGTAGGTTTGCCTGATTTCGGTATTCTGTTAGTTCCAATGGCATGCCCGTGGCACTCCAATTTATCTTTGTATGTATTTATTCGCGAAATAAAGGTTAAAATTGTCGGTAGCTTTAAAATATTAATTTCAGTTAACTCTACTTCTGCTTATTTGTATCTAAAATTTGTATTACCATACAAATTTTTGTTCTACTATTATTCCACCGCGATGATATCAAGAAGATATTCAGGATTTAGTAGAATACGAACTTATTACACTATCGCTATGGAATCGTATTTTGAACATCTTCCCAACGCCAATATATTGAAATAGTAGAATTGGCCCCTGGTGGGAACTTTCCACTTACTTTCGGTAAGTTTGTATTTTTAATTTTTTGTAATTACCGTAAATTTTGTTTCCTCCTTAATATTTTCGCAGATACTTCTAATTCGAAAGTTTTATCCATAAAATGCTTCTCTCCATCCTTCTTTGACAGATAGCCATTCTTTCTTCATCTTCTTTTCTCAACGGCCATTTTTAAAAAGAAATGCCCTGTTGTTGCTGTTTCAAATATTTTGAACAAATAGGGAAATTAATGAGTTTAAAGAAGTTTCTAGTGCTTGCTACTAACAATTAAATAGTTTCCCCTAATTAAAACGTTAAAATATGTATGTATATGACAATAACGGTTGTAAATGACATACATTGGGATAGTAATTAAAAGACGGTGTTTCATAATTTAATTTGTGTTTCATAATGTCATGTTTATTTATCACTTTACAGAGTTATTAAGACGGAATTATATGTTTACAGAAAACATACCAAAACTCCTGTGCTTTTGACGTTTGTATACCCATCACATATCACAGTAAACCACATATGTCAACATTTTCATACTTCATTGTTCCAAGCAGGGCTTGAAAACGTTATCAATTACCTTTAAAAATATATAAGTATGTAATTACCGGTATTTTTGAAGAAGATAGTGCCATACCGATATATCTTTTTACCGTTATATAACGTTAAAAATCGTATGTATGACGTTATAAGTATCGGTAATTTTACGTTATTACAAGTGATATTGTCATTTTGTTACATAGGAATTATTACGACTGCATGTTACGGAACCAGTCGACAAACACAACTCTAAATATTGTGCGCGCTCTTAGCACAGTGCTGTTTGTCAATCAGTGAAACAGAGTGACGATGGTAACGAAACAATTACGGTATAAACAATAAAAACAGTATTAACGTTATATTTTTTACCGGTAAAACGGCTAGAAATAACGGTAAGTTTTATAACGGTATTAATTTTTACCGTTATCTGAAATTAGCATAAATAACGATACCACATTTTACCGTCGTTTCAAGGCCTGGTTCCAAGTGAATTAGTAGTGCTTTTCTGTGAGTCATCTAATGCATATACTATGAACTATTGTAATCATATTTAAATTTAATCGTAACTAAATCGTCGACTTTTGGTTACAGTAACTGCAACGCGCTAACGGTTACGGCTACGGCTCGCATGTGAGTGATTAAGTAGCTTAAAACGCTTCTGACAACGCAATGAGTAAATGGTATAAACAATTAATTAATCATGTAAATTCTACTATAAGCATGACATAGGTTAGTTATAGGTTCAGCTGCGTGTCTAATTGTTTATTGCTAAACGATATTAAAATTTGTATAATTCCATAGTCTGTCACTGATGTTCGGCTAAAGTGGTTGTGTTAAAAATGTCAGAGGAGTCCAAGTAAGTTAATTTGCTTCATCCAAAAAAATCCGTTATTGATTTTGTATTTTTAAAGTAGGGTATTATCATAAGATACTAGGGTATGCCCGCGACTTCGTCTACGCTTGAATTGAAATTCCCGCGGGATTTCCAGGATAAAAAGTAGTGCAAAGTCTAAGAATGAGCTAAGAATCGATCAGCGAAAACCGCATCGAAATTGGCCTAGTAGTTTTTACGTCAATCCCGAACAAACAGACAAGGAATCTAAGAAAAATTGCATCGTGTTATCCGTCGCTATCGTCACCATCTTTTATATACTATATTATTTCATCACCAGTTATCAGCTTCTTCAAAAATGGTTCGGTTTCATTACGTTGTAATGAAGAATAACAAATGAGTACACAGTTCATTAGGTTTCTTTCAGTGAGCTCATAGAGCACCCAAATATCGAGCGTTTTTGTGTACCCAGATTTTTTCAAATGCGCCAAAACCATTTCGTGGTCAATTCTCAGTTCTCCAGCTACATCGTAACTAATAATATCTTGCTCCACTTTTTCAAAAATGTCGTCAATTTTGTCCGTAACGCCCTGTTACGGACCAGAGCGACGTGCATCTTTGATATCAAAATTTCCGGATTGAAAACGCTTAAACCAAATTTGCGCTACTCTCACAGATACTGCATTAGGTCCATCAACATCACAATTTTTTTCGAGGCTTGTGTTGCATTTTTACCTTTTTTGTAGTAAAATTTTAAAATGTATCGAATTTCTTCATTAGATTCACTCATTTTAACAAGAAGAAAAACAAATGAAAATCACACATTTTCCTAATTTTAATTTGGAATTGTCTTCTTTAAAATTAAAACTTTTTAATGATACCAAAACCAGCCAGATACAAAAATGGTATAGCCAAAGAGATCTTATTACAAGTTCATACATACTATATGCGAAAAGACTTTTTCCCCAACCTATTATATACTAGGATCAAACGCTAAAATACAGTGCTTATGAAGAACTAACTGCATAATAAATAGTTCATCAGAAGTCGGAAACCGTATTGGCTTAAACAAAATCACTTTAAGTACTGTCCGTGATGTTTCGAGATATTCAAAATACGATTCTATAGCGATAATGTCAACAATTCGTATTCTATTAAATCCATACTATCTTCTCGATATCGACGCGGGAGAATAATAGTGCAAATCGAAAAGTTACCAACAAAAACTGTTAACATTTATTTCGCGAGTTTTCGCTTAATATTTATAAAGATGAGTGCTGTGCAACGGCATGCCATTGGAATTAACAGAATACCGAAATCGGGCAAATCTACTATTGAGACGATTGTGTCCGGCGATTTTGACGAGATAGTAATATCAGAATTGGACCCCTGTTGTGTTGTAAATATAAAATTCAACCAATAATTATACATTTTTCAGACCTGAGAAAGACGGACGTCCGTCCAGTGATTTTTCTGTGAAACGAAGAAAAAGAGGAATGCGTAAAGTACTCAGTAATTTGCTTAACGAGTACTCTAGAAGTTCGACACTACACGGCCTAAGATACGTCAGTGAAAGGCAACTAACCATTTACGAAAAGTGAGTTAAAATATCCTCTTCATATGTGTATATATATCGACAACATTTTCTGGGGAATTGGGTGGATCAAGAGCTATCTTTAACCTATAGATCCCTATGTCCTAAGTGTCACTGTAATCGAGATACGATTTTTTTTGTTTGTTCTTGAAAATTACATATTTTTCTAGTTTGTTGTTGTAATTGAACCAAATAACTTTTATTGCAGTCTTTAATGTATGATTATTCTAAATTATACATTAATTCTTAGCATTAGATAAATTAATCTATGAAAAACGTCAAATTCAAAATTAATTAATAAAAAAACTGAAAGGTATTAATAATTTCATTTGATTTAAACAAAATCTGTACTTAATATCCTTTCCAACGATATACCACATGGCCTTGAAATTATTCATGTGATCACAAAACAAGTTATTACTCAATCAGTATCAGAATAATTTTTAATAGTTTTTTAAAATTAATTTTGTATTTGACATTTTTCATAGATTAATTCATTTTTAAGAGTTTGAAAGCTCATCAAGTATTTTTTGTTATCCAATGCTAAGAATTAATGTTTAATTTAGAATAATCATACATTAAAGACTGCAATAAAAGTTATTTGGTTCAATTACAACAACAAACTAGAAAAACATGTCGTTTTAAAGACGATGAACCAGGTAATTTTCAAATACAAACAAAAAAAATCGTATCTCGATTACAGTGGCACTTAGGACATAGGGATCTATGGGTTAAAGATAGTTCTTGATCCACCCAATCCCCCAAAAAAAATTGTCGGTCCATGCGCCAAACACCCGGTATATCATATTCATCATTAGGTTCCTATTGTCTAGACGCTGAAGAGAGACCTTCACCTTGTGTGAAAATTTCGCTTTCCTATTTTGTATGAGGGCGAGTGATGTAGGGACACTGCGTACTCAGTGAAGTGCATCGAACGTCATGCGATGCGCTCCGAGTGACAGTTGTCTTCCATCACCCATACCCGTGACTCGTTACTCATTCCGTCATGTACATATGAGTGAATAAATAATCTTGGTTTTCCAGAATATTCGTTTATTTATAATACCCACCTGATAACCAGATGAGACATATTTTTATCAAATGATATTGATTTATAAACACGGCTATGATAGCTTGCCAACCGAAAAGTGTTCATCAAAATAATACTTTAAAATAGCTTTTTCAATAAAAAAATATACTTAGGTCCAAAAGTCGCTTACGATGAAATGGCGGTAAAGGCTCGATATATATGGCCTACAGATCTTCGTCTCACTACATTATTTTAGCTGTAAGTTAAAATAAAAAAGTGGAATACCTTAATTCTGTCGCTTACGATGTTTTCCCATAACAGGCTCAATATGGCCTAATTAAAGTGGCAGTAATTATATTAAGAACGTGCCCATTGGCACTCTATTTTACTGTCTCTAGCGTAGAAACGTTGTTCATGCGTTCTTTATTTATAGTTGGTAACAGAGTAAATTACTTTTGTTTATAGTACTAATTAAAAAGGTCTTGTTTCATTGACCTTTTTATTGAGGTTTTACATAAAAAAAATTGTATTAGCATATTTCGGGTTAAAAAACTTTATTTACTTCACATAAAAGAATTATTAAAATTCACTAAACAAAGAGAAACATAAATAAGTACATAAAAATAAAATATTATAATTAGATAGCAATTACAAATATTAAAATATGCTGGTAGTTATGACTGTCATCGAATTGAGCCAATCATTGGCCTCGATTCACACTTTGTTGCAGTTCACGATTCGATCTCGCACCGGTCTTAGTCCGATCAAATCTCGCTGTGTCTACACTACAAGTCTCATAACACAGTTCAATCTCGCTCCAGTCTCGGTCCGATCAAATCTCGCTGTGTCTACACTATTAGTCTCATAACACGGTTCAATCACGCTCCAGTCTCGGTCCGATCAAATTTTGATGTGTCTATACTACTAGTCTCACAGCACGTTTTAATCTCGCTCCAGTCTCGGTCCAATCGAATCTCGCCGTGTCTACAGTACTAGTCTGAGAACATGGTTTAATCTCGCTCCAGTTACGGTCCGATCAAATCTCGCTCTGTCTACACTACTAGTCTCACAACATGGTTTAATCTCGCTCCGGTCTCGGTCCGTTGCCAGTCCCATCAAATATTCTTAAACAAGAATCAGAGAATTCTCACGTATGTTTGTATGGAGCTTATGTTAAATTTTAACCGATAGTAAGGCATAAGAATGGATAACAAATGAAGGTGAAATAGTTTCCAGTGGATACTTTACTACTAACCAGACAGACGCCAAATCACGTTTATGTTAGTAGTATTATTTACGCACACAAGAATAAAAAATCCTTCACTTAATTTGAGGCTTTTGTTCACGATGGCTCCGTCTATACTTCTATTTCATCTGAGATGCATGTCTATAAAATTTACGTTAAGCTGCGGAAAAAACTAATTAATTGGTTTTTTTCAGGGTATTTTGGCTTATCACATTCTTAGTGAGTGTGACGATATGTATAGTGGTGATAGTAAACCTTTACATAAAATGGAAATCCAATCCAGTAATTGTGACAATCAACGAAAATATAATATCAGCATCAAAGGTAAAAGGCAAGCGTTATTGTTTTTTATTAATCAGTTTTATACAATAATATTTCGGGGACATCTCGATCTTAACTGGGCAATATGGACGAGTTAAACTTCAAGTGACTTTGTCTCACCAAGTCGCACAAACATTCCGTGTGAATGTCCTGCGACATGACGCTTTTTGCTAAATACCATCCTTCACCTTTATACCAGGGCTACAGGTAAACGGCCTTGCCATTCCGCAAGCCTTGGCAGATGGCAGCTCATCATCCTCATCTGCTGCCGGGGGAAACCAAGCTCCCGGCCTCTTCAGTCTCGCTTTGTTTGGGACAGTGTGTAATGCGCCTCACGAGAGGAAAGGTTAACGCACGCGGAACACGGGCGCGCCCCCATCTCGATGGTATTAACGCTGGGTGAAAACCCTTGCGACCAGTGACACCCTGCGGCTCTGACGCGTCTTCCTTTGGCAGGACCGCAATAAGCTGGTGTCGCAAAAGTTCCTGCAATAACTCGCCTTATAAATATATGGCCTAAGCACCATAGTGTGATACGTGTACTTACTTAGTCTGTCGGGGCTTATCGTGCACACAGAAGGTGGGTAGGTCCGAGGACAATACGGACCAGCATCCCGACCTGCATCCGTGTCTAAAGATGCACACCCAGGTCCTGTGTTCGTAAGACCCGTATGCGTTCAGCTGATGCTGTATGCGTTACCGTGTATGTTATGGAGGTTATCCGTTACATCAAAATTTATTTAGGTCACTTTTAGTTTAGATGTAGTCAATACTATTTTAAGATATATAGTTCTTCACTTTGATGAAGCGAGTGGAATTTAGTTTTATTTTATAGCTGGAGTACAGTAGATAGGCAAACAACCCACCTGATGGAAAGCGGTTACTGTCGCCTATAAACGTTTGGACGTTTGTAACACCAGAGATTTCATCAACGCGCTGTCGGCCTCGAAGAAATTGTGTGACACCCTTTAAAAAAAACCCTATTGTAGCGCTGTGAGAAAACCACGGCTGGGAAGCTCATTCCAAATCCGCACAGTGCGCAATAGAAACGTTCTTAAGAACCATTGCGTACAAGAGAGGAGAGGCTTAAATAAGTGGGGATGAACGCGACGCTGCCTGATATGAAGATTTTGCTTCGTGTCGTGTCACTAAAACGCGATATAGATGTCCATTAATAAAAAAATATATATTATTTGTCCCGTTGAGATATTTGGATATAGTCTTGAGAGAAGCATTTCCATTTTGCACCTTATTTCACGTTCACCAGATGTCACTCCGATCGAAAGTGGCGCTGTTGATGTTTATGAGCACGGGAACACCAGGCCGTTTAGAGTTTCGTCCCGCCATTATAGCGTCGGTTTTCGCGCCATTCACACCCAGTTGCAAAAATCGTTAGTCTTTTATTTTGATATTGAAAATTAAAAATTGCATTCCTTCTGATATCACGGAGAATTCTATTCCTAAGTTGAAGGAAATAGTGATAAGTTTATTTGTCATCACATTGTGAATTCACCATACTTGTGCTGGATAGATGTGACATCAATAAATGCCGAGAATGGAACGAGACTACGCAAAGGAGCTAGGTATTTAATTAGATAAACTGGTGAGTACTGCATGTAATCCAATCTGGACGAAGTATTGTTCATAATCTCAAAAATTCTCAGCAATAAACTAAAAGTAAATTTTATTGCTACCCACCCTCTCTAAATTCGGATGCTTATCGCAATAATAATGGCCACGTAATAGATTTCAATCAATCGCAAAGTCCCTATTGGAGTAGAAGTTCTACGCTACGCAAAACACTTTAATAACAGCTTACTACTTGAAGCATAGATAAAACTCAACGTTACTACCATAATTGTAACGCATTCGTACAAAAACTCAGTAACATTGGAACAAGATTCTTCAACGTAGATCAAGGCTTTCAACACGACAAACGAAATAAACAAACTTGTAAAATAACAAAGTTCACGAGCAGATTTCAAAACTCTTAGATTGATAGACTTTTAGAATGTATTTAGTATGGATATGTCAAACGTGTGTTATTGATACTATTCTCGACATATCAGGAAGCATAATAGGCAATTTGTCAGCCAATAATTATTACAGAGTTTAACGATAATTATTCTAGCGAAGATCTATTCGGTGCTTTCTACATGTACAAGTACGAATATTTCAATTAGTTACCAATGTCTAATAGGTAAGACTCTCACTTAGATTCTTATAAGGTACGTATATTTTATTAACAAATACATTATTGTTTTGACACATTATAGCGTCAATAATAATTTTATTAACAAATTATTAACACCAGGTCAATTAATCTCAACGGGACAAATAATAGAGAGTTTTAACACCTAATAAAACTTACCTATTATTTTCCCTGAGATATTTTGGATCTAGATATACCTGGTACTTCTTGAATGCTCATAAACATCAACAGCGCCATAGAGAGCGCCACTTTCGATCGGAGAGACATCTGGCGAACGAGAAATAGAGTGCAAACCGGAAGTGCTTCTCTCAAAACTACATCCAATATATCTCAGGGAAGGATAGATAAGTTTTATTAGGTGTTAAAACTCTCTACTAATGTGTATAATAATCATAATCATTAATAAAAAATATTAAGATTTAAAATTTATTATTAAATTATTATTATTAAATTTTTGATCGACTTGGTTCAAAAAATCTGTCTAAAATTTAATGCATTTGTGGCTCATAACGCGATAGCTAAGTTCGAAGCGACGGACAACAAGCTTCGTGTCGCTGAGCCCGAATTCGTGACAAGGACGTAGCAAATGCACTACTGTTTTTGTTTCAGTCGAATTAAGCCTTAGGTTTGAAAATTGTCTATTTATGATTTCAGATACCATTCCCTTCGATAACTATTTGTCCACAATCAAAGTGCAAGGCTTCTGTATTCAATTACTCCGCTGCAAGAAGTGCCTTAGCGAGTCATTATTTCAGAGGGTCGACGGCGTAAGTTACCATTATATTTTTTTAAGGTACCGTAATCATTTGGGCAAAACTGGAACCTTATGTTTTCGTCATGTTTACTCGTACATCTATCCTGTCCACGGGAGGTGATCCATGGTATTGTCTCTGTTTGTCACTGTCTTTGATCTCAGAAATTACTGGGTAAAGATCCGATGGAGAAAATTCGATAGTGTAGTTTTTATGACGCTGAATAGATAGTAGTATTTGTATATTTACAGGAATTCTAAACTTTAAATTTAAATTTCCTTGTAAAATCAGCAAAAAGAGGTTCGTTACATTTTGAAGAATAAATATATTTACAATCAAAAGTCAATGGTGAAAGTCAAATAAATAATAATTATTTACATTGCTAATTGTTGTGAGGTCTGACTATTTGGTTTTAGTTTGATAATTAATGAATTAATTGAATTTATTTGTAGTTCATTCTTGTTATTTATTGTTTGGTGTTTTGTTTTGTTGCTAATTGTTGTTATTTGATATTAAAATTGTTAATTAAAAATGGTTCCGATGATGAGACCTGGTTGAGGTACGCCTTTGACTTTCCAAACTAAAGAAGTTTTGTATAATTTGTACATATATTTCGAAAATGAGTGTAATAACAATCCGAGCAGTATTATGACTACCGCTCAATTAGTTGCCTTATGAACTGGAATTTCATTGACTTCCATCGGAAAGGTGATATCATAAGGCAAATGTCATTCTTCAGAATAGGGACCAAAAATTTAGTACTTAAATTTTTGTATAAGTTTAATATTTATTATTTTAATATAGTTTAATATTATTATTAGTTTTATATTAAGTACCTGCCTACAAAAATATATAAAAAGTACTAGGTTATTTATTTATGTGCTGACCGTACACTACTATAAACGCAAAAACGTCTCGAAGCTTTTTTTATCTGTACAAAGCTGTAAGCGCGAGTGTACACGACACCGATACTGCGCCGCCAAACCGTGTCGATTAGGCATTTATGTAGTAATTTTGGTAATAGGGATTTTTTTTATATGTGCTGATTTTCTGGTTCCTTAGTCAAGTAATTAAAAAATAGGGAATGTTCGTCATTTCTGCCAAAATTTTCATAATTTGTAGCCAATAACGTCTTTGTCCGATTTTGATTTTGTCTTTAAGATTTTCAAATGACATTAACGGGTCCTTAGTCAAATATGTAACTATACATTGTGCGCGCACACGCACTTGACCCATTTTATTTCTTCTTCTCATCATTATCCTAGTGTTAAATCCCAGTCGCGTTCGAAGTGTTCACGCCGGAGACTGTGGTTCTCTTGCTTACTTTTCTTCTGCACTTCGTGCGGTCTTCGACTCATGAGATCATTGGCACGGATATGATTATTCATGACATCAAACCAACATTTCTTGGTCCTACCTCTCCTACCGGGACCTGGTAGAGACAAAATGGCCCAAATTGTGCCCTATATTACTAGCTGATCCTCGCAGCCGTACCAGCGAAAGCTACTCTCTATTTGTCAAATTTATTTCTTGTTCTATAGACTTTTATAATTAATAGTTTTCAAATATTTTTGATTACAGTATGCTAGTAGCAAGTATTATAGGTAGGCGCAAGAGAAGTGCTGAAGTAAACGATAATAGTACAATGAAAAAGAAATTCAGCAATATTGCTACTGTATGCGAAGGCAATGATATGATTATTAATAAATTAATAAACTATGATGAGGACCCGTCTGATGCTTCATTGGTTAAAGATTTGCGCGAGGTAAAATATTTCTCTAAAACTCTTACAATTTACGAAGGCGAGCGGTCTTTACTTTTTTTACATTACTGGGGAAAAAAACCATTTTTACATTGTATAGATAAAGAGTATAGATACATGAAAAGATAATAATATAAATGTACAAACAACCTCATTTTCCACAGATTACATACATGACTTGCAACTTAAACAACTTTATAACAGGTTGCTATCTTATTAAAATACACACACTCACACGCACACACGCATACATGAAAGAAAAAACGAAAGTATTATATATAAAATTAAAGTTACAGTGTGAAAAGTAAAATAAACCAAGTAAGTGGAATTGATGATAAGCAACTCACAGCTCAAAGTTACGAGTTACTCTCTGGTAAGGGCCTCATTAATTCTATTTCTGAACTAGAGTTTTCCCTAGTCCATGTTACGTACATATAAATTTAATTAGGTGGTTTATATTGTTACGAGTTATGGGACTCGAATTAAAATGCCGTTGGAATTACTACAGAATTTATTAGAACTATACAAACACGTATGAAACAGGTATAAATATAACTAGACACTACTAGTACAAACTGCACAATTCAATAACACGCTTAAAGTCCGTCACTATATCGCTTATCGAATGTACGTCTTGCTCGTATCGTAATTCTCGCTTGACTGCTTCATCCCTCCGTTCGGGCATTGTTTTATACTGCACGGTGCAATATGTCTACTTCATCTCGTGCACCCGATTTCCCGGAATCACACCTGGCCACTGCCTACCGGAACAGATTACAATACACAATAGGCGGCTTTTCTAATTACAAATATTAAATACAAAAAAAACAAAAGAAGTGCAAATGCGGGCGGTAATAAAACTTGGGGTTTATGGCCGCAGGTGTTCATTCGCCTTTGTTGTTGTGCTTCGTGGAATTTTGGCTAAGTTGTAACATTATATATAAACTTTCAATACTTTCGTTTATTGTTCAATTCATTACAATTATAGAGAAACCAAGTCAATATAGTGTAGACACCTGCACAGCAAAACATAAAGAAAAGTCGCAGTCGCCAACTTGATTTGAAGTACGTAGTACGTAATGAATGACACGTGCGCAAATTGTCAACATATTTAGCGAAGTAAATAGAGGTGCTAGCTATTTTGATTCATTAAAGTTATCAGAGCTAGTCTCTTCTCACCCAAACGACAAATTTATAATTGCGGGTGACTTCAACATGAGGGCAATTAAGTGGTTGCCCTCAACAGAGGGACTTATACCATCAACGCCAACCTCAAATAAGTTTTCTAATTTTATCGATACTCTCGGCATAAGCAATCTTTCCCGAATCAACTCTATTAGTAATAGGCATGGCAAAATTCTTGATTTAATTCTTTCTAACGACTCTCTGTCCCTTTGATCTTGCTCTGATCGTCTAGTTCCTGAAGATTTTCACCATCCATCTTTGGTTTTTCATTTCGATTTTACTACCACTGATAAACTTACTACACCTAGTCGCATTGTGTATCAATATGCTAAGGGTAACTACGATGAAATATGCTCTGGCTTATCAAACACAGATTGGATAAGCTTGTAATAATGGGAATGTCTACGAAGCTGTGAGAATGTTCTATAAGTTACTATACCAAATTAGAGATGCTCACATTCCTCAGAGGCGTAAAAAAGACTATAAATTTTCTCTCTGGTATAATACTGCCCTTGACAAATTAATTAAGGAAAAGCACATTTTTTTTATAAAACACAAGATTTATGGTATTTGTGTGATCTGGCCACATTCCAACTATTACGAGAAAGAGTCACTGAAGTTGAGAAATGTTGTTTTAATTCCTACATTGCTAAAATCGAATCTTCCATTAATAACAATCCAAAACTGTTTTGGTCGTACATCAAAAGTAAGCGCGTTAGCAATAACTTCCCTTCAACTATGTCCTATATTGATACAACTAGTGATTCGGGTTAAGGTATTTGTGAACTTTTTTCATCCTACTTCAAATCTACTTTTCTGGATCCAGGCCATTCAAATAATATTACGTCTCACCCAAATCTTCCTTCCTATGCTAATTCTTTGTTTGACATACGGTCAATTGAAATTGACCCCACGACTGTCAGAAAGCATCTGAAGTCGCTCGACCTAAATAAATCAGCTAGGCCAGATCAACTACCAGTCTTGTCCATCGTGAAATATGCTGATCAGTTAACTTGCCCTATAATATTTATTTTTCAACGCTCGATGTGTGAAGGTGTTGTTCCTTCTATTTGGAAATCAGCATTTAACTCGCCCATTCATAAAAAAGGGCCCAAGGACAAAGTCGAGAACTATAGACCCATTTCTAAACTATTTTTATGCTAAGGTGTTTAAACGAATCGTGTACAATCAACTTTACAATACATTGCAACCATATCTGGACCCTCACCAACATGGCTTCTTGAGAGGAAGATCAACGGTCACCAACCTTATGTTGTTTACCGACTATATGTCCAATACTATGAACAATGGTTTTCAATGTGACGCAATTTATACCTACTTTAGTAAAGCTTTCGACAGAATTGATCACAAATTGTTACTAACGAAACATCTTGCCTTAGGTAGATTTTTATCGCTGGTTTTCTTCTTACGTAGTAAATAGATCTCGAGCAATAGTTCTCTCTGGTTTCTCATCCTCGTGGGTTAAAATCCCTTCAGGAGTCCCGCAAGGACCACTTTTAGGCCCCCTTCTATTTGTAATATTTATCAATGACATCAACACCTGCATTCATCATTCGAAATATCAACTATTTGCAGAAGATATGACATTTTTATAAATCTATTACAACTCCAGTCGATGCATCACTCCTCCAGGAAGATATCTTGCGTATATTTGACTAAAAGCCTTCGTCTGCTTTAGATTTTCTAATTCGTAATGCTAGAGCTCTTTCAACAAGATGAAAACCTGTAAAGTTCTATATTGTGCCTTTGTCCGTAGTCACCTCGAGTATGCAAGCCAAATTTGGAATCCTTGTTTCAAAGTTCATTCCAATAGATAAGAGTTTATTAAAAAAAAAAACACTAGAGTTATCAATTTTAAATTCAAGATACCGCGCCAAGGTTACATTGAGCGCTGTACCCTATTCCATCTTCTGTCCCTTAAAGTTCGAAGAAATATTGTCGACATACGTTTCTTGGTGAAAATTGCTTAGTTCAAAATTGACTGTACTAGTCTTATCGAGATACTACATTTGTCTGTTCCCCCTAGTCTTGTACGCCCTAGAAAATTACTTCATTCGCCTTTGACACGTATAGCCTTCAGACACCACTAATTTTTTGTTAAAACAGTCAACGAATTCAACAAACTTAGCAAGTCGGATTATGTGGATATTGCCTTGTTTGTGGATAGTCTAGCATCTGTAAATGCGAATTTAATCAAAGTCTATTTTAATAATAATTAGTTTTCCCGTCACAAAATTTTCATATTATTGTTCTTTTTTTCTAAAATTATTGTATTTTATACTTTTTTTATTTCCTTGTCATCTGTGGAGGTTTAAGAATAGTTGTTCTTTAGCTATCTCTGTAACTTTAGTTTGTAAGACTACAGTTGTTAATAAAATAAATAAATAACCCCCAAATAAAATAAAATAAATAAAATACATTTTAGAAATATTGTCGTAAATGTCTTGTCTGTGAATATGCATGGTATTTTTTATTTTAATTACACATGTTTTGTTGATTGCTGTGAAGTTACTAAAGGAGATACAATATTAATAGAAAAATTGAATAATTTTGTAAGTAATATGTGACACAGTATTACATAAAATTGAACGGGGTAGCTTATTACAAGTACTAAACCTTGTAAAATTCTTGTTATGGTATTGTATTCTTGAAGTTGCTAAAACATCAAGATTGACTGGCGCTGCCGTGACGAAATTTTCTTGTGAATTAAACTTAGATACAATTTTCTTATCATATTCTTTATAGCGGATTGCAATAAGAAGTGCATTATCTAATTTACGATTAAGATTCGTAGCGTACTTAACCCATACAACATACCTATATAGCTTTGTTGAATGACATTCGGAAATGTCGGCGAAAAATAGACTTTTTGATGCTTTTTAAAATTTATTTTTTATTGCAGGAGCTCAGCAGACAGGTAGACAGCCCACTTAATGAAAAGCGGTTACCATCGCCTATGGACATTTGGTAATATCAAAGGTGCTACAAATGCTCTGCTGCTCTCTTAAGGGAGACTGGAACCTGGTTACTAATGCCGGAACACAACTCAAGGTTGGCAGCATACTCTACACCAGGGGTGGTAGCCATCAAGTCGGGCAAATACCGATAGGCCGCCTGGCCGCAGGAAATTGTATTCTTTCTCTGTTCCTGCACGGATACAGCTTTCTTGGTAATGCGATGTTCGTTAATGTATATTGAATCCTATAAGTATATACCTAAAGTTATATATGTTTTCAAACTTGTGATAAACACATACCTGTGTACGTGAGAACAAATGCGTATTGATTAGACAGCAAGCTTGCAACTGATCGCTCCGTCAGATACGCATAGAGTACCTTCTGCAATATTTCCATACACGTTCAACCACGAGCAACGCCCGAACGCCTCCACAAATTGCAAGAAATATATCCAGGAAACATTTTGAGTAGGAAACTTATTACAGAGATATGCTACATTTACATATTACGTCCTTGCATCTTTGCGGGACAAAGTAGTTTTAAAGAATAAAAATAAAATAACGCTATGCAACAGGCTTTTATGTTACAGGTGGCACATAATCACTATGAAGTTTTCTTTCGGTGTATTTGGCGCGGCCGAAAAACATCAGATTGTGGATATTTGTTTAAATATGTCTTAACTCGTGAAGGGGTTTGCTTCAATATGAACACCATAGCAGCCAGTAAACTACTTAACCTGAACAGGTAATGATAGTGCTTGTTACTACTTACAAGCAACAATGCTATGTGCTAAGATGTGTTTGTCGCCACTTGCTAGCAATAATGCTAAGCGCTACGATGCGCTTGTTGCCACTTGCTAGTAATGATGTTACGCTCTAAGATGTGCTTATTGCTACTTGCTATTAATAATTCTACGCGCTACGTTGCGTTTATTGCTACTTGCTAGTAATAATGCTACGCGCTACGATTTGGTTGCATCACAATATTTTCCTTGACCTTCAGCACGCAATAGTGGAAATAGTACTAATCACTACTTACGACAAGTTCCTAACCGTGCTCTAACTGTATCACAGTGTATAGATACTAAATGTTCGACATTACATATTATTTATAATTAATCTATTTCAGTCTACAGACAGATTACACCTATATGTACAAACATTATTACACTGATGATCAGCCGCTAAAATATGGAAGAGTGAGTACATAGAAATAAAAAAATATTCTAAGAAGTATATTAGATACTTGTTTATTTTTAACTTACAAACATTTTTTTAATTTGGTTTATAAAACTGGATACTCCAATAATAAATATTGTAGTTATGTTTTAACATTATAATTCAAGTTTGAACAATATTATCTACATACAATATAGCACAACTAGAGAAAAAAAATAAGAAAGTGGTACGAGAAAAATATGGAATAATATGGGTTATATCTAAAAGAATAATAATAGGAGCTAAGTTGCAACTAAATTAGCATCTTTTAAAGTGATAAGTACTAAACATAAGCTGCTGCAGATGATTTAAGTAGTGCAATGAGACAAATCAATTTAGACTCAAAACATATACTTCATTGGAGTACAATGTTTGGTATTGCAGTGAATCCTCGTAAGACTTAAGTGATAATCATCAGTAGGCCCAGAATATGTGCAAAAGTGAATTTCTTAGCTTTATACAACATTTTTTTGACAGTACTACTACCCCATTGAGTGACACTGCCAAAAATTTTGGCATAGTCATGTATATTGATCTGTCTTGGAAGCCTTATCTTTCCGAATTAAGTCAGGGAGTTTTTACCTGTCTTCTAGATACTTGAGAAGGCTGAGAAATTTTCTGCATACCACCATCAAAATCATGCTTGCACAGTTTTTCTTTTTGCCCATTTTAGATTACTCTGATGCCTGCTTCTTATCTGGACTTAAATAAAGAACAACTAAATGAACTTGAGCGATTTCAGAAAATTTTCTAGGTTGATTGGAAGAGATTGCTTTAAGCGATAAGGCTGACTATTGTTTTTAGCGTGACTATATTGTAATCATGTATTTTGTAATTATATATTGGGTGAGCAATAAAATGTTATTCATTTTAAGTACATAAGGAGCCTAAAGTAACATTTAATAAAAAATTGATACAACAAAGAGCACTTATTATAAATGGAAATTTAGTGTCTGTATCGCATGATGCGGATGATGTTGTCTATTTTTCTTCGGGCAACATCTGCCACTCTTCAAGCAAGGCATTCTTCATTTCACCTATATATTTTTCAGGAGGTATCAACTTTACTTCTTTTTTTAATCAGTCCCGAACATGCTCTATTGGATTCATGTCCGGGGATCTTGTTGGTCATATGCTTGAATTTTTAGGGTTTTTACTAGTGTTCCGCTAATTGTGCCGATGTGTGTATAATATAGTAAATCTGTACAGGAATCGAGTTTGTAAATAGAATTTAAAAAGGTTCCGCCAATTCTGCTTTCTGAATTTTGTCTGTCTGTCTCTTTCTTTATTCAGCGTTACGGGAAAACTGGTTTAAATAAAACTCAACACACATCTAGCTTATATCTAGCTAGCTTATATTAGCCTTTAATTTAGTGATTATGAAAATAGTCATATAAAGAAACAGGATGGCTTCTGTGGTTGAGCGGGCTTAAGAGCCGATTTCACTACAAGACAGAGGCTCAGGGCTCGATTCCTGGCATGGTAAATTTCGTAAACGAACTTTTCGTTATTTACTATGGTCCCGGTGTCTGGAATCGGTCCCAGAATGGTCCGTTGTATATTACCCATAACATCAGCGTAACTTGGTTCATTTGAGGATATGCAATGCGTGAGTATGTCGGCCGATTTATTTAAAAAAAATATAAATAAAGACGTGAATAAACACTACCTGTATATAGTAATGGTAGCTTATTGGTTGGTAGTGCGTGTTCGAATCCTTGCCAAAAAGTATGCAACACTCAGGCAGTTTTCTGACCTAATACGCATATTGTTACAATTATTAAGTGCAGATCGTGAAGGAAAACGTGGTAATGCAACCTGCACATCGAGACAACCGATAAGTCAAACCCGTTAAATCGCTTTAGACAAGAGTGCCGGGTAAACTGTCTGTTCCCCGCCTGTTTTATTAAACTAGTGACAGCTGCAAGAGTATACATAACAATGCAGAACTTATTTTTATGGATCACGCCATGTTTTAAAACGTTCTTTTTATTACCTATAGATCAATGGTGCCGGCCCTGATTTGGATATAGTTTTGACAACATATCTCAGACAGAGAGATAAGTCATGCAACACTCTCAACAACGGTTTTAAGGTATTTATTTTTATATAATACTTTTTATATATTAGCGCACCCGGCAGTCCTACCATGAAAAAAATCTGGAATCAGATCGCAATGCCACATATCGGATCTAGTTGTCAATCGATGTGATCCAGTGACCTACTCAAATACACATGCTGGCTACCCAGTTTAATTGTGAATCTTCTCTGCAATGCAACATAGTTGAAGATTTACAGCATTTGTTAGTGGAATGTGTCCGGACCAGAGACGGAAGGGGCTAGTGGAAGGTAGGGCACTTTCTACTGCGGCTCTTATAATATATAAAATTATGAAAACGTTTATATAAATTTTATGTAAATGTATGATTAGGGTAAGATGGGACTGACATGTTGACATCATGACTGAAAGCCCCCTAAATAAATTAGATAATAAAAAAAAAAGTGAACCTAAGACATCTAGGGAACCACTCTGGTTACGCTAGGAATATAGGAGACACTTACTGGTTGATGGTGGTGCTGAAGATTTCTGCTGATGATATGAATTGATACGTTGCACTTCACTTGATTTATTTAATTGTAACGTAACCGGCCTCTGTGCACTGAGCCGCGGTAAATTTGACACGGACTGGGGTGCGCGGGGGCTGATAGTGCTGTGACATGTCCAGTAGTGTTACGCGGATTTACGTCGCGCTTGGCGCGAACACACTCAAACACACAAAAAATATATTAAATCCTTAGAACTAGATTCCAGCGCCACCTACTCAAAGAGTAAGTAGATAGATAGTAGAGTCAAATTGTGAATCCAAATTCTAATACATCGGAGGACCTATTAAAATACACTTAAAATTTCATCATCGCTCCGTCCACTCAGAAGAAATTCAGTGCCAAACAGTTTCTTGTAAAGTTGTTGATTTCAGATATACATGCAAAACCCAAATGATATGCCCACACCGACACGGTACCATTACTCGGCTCTGGACAGTCAATCTACCTCATTGGCGATAAAATGTAACATTATGAATACTTCAGTTGATTTGAAAGACAATCCTCCTGAGGAGTAAGTCTTTTTATTTCATCTACTTCCAGTCATTAGTGTCAGAAAATAGACAGATAGAAAACACTTTATTGCCTACCAAATAAACAATAACAAAAATGTACCATTACAATATTGTCATAGTAAAAACATTATGCGGCCTTATCGTTTAAAGCAATCTCTTTCAGGCAACCTAGCTTAAAGAATAATTCAAACTAATCTGGATGGTAATGATCTAGATGGTGTAGAGAGAGTATTAAGTAGGACCTAAAGACGCATACTTAAACTAGGGGGTCCTCTGGTCTGACGCCCTGATTTTTGAGCATATTTTGGGTTTTTGTAAAGACCAATGAAGAGATAGAACTTTTTACCATTTATTTATACATATTTCAAGAGTATACCGTTAAATTTTTAGCTAAAATTATTCAGTAGAACCAAAGTTATAGTGGTCTGAAGACACCCGCCCTGGAAAAATGGATCCCATTTCCTCCATGATATCAGCTGCTTGGCTTATCTGAAACAAAAAACCCGGCGGGATTTTAATCTGTATACTTAAATACACCGAGTGGACTACGAAGAAAAAATTGAAAACTGGATTTTTGACAGACCCCAGAACAAAAAAGTCCGAATTACATGTATTTTTTTCATTTTGATACAATAAAAGTTGAAATTTTCAAAATGTTGGGATGATAATAGTCCACTTGATGCATCTAGATGTACTGAGTAGACCCTATAAATTTGAAGTAAATGGGCCAAACTATTTTTGAGATATGGAAAGTTTGAATAACATGGTTTTGAGAAAAATGCGTTTAAAGTTTCAAGTACAGTTATAACTATAAAAAATCTAACTTACCACTAATCTGCGATGCCTGGTCCGTAAATTACACCTTCCTACTGCTCTTGGAAGTCTTTCAAAGCAGATGTTTCAGCTTTTGCCTCAATTCTGGCTTTTTAGTGACATCACTGATGCGTCGTAGGAGCGGGAGATCCGATTTTCGTCACGTTTCTCAACGTCAGCATGCACTTCGCGTTCTGTGGGGCATCCCATGATTGTAATTATTTTTAAAATCCCCTGGAACCCTTCGTTGAATATTATCATTGCCAATAATGTTGCAATTTCAACGATTTTGGCGCCAGAGTGAAGGTGTTTCGCGGCGAATGTCAAACTTAACGAATTGAGGTATTCGTTGTTCTTCTGCGTCTCGGATTCCAAACAACAGGTCAGCAGGTCATCGTTAGATAAATCTTCATACACAGGTTCAAATACTTTCAAGACTTCGGGTAATAACGCTGGCTTGTCGTTATGGAATTTATCGAGGTCACCCAGAGCTTCCGCCTTGCGCCACTTGCACCAGTTGTCCTCACCTTCCGGACAATATTGATGCTGAGGATTTTTATCTGATGAACTCTTATGGTAAAATGTCGCCCAAATTTTTTTCCTCTTCTCCTCAACGGAATCTGGGTGTCAACGAATAGTAGCTAGTCCGTAAAACTTAGTCATTTCTTTGATGACTTTATCAGTCAGTTTCCCTGCTCCTTTTCTGCCTATTCCTTTATTATCTTTACCCTTTTTGAGACCAACGAGTCTTGTTCCCATTCTCTTCTCGACGTGACCAACGCATTCTTTTTTCGATACAGCAGTTTTTCCGTACGACCTCCAAGCGCTCCGCTCAAGGCTCCGAACACCTGTTCCTTCTGACCGCTGTATCTTTATAATGGCTTCGAATATTGAAAAATCACTTTACCTCCACACTCTAGATACATTAAGGAAACAAATTATGTAAAAAAATCGATTTTTTGAATCCGTCAAATCAGAGAGGACCCCCTTAAATATTTACTACTAACAATATGTTTCTTTTATTCCATACTCTTCTGTTCTGGTATACATCTTCTATCACAGCACAAATCATTATGTCGTCCTTCATACAATTCACCCATATTTTTGTCTATGTCATAAGACAGATTATGACAGATTGATATAAGTCAATCCTCCAGTTTAACATTAGTTCTGTCACATGATTTTCATCCCTGCTCTTTACATGCCCATACTAAAATTCTCTACTGTTCTATTGTCTTCCTCTGAATGCTCCAGTCACGGATGGAATTTTCAAAGACTTCAGAGGAACTTATAACTTTCATTTTAGTTCCATAATAACAGCAGACTGCTGCGTAAAAGACGGCATTTTATACAAAATCAATGATTTCGAACCCTTATTTATTTATTCAACAAATAGCGCACAGCTTTACACTATACACTCTAAAAGACGATAGATTTTAAAAACAGCTTATGGAGCCAATAATGGATCTTACTTTGAAGGCCAAACTTATAAAAAGATAAATATTTTAAGTTAAATTGAATTGATTTGATTTATGCAAATAATATGGATAGACCATTTAGGCATATTCTAAATAAAACAGCTTTGTGCGTTTTACTATATGCTTTATATAGTATGGGTAACTATTTGCCAACAAGTACTGCTATACTGTCTGTGGTTTTAAGTCACATCGTAAGTCATAGATCTAGTTATGTTTATTGAAAATATGACAAGTGATTAAAATTTACTTTTCAGACGTCAGTGCTATTTCGAGGGTGAGAAAAATTTAAAATACTTCAGCACGTATACAGCACACAATTGCTGGTTGGAGTGTTTGTCAAATTATACGTTCAAGAAGTGCGGCTGCGTTGGATTCTATATGCCACGTACTTAACTACTTCTTAACACACTTTTGTTAGCTTCGCCTACCTGTATACTCGTATATATGTATCAATGAATATAACTATGTAAAGCCGATACTGTATTGTTTCTTTCCGTCTTTCAATTCGGATGAACGGATCAAAGCATTTCATATAAACGTAAACTGAATCATCAAATCTCATTGAATACAATATTGCTCTTTCAGAGCTGTGCATTTAAACTAAATTTACTCAATTTATTTGATCCATCTAATATCAACATTAATGAAGTTTTCATCGTTATTTGCAACCACTTCCAGACGTGTGAACGCCTAGACGAGTACAAACACAAGTTTCAATTCCCATCATTGCCTCCATATCTTCTTACTACTCGTAATATATTACTTCGTAATTTTTGTGGATTTTCCAAATTTATTTCGTATTTCATTTATATAACTATAGATACAAGAATTACTAGTTTAATAATATAAGATGAATCATAGTTTATTTTATCGTGTTTCAGATAGTGATAGTCATCATATCTGCAATTTCGTACGTTACAAATGCATAATTAATGCGGAAGGTGAGTTGTTGCTTAACACAGATTAATTTATGGCCGCACTTCACTTAACTTACTCTGTGTCGGTAACGCTGTATTTAATCAAATATTTGAGGTATTTACTGACTGAATTAGAAAAGAATTCAAACATTACCACAGAGTACAAGGGTGAATTCGCCGCGCGTAGCATTGACCGTAACCAAAACTAATTTAATGCAATGTTGTTTAAAAATATGTTTCATTTGCCTTGTTGATAACAATAATAACATTCTTCAGTGATGTTGTCCCCAAAAGTGAATGATCGCTTTAGTGTTTTGTGACATAATAAAAATTACTGGACTGTCGGTTATTAGGAGTTCACTTTTTACATCGTGATCTTTTATCCCTGCTGAAATAATTTCAGACGAATTAGCCGAGTTGGAAGCTTCTGGAAATACTTCTGTCGGGTGCAGATGCTTGCCAGCATGTAACACGGTTGACTATACCGCAGAAGCCACAGTATCAGATTTCGATTACAAAACTTTGTGGGAGATTGAGTACCAAGGGATGTTCCATGATAGGTTGGTACATACACAAATATAAAGAAAAACAAGTTTAACATTTTACATTATAACTGCATTCAAATTGTATAAAAAGGTATAAAGGTCAGAATACGATTCGCGAATCTAATTTGCACAAGGCCACCTATTGTTGACGTAGACTTATACGTCAATATTATCATACAAGTCTTAGATTCCGGTTGCATTCAGACCGCTTGCTTCGAAGCCCTTACCTTCGTCTGGGTCTGCTTTAGCACTTTTTGTTGTACACTTCACACGGTCTTGGCATCTCTTATTGTGAGACCACTGGTATGCCATTCTTTACGACATCAAGCCAGAATTTTTTATGCATATCGTTTCAATCGGGACATGTCGGATCCTTATTTATTGCCTATATATGTAGGCGGCTTCCATAAAATATAGCCATATCAGCGCAAGTGACATTCTTGCATTTTATCTGCTATGCCACGGATATAAAGAATACCACGGTTCCAGGAGTTCCTGACTCGGCACTTCCGCATGTCTCCATACACCGACTAAAGTATAGTGTTCATAATAGATCTCTATAAATTGGATTATCCAGATTTCTCACCAGTTTTACGTACTCATAAATTCGGTTGCCCATCTCACTCAAACGTGATCTTGGTGGATCAGCGTAATTATTTAATTGAAATCAAAGTCACGATACTCAATAGTAGGCGAACGAATGAAAAGATTACATGATCGAGATCATAGAAAAAAATGGCAACAAAAGTGTACACATCGATATTACCATGAATTATATCAAGCAAAATTGTGAATTTATGAATGATGAGGAAAGTGGATTGATTTCATCACTAGCTGCGGCAGGCTAATCGGCCTCCTTTTCGGCTTCCCCTTCTCAGCATCGTTAAAATATCGTATTACCAACATTGTCTATTTTTCAGCGTCAAGTACTCGACGATAGTGGCGTTTGTCAAACAACCGGGGTTTTGAAGCGATGCGCCACTCCAAACTATCTGGGTGGATCGACTTTATCGCCCACTGCAGCGAGCTGCTAGGCCTCTTCCTCCGCTTTTCGGTTCTCAGTATCGTTGCAATATCGTATCATTAACATTGTCTGTATATTTTTCAGCTTTAATTATTCGAGGATAGTGATGTTCTTCCAACAGCCGGGGTACATAGCGATGCGCCGCTCCAAACTGTTTGGGTGGATCGACTTTATCGCCAACTGCGGTGGGTTGCTCGGCCTCTTCCTCGGCTTTTCGGTTCTCAGCATCGTCGAAATCATGTATTACGTAACTATAAGGTACATTACTTCCTCTTTTAATAAATCACAGATATATCTCAGTGCTCTGCAAGGTTTTTGCGTCTGGCCTAGGCGAAGAATTCATGAACATCTTTCAAGTTTTTGTATAATTTTCAAGTAAAGATATCAGATCAAAGTAGAAGTAAATAGAAATTTTTCCTGACAACAAATTTATTAAATAAATACCTTATTTGATAAACCAGTTAACTTCAATTGAGTGTTAGGAATCTTGAGAAGTCATAACGATGTTCTTTAATGACTATTTTATTTAAATCAATAGGTGGGGATATAAGCTTTTTAAATTATCCCACCTCTAACTTTTGAACTAAAGAAAACTTTGGATATATTTGATCTTATAAAACTTAATAAAAAAATCAACAAAAATTAGTTTGAACATCATCAGTTAAATAATTTTTCACGCATAATGTATTTTCGATTAAATGCTTTGCTTCTAGTTCTGAAACCTAATAACGAAGTCCATGAACGTTTATCATAACATTTTCTTAAGTTTTCGCGACTAGTATACATAATAAAATGTGAGCTCTTTCTGTGTGCACCGGAATACAAACCAACTTGATTGACAATTTCTTTTTATTTTACCTCTCCCCGTTTTAATATTATATAAAGTTACTAGAGCTAGGCATGTTTGCTGAAGAGTTTCTTGCGCCGTTTCTTCTTTTCAAGCCACAACATGTTGCGAAGCGGTGGTAAATTAGATTAGGCTCCCATAGAGTAAATAATAGCCAGAAACAAAATGAAAACTAAATAATTAAAATGAACAAGTTGGCGGTAGGCTAAATAAAACTTTAGCAATACTCATTGACACTTGAGATCTTTGTCTTCCGTGATCAGGGCTACTGAAAAGTGGCCAAAACATGGGAATAATAAAAATCAAATAAATTACCGCGCTTGAAACCGTTAAAACGTAGTTTTAAATAACGTTTATCATCTCTACGGAATCCTTCTTTGTAAGTGAACTGCTAAGCTCTCAGCCAATTCTTATTTTTCTATGCTTTAAAAATATACAAGGGTTGGTTGGCGTGCCAATTACGGTATCGGCTATCTATGAATACTTTAATAGTAGAGATAAACACAGAATATTTTTTTATACGAAAAATGGATTAGTTTTCCGAAATTTACAAAATAAACATTGCTCGACGTTATAAGTACAGAATATTTATAGTTTTAGCTGTAATAACAAGCGCTAAAAAAAGAATTTTAACGTTTGGGGATATAGAGAGAATGGGTGAAGGTAGAATCATAAAAGAAGTGTATAACAGCATTGTGAATAGTAGAGTTGATGCCCGTAGACCGGGACTTAAACACTATGATCAAATAGTAGAAGTGTTAAAGAAAGCTCAGGTAAAACACCTCAAATAAACGTATATGTGTGAAGAGATTAATGAAAATAGGTGAAGCAAAAGTTGTTTGTAAGGATAGTCGCAAGTGGAGATACATTATCTGTGCTTACCTCCATAGGTAGCATGTTTGATAATATGTAAGTTTATTGTTCTAGGTTATGGTGCACATCGGAACAAGGCTCTAAGAAAAACAAGAAGAAACCAAAAGAAATATTTACAATTAAAACATGAAACAGCTTTATTTATAACCTACAATTTTGACATTACTTATTCGTCATCATTACTATCAGCACCGCCACCCTTTTAGTCTTAAATCTCAGTTGCATTCACAGCGTTTGCTTCGGAGCCTATGTTGTACCTACATTTCTATATTTTCTTCGTGTTTTCGTATTTCCTTACTCTTAAACCTTTAACACGTATATTCTTCTTCACTTCCTTTCTTGTTTCTCTTTTTCTACAATGTTAAGTTTTTCTTTCATCTCCTGTTCCATTTAACGAAATTGGAAAGGAGGTAATTAGAACTTTCAAATTGTGATTGATTTAAGCCTAAAAATATGTTTTCAACAATGAGACGTTGATTGAAAGTTTTAATGAGATTTTCTATAGAGACAAGAAAAGGCTGATGGCGTCAACTGTAACTGTAGATTGAGTTACGAGTTATAGTTTTTACTGGGTGATTGTTAATCTTTATACTTCTTCCATTGCTATAACAGCAGTCGCTGCTACTTTCACACTATTTACCTCACCGTTAGTTCTGTTAATAGCACTTTTCCTATTTCTCATAAAAGTATGTATCTATGAAAAGACCCCCGCTGTAGTTGAGTGGGATAAGCCTTTGCAGACTTCCCTCACTGCAATGCAGAGACCCTGGATTCAATTCCTAGCATAGTAAGTTTAGAATGATTTTGACAGCTCACGGTAGAGACGAGGTAGTGTATAATCGTTAATGAACCTATTCGTTTATCGATTATCATTCTAATAGAAGTTCGATTTGTAATTGTTATGCTGTATGGTCAGATTATAATACATATAATGTTATATAGTTACTTAAACGTTAATTATAGTATGTTCAGTTTATTGCTATTTATTGTTATTAATTAAGTGGGCGGTACATATCCCAGAAGTATGAATAAAATACGTAAACACTTCATAGGCGTGAGCTGGCTAAATTCTCATACTAAACTAAATTATCTGTCTGTGTGTTTGTCTAGCGCTTTATCTATTTTGTAATATGTTAATCAATGGATGTAATCTTTTCAAAAGTTCAATAAAAAGTATCTCTCATATGACGTCTTTTTTATAAGCTTTGTTTTTGTCACATTCGGTCTGTCTTGATATCTCACAGTCGTTTTTCTTAGAAGCTGCTGATTCTACAATATATAGTTTAAATCTGACAGGAATATATAGACTATATGGAGCTATAAAGTTATGTAGTGAAGTCCTGAGAGAAATTAGGATTAGATCAGATAACACTTTATTGCTCACCAAAATAACAGACACTATAGTTACAATATTTGTAATTTGTACAATACACTGTAACTTACAATATTTGTTGGTAAAACAATAGGCATCCTTATCGCTTAGTGCGATCTCTTCTAGGCAACCTAACTGCTTCGGTAAATGTATAGCAATTTAATACAGGAATTTTAAGTAGTGGGGTGGTGAAGTGGGGACCCCCCGGAGGCATACTAACTTTACTACAACCCCTAAGGTCCGGAGATCGCAAAAATATATTTTTTTAAACATAACCTCACTTATTTTCACTGATTTTTTCGCTAATATTGCACTTCTATCATAGGTCCAAAGTTGAAAAATCCTTTCAAAGTTCAAAAATTAGCCAGTAATCAACATAAAAAGAGCCAAAATAACCAAAAACCAGCTTAATTGGATAAAGATGAAGAAAAAATACAATAGAACACATTCATATACACTACAAGAGTAACCATTCAAAATGGCGACCAATAAAGACGATGTTTTTTTTACATAATCGCATTAATTTATATTTAACCTTTATTAAAAAAAAAAATCAGCAATGTACTTAAAAATTGATAGCATTAATATATTGATTCATTGTCATATTTAAAACCAACTTGTTAGTCGTCCACTAAATTGATAAATAAAACAAATATTTCATACGAGACTTTTAAGGCGTCGTACTGTTTGTGTATATAAAATAAATAGTAAATGGTAACCAGTCGGTTCTGGCATCTGGTTCGCTTTGGTCTACATATAACCTAACCTAACCGACTGTTCTTGTGTATAAAATAAATAGTACATGGGTACAAGTCGGTCCTAGTACTCGCCGGCCGCTGCCGCGGTACGCTCACTTCGCTCGCTCGGCTCTGTTGTCAGGTAAAGGATCTCTTTAAATAAAATATGGCGCCTATATAATTTAATTAGCTTTAAAAGAACATTCACTTAACTAAAAAGGAATAAAATTGAGGCAAAAAGAATTGCAAAATATTTGTCAATATTTTCTTTTTATAGAAATATGTCGATTTCCGGAAATTATATGTAACAATATATTATTTAAAACTCAAGATTTCGAATTTCTTAATTAAAAATCGATAAGTATTATTGACATATCGATTAATTTATTTTTATCATCACACCTTGTTAGCCAAGCCATTAAAAACAAAAGTGACAGCAATAACTGTCACTTTTTAATCAATTGATTATATGTCTAGCATGAATTTTGTAATTATGACTTATGCCTCAATTAAATTTAAAACTTTATTTCTACATTAAAAACAGTTTTAGTGTTACGAAAAGTTCTGGCGGTTGTATGTAATTCGTGAGTACATTCATAAACTCAAATCACGGTTTGTTATTATCAAAAGTAACATAATTTTACAAAAAATATAAATGAGGTTATGTTTATAAAATAAAAAAAAATTAAGACCTCCGGACCTTACGGGTTGTAGTAGGAGTAAGTATACCTCCCTCCTAACCACCACGCCCACCCACTACTTAAAATTTGTGTATCAGATGTTAAGTCGCAGCCACTGCTTCTTCTCAGCTAATCTGGCGATGTAGATGATGGATAAATTGAGATGTTCTTAAATTTTAAAATAAATACATATCAATGGACGTGGACTTCATACAACTAGATTCCCCATAGCCTAGCTTTAAAAAACTAGCGACTAGCAGCCACAGATCGAAAACGCTATGAATTGAAGCAGTTAGAATCCGTTCAATACAAATTCTCACGTTCCGTACGCTATCGCTATTTTCATTTTAAGTCCTCGTATGAGACACTCCTTAGCAAGTACTCTATGAATTAATTTGAAACGAAGAGAAATCTCCTTGACGTTATGCTTTTATACGAAATTTATCTTGATAAATATGATTGTATTGTATTGTTTCTTTATTGTGTATTATCGAACCAAATAAGTATTTGGGGGCCGCAAAAATGTCAAGTCATTCGGAAGAACCGTACGCGTGATATGTTTGCGGCTAAGATATCTAGAACTAACGCAGATAAACGTGTCCCAATTAACAGAATAATGAAACGTTACAATGAATACTATACAGAAGCTGATATATTTTTACTAACCTACAAAGGGGTTAATTTGAAAATTGTAAAGAAGAAAATGAAAATTGTAGAGTTGTCAATGGATGTAGGTAGCTAGTGCTCATCGAGACAGTTATTAGTCAATTATTGTAGTGAATTTCACATCTATTGACGACTGTATAGCAAATCTTATAAGATCAATTCGTGATTCTCTGGGTTGACAGTGACACAACTATTTCTTTTTTTAAATTATAGTTGTGGGCGACATCGCTAGTTGCACCACAAATAATATTTACCAATAGTTTATATTTTTATTTAATTTTCTTAGTACTGTAATACTCGTTCGTTGCCCTAAATAAATAAAAAAAGAATTTATTTCATTTATTGGAGTTTACATTTTTTATTCGTGCATATATTATAACTGCACCGACTTCAGACCTATCAATAGGTAGCACATACAAATAATAGTATTTCATTAATATTAAAGGTATTAGGTTTGCATAAGAGGTGTATTAAATTAAATCTTTATTAAGTTATTTTATACTTTTTAGTTTTTGAAGTCTGTTTTTATAAACGCTGTTTTTTTCTGACCTAATGTGCATATTATTATAATTACCACGTGCTAACAACGGTGAAGGAAAACATCGTGATGAGCCCTACAAATCGAGATAGCTGATGTGTCGAACCTGCCAAGTCGCCTTGGACAAGCATGGCCGGTAGACTGTCCGTTTCCCTGTAGCCTGAGGTCCGAGCTCAGCAGTGGGACGTTTATGAGCTGTTATTTTTTTTTTTAAATTATAGCCTACTCCACCATCATATGCCAAGATAGAGAGTTTTCTTTTTCATATCTTGTTCTAACTAACTAATTCTATTTCTAATGTACTAGGGATGATAAGGGGTATCTTTTTTATTTTTAGTTCTTTGTTTTTTCTCTTTTGTTACAACTCTTATTATCTATTATAATAGACACTATTGCACTATCACTAGTAGAAATATTTAATCGATGTGTAGATAAAGGGGTATTTCTCGACTTAATGAAAGTTAGCAAAGTTATCCCTATATTTAAAAGTGGAAACAAAAACGACCCCTCCAACTTTAGGCCAATTTCTATTTTACCAACCTTAAGCAAGATCTTTGAAAAAATAATTTTAAATCAACTGCTCTCACATTTTAATATTAATAAATTATTTCATACTAAACAGTTCGGGTTCACCAAAGGTCGATCCACTACCGATGCAGGTGTTGAGCTCTTAAAACACATTTATGATGCTTGGGAAGGATCACAGAATGCCATTGGTGTATTCTGTGACCTGTGCAAGGCATTCGATTGCGTTGAACACGTGCCCCTCCTAAAAAAGCTCAATTATTACGGTATTCATGGCGACTCTCTCAACCTATTATCGTCTTACTTAAATAACAGATCCCAAAGCGTTGAAATTAACAATGTCAAATCTTGTGAGACTGGCATATCTATGGGTGTGCCCCAGGGCTCTATTCTAGGTCCCTTCTTATTTTTGATATATATTAATGATTTGCCATATTTTATTAATGATATGTGTGAGGTAGTGTTGTTTGCTGATGACACATCACTTATATTTAAAGTTGATAGAAATAAACTGAACTTTGACGACGTAAACAACGCCTTATCCCAAATATTTAAGTGGTTTACTGTAAATAACTTATTACTCAATCCGAGCAAAACTAAATGTGTTAATTTTGTTATGCCCAATGTAAAAGAATACGATATTAATATCTCTCTTAACGACACTAGACTTAATCTAGTAGATTCAACTGTATTCTTAGGCATTAACCTAGATCAGAAGCTCCACTGGGGCGCTCATGTATCTAGTCTCTCAGGAAAACTTAGTTCTGCTGCATATGCGGTCAGAAGAGTTAGGCAGTTCACTGACGAAGAGACTGCTAAACTAGTTTATTTTAGTTATTTTCATAGTGTCATGTCCTATGGTATTTTACTTTGGGGCAACGCTGTTGACTTAGAGACCATATTATTTGTTTACAAAAAAGAGCCGTAAGATCAATTTACAACCTCGGCCCTCGGGAGTCTCTTAGAGAATGCTATAAGGAAATCAATATTTTGACGGTCGCCTGCCAATATATCTTTAATAATATAATTTATATTCGTAATAATTTGAGTGCCTACAAGCAGTATAAGGATATTCATAATTTCAACACCAGGCATTGTAATAGACTGATATTGCCATCTTTTAGATTACAAAAAGTACTGTCCTCTTTCTTGGGGGTTGGTATACGCTTCTTCAATAAGATTCCGAGTGAAATGCTAGATCTGCCTTTCACTAAATTCAAAACCAAATTAAAAAGTATCTTGCTAAAAAAGGGATACTACACTATTGAAGAATACTTAAATGACAAAAATTCATTTACATAGCAGCTCGCTCTAACATCTTATACTATATTTTGTATAATGTTATCTTGCCAAGCTTGTACGGGATTTATGGAGATATGTTGCAGCATAACATTTTAGTACGTCATATAATTATTATAACTTTCATAATATTTTTCTTGGTCTTATTGAGTATGCACTGTTTGCTACAACTCCATTAATTCTTCAAAAAGTAATTCTGTAACATACTTCTGTATAAAACTTATTACAAAAAAAAACAACTTGAGATATAAATAGAATAAGAAACTTAAAGAAAAACATTATTTAGCTAGACTTGTTGCTGGGGAGTTTCTTGCCGCTTCTTCTCCTTAACAGCAATAACACGTTGTGAAGCGGTATACATAGAATAGGAAGAAAAATTAAATTTTAACTTAGATATTTATATGACCCTCAAAAAGTGTTCTCCAGTGGAACTTATTTTGAATAAAAAACTTTGAATTTGAATTTGAATATTACAGTTCTTATTACTATTACATTTATATATCTATATTTTAATCAATTCTGTTTATTACATTATGTTTATTTATGTTCAATTTTCTTTTACATTTTCTGTTTATTCTATATATTTATTACTATTAATCTATTACATTTATGCTATTATGGGTTGGGGTATTTACATTCTTAATACTATTTTAAGTATACTGTGTGAATATATACAGTTATATATAACCAGTGTTAATTGTTGATCCGTTGCATCTATTAACTTTTTTTACAATTTTAATGGCGTAGTTGATAAACACCTTGTGCTGTTTTTTTCCTAAAAGTTCTTTGATGTATTTCCTATCTATGCCAGTCTTCAGTGTAGATCCGACGTTGTACCGGTCCATGGCAAAGAGGGGGCAGTCGAAAATTGAGTGTAAGGGGGTCTCTGGTACTCCAGGTTCACAGACACACTATGGATCTTCCTTCAACTTCAACCAGTTCAAGTATTCAGAAAACCCTCCGTGGCCTGTGAATATCTGGGTTGTCAGGTTTGACGTGGTGATGCTTCTGACTATTTTATATGCGCATGCTGGATCTGGAAAGTAAAAATTAGTTACGGATGCTGTTGATTCCTCACTGAAGCGCCGGCTGCACTTGCCGAGGGTCTCTATCCGGATCATCCTCTTGACAAATGAGACCGGACACCATTCATAATGCGGCTTTATCTTCAGCTTGAGAGCAGCGGCTTTCGCCAGAGCATCTGCTCTATGGTTTTGTCTTACCTCAACATGCGCCTTGACCTAGAACAGAGATACCCCCTTGCCTACTGCCATACTCTGTATAATGTTCTGCCTAACCGTGACGGCAAGATGGTGGTTGCTGCTCGAATTCACCACGGTTTGAAGTGCCGAACACGAATCACTGTAGATGCCAAAGCTGTCATCTGGGCTTGCTAGTATCTTCTCCGTGGCCTTGCATAAGGCATAGAGTTCAGCCTGGTATACCGTGCAGTAGGACGAGAGCTTCAAACGACGGCTTGTGGTCACGCCATCATTGTCCCAGATGGACAATGATGCTCCCACCTTCCCGTCGATTTGCTCCCGTCCATAAATATCCTTACTGCCTGCGCGCAGTGGTCGTCGACCTCGTTTTGGTTTACCAGGCAAACGAACTACAGGTCGATATGTTCGGCAGGGTGGGGCGTGTGTACGTAGGCAACCCTCCTCTCAACTTCTCTATCCACTAGCATTGGCAGGACTACTCCTCTCCTCGCCTCATACAGGGCTTTTGTCTCCTGTATACGGAGGTCTAGATGGAGTATTCCTGCGAGTACTATTGATGCATTTAGGGAGTATCAGCTGTTATTACACCACGTAGGTCGAACACTCTGACCTAATGTGCAGTGTTATAATTATACGGAAAACATCATGATGAAACTTGCACAACGCCATTACCGATGTGTCTAACTCACATGGTGGGGTATACTGTACGTTCTACTCCTAGCTACTACTAGCTTCATCATACACACCGCAAAGGAGTGGAACTCATTGCCGGAGTCAGTCTTTCGTGATATTTATAACCTGGGTGTCTGTGTGTCTGCAAGTCCCATATGAATAGGTGCCTTCTAGGTAAGCGTGCTCCATCCTAGACCACATCTTCGCTTCATATAGGGCGATATCGTGGTCAAACGCAAACCTGTACTACAATAAAAAAATAAATTAAAAAAGTTTAAGCTCAGCAGTGGGCCGTTAATGGGCTGTTATTTTTAGAATTCTCTCTTTATTATAGGAATGGTAGGATAAGCTGGAGGTGAGGAGAAAATTATAGTTAGGCATGTATACAGCGTGAATTTTTCAAGTGGGCCTTCAGATCCAAATCCTAAACTATAGGAAATAGCGAAAAACACTCAAAAGTCACGAGTTCGATTTTTGAAAAAAGGAGTATCATTAGATTTTTGAAAAATCAGTTACCCTTGTCAAGAATCGTATCGGCTGATTTTGGAACAATAAACACATTCTGTAACGCATATGATTCAGATACTTATCGAAGCACCCATGCCCGATAAGTATGTGCGGCGTCCTGAAGGTCAGGGTCCCGCGTTTCCACGCGAACCATCGCAACAGGTGTGGGCACACCTCCTCCACGGTCTCAACGCCAGCCACAGGAGTTGTCAATTCTCTCGACCAATTTTGGACCATGGTCGCGATTTCCTGCGATGCTAACAAGCTAAACCAACCAAAGCCAAGTGATTTCGACGTTTAAGGGAGGTTATCGTTAAATCGAGTGACATTATATGTTTACACTGTAGTAGAATTGGGCCCCTAGCGGGCCCAATTCTACTTCCCATCTTGGTAAGTTTGTATTTTTAATTGTTTAATTTTTTGTAATGTCCATAAGTTTTGTTTCCTCCCTAATACTTTTGAAGTTAATTCTATCCGAAAGTTTTATCCATAATATGCTTCTCTCTATCCTTCTTTGACAGATAGCCATTCTATCTTCAGCTTCTTTTCTCAATGACCATACTTAACGGCCATAGGTCAGACATCCTAGCACTGCTCTTTAAAAATAACGCCCTGTTGGGTGCTGTTTCAAATATTTTGAACAAATAGAGAAATGAATGAGTTTGAAAAAGGAAGTTTCTAAAACAGAAGTGCTCGCTACTAACAATTGGATAGTTTCTCCTAATTAAAAAAAGAAAGAAAGTAAGAAAAACTTTATTCGAAGAAATAGCGCGTAATTACATTCGTTATGCATTATTATACACAGAGCATATTTAAAAAAGTTAAAATATGTATGTAAATGACAGTAAGGGTTGTAAATGACGTCCATTGGGATAGTAATTAAAAGACGATGAAGGTCACTTATTAATTTAATTTGTGTTTCATAATATCAAGTTATTTATCACTTTCCAGAGTTATTAAGACGGAATTATATGTTTACAGAAAACAGCAAAAATCCTGTGCTTTTGAAGAAATTTGCTATTGGTATTTTCACAGAAAATACGTGTAGTATTATTGTCCAATGATATATTTTACTTATGACGTTTGTTTGACACCTATAACATATCAGAGTAAACTACATAATATGTCAAAATTTTCATACTTCATTGTTCCAAGCAGGGCTTGAAAACGTTATCAATTGCCTTTAAAAATATATAGGTATGTAATTACCGGTATTTTCGAAAAAGATAGTGCCATACCGGTATATCTTTTTACCGTTACTTGGTAACATTTATGATTTTAACGTTATAATATAACGATGAAAATCGTGCGTAAAACGTTATACGTATCGGTAATTTTTACGTTATTTCAAGCGACGTTGCCATTCTTAAGAATTGGCTTTATTACGATTGTATGTTACGGAAACAGTCGACATAAACAACTCTAAATATTGCGCGCGCTCTTAGCACAGTGCTGTTTGACAATCTTTGTGAATGAAAAAGAGCGACGATGGTAAAGAAACATAGTTATAACGGTAAAATGACCGATAAAAATAGTATTTACGTTATATTTTTTACCGGTAAAAGGCTATAAATTACGGTAAGTTTTATAACGGTATTTATTTTTTACTGTTATCGGAAATTAGTATAAATAACGGTACCACATTTTTACCGGTATTTCAAGCGCTGGTTCCAAATGACGTAGTAGTACTTTTCTGTGAGTCATCTAATGCATAGACTATTAACTATTGTTATCATATCGAAATTTAATCGTAACGCGAGCCACGTACACGTTATGACCTTTGGTTAAAGTAACTGCAACGCGCAACGGTTACGGCTACGGCTCGCATGTGAGTGAGTAAGTAGCTTAAAACGCTTCTGACAACGCAATGAGTAAATGGTATAAACAATTAATTAATCATGTAAATTGTACTATAAGCATGACATAGGTTAGTTACAGGTTCAGCTGCGTGTCTACTCTTTTATTACTAAAAGATATTAAAAATTGTGTCATTCCGCAGTCTGTCATTGATGTTCAGTTAAAGTGGTTGTGTTAAAAATGTCGGAGAAGCTAGAGTAAGTTAATTTGCTTCATCCAAGAAATCCATTATTGATTTATATATTTTTAAAGTAGGGATTAGTAAAAAATCAAATTGGAATTCATCTTTTTAAATCTGGCGTTTTTAATTCATGGCCAGAAAATTCTGGCGGGATTTCCAGGATAAAAAGTAGCGAAAAGTTTAAGTCTAAGAATTAGATATCGATCAGTGAAAACCGCATGGAAATCGGCCCAGTAGTTTTAAAGTGAATCCCGAACAAACAGACAAGAAATCTAAAAAAATGCATCGTGTTCTCCATCGTTTATATAGTCTATTCCAGTTTTATTTTTGAAATAGCTTCAATGTACAGACACGGCATGTTTAGCATTTTATAATATTATAGATATGTGCAATATATATATATATATATATATATATATATATACAGTGGGAAAATGCGGCCAACGTTTTGGGAACGGTATCAAGTGGCGGCGACTTGTATATTGTTTGTAATTTTAATTATGTTAATTTATTTATAAATTAGTTATTTATTTTATTTTATATATTATATATATATTGTTTTTAATGGGAATGATTAGTGCAAAGTTTTTAAAAATACTAGTGGTCGCCGGTGGTCGAAATTCGACCATAATAATTAATATCAAAGACTATACTTCTATAATCACAGATTTCGCCAAGGCTACACTGTTAATTTGACTTGAACAATAAACAAAAGAGTATGTGTGTGTGTAATGTTGTTTTATTGATTAAATGTATTATGCACTCCTTCGCTATATTAACTATAATTTTGCGAAATTTCATTCTCCTCCGTCTGCACAATTTTCATAATAAGGCTACTAAGCTTTTACTCCACGTATTAATATAATGATATACCGTTACTTATTATGCATTATTCATTTCAATTCTAGTTTTCATGCTTCGTAATGATGTAATGTTGGCCTTAAGGGCTCAGCGGCAGATCAGCGCTGGTTTTAACAGACCAGACTTGTGCTGAGACTAATGCCCCTTTTAGGACAAGTTTGTTTATTTTTAATTTAGTGTTTCTGTAACAACAATTGGAATTAACATAATACCGAAATCAGACAAATCTACGATTGAGACGATAGTGTCCGGCGATTTTGACGAGATAGTGATAGCAGAATTGGACCCCTGTTGTGTTGCAAATATAAAATTCAACTAATAATTATGCATTTTTCAGACTGGAGAAAGACGAGCGTCCGTCCGGTGATTTTTCTGTAAAACGAAGAAAAAAAGGAATGCGTAAAAACCTCAGTAATTTGCTTAACGAGTATTCAAGAAGTTCGACATTACACGGCCTAAGATACGTCAGTGAAAGGCAACTAACAATTTACGAAAAGTGAGTTAACATATCCCTCTTCATATATATATATATATGTATATATATATATATATATATATATATATATCACCTAGCTCCAGGCTCCCTATAGTCTAAGAGACGATGAAGAGCCTTTACCTTGTGTGAAGATTTGTCTCTCCTTTTTTGTATGAGGGGCAGTGATGTGGGGACACTGCTTACTCAGCGAACTGCATCCAACGTCATACGATGCGCTCCGAGTGACAGTTGTCTTCCATCACCCATACTCGTGACTCATTACTCATTCTAATGTCATGTACATATGAGTGAATAAATAATCTTGGTTTTCCAGAATATTCATTTATTTATAATACACATCTGATAACCAGATGAAACATATTATTGTCAAATAATATTGATTTATAGCCACGCCTATGATAGCTTGCCAATCGAAAAGTGTCCATCAAAATAATACTTTAAAATACCTTTTGCAACAAAAAATATACTTAGGTCTGGATGTCGCTTACGATGAAATAGCGGTAAAGGCTCGATATTATGGCCTACAGATTTACGACTCACTAAAATATTTTAGCTGTATGTTAAATTAAAAAAGTGGAATACTTAAATACTGTCGCTTACGATGTTTTCGCATAACAGGCTCGATATAACCTAATTAAAGTGACTGTAATTATATTAAGAATCTGCCCATTGGCACCATTTTACTGTCTCTAATATAGAAACGTTGTTCACGCGTTCTTTATTAACAGCTGGTAACACAGCATATTACTTTCTTTTATAGTACTAATTAAAAAGTCTTGTTTCATTCACCTTTTTATTGAAGTTTACATGAAAAAAACTCTATTAGCATATTTCGGGTTAAAAGAACTTCACTTCTCATAAATTAATTTTTACAATTCATTAAACAAAGAGAAACATTAATAAGTATATAAAAATATATTATAATCATACAGTAATCACAAATATTTAATTATGCTGGTAGTTATGAATATTATCGAATTGAGCCAATCATTGGGGTCGATTCACACTATGTTGCCGTTCACAATTTGATCTCGCTCCAGTCTCGGTGCGATCAAATCTCGCTCCGGTCTCGGTCTGATCAAATCTCGCTGTGTCTACACTAGTAGTCTCCCAAAATGATTTGATCTCGCTCCGGTCTCGATCCCATCAAATCTCGCTACACTACTAGTTTCACAGCACGGTTCAATCTCGCTTCAGGATCGGTCCGATCAAATTTCGTTGTGTCTACACTACTAGTCTTACAACACGGTTCAATCTCACTCCGGTCTCGGTCCGTTGCCAGACACGTCAAATATTCTTAAATAAAAATTAAGAAGCTTATGTTAAATTTTAACCGATAGTAAGGCAAATGAATGGATAACGGATAAAGGTGAAATAATTCCTAGTGGATACTTTACTCTTAACCACCCAGACGCCAAACCACGTTTATGTTAGTATTATTTACGTACACAAGTATAAAAAAAATGCTTTACTTAATTTGAGGCTTTCTTTCAGGGAGCCACCGTCTATACTTCTATTTCAATCTGAAATGCATGTATATAAAATTTACATTAGGATGCGGGCAAGAACTAATTAATTGATTTTTTTTTCAGGGTATTTTGGCTTCTTACATTTTTAGTGAGTGTGACGATATGTATAGTTGTGATAGTAAACCTTTACATAAAATGGAAATCCAATCCAGTAATTGTGACAATCAACGAAAATATAATATCAGCATCAAAGGTAAAAGGCAAGCGTTATTGTTTTTTATTAATTAGTTTTATACAATTATATCTTGGGGATATCTCGATTATAGCTGGGCAATATAAGCCTCGAAATCTCTGCGCAGGCCAAGCGTATCTAAACCATCTGTGAGTACGAGATCATTGACAACGCAAAAAGCTCGACGTTGAATACTGTCCAGAGGATTTAACTGGTAGGCGGGTGTTCCGGCCAATAACTGTGGGCAGTACTTCAAAAACGGCCTCGATGGGACTTATAGAGCATAAGGCGTTGCCGGGGAGTGAAGTACATACTAGTGTTCCACGTATAAGATGGTCTCAGACGTTGAGCTCGGACGTTGACTTAACTGATCTGCCACTCCGCACTCAGATGCGAATGCGGATCGTGTGGCCCCATGCAAGATTAACGGTTCTATTGGACCGGTATCCATATCGGCATTGTTTACACGGTCATCAATACAGGAGCAATAAACGGAAGTAGATCCGAGGATTTGTATCTATCAGGACCTACCTACTTCCAGTGCACATACGATTTTACAAGCACATACATACATATACATAATATCACGCCTGTTTCCCATGGGGGTAGGCAGAGACTATGGATCTCCACTTGCAACGATCCTGACAAACAACTTTCGCTTCACCTACTTTCATTAACCTCTTCATACATGCACGTTTATTTGAAATGCTTTTTACCTGACCTCTCTTTAACACTTCTGATATTTGGTCATGGTGTGTTCACAGTCTGCAACAACCCTACCATTCACAATACTGTCATACACCTGTTTTGTGATTCTACTTTTATCCATTACATGTCCAAACCACCTTAACATACCTTTTTCAACTCTTGTTATTACATCTTCTTTCAATCCACAACGTTCCCTTATCACACTGTTCGTTATCATATCATTCAAGCTAACCGCACATATACTTCTCAAAGCTTTCATTTCAACTGCGTTTATCCTACTTTCATGCTTCTTCTGCCATACCCAACTTTCACTGCCATACATTAGGGTTGGCACCAACACTTTATGGACAGCCAAGCGTGCCTTTACAGACACCTTCTGGCTGTTCATAAAAAGTTTAGCGCTCCATTCACCTTATTACCTGCCATAACTCTCCTTTCAATATCCCTTTCATGCTTTCCGTCTCTGGTAAACATGCAGCCTAAGTAAACAAAATTCTAACTTTTGATTTCCTATCTGTATATTACAACTTGTCATTCTTTCATCTCTTTCAAACACCATAACTTTCGTCTTATTCACATTAATTTTCATACCCTTTCTCTCAAAAGACTCGTTCATAATTGTTACCATCTCCTGTAACTCCGTTTCCGATGACGCAAGTATAACCTGATCATCGGCGTAGAGTAGACATTTGATAAGTAACTCATTCATTCTCAAACCACTTTCACTTTCTTTCAAATTGTCCAAGCAACTGTCCAAGAATATGTTGAACAACCACGGCGACGCTACACAACCCTGTCTAACACCCTTTTCAATGCTAAACCATTCAGTGTAGGCGCCGTTGACCCTAACACAAGCACTGGAATCACTATAGAGGGACTTCAGTGATCGTATCAGGTTGTCTGTTATCCCATACTTAGCTAGCGCCGACCACAGTTCACTTCTTATCATTCTATCATAAGCTTTTCCAAGTCTATAAATGCACAATACACGTTTTGACCTTTGGCCAAAAACTTTTCATTTATACATCGTAAAGTAAAGATTTGGTCCACACATCCCATTCCTTTCGAAAACCCGCTTGTACATCCCATACTTTCTCTTCTGTTACTTTTAATACCCGTTCAATCAACACTTTAGCATATATTTTCCCGACAACGCTAAGAAGGCTAATGCCTCGAAAATTTTTACAATCCTGTTGTGACCCTTTTCCTTTGTAGAGTGGTACAATAACGGCTTTGCACCAATCTTTTGGTACACAGCCCTCTTCCAGCATATATTAAAAAGGCGGTACAAAAGACTTGCGATCAGACCTTGTCCAGCCTTTAGCATTTCTACGGTTATCCTATCATACCCAGCAGCCTTTCCTAGTTTCATACTATTCAATGCTTTCACAATTTCATCCATAACTATACTATCGCTATTGTCTTCTCTATTGTCCCTTTTCATCAGTCATACTGTTCACATCCGCTATATCTTTTTCAAACAAACCTTCAAAATATTCTTTCCAGCGATTCAATATGTGTTTTTCTTCTTTCACAATATTTCCATTCTTGTCCCTAATTACATTGAGCTCAGACTGTACTACCTTTCCTCTAGCTCTTTTTATAGATTTCAGAAATATTTAATGTTACTCTGGAAATCTTCAGAGATTCTTTCATCCAAATCATCTTTTGCTCATTCTTTTCTTTTTGACCGTTATTTTAACTATTTCATTCATCTTTTATACAAAATTTTTGCCGAATTTACATCTTCCTTTTTTATTCTTCAGTCTTAGGTCAGCTTAAAGCTAACCAATCCTTCCATGCTTTCTTTTTATCATTCACTACACTTTGTACTTCCTTATCCCACCAAATATTCTTCACGCATTTACCCGTTTTCTTTTAGTTACACCACACACATCAATCGCAACACTCACAACTTCGGTTTTAAAGGACATCCATAACTCCTCTATCTCGCACATATCATTCATCCTAACAAATTTTTCTTCTAATTTTGCTTTATACTCTTCTTTTATTTCTTCTTCTTGCAACTTTTCAACTTTTATTCTTTCTAGTATATTAGATTTAGATTTATCGGAATGTTGGTGCCTCCAAGTTTTGAAAAGATCTTTTATTCGGCATACTACTAAGAAGTGATCTGTATTGATTCCTGTACCCCGATATGATCTAGTGTCCAGAATGCTTTTCCTCAATCTTTCATCTACTATTACAAAATCAATCATACTTTTCCTTTCACATTTTCCCATGTGTACATATGAATATTCTTGTGACAGAACATTGTGTTAGTCACGCACAAATTCCATTCTAAGCATATCTCAAGCAAACAGTTACCATTCATATTTATTCTTTCATCTCCCGTATGTACCTAGCACCCTTTCATAACCATCTCGTTTTAAACCTACCCAGCCATTAAAATCACCTAACATAATTAATTTTTCGTTCTGCTTACATGTAAGCAGCACACCTCTCAAACATTCCCAAAACTCGTCCTTTTCCTCTATGGTTTGTCGGGAGGAGTTAGTCGAGCTCATGTCTGATGGTGCATATGCCCCAACCACAAAAAGCCGAGTCAAGCCAACTTTCAGTCGAATCCATACAAGTCTTGGGCTAACACATTCATGCTCTTTCACACATTCTTCCATTCTTTCAGAGAGAATAAGGCCTACTCCTTGACTCCCTCTATCTGTCGCTTTCACTCCTGACCAATACGCCGTAAACTGACCGTACTTAGTGGTTTCACATCCTTTCCGCTTCGTCTCACTCACACATAATAAATCTATTTTTCTTTCATTCATCATCTGACATACTTCATCTATTTTACTGTCCATCCCTCCTCTAACATTCATCGTTGCTAAGCGGCTCTCCACAGGCCGCTTTTCGCCCCCATGAGAAACGAGACGTGACGAGTTGCGAGCCGCGTCGCCGCCGTTCAAGCACATGCTAAAAAAAAGTGCACAGTGTCAAATCCTAAACAGCGCTAGATTAAGATTTATTTCGAAAAAGAAGCCAAAAATACAATACTTGTTTTCTGACGATTAGGTGCATTCCGATACACTTCGGTACTTTAGTGAAGAATATAATTTAAAAAAGCGCAAAATATTTTTTATAGACGTTAATAAATTCAAAAGAGCGTTAGATTTAGTGGTAAAAGCGCTAAACTGGCAACAGTGAGCACACGTAGATATTACCTGATCACGCGACGTTGCCTGACACAAAGATTTAACTTCGTGTTGTGTCACAATATAGATATCCATTAATAAAAAAATACAAATATTATTGGTCCTGTTGGGATATTTTGGATCTAGCCTCGAGAGAAGCACTTCCGTATTGCGACTTATTTCGCATTCGCCAGATGTCTCTACAATCGAAAGTAGTGCCCTTATGGCGCTGTTGATGTTTATGAGCACGGGAACACCAGGTCGCTTGGAGTTTCGTCCCGTTATTATGGCGTAGGTTTTCACGCCATTCACAGCCAGTTCACTTGCAAAAATTGTTAATTTTGTTATTGAAATTTAAAAAAAGCATTCTCTTCGATGTCGTGGAGAATTCTATTCTTAAGTTGAAGGAAATAATGATAAGCTTATTAGTCATAACATCATGAATTCTCCATTCTGGTACTGAATAGATGTGACATCCATAAATCGTCGAGAATGGAATAAGACTACGCAAAGGAGCTAGATTTAATTAGATAAGCTGGTGAGTACTGCTTGTAATCAAATCTGGACGAAGTATTGTTCACAATCTCAAAAATTCTCAGCAACAAACTAAAAGTAAATTTAATTGCTACCCATCTTCTCTAGATTCGGATGCTTATCGCAATATTTCTGGTCAGGTAATAAATTTCAATCAATTGCAATGTCCTTGTTAGAGTAGAAGTTGTACACTACGCAAAACACTTTAATACCATCTACTTGAAGCACAGATAAAACTCATCGTTACTATCATAATTGTAACACCATCGTACAAAAACTTAGTAACATTGAATCAAGATTCTTCAACGTAGATAAAGGCTTTCAACGCGACGAACGAAATAAACAGACTTGTAAAATCACAAAGTTTACGAGCAGATTTCAAAACTCTTAGATATAGTATAGGCTCTTAGAATGTATTTAGTATGGATATGTCAAACGTGTGTATTATATTGATACTATTCTCGACATATCAAGCTGCATAATAGGCAATTTGTCAGTCGATAATTACAGAGTTCACCGATAATTACTCTAGCGAAGAACTCAATTCGGTGATTTCTACATGTACAAGTAAGTACAAACAATTCAATTAGCTACCAATATCCAATAAGTAAGAATCTCACTTAGATTCTTTTAGAGTATATATATTTTATTAACAAATAAATTACAAATTTTGTCACATTATAGCGTCAATAATTATTTCTTTACAAATTATTGGCACTGGGTGATAACAAACACATCACTCAAGACTAGATCCAAAATATCTCAACGGGACAAATGATAGAACTTACCTACCTACCTAATAAAACTTACCTATTATTTTCCCTGAGATATTTTGGATCTAGGCAAGGTCTACCTGATACTTCATTCGTCCTCATAAACATCAACAGCGCCATAGAGGGCGCCACTTTCAATCGGAGAGACATCTGGCACATGTGAAATGAAGTGCAAACCAGAAGTGCTTCTCTAAAGACTACATCCAAAATATCTCAGGGAAAATAATATGTAGGTTTTATTAGGTGATAAAACTTTCTACTATTGTGTAAAATAATCATAATCATTGATAAAAAATACAAGATTTAATATTTTTGATGGATTTGGTTTAAAAAAATCTGTCTTAAATTTAAGGCCTGGCCATACGCTTGTCGCTTATAATGCGACAGCTACTTCCGAAGTGACGGAGAACAAGCTTCTTGTCACTGAGTTCGAATCCACGGCAAGGCCGTAACAAATGCATTATTGTGTTTTTATTTCAGTCGAATGAAGGCGTAGGTTTGAAAATTGTATATTTATTATTTCAGATACCTTTCCCATCGATAACTATTTGTCCACAAACAAAGTGCAAGGCTTCTGTATTCAATTACTCCGCTGCAAGAAGTACCTTAGAGAAACATTATTTTAAAAGGTCGTAAGTTATCATTATATTTTTTGAACGTACGTAGTTTCCAGTTTCCAGATTTTTAGAAAAAACTGGAAACTTATGTTTTCGTCTTGTTTACTCGTACATTTATCCTGTCCACGGGAGGTGATCCATGGTCTTGTCTTTGTTTGTCACTGTAGTTTATCTTAGAAATTCCTGGGTAAAGATCCGATGGAGAAAATTCAATAAAGTGTAGTTTTTATAACGCCGTATAGATAAATTAGCTTCGAGAAGTTCTTAAGTTTATAGTAGTATTTGTATATTTACAGGAATTCTAAACTTGAAATTTAAATTTCCTTGTAAAATCAGCAAAAAGAGGTTCGTTACATTTTGAATAATAAATATATTTACAATCAAAAGTCAATGGTGAAAGTCAAATAAATAATAATTATTTACATTGCTAATTGTTGTGAGGTCTGACTATTTGGTTTTAGTTTAATAATTAATGAATTAATTGAATTTATTTGTGGTTCATTCTTGTTATTTATTGTTCGGTGTTATTATGTGTTGCTAATTGTTGTTATTTGATATTAAAGTTGTTAATGAAAAATGGTTCCGATGTTGAAACTTGGTTGAGGTAAGCCTGACTTTCTAAGCTATAGAAGTTTTGTATAATTTATACACATATTTCGAAAATGAGTGTGTGGCGCTGGCTGCAACCAATATTTTTAAAATACTAATTAAAAATAGGCCTTGACATTGTCATTGCTTTTCAACAATTTTCAACAATCAAAAATTGGGATATGTAATCTACGTATCTAAATTGTCTAGAAGTACAATTATCTTTTATGGTTTCAAAGGCGAAGATGATCGGTTTGTCATCTGTGAAAACAGTAAAATGTCTACCTTCAAGTATGTGACGGAAGTACTTAATAGATTGGTATATGGTTAGTAATTCTCTGTCATATAGTGAGTACATTTTTGTGATAGGCTTAACTTCTTGGAAAAGAATGCTAAGGGTTACCACATGTTGTGCTTGTACTGTTGGAGGACTGCGCCAATAGCAAAATCTGACGCATCTGTTACTAAAGATAGTCTTACTTCAATATCAGGGTAGGCTAGAAGAGTGGCATCCCAAAGACTTTGTTTACATTTCTCAAAAGCTTCAAAAATGTCATCTACAATATTGACGGGATCTGAAACTTTTACTGATCCTGTGAGCAAGTTATTTAAAGGAGCTTGAATTTCTGCCGCTCTAGGTATGAAACGTCGGTAGAAGTTAATCATACCCAAAAAACGTCTTACCTCTTTGACTGTAATTGCTATTGGAAAATTCTTCATAGCTTGAACTTTAGTCTCTAATGGTTTTACGCCTAGGGCAGATACAGTATAGCCAAGAAAAGTAGTTTGAGATACACCAAATGTACACTTTGCTATATTTATGACAATGTTGTTGTATTATCGAAATCTAGTGAAAAGTTGTCTAAGATGCTGCTCGTGTGTAACAGAATCTTTTGAAAATATCAAAAAGTCGTATATGTATCCGTAATAAAAGTCCAGTCCTCGAATAACCTCGTCTATAAATCTTTGGAATGTTTGTGCTGCATTTCTTAAACCAAAAGTCATATAAGGAAATTCATAAAATCCGAAAGGTGTACTAATTGCTGTTTTGCACATGTCCTCTTCCGCAACTCTAATTAGGTTATATGCCTTAACAAGATCTATTGTCAAGAATACTGAGCATCCTGAGATTTTGTGTGCAAAGTCATGAATGTGACGGATGGGGTATCTATCTGGCCCAGTGCGGGCTTTAAGTCTTCGATAGTCACCGCATGGCCGCCACCCGTTGTTTTTCATAGGCACTAAGTGTAACGGTGATGACCAGGGGCTGTCTGAAGGTCTTGTAGTTCCACACTTCAACATGAGCTCAAATTCTTGTTTTGTAATTTTTAACTTATCTGGAGCAAGTCTTCGAGGATTACAGAAGACTGGTTGTCCTGGTGTAGTTTTGATATGATGTACTGTATTATGGGATGATAAGCGTTGAGTATCAGGATATAGACGGATAATTTCAGGAAAGTCGCGAAGAATATGCTGAAATGCTGTATTATCTGCCATTGTCTTCACCGAAGAAACCCAAGCAGATGATGATGCTGACACAGCTAGTTAACGTTGTAGTGTTGTCTATAAGGCTTTTGTTTCGTACGTCGACAATTAGGCCATAATATGACAAGAAATCGACGCCGACGATAGCCTTCGTGACATCTGCCACGACAAACTGCCAGGTAAATTCACGACGTAATCCTAAATTTAGTTTTAAGTCGATACATCCATAGGTATGTATAGTGCTTCCATTCGCTGCACGCAGTAGGTAGTCTGCTAAAGGTCGTTTAGTTCGCAGAGCGCTTCTAGGGTAGACACAGAGATCGCTGCCTGTATCAACAAGAAACTGTGTCTTACTTGAACGATCGGTAACGAATAGGCGACCTGCTGGTGGCCGTGAGAGCGTCAACGTGCCTGGTTAGCTCCGCTACCTGCTTAACTAACATGTCTAAGGTGGATCCAGGTGATTGAGATAGCGCAGCATTCTGAGGATTAGAGCTGACTTCATCCAAAATTGTATCGGCAAGGTCGGCTAAGCTGCTCAGATCAGCGCGTGGCTACGAAGCAATTGCTGTCTGAACGTGAGTGGGGGCGGCTCGTCCATATAGTCTTTAGAAATTCCTCAGGAACCTCTGGACCAGCTATTTATAGGAGATGACGCAAAAACTGCGAGGGGCGGCGGTCGCCCATCTCTTCGTGGGTCAATAATTGCTTGACCTCTTTTTCACGAGATTGACATTGTCTTTTTACCAACTCCGTCTTAAGAGTATCCATATTTGGATTGCGCTGGAGGTGATATAATAATGTCAGTTACCTCGGCCGTGAAACGATGTTCCAACTGGGTTCCAACTGGGAGATGACGAAGTGGAATCTCGTCTTGTCGTCTGAAATTCCAGAAAGCGCGAAGTGGCCTTCGACTTGCGCAAACCAAACGGTAGGATTTTCTGGCCAAAAGGGTGGTAGACGTGCGCCAACTCGAAAAACATAGAATGTAGTTTCACCGGATGCCTCCGCATTATTCCCGTTTGTTGTCATAATTTTTAATAATATAGATTAATTACGAGGCTGTTCTACGGTGGTCACCAGATGTGGGCAAGGATAAACCCACTAAAAATATTAAAATTTATTAAAACTGGAATTGATTGTTGAAAAGCAATGACAATGTCAAGGCCTATTTCTAATTAGTATTTTAAGAATATTGGTTGTGGCCAGCGCCACAAGTGTAATGGCAACCCGAGCAGTATTATGACTACCGCTCAATTAGTTGCTATATGAACTGGAATTTCATTGACTTCCATCGGAAAGGTGATATCAGAAAGCAAATGTCATTCTTCAGAACAGTAATATTATTATTAGTTTTATATTAAGTACCTGCCTATAAAAATATATAAAAATTATTAGGTTATTTATTTACAAACGCAAAAATGTTTCCGAAGCTTGTTTCTCTGTACAAAGCTGTAAACGCGAGTATGCACGACACCGATACTACGCCGCCAAGCCGTGTCGATTAGGCCTGACCAATTGACCGCACCTGTACGTTGCTTCCGCGCTGCAACCCCACTGTCTCTTTCAAACTAGCATCAGCGATGTAACAGTAATATGACAGCGCACAATATTCGCCTATATACAGAAATTCATATTCTTTCAAGGAAAAATAATTTGGAACCTATCTGTGTAATAATTTTGAAAATATGAATTTTTTTATAAGTGCTGTTTTTCCGGTGCTTTAGTCATGTGATTAAAAAATAGGGAATGTTCGTCATTTCTGCCACACTTTTCATAGTTAGCCTATAACGTCTTTGCCCAATTTTGTTTTGTTTTTAGGTTGGGAAAAAAGTCTTTTCGCATATAGTATGTATGAACTTGTAATAAGATCTCTTTGGCTATACCATTTGTACCTGGCTGGTTTTGGTATCATTAAAAAGTTTTAATTTTAAAGAAGACAATTCCAAATTCAAATTAGGAAAATGTCTGATTTTCATTTGTTTTTCTTATTGTTAAAATGAGTGAATCTAATGAAGAAATTCGATACATTTTAAAATTTTACTACAAAAAAGGTAAAAATGCAACACAAGCCGTGAATAAAATTTGTGATAATTATGGACCTAATGCAGTATCTCTGAGAGTAGTGCAAATTTGGTTTAATCATTTTCAATCCGGAAATTTTGATATCAAAGATGCGCGTCGCTCTGGTCGCCCTGTTACGGACAAAATTGATGCCATTTTTGAAAAAGTGTAGCAAGATCGGCATATTAGTAGTTACGATGTAGCTGGAGAACTGGGAATTGACCACAAAATGGTTTTGGAGCATTTGAAAAAAGCTGGGTATACAAAAAAGCTCGATATTTGGATGCCTCATGAGCTCACTGAAAGAAACCTAATGAACTGTGAACTCATTTTTGATTCTTTATTACGACTTAATGAAACCGAACTATTTTGAAAAAGCTGATAACTGGTGATGAAAATTGGATCACGTATGACAAGAACGTGCGAAAAAGATCGTGGTCAAAGGCCGGTCAGGATTCACAGACTGTGGCGAAACCCGGGTTAACTCGTAAAAAGGTGATGCTGTGTATATGGTGGGATTGGAAGGGCATTATTCATTATGAGTTGTTACCGCCAGACAGGACCATCGATTCTGAACTGTACTGCGAACAACTGATGAGATTGAAGCAAAAAGTTGAGAGAAAGCAGCCAGAATTAATCAACAGAAGAGTTGTGGTTTTTCACCATGATAACGCTTGACCTCACACATCTTGAGCCACTCAGCAAAAGTTATGAGAGTTTGGCTGGGAGGTTTTAATGTATCTGCCGTATAGTCCTAACCTTGCACCTTCAGATTTTCACTTGTTTCTGTCTCTGCAGAATTCCTGAGGCAGTGTCAGAATTAACATCACGAGAGGACTGCCAAAACCACTTCTCGCAGTTTTTGATCAGAAGCCCCAAAACTTTTATAGCAATGGGATCACGTCCCTGCCTAAAAGATGGCAAAAAGTTATACAACAAAATGGCTCTCACATACTTTAGTCAAATGTAAATAAACTTTATAAAAAAACTTTAAATTTTTTTAATATAAAATGAGAAGAAACTTTTTCCCCAACCTAATAAGATTTTCAAATAACATTAACGATTCCTTAGTCAAATATAGAACCGTACATTGTACGGAGCCTGACACGCACTTGGTCCGAGTGTTAAATCCCAGTTGCATTCGAAGTGTTCACGTCGGAGATTGCGGTTCGCTAGCCCATTTCTCTTCTCCACTTCGTGCGGTCTTCGGCTCACAATGAGATCATTGGAATGGATATGATCATTCATGACGTCAAGCCAACATTTCTTGGTCCTTCCTTTTCTACCGGGACCTGGCAGAGACAGCATGTCTCAATTTATGTCCCATATAACTAGCTGATCCTCGTAGCCGAACCAGCGAAAGCTACTCCCTATTTGCCAAGTTTGTTTCTTGTTCTATAGACTTATAATTAATAGTTTTCAAATATTTTTGATTACAGTATGCTACTAGCAAGTATTATAGGTAGGCGCAAGAGAAGTGCTGAAGTAAACGATAATAGTACAATGAAAAAGAAATTCAGCAATATTGCTACTGTATGCGAAGGCAATGATATGATTATTAATAAATTAATAAACTATGATGAGGACCCGTCTGATGCTTCATTGGTTGAAGATTTAATAGAGGTAAAAATAATAAAACTACGTTTTGACGATTTTAAGTGCGGTAATTTATTTAATTTTGGTTATTCCGAAGTTTCGGCCGCTTTTCAGTGGCCGCGATCACGGAAAACAAAGATGACAAGTTGGTTTGTGTTCCGTTGACTTGACTGATAATTTCATTTATGTTTCCTTCCACCCATTTTAATATTATATAAAAATTTTAGAGCTAGGCATGTTTGCTGAAGAGTTTCTTGCACCGCTTCTTCTCTTCAAGCTATAACATGTTGTGGAGCTGTGGTAAATTAGATTAGGCTCCCATAGAGTAAATAATAACCATAAACAAAATTAAAACTAAATAATTTAAATGAACAAGTTGGTGGTAAGTTAAATAAAACTTTAACAATACTCGTTGACAATTGTCATCTTTGTCTTCCGTGATCACGGCCACTGAAAAGCGGCCGAAAGATCGGAATAACCAAAATCAAATAAATGACCGTGTTTAAAACCGTTAAAATTTAGTTTTATTATGTATACAAGTTGCGAAAACTTAAGAAAATATTAGAGGTAAAAATATTTCTACATAACTCTTACAATTTACGAAGGCGAGCAGGCTTTACTTTTTTTTGTTTATTGGGGGAAAAAACCACTTGTACATTGTATAGATTTTTATCTATACATAGTTTATTGGAGAAAAAACCACTTGTACATTGTATAGATCTTTATCTATACATAGTTTATCGGAGAAAAACCACTTGTACATTGTATAGATCTTTATCTATACATAGTTTATTGGGGAAAAAACCACTTGTACATTGTATAGATTTTTTTATCTATATATAGTTTATTGGAGTAAAAACCAATTGTACACTGTATAGATCTTTATCTATACATAATTTATTGGGGAAAAAACCACTTGTACATTGTATAGATCTTTTTCTATACAATGTACAATTGGTTTTGATCCGGCTATTGAGGTAACATTTTTTTATAGGTCCCCAAGTAACACATATAAAATTTAGCTTTTATACTATAACGAAAGTATAATTAATTAAAGTTTAGGGGTATCTGGCAGGGGGTAGCAAATGTAATAAGTGTCCGGCAATAGATAACGAGATTTCTAAAGCTATCCCGAAGAAAATATAAAAAAAATTGAGCTTTATACTTTAACAAATTTAAGGTACTAACCAAAACCCCAAGTCTTATAGTCGCTGGTCGTTCTTATCTGTATAGGGGACATGCACACAAAAACTTTCAAGTTTTATAAAATGACGAAGGTTTGGCAGTTCTGGGTTCTTATATTCTTTATAGCGGATTGCAATAACAAGTGCATTATCTAATTCACGATAAAGAGTTGTAGCGTACTTGACACATACAACATACCTACATAGCTTTGTTGAATGATAGCATTCGGAAATGTCGGTGACAAGATACTTTCTTGATGCTTTTTTCTAATTTTTTTATTGCAGGAGTTCAGTAGAGAGGCAGACGGCCCACTTAATGGAAAGCGGTTACCATCCCCTATGGAAATTTTTAATACCAAAGGTGAGCACACTTTACAAACAAACTAAGACATATAAAGAGCCTAAAAATTAATAACCTAGGCACAGAAAGAAAAAGTAACACAAATGGCACTAGTTAAGATACATATAGGTATAGACATAAGGCACACACTGCACATACACTTCCTCACAACACCAGTAAGTAACAGATCACTCTACATTAGTATAAGTTCAGTATTAAAAATAAAAAAATAATAATATTTTAAGTTATTCTTAAGGTACACTACAACACAAAAATCACTAAATTAATGTCACACACAATAGCAAAATAAGCGTGTATAAACCTAAAAACTTTAATAGTAATTAAGTTGTAAAAAAGGGTACGGAACTCGAGTCCGTAGAGAAGTTAATAAAAAAAAAATTAAAAATACCAAAGGTGCTACAAATGCTTTGCTGCTCTCTTAAAGGAGACTGGAACCTGATCATTAATTCCGGAACACAACTCAAGGTTGTTATGGCGGCATACTCTACACCAGAGGTGGTAGCCATCCAGTCGGGCAAATACCTTACCACCTGATTGTGGGTTGTTTTGTCGCCTCTTACGACAGGCCGCCCGGCCGCAATAAATTGTATTCTTTCTCTGTTCCTGCACAGATACAGCTTTCTTGGTAATGAGATGTTCGTTAAGGTGTATTGAGTCGAGTATATACCTAAAGCTATATGTTTTCAAACTAGTGATAAACACATACCTGTGTGTACGTGAGACCAAATGCGTATTGATTAGACAGCAAACTTGCAACTGATCGCTCCGTCAGATACGCATAGAGTACTTTCTACAATATGTCCATACACGTTCAACCACGAGCAAAGCCCGCACGCCTCCTCAAATTACAAGAAATATATCCAGGAAACATTTTGAGTAGGAAACTTATTACAGAGCTGTGCTACATTTACATATTACGTCCTTGCATCTTTGTGGGACAAAGTAGTTTTAAAGAAGAAAAATAAAATAACGCTATGCAACGGGCTTTTATGTTACAGGTGGCACATAATCACTATGAAGTTTTCTTTCGATGTATTTGGCGCGGCCAAAAAACATTAGATTGTGGATATTTGTTTAAATATGTCTTAACTCGTGAAGGAGTTTGCTTCAATATGAACACCGTAGCAGCCAGTAAACTACTTAACATGAACAGGTAATGATAGTGCTTGTTACTACTTACAAGCAACAATGCTATGTGCTAAGATGTGTTTGTCGCCACTTGCTAGCAATAATGCTACGCGCTACGATGCGCTTGTTGCCACTTGCTAGTAATGATGTTACCCTCTAAGATGTGCTTGTTGCTACTTGCTATTAATAATTCTACGCGCTACGATGCGCTTATTGCTACTTGCTAGTAATAATGCTACGTGCTACGATTTGGTTTCATCACAATATTTTCTTTGACCTTCAGCACGCAATAGTGGAAACAGTACTAATCACTACTTGCGAGAAGTTCCTAACCGTGCTCTGACTGTATCACAGTGTATAGATACTAGGGGTGTCCGAACATCGTTCGAATCGTTTCCGAATTATTCGCGAATTACTATATTATTCGTAAATTTTGGAGTATTTTAAAACCATTGCATTTGTAACCTTTTTCTTATAGATTTTTTTCGAACGGAAATTAGTAATTATCAATACCAAAATGAATCGAAAAGGTCTCTTGCCAATTTTTGGAATTATTCGAACTTTTTTCGAATTATTCGGGAACTTTCGGATAATTCGATTCGAGTTTCGAGTCGAATATTAATATTCGATTTGGAACGAATAATTCGTAAGTTGGAATTATTCTCACACCCCTAATAGATACTAAATCATCGACATTACATATTATTCAAAATTAATCTATTTCAGTCTACAGACAAATTACACCTATATGTACGAACATTATTACACCGACGACCAGCCGCTAAAATATGGAAGAGTGAGTACATAGAAATAAAAAAATATTCTAAGAAGTATACATACTTGTTTATTTTTAACTCATAAACACTTTTTTTTATTTGCTTTATAAAACTGCATATTCCAATAATAAATAGTGAAGTTATGTTTTAATATTATAATTCAAATTTGAACAACATCATTTACATACACTGACATAACTAGAGGAAAGACAAAAAAATAAGAAAGCGAAAAAATATGGAGTAATATGGGTTATATTTAAAACTATAATAATAGGAGCTAAGTTACAACTAAATTAGCATCTTTTAATGTGATAAGTACTAAACATAAGCTGCTGCAGATGATTTAAGTAGTGCAATGAGACAAATCAATTTAGACTCAAAACATATACTTCGTTGGAGTACAATGTTTGGTATTGCAGTGAATCCTCGTAAGACTTAAGTGATAATCATCAGTAGGCCCAGAATATGTGCAAAAGTGAATATCTTAGCTTTATACAACATTTTTTTGACAGTACTACTACCCCATTGAGTGACACTGCCAAAAATTTTGGCATAGTCATGTATATTGATCTGTCTTGGAAGCCTTATCTTTCCGAATTAAGTCAGGGAGTTTTTACCTGTCTTCTAGATACTTGAGAAGGCTGAGAAATTTTCTGCATACCACCATCAAAATCATGCTTGCACAGTCTTTCTTGTTGCCCATTTTAGATTACTCTGATGCCTGCTTCTTATCTGGACTTAAATAAAGAACAACTAAATGAACTTGAGCGATTTCAGAAAATTTTCTAGGTTGATTGGAAGAGATTGCTTTAAGCGATAAGGCTGACTATTGTTTTTAGCGTGACTATATTGTAATCATGTATTTTGTAATTATATATTGGGTGAGCAATAAAATGTTATTCATTTTAAGTACTTAAGGAGTCTAAAGTAACATTTAATAAAAAAAAATGATACAACAAAGAGCACTTATTATAAATGGAAATTTAGTGTCTGTATCGCATGATGCGAATGATGTTGTCTATTTTTCTTGGGGCAACATCTGCCACTCTTCAAGCAAGGCATTCCGCATTTCACCTATATATTTTTCAGGAGGTATTATGAACTTTACTTCTTTTTTTAATCAGTCCCGAACATGCTCTATTGGATTTATGTCCGGGGATCTTGTTGGTCTCTGCATTACTGTTATATCCAAATCGGTAAGATATGCTTGAATTTTTAGGGTTTTTACTAGTGTTCCGCTAATTGTGCCGATGTGTGTATAACATAGTAAATCTGTATAGGAATCGAGTTTGTAAATAGAATTTAAAAAGGTTCCGCCCATTCTGCTTTCTGAATTTTGTCTGTCTGACTCTTTCTTTATTGAGCGTTACTGGAAAACTACTGAATGGTTTAAATGAAACTCGACATAAAACTAGTGACATTGTTTTCGAGGTATAGACGAATATAGCCAAAAATATGGCACTGCGGTCGCTTTTTTTTGATGCCATTATATAATATTCATTAAACCTCGTCATAATAGAAACGCGAACGAAGTTTCTCTGCCACATGCTAATACTGAATAATAACTTAACGATATATAGGATAAGTAATGACATTTCTATTGATTTTTTTAAGCCTTATCATGTATTACAACCAGGGCTTAAAATACCGATGAAAATGTGCTATCGTTATTTATGCTAATTTTAGATAACGGTAAAAAATAAATATCGTTATAAACCTTAAGGTTATTTCTAGCCATTTTACCGGTGAAAAAATCACGTTCATAGGATTTTTATTAGTAGTTTTACCGTTATAACTATGTTTTGTTACCATCGTCGCTCTCTTCCACTCGCAAAGATTGTCAAACAGCACTGTGCTAAGAGCGAGCGTGATATTTAGAGTTGTGTTTGTCTATTATTACGGTAATATGCAGTCGTAATAAAGCCAATGCTTAAAAATGGCAACGTCGCTTGAAATAACGTAAAAATTACCGATACGTATAACGTACATACTAATGGTAGCTTATTGGTTAGCGGACTCTTGTCCCAAACTCAAAGAGCGCATATTCACGTGATTTCTCATTTAATACAATTGCTACAATTACCACGTGCAGACGGTGAAGGAAATCATGGTGATGCAACGTGCACATCGAGATAACCGATATGTCATACCCCCTAAGTCGCCTTGGATAAGCGTGGCGGGTACACTGTCTGTTCCCTCGGAAAAGATTGATAGGCCTGAGCACAACAGAGGCACGTTTATGGGCTGTTATCATCTATTTAACTAGTAGTGACAGCTGCAAGAGTATACAGAAATTGTTATTACAGCTCATGCCGTATTTTAAAACGTAGTTTTATTATTATCTATAGATCAATGGTGCTGGTCCTGATTTGGATATAGTTATGACATCATTCCTCGAAGAGAAAGATAAGTCATGCAACACTCTCAACAATGGTTTTAAGGTATTTATTTTTATATAATATTTTTTATACTTTAGCGGGCCCGGCAGTCCTGTCCTGAAAAAAAAATTGGAATCAGATCGCAGCGCCACATATTGGATAAATAAATAAAAAGAATTTTATAGACATCAAAAATATGTAAATTCAAATTCAAAAGTTTTTATTTAAAATAAGTTCCACTGTAGAACATTTTTTGAAGGTCATATATATAGTTATATAACGTTGAAATTTAATTTTACTTCATAGTCTATGTTGCTATTGTAGCTTAATTTATTATGTATTATTGTATTGTATTGTTGTTAGTGTATGTCGCTTCGCAAAGTGTTATTGCTGTTAACGAGAAGAAGCGGCAAGAAACTCCCCAGCAACACGTCTAGCTAAAAATTGTTTTTCTTTATATTTCTCTTATTCTTTTTATATCTCAAGTTCTTTTTTTTATAAGTTTTATACAGAAGTATGTTACAGAATGACTTTTGAAGAATTAATGGAGTTGTAGCAAACAGTGCATATTCAATAAGACAGAGACACAATAAAAGTAAAGAAAAATATTACTATAGTTATAATAAATACAAGACGTACTACATTTTTTTTTTTTGCTGCAACATATCTTCATAAATTCCTTACAAGCTTGGCAAGATAAAAACGCTATACAAAATAAGTACAATTACAATAGTATAAGAGATTGGAGCTAGCTATGTAAATGAAGTTTTGTCATTTAAGTATTTTTCAATAGTGTAGTATCCATTTTTTAGCAAGATACTTTTTAATTTGGTTTTTAATATAGTGAAAGGCAGATCTAACATTGCACTCGGAATCTTATTGAAGAAGCGTATACCAACCTTCAAGAAAGAGGACAATACTTTTTGTGATCTAAAAGATGGTAATATTAGTCTTTTACGATGCCTGGTGTTGAAATTGTGAACATCCTTATACTGCCTGTAGGCACTCAAATTATTACGAATATAAATTATAGTATTAAAAATATATTGGCAGGCGACCGTCATAACATCGATTTCCTTAAAGCGTTCCCTAAGAGACTCCCGAGGGCCGAGGTTGTAAATTGACCTTACGGCCCTTTTTTGTAAAACAAATATAGTCTTTAAGTCAACAGCGTTGCCCCAAAGTAAAATACCATAGGACATGACACTCTGAAAATAACTAAAATAAACTAGTTTAGCAGTCTCTTCGTCAGTGAACTGCCTAGCTCTTCTTACCGCATATGCAGCTAAGATATATAATTTCTGAGAGATTAGATATATGAGCGCCCCACTAGAGCTTCTGATCTATGTTAATGCCTAAGAATACAGTTGAATCTACTAGGTTAAGTCTAGTGTGGTTAAGAGAGATATTAACATTGTATTCTTTTACATTGGGCATAACAAACTGAACACATTTCGTTTTATTCGGATTGAGTAAAAAGTTATTAATAGTAAACCACTTAGATATTTGGGTTAAGGCGTTGTTTACGTCGTCAAAGTTCTGTTTATATCTATCAACTTTAAATATAAGTGACGTGTCATCAGCAAACCAAACTACCTCGCACATATCATTAATAAAAAATGGCAAATCATTAATGTATATCAAAAACAAGAAGGGACCTAGAATAGAGCTCTGGGGCACACCCATAGATATGCCAGTCTCAGGAGATTTGACAATGTTAATTTCAACGCTTTGGGGTCTGTTATTTAAGTAAGACGATAATATATTGAGAGAATTGCCATGAATACCATAATAATTGAGCTTTTTTAGGAGGGTCACGCGTTCAACGCAATCGAATGTCTTGGAAAGGTCACAGAATACACCAATGGTATTCTGTGATCCTTCCCAAGCATCATAAATGTGTTTTAAGAGCTTAACACCTGCATCGGTAGTAGAACGACCTTTGGTGAACCCGAACTGTTTAGCATGAAATAATTTATTAATATAAAAATGTGAGAGCAGTTGATTTAAAATTATTTTTTCAAATACCTTGCTTATGGTTGATAAAATAGAAATTGGCCTAAAGTTGGAGGGGTCGTTTTTATTTCCAGTTTTAAATATAGGAATAACTTTGCTAACTTTCATTAAGTCAGGAAATACTCCTTTATCTACACATCGGTTAAATATTTCTACTAGTGATAGTGCAATAGTGTCTATTATGTCATTTAATACTTTTAAGGATATACCCCAAAAGTCAGGTGTGTACAAAATTAAGACTAGATACTAACACCTAGACTAGGCTAAGCCTGTATCCTTAGATGTTAGTTGCTTCCAATGACTTAATAACTAAATTAATGTAACAAATTAAATATTCAACAACATAAATAAAAGTTTAGAGGTAGTTTCAAAATTGTCCGTGAAGCGACTTTTTACTTGGGTCCAGTTGTCAATCGAACTGATCCAGTAACCTGCTAAAATACACATGCCGGCACCTACCCAGTTTAATTGTGAATCTAAAACATCTAGGAAACCACTTACAGACACAAAAAATTAATTAAATCCTTAGGATTAGATTCCAGTGTCACCTACTGAGTCAAATTGTGAATCCAAATTCTAATCCATCGGAGGATCTATTCAAATACCCATAAAAAGTGTCACCATCGCTCCGGCCACTCAGAAGGAATTCGGTGCCAAATAGTTTCTTATAAAATTGTTTATTTCAGATATACATGCAAAACCCAAATGATATGCCCTCGCCCTCCCGGTACCATTACTCGGCTCTGGACAGTCAATCTACCTCATTGGCAATAAAATGTAACATTATGAATACTTCAGTTGATTTGAAAGACAATCCTCCTGAGGAGTAAGTATCTTTACTTTCATCTACTCCCAATCATTTAGTGTCAGAAGAATAGACAGATGAGACCGCATTGATCACAAAATGAACAATTACAAAAATGCACAATTCCAATATTGTTATAGTAAAAACATTAGGCGGCCTTATTGTTTAAAGCAATCTTTTTCAGGCAACCTAACTTAAAGAATAATTTGAACAAATCTAGCTATGTAGATGGTGCAGAGTATTAAGTAAGACATAAATACACATACTTAAACTGAAATGTTTAGTACTAACAATATGTTTTTATCATTCTATATTCTTCTATTCTGGCATACATATTCTATCATAGCACAAATCATTATATCGTTTTTCATACAATTCAACCATAGTTTTTTCTATGTCCTATATCAATCGTCCAGTTTAAAATTAGTTCTGTCACATAATTTTTATTTCTGCTCTTTACATGCCCATACTACTTAATTATCTTCCTCTAAATGTTTCAGTCACGGATGGAACTTTCAAAGACTTCAGAAGAACTTTTAAAATCCATTTTAGTTTCATACCAGCAGACTGCTATGTAAGCGACGGTATTTTATACAAAATCTCAATGATTTCGAACCCTTATTTATTTATTTAACAAATAGAACACAGCTTGTGGATCTTACTTTGTAGGCCAAACTTATAAAAAGATAATAATTTAAGTTAAATTGAATTGATTTGATTTATGAAAATAATCTGGATAGACCATTTAGGCATGTAGTAAAATAGCTTTGCGCGTTCTACTACCAGCCACTCAGAAAGTATTGCAAAAAAAGTTCTCTATTTCGAAAATATGATTATTTATAACTAAAAATACGAGAGGTACGTTCCAATTTCATAATTACCTTCCACATTGTTTGCGAGCTAATTTAAATTATCGTGTCTCATTGAAAAATGGATCTGCGCTGGAAATATAATCGCGCTATAATTTTTTCGATTTCAAGTGTCGCCTGAAACCGGACGAATCGTGCGATAGAATTCAAATGACACTCATGGATGAAGGCCCTTCTAAGGCAACCGCGTATCGTTGGTACAACGAATTCAAGCGCGGTCGACTAACTTTGGAGGATGAAGAAAGAAGTGGTCGTGCTAGCAGTGAAAAATTTAATCGAAGACTATTCTCGCCTATTGGCGAGGTACGTATCAAGAGAGCGTATCAGCACGTATTGCAGGTTGGATCGGGAAGCTTTCACGAGATTATACAAGTGCATCTTCGCGTGAGCAGGATAGTTTCACGCTGGGTGCTGCACAACCTCACCAACCTCAGAAGCAGGCCTGGGTGGAATAGTGCCGTGATATGTATGATAAACAAATTTGAAGCAGGCTCGTCTTGGCGTGTTTACGTCATCATTACAGGTGACAATATCAATACGATCCAGAAACGTAGCGGCAGTCGACGGTTTGGGTGTTTCAAAACGAATCAAAGCCTACCAAAGTGAAGCAATCTAGAAGCGGGGGGAAGATTTTGATCACGATTTTTTTCAAGTTGACTGGCTACTTGATGTCAATTCTTTTACCGGAACCAAAGAAGCATCAAGGCTGAATGGTATACTACCAAATATTTTGCAGATTTTTTTTCTGTTGTAAGCAACAAGCGACCAAACACAGGGTTCCGTGGGCTACTGCTCCACCACAACAACGCGCCCTTTCATGCCGCGCTCAAAACCAAGGACTACCTGGACAGCACGCTGGTCACGCTCCGTGTAACTTCTTTTTATCCCCAAAAATACAAAACCAGCTCAAAGGGATACTACTTTCGTCCCTGGAAGATGCGCTGTCAGCGTTCGAGCAAGCTGTAAACGAGGTGTCTGAGGCCTGGAATGTACTGGTAAAAGTGTTTCGAAAACTGGTTCAGGCGCATTGAACTTTGTATAAAGGCTGGTGGAGAGTACTTTGAAAAGATTTAATAAAAAAATATTTACCTATAGAACATTTTATTTTTATTTTCGCAAAACTTTCTGCCACTATCTGCCACCAAGTACTGCTGTACTGTCTGTAGTTTTAAGTCACATCGTAAGTCATAGATCTAGTCATGTTTATTGAAAATATGAGAAGTGATTAAAATTTACTTTTCAGACGTCAGTGCTATTTCGAAGGTGAGAAGAATTTAAAATACTTCAGCACGTATACGGCACACAATTGCTGGTTGGAGTGTTTGTCAAATTATACGTTCAAGATGTGCGGCTGCGTTGGATTCTACATGCCACGTACTTAAACTTCTTCTTAACACATTTTGTTAGCTTCGCCTACCTGTATACATCTACACGTCTAGATGAATACACACACAAGTTTTCATCCCCTCCATCCATTTCTACTACACGTAATGTAATTACTTCATATTTTTTGTGGATTTCCTTTTATTTCGCGTTTCCGAGGTATACAAAATAAATATATTTAAATAACTATAAAGACAAGCATTACTAGTTTAAAGTTATAATGTGAATCATAGTTTATTTTATTATGTTTCAGATATTGATAGTAATCATATCTGCAATTTCGTACGTTACAAATGCATAATTAAAGCGGAAGGTGAGTTATTGCTTAACACAGATTAACTTATGGCCAGATTTCAATTAACTTATCGTATTCTGTATCGGTAACGCTGTATTTGATCAAATATTTAAGGTATTTACTGTATGAATTAAAAAATAATTCAAACATTACCACAGAGTACAAGGGTCAATTCGCCGCGCATAGCATTGGCCCCAACCAAAAATTTTTAATGCAGTGTTCTTTAAAAATATGTTTCATTTGCCTTGTTGATAACAATAACAACATTTTTCAGTGATATTGTTCCCAAAATTGAATGATCGCTTTGGTGTTTTGTGACATAATAAAAAGTACTGGACTGTCCGTTATTTCCTAATAACCGACAGTCCAGTAAATAAAAAATCTTTTATAAAAAGAGAGGATAAAATGATTTTTATCCCTGCTGAAATAATTTTAGACGAATTAGCAGAGTTGGAAGCTTCTGGAAATACTTCTGTTGGGTGCAGATGCTTGCCAGCATGTAACACGATTGACTATACCGCAGAAGCCACAGTATCAGATTTCGATTACAAAACTTTGTGGGAGATTGAGTACCAAGGGCAATTCGATGATAGGTGAGTACATACAAAAATTTGCTGTAGAAAGAGAAACAAGTTTTCATTTTAAACTAAAACTACATTCAAGCTGTATATAAAGGTTAGAATACGATTCGCGAATCTAATTTGCACAAGGCCACTTGTTCTTAATTAAATTCAATTTGACGTAGAGTTATACGTCAGTACTTACAAGTCATACAAGCCTTAAATTTCGGTTGCAATCAGAACGCTTGCTTCTTATGTTTTGTCTGGGTCTGCTTTAACACTTTTTATTCTACACTTCGCACAATTTTGGCATGTCTTATTGTGAGACCACTGGTACGCATGCCATTCTTTACGACAGCAAGCTAGGACTTTTTATGCATATCGTTCTATCGGGACATGGCACATAAGTAGTCGGCTTCCATAAAATGTAGCCATACCAGGGCAAGTGACATTCTTACATTTTATCTGCTATGCCACGGACATAAAGAGTACTACGGTTCCAAGAGTTCTTGACTCTGCACTTCCTCGTGTCTCCATACACTGACTAGAGCACATAGAGTTAACCATAGTGTTCAATTATCATATGATAGATCTCTAAAAATTAGATTAACCAGATTTCTGACCAGTTGTACGTACCCATAAATTCGTTCCTCCATCTTACTCAAACGTGATCTCTGTGGATCAGTGTAATTAGTCAGTGAAATTGAAGTCACGATCTTCAGCAGTAGGCGAACGAATGCAACGATTACATGATGAAGATGATAATAAAATCGCAACAAACATCTGCACATCGATGAATGCTGGGGAAAGTGGATCGATTTCATCACCAACTGCGGCAGGCTACTCGCTCGGTCTCTTCTTTGGATTCCCCTTCTCAGAATCGTTAAAATATCATGTACTAATATTGTCTGTTTTTCAGCGTCCAGTACTCGAGGATAGTGATGTTCTTCCAACAGCCGGGGTACATAGCGATGCGCCGCTCCAAACTGTTTGGGTGGATCGACTTTATCGCCAACTGCGGTGGATTGCTTGGTCTCTTCCTCGGCTTTTCGGTTCTCAGCATCGTTGAAATCATGTATTACGTAACCATCAGGTACATTACTTTCTCTTTTAATGTATCACATATATATCTCAGTGCTCGGCAAAGCTTTTGTGTCTGGCTTGGGTGAAGAATTCATGACCAATTTTCAAGTTTTTGTATGTTTCAGGTAAAAGATATTAGACCAATGTAACAGAAGCTTAAACCAAGTTATAGAAATTTTACCTGACAATAAATTTATTAAATAAATAAATACCTTGTTTGATAAACCAGTTAACTTCCATTGAGTGTTAGGAATCTTGAAAAGTCATAATGATGTTCTTTAATGACTATTTTATTTAAATCAAGAGGTGGGAATATTAGCTTTTTAAATTGTGTCCCCTTCTCTAAATTTTGAACTAAAGAAAATTTTGGATATATTTGATCTTATAGAACTTTAAAAAAATCAACAAAAATTAGTTTGAACATTATCAGTTAAATAATTTTTCACGTATAAGGTATTTTTGATTAAATGCTTTGCTTCTTCTCAAACCTAATAATGAAATCCAAGAACGTTTATCGTAGTATTTTCTTAATTTTTCGCGACCAGCATATATAATAAAATGTGAGCTCTTTCTGTGTGCACCGGAACACAAACCAACTTGATTGACAATTTCTTTTTAATTTATCTCTCATCCATTTTAATATTATATAAAGTTATTAGAGCTAGGCATGTTTGCTGAAGAGTTTCTTGCGCCGCTTCTTCTCTTCAAGCCACAACATTTTGCGAAGCGGTGGTAAATTAGATTAGGTTCCCATAGAGTAAATAATAGCCAGAAACAAAATTAAAACTAAATAATTAAAATAAACAAGTTGGCAGTAGGCTAAATAAAACTTTAACAATACTCATTGACATTTGACATCTTTGTCTTCCATGATTACGACTACTAAAAAGTGACCGAAGCGTTGGAATAATAAAAATCAAATAAATCACCGCGCTTAAAACCGTTAAAACGTAGTTTTATAACATTTATCATCTCTACGGAATCCTTCTTTGTAAGTGAACTGCTAAGCACGGAGACAATTTTTTTTTCTAAGCTTTAAAAATATATAAGGGTTGGTTGGCATGCCAATTATGGTATCGGCTATGTATGAATGCTTCAATAATAGAGATAAACACAGAATATTTTTTATACGAAAAATAGATTAGTTTTCCGAAATTTACAAAATAAACATTTCTCGACGTTATAATTGCAGAATATTGTTCTAGCTGTAATAACAAGCGTTAAAAAAAGAATTTTAACGTTTGGGCATATAGTGAGAATAGATGAAGGTAGAATCACAAAAGAAGTATATAACAGCATCGTGTATATGGTAGAGTTGGTGCCGGTAGATCGGGACGTACACACCATGATCAAATAGTAGAAGTGTTAAAGAAAGGTCAGGTTTTTAGTACCTCCAATAAACGTACATGTGTGAATAGATTAGTGAAAGTAGATGATGCGAAAGTTGTTTGTAAGGATAGTCGCAAGTGAAGATACATCATCTGTGCTTACCTCCATGGGTAACAGGTTTGATAATATGTAAGTTTATTGTTCTAGGTTATGGTGCACATCGGAACAAGGTTCTAAGAAAAACAAGAAGAAACCAAAAGAAATATTTACAATTAAAACATGAAACAGCTTTATTTATAACCTACAATTTTGACATTACTTATTCGTCATCATTACTATCAGCACCGCCACCCTTTTAGTCTTAAATCTCAGTTGCATTCGCAGCGTTTGCTTCGGAGCCTATGTTGTACCTACATTTCTATATTTTCTTCATGTTTTCGGAATTCCTTACACTTAAACCCTTAACACGTATATTCTTCTACACGTCTTTTCTTGTTTCTCTTTTTCTACCATGTTATGTTTTTCTTTCATCTCCTGTTCAACTTAATTCATGCAATTTACGACATTGAAAACGAGTTAATTAGAACTTTCGAATTGTTACTGATTTAAGTTTAAAATATGTTTTTAATAATGAGATGTTAATTGAAAGTTTTAATGAGATTTTGTATAGAGACAAGACAAGGCTGATGGCGTCAACTGTAACTGTAGATTGAGTTACGAGTTATAGTTTTTACTGGGTGATTGTTAATCTTTATACTTATTCCATTGCTATAACAGCAGTCGCTGCTACTTTCACACTATTTATCTCACCGTTAGTTCTGTTAAGAGCACTTTTCCTATTTCTCATAAAGTATGTGTCCATGAAATACCCGGCTGTAGTTGAGTGGGATAAGCCTTTGCAGACTTCCCTAACTGCAATGCAGAAACTCTGGATTCAATTCCTAGCAGAGTAAATTTAAGATGACGATCTTGACAGCTCACGGTAGAGATGAGCTAGTGTATAATCGATACTTAATCGATTCGTTTATCGAATATTATTCTAATTGAAGTTCGATATGTAATGTTATGCTGTATGGTCAGATTATAATACAAATAATGTTATATAATAATGTTACTTAAACGTTAATTATAGTATGTTCAGTTTATTTCTATTTATTGTTATTAATTAAGTGGGCGGTATATATCTCAGAAGTAAGAATAAAATACGTAAATACTTCATAGGCGTGAGCTGGCTAAATTCTCATACTAAACTAAATTATCTGTCTGTGTGTTTGTCTAGCGCTTTATCTATTTTATAATATGGTAATCAATGGATGTAATCTTTTCAATAGTTCAATAAAAAGTATCTCTCATATGACGTCTTTTTTTATAACTTTGTTTTTGTCACATTCGGTCTGTCTTCATATCTCACAGTCGTTTTTCTCAAAAGCTGCTGATTCTACAATATATAGTTTAAATCTGACAGGAATATATAGACTGTATGGTGCTATAAAGTTATGTAGTGAAGTACCGAGAGAAATAAAGATTAGATTAGATAACACTTTATTGCTCACCAAAATAACAGACACTATAGTTACAATATTTGTAATTTGTACAAAACACTAAGTTACAATATTTGTAGATAAAATAATAGGCGTCCTTATCGCTTAAAGCGATCTCTTCTAGGTAATTAACTTATAAGATATTCTTATAACCAGGCGATGTAGATGGTGCATAAATTTAGATGTTCCTAAATTTTGAAACAAATACATATCAGTGGCGTGGACTTCATTCAACTGGATTCCCCATAGCCTACCTTTAAAAACTAGCGGCTAGCAGCCACAGATCGAAAACGCTATGAATTGAAGCAATTAGAATCCGTTCAATGCAAATCTTACGTTCCGTAAACAATCGCTGTTCTCATTCTAAGTCCTCTTATGAGACACTCCTTAGCAAGTACTCTATGCATAAACTTGAAACGAGGAGAAATCTCCTGGACACTATGCTTTATACAATATTTGTCATGATAAATTTGATTGTATTACATTATCGAACCAAATAAGTATTTGGGTACCGCAAAAATTTCACGTGATACGTAAGAACTGTATGCATGATATATTTGCGGCTAAGATAACTAACGCAGGTGCCCGACGACATAATGCCCGAACGGAGGGGGAGGCAGTCAAGCGTCGATTACGATACATTGACGATGATGACGACCTCTGTGGTTGAGCGGGCTAAGCCGTTGCCGGCCTACCTCACTGCAACGCAGAGGCTCTGGGTTCGATTCCTGGTATAGTAAATTTCGGAAACGTATTTTATCCGTTATTTACTATGGTCTGGGTGTTTGGGATCGGCCCCGGAGTGGGAGGTTGTATATAACCCATAACACAAGCATGACTTGCTTAATTATTTGGAGATATGCAAAATGTGTGTTGTCTGCCGAATATTATTATTATTATTCGACAAACGATATAGTGACGAAGTTTGAGCGTATTAATTGTGCAGTTTGTACTGGTTGCGTCCAGTTATATTTGTACCTGCGTTGTACGTGTTTGTATAGTTCAAATAAATTCTATAGTAATTTCAACGGCATTTTAATTCGAGTCCTGTAGCTCGTAACAATATTATATTAAATCATAGTGCAGCTTGTAAGAATCAATTTCTGTGAGGGAATGTCAAATGGCAAATCAAGGGAATAAGTTTTTTTTTAAGAAAATATTATATTTTCATATTGTTATGTGCCAGCGGGGGTACGCACTTAGGATTGGAAGGAAACATCAGTTTTTAACTAAACGCTTTTATTAACTTACACAGTCGTACGTGATTACTCTCCGCAGGGTTGCCCCTACACGCACTGTCCCGACGCTAAGATGTCTCACTCACAATACCGTCGCCGATATTGCGTTGACTACCTCCTGCTACTGCAGTACTCACCTCCGAATTTACCGCGTGTAGCTCGCTTCTAGATCTTCTCTTAAACTACGCTACACTCCTCCTTCACTGAACTGTCCACTAAACTTTTCACTAAATTCACCACTAAACTCGTCACTGTCTTCTATTAAACTTCTTTTCCAACTCTTTCGTATCGCACTTGTCGCTTTGCTATCTTGAACTGAACTTTAATCTGCACGGTAGGTGCGCCTTACGCTGATTATATACCTGGAAGAATCTTCTGGAACCCATAATTACGATCATCCTTTCTTCATTATTCTTTTATTTACTATCTGTCCCTTTCTAAACACCTATCTATCTCTGTCTTTTCCAACTGTCTATTCTAGAACTTTTCATTCATCGTCTACCCCTTTCTAAAATTTATCCGTCCTTGTCTTTTCCTTCCAGAATCGTCTAACTTTTTCTAAAAGACCGGCTGACGCTGCCCCAAAGTTCTGCCCTCGGTCGCCACAATATATTAATTAAATCTCGCCTCATTTTGTGCAATATGGAAATGATGAAAATTATTCTATTTTTAATAGGCTTCTTTCTATAAATTATTATTGGAAATGCGCCGTTATTGTACCCCAATCAATCAACTCAGTCAATAGGTACATAAACATAGATTGCGTTCAAAAGAGTTGGGACTAAATGACTGGCGCAATTTCATGTTTACTTAATGCATGGAAAATAGAACATCTTGTTCAAAAACAACACTTTACCTTGGTTTGCCGTATGACGTTCTTTCACAGAAATTAATCCTTACAAGCTACACTATAGATTGGTGAGATAATAGAGTTTATTTTTTTTTCCAAAATCATTCTCATCATTCTATTCAGATTTTTCCAAAATCTAATGATATCACTTTAATTCTCGTCAAAATCGAAACTCCAGCCTCGAGACTCCTTTGAGTTTTTTTAGGTTAGAGTTGAGATTAAGGTGCGGTTAGGACCCGAAGCAGGGGCGTAGCTACTGCCGTATCGGCCGTGTCAATGATATGGGGCCCCCAAGCTATAGGGACCCCGAAAGTATGTAAGCAAAAATTCTGAAAATATCATCCACAATCTTTTATAGATTATAGATTAGTAAAAATTTTGAGAATAACTGCTAGGCCAACAGAAACGGCTATGAATTAATGATTGAAAACACTTTATTGTTCACAAAAAATTAAAACTACGTTCTTAAAACTAGGTACAGTAAATGTTAAACAAGGGGCAGCCTTATCGCTTAAAGAGATCTCTTCCAGGCAACCCCCTAAACTAAGAAAAATATTAAAACAACAGTGGCGGTAAAGACAATAAATAATATGAAACATTCCAAGAATAAATGAAAAATAATGAATAATATACTTTATATACTATACAAAAATACAATATATCATACTGTATATAAAATCAGCAGCATGTTTTAGACTTGTGAGGACCAAAGATATTTAGTAACCATCAGTTTAAAAGACAATATGGATTTAGCTTGTCTGATGTTGAGTGGCAGTGAGTTCCATAAACGGACAGCCTGTACCGTGAAAGAGTTATCAACGAAGGAAGAAGCGTGTGCAGGTGTCATTAAGGAGAGATTATTACTAGAGCCCAAATAACGGGAATGAGAAAGATATAGGAAATCAAAACGTTCCTTTAAATACGGAGGGGTACGAGGATCAAAAAGCATATTGTACAAAAGAGAGAGTAAGTGAACATTCCGGCGAAGGCGAATAGGTAACCATTTAAGCTTCTTGCGATATTCGGAAATATGGTCATATTTGTGCAACCCAAATATGAACCGTATACATACATTTTGAAGTCGTTCGAGCTTGTTCAGTTGTTCTTGTGTTAAGTCGATATAACTGGCATCAGTATAATCAAGTATGGGTAGTAACAGAGATTGAGCAAGCATTACTTTAGTAGCAGGGAGGACATTTTTAAGTCTTCTAAGCGAAGCTGCCGACGTAAAAATTCTTCGGCTGAGATTGGTCAAGTGAGGCCTCCAAGACAGCTCTCTATCAATAACAATCCCAAGGTTTTGTACAGTTTCACTGATATCAACTACCACGCTATCAAATTCAATCTGAGGAAGATTACACCAGTCTATCTTGGAGATTAGCCAGGAACTGCCTAGACTTGTCATTATTGTCTGCTATAGAAAGAAAATGTAGAAAAACTGAAATCGTCTAGAGCTATGGATGATTTGATAAATAAATTTGCCGAAAAAGGCGAGAAAAGTGTATTTTTGAATTGTTTGTCCTACTTAGCTCCTTGAAGCATTAAGTATAAGTAATAACTTATAAGCTATATATAATAATTAAAACACTTCTGTGAATGCAATGACTAAATGGGGTAAACAATTAATTAATCAAGTAATTGCATTACGAGCACGACGTAGGTTAGTTATAGGTTCAGCTGCGTGTCTACTTTTTCATTACTAAAAGATATTAAAAATTGTGTCATTCTGTAGTCTGTCAGTGACGTTCAGCTAAAGTGGTTGTGTTAAAATGTCAGAAAAGTCAAAGTAAGTAAATTTGCTTCATCCAAAAAAAATCTGTTATTGATTTTATATTTTTAAAATAGAATACTCTTATAAAGGTCGTTTTTTTTAATCATCAGATAAAAGTTATCAGTCGTATAAATTATAATCTGACTGAATTAAAAAGTGTAACCATTCAACTGTTTCATTTATGCACCTGACATTTAAAAAAAATTCCATGTTATACTTTATTGTATGAAAAACTTGTTTTTTTTTGTAAAATTAAGCTTTTAAATGTATTATTTTTGAATGTCTTGATCGATGACGTCATCGCATTGTGTTGTGGTTTTAATTATTGCACAGCAGACAGGCTGACGGCTCAACTGTGATGGAAAGTGGTTATCGTCGCCTATGGACATCAGCAATACCAGAGGTGCTGCCAATGTGCTGCTAGCCTTGAAGGGGAAGCTGGAACCTGGCCACTGACGGAACACAATTCGAGGTTGTTATGGCGGCATACCCTAGACCAGGGGTGTTAGCCATCCAGTCGGGCAAATACCCTGCCACCTTGCTGCGAGTTGTTTTGTCGCATCTTGCGACAGGACCCCAATGCAGGATTAGTATTATTTTTCCGTTACATTACGGATGTTTATTAATCGCCATTTTATAGTAAGAGACATTTGGACCTATATTATTCCTTAATAAAAATACGTTTTAACGGTTTTAAGTGCGTTAATTGATGTTTATTATGCCAACGTTTCGGCCACTTTTCAGTAGCCATGATCACGGAAGACAAAGTCAAGTGTGTCAAGTGTCAATAAGTATTGTTAAAGTTTTATTTAGCCTACCGCCAACTTGTACATTTTAATCATGTTTTTCCGCGATCACGGCGCTTGAAACCGTTAAAACGTAATTTTATTATGTATACTAGTCGCTAAAACTTAAGAAAATATTATATGTTATTTCTTGCAAAAGGTATTTTAAACTATTCTTTGTCTTAAGATTTTCAGTTTTAGTTAGATTAGACCCTATTAAATCAAAAACTTAGTCTTAAAACAAAATAATAGTTAAAATACCTACCTTTTGCAATAAAAAATATACGTAGGTCGAAATGTCGCTTGCGACAAAATGGCGATAAAGGCTCGATTTGGAAGAGAAGTATAACGAGTATAAGTATAATATATTTAGGCATTTTTCAGAGTCGAGAAAGACGGACCCCCGTCCAGTGATTTTCCTGTAAAAAAAGAAAAAAAAGGAATGCGTAAAGTACTCAGTAATTTGCTTAACGAGTACTCTAGAAGCTCGACATTACACGGACTCAGATATGTCACTGAAAGGCAACTAACAATTTACGAAAAGTGAGTTATAATATCCATCTACTTCATAGGTCCCCCAAATGGTCATATGGACCCCTGGGGGTCCATAGCTTCAAGGGTCAAAGTCACCATAAAAAAATCTGGGGGTCCACGAGCTGCAAATAGGGGTCCAATAATAAATTCCATTTATGCAATTTGTGCAATTTTTAACTTTCTATAATAGCATAATAAAACAAGCTATAAAATGTATATGGGACCAACTAGATACTATCCAACGCAGAAAGAATTGTCAAAATCAATTTAGAAATAAAAAGTATATGATTGAACATATATGTATATAAAAAATAATACAAAACTAATTGAGAATCTTCTCATTTTATTAAGTTGGTTAAAAAGATAGGGGGTCCATCGAATGCAATAAAAATTGGTAAGGGGTCTTTTGGGACAAAATAGTTTGGGAACCATTGATCTACATAATCAATTACCTGTACCAACATACAAAAACTTAGTTTAATGCATATATTCAAGTTGACTGTATAATTTCAAAATCTGGCAACTGTCATTGTTTTTTTTAATTAACGCGTGTAAACATTCATTGCCTAATGGCATGATATGTAAATTAGATAATATTTATATTAATATCTAATTTACACGTGAAGCCTTAATTAATGAACATCGTAAAGCTGAATTTAGTGTCGACTGCCTCTGTGGTTGAGCGGGCTAAGTCTTATCCGGCCGAAATTGCTGAAACGCAGAGGCTCCGGGTTCAATTCTTGGCATGGTAAATTTCGGAAACAAACTTTCTGTTATTTAATTTGCTCTGGATGTCTGAGATCGGCCCCAAAGTTTTCCGTTGTATATTACCGATAACACAAGCGATTCTTGCTTAACTTGGGAATATAGTATATACAGAGAAAAGCCAGGTGATATAAATAGAATAACAATTAACAATTTGGCCGGTAAACTAAAAAAGAACAAAAATTCTGCCAATCTAAAACAATATACAATATAATAAACATATTTACAACAAAAAAAAAAAAAACAAAAAAAGTGTTATCTATGACTGAAATTGGACGTGTCAATTTCTGTTTTACATTTTATATGGGGCGCGTTCCTCTTGTAGCTCAGAACTGTATGTGTATATAACTTGTGTATTAATAACATCAACGTCCCATAATCCATTCCACTTGAGTTTATGATTGTAACGTCCGCAAACAAGTGGAACGGGAAAAATCGCGGTCGTAGTGAGCTTCAAATGGATCGCAGCCATAGGCATGAAACATTTACCTAGAATCGTCGTGATTTGAAACTCGATGAAACGAAAAAGTGTCGCTTTTTCGTTTCATCGAATCGAATTGCGCTTAATTTAAACGAAACAAGTCGTGTCATTCCAACTACCCCTGGGACTTATACTAATTACTTATTCATGTAATTGGATTTGGACTACTTATCAGAATTTCATTGTTTTCAAAAGTTTACTAATTACTACACATTTTTGAAGTAAACCTTCTTTAAAATCGTTGCGATTTGAAATTGGATGAAACGAAAAAGCGACACTAAAAAGAGATAAACACATAAATATATAGGACTAAGCCTGCCGGAGAATGAGATAGGAAACATCATGTTTAATCATTTAAAACAATTTATGAGCATAGTCATACAGATAGTTTCAAAGCTTAAATATATTATAACGATATAATATATGAAATGTGACGTCACGAAATTTAGAATCCCTCCCACCCCTTGTCACGCTTTGTTTCACTTTTACTGCGTGTGACCTGAACACCCACACAATCTCTTTTTTTAAGTTGACAAATATAAAATTTTATAGGGGCAGTTATTTTACCAATTATTTATTTGTAAAGTAGCATTGGTCATATATATATATATATATATATATATATATATATATATATATATATATATATATATATATATATATATATATATATATATGTACATACATTGTTACGAGTCGCGAGACTCGAATTAAAATGCCGTTAGAATTACTATAGAGTTTATTAGAACTATACAAACACGTATAACACAGGTACAAATATAACCGAACACAACAAGTGCAAACGTAATGCAGAAGGTCGTAATTCAACAAAACGTGCAAAGTCCGTCACTAAAAGATTCCCGATTGTAGTAGTTCCACCTTAGTTCGTGGTTCTCGGTCGACTAACTCCTCCCTCAATCAGGACATTGCTTTATACTGCACAAATGCAATATGTCCGCCCGGCAGCGTCGACCGAATTTTCTAGAATCAGCTTATACTTTAAATCTGTAACACCTGGCTAATTATTACAATACAATAATGGGCTGTATGCCAATAAGTAGACAAAAGAAGACGTACATAAAAGAATTTCAATGTTATTCGTTCAAATGCCGACGGGTAATAAATATGCTTTGTTTCAGATATGCAGTTGGTTTTTGTTTTTGTCGGGACTTGATTTGTAACAATAAATGTAGCGTAACGTATAAATGTATATATATACGTTATCTGTCAATAATGTCGTTAACAATGTCACATCTTAAGTAACGCATTGAACCCATTGCCACATCTGCGTCAACGGCCTATATTTATTATTTATTGATGGAAATCCCACAGCTAAATACATTTGATTAGATTGCTGTAATTAAAAAAAGAAAGCTAATGACAGATTTTCACGTATAAGCTATTGGTTAAAAGTAGCTTGCAGACGTAAAAAAGGCACCGAAATGCTTAGTCACTGTTGAAAAATTTTACGCTTAAACACCGCTTGGCTCCTGAAATACTGATTACAAACGGATCGACGTCATCGTACTTACTTACATTGTTTAAATAATTACTTGCTCGCACTAGAAATGAGTCTTTTCTGTAATTGGTAAAATTTAAAGGTACATTAATGGGTTGATTAAATTGTATAGACTTCGCTAGAATATTAAAGTGCACCTTGATTAGATCTGGACAATCAATATCGGGAGAGATAATTTTTAAATGAAGTATAAAATCAATAATATCTCGTCGGTCTTTAAATGGAAGAGGTGAAACTTTTTGCAAAGATCAAATTATGATATACCTAGTCATGCCATAAATATTGTAACAAAGAAAATTTTTCTTTTTCTATTGCAAATAACATTTATAAGTTTTGAAGGGTGTTAGTTTAATACATAAATATAAAACAATTTGAAAATATAAAAGCTTATTCGAAGTAGTCTCCATTGGCTGCAATACAGTTCTTTAAACGTTGTGGCCAGTTATCAATAGAAGCATGCACTCTTTCCATGGGAAAATTCTTTACTGCCAATCGTATGGATTGTTTTAGGGACTCCAAATTATCATGGTGTTTAGAGCAAGCCGTACTCTCTAAAACTAACCATAAATCATAATCCAGCGGATTAAGATCGGAACTAGACGACGGCCAGTCTTCAGTTCTGATGAAGTCCGAAACGTTCGTTTCCAACTGCGTGGACCGAGCTTTATGACCCGGCGCTGAGTCTTGCTGGAAGGACCATTCTTGGTTATTGAACACGTTGTTGTTAAGGGGCTTAACTACCTTCTCAAGAATGGTATCTTGATACACTTGTGCCGATGTTTTGATACATTGTTCACAAAAATATGTCTCAGTCACTCCTTCATAGCTAACACCCCACCAAACCATCACTGAAGACGGATAATGCCCACGTTGCACTCTGTCGGCTAATTGAGAAGCTTCCTTAGAGCTTTGAGCATAAATACGGTCATTTTGTTTGTTAAAATATTGGTCAATTGTAAAAAAATTCTCATGCGTAAACAAAATTTTTCTGTGACCTCCCTTTGCGTACGGCGTCAGTAGTTGTTTCGACTTTACCACCCTATTCTTTTTTAAATTATGAGTTAAGAAATGACCAGTGCATCTCTTATAGGCTGCAAGTCCTAAGTCATCTTTTAAAATAAGCAACATGTTTCTAGGTGATATCTTCATCTCCCGAGATAATTTTTTTTTGCTTTCGGACAGGATTTCTTCGAATTCTTTCCCTTGCTGCTTTGAACACCTTTTTCGTACGAACACTAAGTGGACGGCCAGATCTTTTTCTGTCACAAACAGTGGAGGTCTCATTGTACCTACTAATAGCCCGGTACACAAACATTTGACTAATGCCAAACGTATGGAGAGTTTTAAAAATTGCATTTGGCTCCATACCTACTTTGTAATGCAATCACAGCGATTCGGTTCTCTTTATCGCCCCACTCTATTTTAATATCGCAAAATGTTGTACAATGTATTGGCGCCAAAATAAGAAAACACAATGAACAATCATATAAAAATGACAGATTCCAAATTCAAATGTAATATTTTGTTTCTTTTTAATTGTAACAGTATTTATGGCCAGACTAAATATATCTATAACATTCTCCCAGATGAATCCGCACCTTAACGCAGATATCGGCATATAGGGGGCAAATTCCCGTATTTCAGTAACTTGGCGTGGTGAAGGTATTCAGATCACAATTCAAAAATTCGTATTTTACTAAATCCACAATATCTTCTCGATATGGTCGCGGTTAAATATATAAAGACTGAGTGGCGTGCCACAAGATCTCCATTGGAATTAACAAAATACCGAAATCAGGTAAACCTACGATTGAGACGATAGTGTCCAAAGATTTTGACTGCATTGTAATAACAAAATTAGGCCCCTGTTCTTCGTATCTAAATTATATTACCTGTATGTTGGAATATCTAAACTCTCTCCTGTCGCTTGCGATGTTTTTCTATAACATGCACGATATGACCTAATTAAAGTGAAAGTAATTATATTAAGAACGTGCCCATTGGCACTATTTTACTGTCTCTAGCGTAAAAACGTTATTCATTCGTTCTTTATTAATAGCTGGTAACACAGCATATTAGTTTTGTTTATAGTGCTAATTAAAAAGGTCTTGTCCTTTTGAGCATTTTAATAAGTATTTAAATAAAAAAGGTATATTAATGTATTTCAGATTATTTTTCAATTGTCGAGATTTAATTAGTATAAATAATTAATAAATGATGCTGGCTCTATCTAAAGAAAGAGAAATATTTGTTTAAGACAAGATATAAAAAGAGGTACAAGATAATTGATATTACAATTAGTTAAGGTGTTCTAAAAAGGCCCTTGCTCAGCATAATGCTAGTTTATCAACCAACGCTGATCTTCCGTAAGTACCTATAACTGATGCCACGGCTTAGTTCCACAAAGCAAATTAATGTACATATTGTTATGTGCACCGAGATTGGAAGGAAACACCGATTTAAAGAGAAACTGCCTTTATTTAATTAAAGATTAATTAAATAATAATACCTAAATTATGCACACGCTTTTCTCGATTGACTCACTCATTTCTGATCCGTTCAATCGACGTTCCGGTGCTTTGCCATTAAATGGTCTTGAAGACTCACGTCTTCATGCTCCCCCGTGTCGTTGTCGCGCAGTCTAAAGGCCCTGTTTGATCCCTTTGCTCTCTTCTCGTTGCTTTCAGTTCGCTAGCCCATGCGAGTCTGCCTCCGTGCGTAGATTGTTACGCTTATATATCCGGTCAAGAGTCTAGGATGAACCTTATTACGTCATTCAATTATTTATCTATTTTTGTCCAACAAATACTCCCGTCCTTGTTACTTATTACGAGTTTATTCCAGTTTCTTCTCGAGTATATCTATCTCGTTTTAACATTTATGTGATCCTATATTTCTATCCTGCTCTTTTGTGTTACTTTGTATATGCAACATTATATTGTGTTATTGTTAAGGCGAAGACTACGCGCTATTTTCCTAAGGGGAAGGAATTCCGCTACGCGTATTCGTCACAATATAAACAGAAACTAAAAATTTGCAATTAGTTGTTATGAATAATATTATAATTGCAAAAAAAACGAAACAAAAAATGCAAACAAACGCAAGCGAAGCCGCGCACAAAAGCTGGTTAACAATATTGTATTTTTTCCAGGATATTTTGGCTTATCACATTCTTAGTGAGTGTGACGATATGTGTAGTGGTGATAGTAAACCTTTACATAAAATGGAAATCCAATCCAGTAATTGTGACCATCAACGAAAATATAATATCAGCATCAAAGGTAAAAGTCAAGAGTTATTGTTTTTTATTAATTAGTTTTATACAATTATATCTTAGGATGTGCCCAAGTTATAATCGATCATAACTGGGCAGGTACAACGTAAACGTTGAGTGACTTCGTCCCATAAAGTCGCATAGACATTCCACGCGAATGTCGCTTTACATGTCCCTTTGTCCTTTTTTTAATGGAAAATCCGTTTGAGGAGGATTATGGACACTTGTAATCGGGAGCAAACTCTCAAAGTGGAGTAAGCTAGTGACCCACGGGCGTCCAAGGATTGGTAAAGGAGTAGGGGAAGGCAGAGCAAGCGCTGGGAGGACGAGGGACGATATCGGGCATACCTTAAGGCCTTTCTCAGAAGGTAATCTGAGAAGCGAGACTTAATCTAGAGGAAACACAACGGCAGGCAGAGACAATGGATTTCCACTTGCTACGATCTTGATATATATCTTTTGCTTCATTTACATTCATAAATCTCTTCATATATACACTTTTATTATAGGTACTTTTTACATGGCCATTCTTTAAGACACTTGCGATTTGATCGTAATAAGTATGTCGTTGTCTACCGGCATCAACTCTGTCACCCACACTCTTTTCATATAATTATTTTGTATGGAAATATATATGAACTCATATATACATAGTCCTCTGCACACGGAAGTCAACCGGACTATACAGACTCATATATACATAATCCTCTGCACACGGTAGTCAGCCGGACTATATAAACTCATATATACATAGTCCTCTGCATACGGTAATCAGCCGGACCTATATAGGTCTTACAGACACGGTACCTGGATATGTATCTTTTTTTTATTAAGCTTGCCAAAAACTGTTACATTGGAATGTTTAATCTATTATCTATTACTAATCCGATTTTTAGGATTAGTAATAGATAATAGATTAAATTGGAAAAATCATATAGATAAGTTAAGCAAAAAAATAAGTAGTTCGACATTTGCATTGCACAAATTAGCACCGACAGTCAATACAGATGCTCTGCTTACAGCTTACTATGGGCTTGTGGAATCTGTTTTAAGATATGGTATCATATTTTGGGGTAACTCAGCCAATACAAATACTATGTTCTTAATGCAGAAACGCTGTATACGAGCAATGTTCAAAATACACATAACTGAAAGCTGTAAACCGCTATTCATCAAACATAGTTTACTCACTGTTCCATCGCTATATATATATACGAAGTCCAATGTTTGTACACAAAAATCTACATTTGTTTCCAAATACATCCGACATTACGGTTAGGAATATACGTAATAATGAAAAACTTTGTATGCACCCTGCAAAAACAACTTTACTGTATAAGAGTATAGTATGCATGGCCCCAAAGATATATAATAAAATCCCAAAAGAGCTTAAAGCTCTGAAAACTAAATTGTATAAGTCACATTTAAAAAAAGTACTAATAAGAAAAAGCTACTACAGTGTAACTGAGTTCCTTAATGATAAGTTTTAAATGTAAGTGATAAGTTAGAATGTTAAGTGTATAAATATATTTATAATATTTGTACCATATAAATATCATTAGAAACATATGTAAATTTAAATTGTGTGTCATTTAGTATTTGTTAAATTTAAGGATATACATAATTATAAGATTTAAATATTAGTGATAAAAATTATAACCAAATAAGTGTACCTCTAAAAAAAAAAATTGTACGCCCAACCGGCAAAAAACATGTGCTCTGTATAAAATAACAAGACCTATTGTATAACCATGTTTTTATGCAATAAATTATTTGATTTGATTTAATCTAAATATACATTGTAATGGTCTTATACTAGTGTACAGTCTCTTACAGGCAAACATAGCTTGCTTAATATTGATAAAATATACTAAAAAATCAGGGTAAAACACCAGACTTAAATTTTATTAATTAATAGCGTGTGAATATATTTCTTCAAATATAAAGAGTCATGATGTATGTCTAAACTGGTCATATCTTAGGATATGAATGCATTCAGACACACCTGTACACGAAAGTTGTGCTGAGTCGCTTGTGTCGACTTTTAGAGAGCGTTGACTTATGAAATGCTCTGCAACACATAGATATTACCTGAGCGCGCGACGTCACGTGACACACAGGTTTCGTGTCGTTTCGAGGGACCAAGTCGCGAGATAAATATCCTCTAATATAAGTAAGAGCCTCTGTGGTTGAGTGGGCGAAGCCTTTGCCCGTCAAACTCACTGCAATGCAGAGGCTCCGGGTTCAATTTCTGTCATTGTAAATTTTGTAAAAACAAATTTTTCGTTAGTTACTGTGGTCTGGGTATCTGGGATCGACCCCAAACCGATCCCTTGTATATTACCTATAACACAAGCGTAACTTGTTTGGCTTGCGGAACTACTATGTTTGTGTTTTTCTGCCGATTATTAAGTAAGCGGCTTTAATATATATAAATATTTTAGACCATATCAATCATTAGTAAACAAAAGTATTAGGACAACATTTTTGAAGAACAAGGTTTAAAAAAAATGTCTAAAATTTAAAGCGTAATGGCCCGGCCACGCCCTTGTCACTAACAACGTGACAGCGGACAACAGCAAAGCGACGAGCGACAAAAACAAAATAGTAAAAGTGTTACATTTTTAATATAAATGATCGACAAACTGTAACACACATTGTAATCCCCAAGCTAAGCTAGTTACGCTTGTGTTATGGGTGATACACGAAGGACCAGTCTGGAGCCGATCCCAGACACCCAGACCATGGTAAACAGTGCTTTTCAGAAATTTGTCATGCCAGGAATTGAACCTGGAGCCTCTGCGTTCCAGCGAGTACGGCCGGCTAAGACTCAGCCCGCTCAACCACAGAAGCCGTCTCTAACTATTTCTTGTCGCCGAGCCCGAGTCCATGGCAACGGTGTAACCAATGTACCAGTGTATTTTAATTTTAGCTGAATGAAGCCGTAGGTTTGAAAATTGTCTATTTATGATTTCAGATACCTTTCCCTTCGATAACTATTTGTCCACAATCAAAGTGCAGGGCTTCTGTATTCAATTACTCGGCTGCAAGAAATGATTCAGGGAATCGTTATTTTACAGTGCCCGCGCAGTAAGTTATCATTATATTTTATTCACTCTTTTCGTAGTTATTTGGGAAAAACGTATCCTCTAAGTTTTCGTAATATTTTCTCGTACATTTATCCTGTCCACGGGAGATGATACGTGATCCTGTCTTTGCTTGCCATTGCTGTTTATCTCAAAAGGTGTTAGGTAAAGATACAATGGAGAGATTTCAATAATGTGTAGTTTATATGGCTCTGTACAAAGCTGTAAGCACGAGTGTACACGACACCGCTACCGTGCCGCCAAACTGTCGACTAGGCGTGACCAATTGATCATGCCTGTACATTGCTTCCAAGCTGGTTTCAGTGGTGAGACAGCGGTATGCAAGGGCGCACAATTTTCAAATATACACAGAAATTCACATCATAGCAGCGTGGTGGCGGTGCGGCGGCGACGTGTAAATAGTGCTGTCTACACAAGCACTAATAAAAGCACGAAACAACTTAAAGTTAAAAATGGCTACTACAGCTGTAACTAAAGGTTGAAAAATAATATAATATCCTTATTCATGTGAGATATTTTTAGCCAGATCTTTAAAAAATCACGACGAATTTACTGCAATAATTATTTTATTTCAGTCAATTCATTCTCCCAGAGTCGTAAAAGTTGTGCCAGGGCACTACACTTTTGACGTATGAAGTGGAAAGTTTTGAAAGAAAGAAAGAAAGAAAAATATTTATTTATGACAATATACAAAAGTCTTACATCATAATATGTCTAAAAATTAATTGTGGTGTCGTAAAAAGGCTCTTGCTCAGCATAATGCTAGTTTTACAACCAGCGCTGATCTTCCGCAAGTACCTCTAAGTGACGCCACGGCTTAGCTCCACAAAGCAAATTAAAAAAAAAAACAATATATTTTACTTATAAAATTATGCAATTAGTAGTATATATAAATATTGTTATAAAAAAATGGATAGAAGTGACGTATAAGACAGAAATAATAACTTCGTAATGGTTTGTTATAGCGTACTAATCAACATATTATAATACTATAAAATACTTGTGTCGTATTTAAGGTCTCTCTGGCGAATTTGGTGGTCAAATAAGAATTTTTTAAGTTAGTCCGGAACCCAAATACAGACTGCAGGTTCCTTATCGGCGGCGGTATGTTATTCCAGCACTTCGATGCAGCGTAACGAAAACTCCCCCTGAAGGCAGCTGAACAATGCTGCTGAATAGCGAGCTGCACTGAGCCTTGCCTACTACCGAGTAACCTTCTTGCTGACATCCACGAAAGCTTTTCTTAGAGATATAAAGATGTTTTATAATTTATAACATCAAAAAGCAAGCAAGCGAAATGTAATTTTTGACGATGTCTCATTTTTAGAATAGAATGCTTGTTTAGGAATGGTGTAACGTGACCTCTCAATGGAACTTTGAAACAAAACCGTACACAAGCATTCTGTACTCTTTGAATGAGACGCTTAGTTTTAGCAAGAAGCCGAGGACCAAAAATAACATCTGCGTAGTTTAGATGCGATAAAACAAGAGATTCCACTAGTTGAATGCGTAATGCTTCATATATAAAAGGAATATATCATATATCAGTTTTTAGAAAAAAAATTAAGTCCTAGAATTTCTAGTTTGAACCCAACCTGTGTAGTAGTTTTGGAAATATATATGAGTTTTTTTCAGGCGTGCTATTTTATGGTTCTCTTGCCAAATGGTTTAAAAATATTGAACATTTGTCACCTCTACCAAACTTTTCATAGTTTGCAGCCTATCACACTCTTGCCCAATTAATTATTTCAACTGACACTTTCTATTTGAGAAATTTAATTTTGTACTTGGCCAATTTAATTTGTTCTTTTTATCATCATTCGTGTGTTAAATCCCAGTTGCGTATGAAGTGTTCACTTCGGAAACTGGATTTCGCTTGTCTACTTTTCTTCTCCACATTATGCGGGCTTCGCCATCCGTCATTATAAGACCATTGTCACGGATGTGATCCTTCATGACATCAAATCAACGTTTCTTGGTCTTACGCCTTCTACCGTGACCTGGCGGCAAGGCAAGCATGGCTATACATTTGTTCCCCATATAACGATGGTCTTCATAAACCGTAGCCGTACAAGGTAAGGTACTCTCTTGGTGTCAATTTTGTTTCCTGTTCTACAAACCTATAATTAATAGTTTCAAATATTTTTAAATTACAGCGTGCTAACAGCAGTATTAGGCAGACGCAAGAGAAATGCTAAAGTAAACAATAATAGTTCAACCCTAAAAAAATTCAGCAATATTGCTACTGTATGCGAAGGAAATGATCTGATTATTCATAAATTAAAAACTTATGATGAAGACCCATCTGATGCGTCATTGGTTAAAGATTTGGAAGAGGTAAAAATACTCCTGCATAGCTCTTACAATTCACTAAGGCGAGCGGGCTTTACTTGTGGTAAACATGTATCTGTGCGTGCGTGAGACTAAAAGCGTATTGTTTAGTCAGCAGGCTTGCAACTGATCGCTCTGTCAGGTACACGTTTACTTTCACTTCCGTGAATTGATAAAAGTAATTATAGTTCTACCAATTCACGGTTACCAACACCTAGAACGCATTTTGAGTCGACAACTTATTATAGGGACATGGTACATTTACATAATTATTGTGTTATTGCAACTTTGTGGGACAAGGTAGTCAAAAGAAGCAAAACAATATAAAACTATGTAACGGCCTTCCATGTTTCAGGTGGCAGAACCTCTCGACAATATTTTTTTCCGATGTATTTGGCGCGGCCAAAGAATGGTATATTGTGGACATATGTTTAAACAAGTCTTAACTCGTGAAGGGGTTTGCTTCAATATGAATACCGTGGCAGCTAGGAAGCTATTAAACCTGAACAGGTAATAATAGTGTTTTTGACTACTTACTAGCAATGATGCTTTGCGCTAAGATATACTTCTTGCTACTTGTTACCAATAATGCTACGCGCTACGATGTGCTTGTCGCCACTTGTTAGTAATAATGCTACGCACTACGATGTGCTTGTCGCCACTTGCTAGCATTAATGCTACGCGCTACGATGTGCTTGTTGTCACTTGCTAGCAACAATGTTACATAGTAATAATATGTTCTTGTTGCTACTTGCTAATAAAAATGATACATACTACTATTATCTAAGGCGGTAGCTTTTTTCATCATAATGTTTTCCTAGACCGTCAATACGCGATGATGGAAACAATATACGTATTAGGTCAAGAAAAATGCTTAGAATATGATGTAATATATTGTGCTATAGCTTTTTCTCCACGGAGGCCATCGAGCTTTACTTAGAGTAACACGTAATTAAGTGTGCACGAGACCATAAGCGACTATTATTGAACGGTACCCTCGCACATGATCTTTTCGTCAAATACGCACGCTATTACATTGTGCATGTACTCATTCAACCATAAGTGAAGGCTGCTCGCCTTTGTGAATTACAAGAACTATACCGCTGAGTGCGACGACTCATTGCGTGCTTCATACATTTTAATGCTTTTGTTTTTGCCCCTCGTCGCGTTACGTGTAGCTGTCACCAGTAGCGCAGGGTCTTCACCGTGCTCTCTAAGTGTACAGACACCAAACCATCGACGTAACATATTACTTAAAATTAATCTATTTCAGTCTACAAAGAGATTACAAATATATGTATGAAAATTATTATACTGACAAGAGGCTAAAATATGGAAGAGTGAGTATATTTGTTTACTTTTAACTTATAAACAAAGTATTTTTTATTTGTTTTACAAAACTGGACCTTAAAATAATAAATAGATAAAAGATATGTTTTAACGTTATAATCCATATTTGTACAACCTCATTTATAATATAATAAATCTGTACAGGATACGAGTTTGTATAATAAATGTGAAAAATGCACTTTTTGGAACGTGTCTGTCTTTCAGGTGAAACTACTAAACGGTTTAAATGAGACTCGAAACAGAGCTACCTTATATCCCGAGTCAATTAGGACACTTCCTTCGTGTCATCTCCATGACAAGTGACAACACGAACGAAGTTTCACTGCCACATACTAGCACTGAAATTTCAGACCTTCTAATTTCAAAACACCGTACATTAACACTGATAGATATTATTTTAGGTCTTATTTCATTGTATTAAAGTTCGAAAGTCGTGGTAGCATAATGGCTAGCGTACGCGTCTCATACTCAAATAGCGCGGGTTCGATCCTGGCCGGAACGCATGCACCACTTACGCATTTTTGTGACCTAATGCGCATATTGTTACAATTATCAAGTGCTAACACCAGTGAAGGAAAAAAATGTGATGCAACCTGCACATCGCGATAATCGATGTGTCAAAGCTGCCAAGCCGCCTTGGACAAGTGTGGCAGGTATACTCTCTGTTCCCTTATAAATGAAACATCCGAGCCCATCAGTAGGGCGACTAGCAACAGCTGCAAGAAGATACAGAATATCATGACTCAAGCCATATTTTGAAACGTATATTTCATCATGTATAGATTAATGGTGCGGGTCCTGATTTGGATATAGTTTTGAGAACAAACCTCGCAAATAGAGATAAGTCATGCAACACTCTCAACAACGGTTATAAGGTATGTTATATTTTATATTATAGTATACCGACGGACCGGTAGACGTCATCTTGCATTGTGTATTGTTTAATATTTTGTTAAATGTAAGGTTATACATAATTATAAGATTGAAACATTAATAATAATAATAACACCTATTTGTATAACTACTGTAGCAGCAAGAGGTAGAGGTTAAATGATACTTCAGATGGCAGAGAGCAGTATTCACTGTCGAGTACTGTTGTGAACTGAAGTGAACTAATTTATTTTGGAAACCTTGTTAATTATTTAACAAGTCGTACAGCTAGTTCAATATATAGCACAATGTGTGAGCGCGACGGATGTAGTGCGATCGAGATAGAGCAACTATTGATGTGTGCTCCCGCGTTGTGATAGCCAGTAGTTCGTTGTCCACTGCGATGGCTAGACGTATGCAGCTCCCATACATACTACCATGTTTTTATGCAATACTACTCTGTCAAAAAACTACCGGGAAAAGATCAATAATAATCAAAATGTTACTTATTCATTCAAATTTATTTTCTAGCCTTCAAAGTATGCTCCTTCAGAAACGATAAACTTACACCAACGTATAATCCAATCATCAAAATATTATTGATGATTGGATTATTCGTTGTACCAGGTACCGGATCTAATTGTCAATTGAAATGATCCAGTGACTCACTTAAATCCACACGGTGACACCCACCTAGTTTAATTGTACCTAAATCATCCACTCACTCCGATCACTCAAACCGGCACAAAAATTTAGATAAAATCTTGGAACTGTTGTAAATTGTTGCGTCACGTTTCATCCATCAATTTATCGATGTATAATTTAGCATAGTTTATAAGACTATGGTCAATACATGAACGTGATGCAATGTAAATGCAGATAATAGACATCGGTGTTAGAGCTGTCGATAAGATTGGGCATTTTCTGTGTCATCAAAAATGTCCATCTCATAAACGTGTAAATATAATATTTAATAATAATTTCTAATCATTGGCCTGCACATCACGTAAACGATACTGTGTCTATATATAGTTTAGTATAGTAAAAAATACCCCCACATAAATGTACAAGTAAGTCACCGTGTCGATTTAAGTGCCTGGATCACTTCATTTGGCAATGGGACCCGGTATGTGGTGCTGCGATCTGATTCCATTAGATAGATCTATCGGGTCCAGTTGTAAATCTAAACCGTCCAAGGACTTATTAAACATCCAAAAAAAGTCCATATTGTTTAAGAGTCATTCAGTGACAAACGCACGCATAGAAAACATATAAATTTGAGTCATTTAACTGATTAATTGTATTTATACCCAACTACGGCAAAACCAAAATGAGGGGTTATATTTTTTACTATTTTTTTGTCATTATATATTATATAATGACAAACATTATGACAATATACTTATTGTCATAATGATTACATTATGACAATAAGTATATTGTCATAATGTTTGAGTTTATACTCAGATATTTCTTTTTTGCATAATAAAACGTTGCCATCCACCGTAGGAATGCGGCTAGCACTGGGAACATTCCCAATGGACAGCGATCTGGGACCCATATACTATTTGTAATTTTTATACGACTATCTTAGACCATTTATAGCTACTTATATTTCGTCTGTAATTCATATGTGAGATATGAATTACAGACGAAATATATTATATAATTTATATTAAGATTTAAGTTTATTTTCTTTAAAGTGAAATTAAGATATTTTAACATTAAAATACATGATTAATATCGTTATATGTTTATTTCAGATATACATGCAAAACCCAAATGATATGCCCACGACGTCACTGTATTATTACTCGGCGCTGGACAGTCAGTCGACCTCATTGGCGATCAAATGTAACATTGTGAATAGTTCAGTTGATTTGAAAGGCAATACTCCTCAAGAGTAAGTCTCTCATCTTTCACGTACTCCTTATTGCTCACCAAATAAACAATTACAAAAATGCACGTTCACAATATCGTCTTGGTAAAAACAATAGGCGGCTTTATCGTTGAACAATCTCTTCCAGACAACAATTTACACAACTAAAAGAATAATTTAAACTAATCTAGCAATGTAAGATGGTGCAGAGTATTAGATAGGATATAAATAACACACACTTAAACTACTCTATGTTTACTACTAACACTGTGTCTTCAATCCATACTCCTATTTATTCTTGCATACATCTTCTATCACACAACAAATCATTATGTCGTCCTTCACACAATCCATCCATGTTTTTGTCTATCTTTACTCTTATATCAATCTTCCAGTCTAACATTATTTTGGAACACGATTTTCATCCTTCCTCATTCCATGATGTCCACACTTAATCATCTTTCTTTAAACAACCATTTTGGGTCCACCCCGAAATTGAACGAACCTTAATCAAATATCTTTCTAAAGTCTCATATTATTGTTTATATTATTATAATAAAGTTTAGATTTTTTTGTAACCCAGCACAGAAATCACAATGAATAAACATATTTTTGTTTTCCGCTATCAAAGTCGTTGTTTCCTATCTTGACTTTTAGGTTTATATTGACTGACATCCTTACTATTTAGTTCAGTATTTAATAAACCTGAATATTGTTAACTGTTGATCTCACTTATGTACATCTCTAGAAATAAAATAGACCTTTAAAAAGTCGTTCCCTTATTATTGACGATCATCACTTTGATTGCAGTAAATAATTGCTTTCCTCCATCGAGATCGGTTTAGAACACGGTGGAGGTCCAAATTTATTGACATGTCCGGTTGTTTAGCAACCTGGTCAATCCACCTATTTGGAGATCTACCGCGAGTTTTCTTGCATCAATTTTCTCAGGGACTGCATGTTTTCCATATTGCTTGGGTTCTGTCGGGCTACGTGACCAAAGTATTTCAGTATAAGTTTTGGGCATACTGTTGATAGACTTTGGTGATTTCTGACCCTTATGCAAATAGTCTAGATAGACCGTTGTGTTTTGCGTATTTTATTATAATATTATACTGTATTACCCACGTCTGTGGTTTCAAATGAGAGCGTAAGCCATAAATATTGATAATATGACAAGTGATTAAAATTTGCTTTTTTCAGGCGTCAATGCTATTTCGAGGGTGAGAGGAATTTGAGATACTTCAGCACGTATACAGCACACAATTGCTGGTTGGAGTGTTTGTCAAATTATACGTTCAAGAAGTGCGGCTGCGTTGGATTCTATATGCCACGTACTAACTTCTTCTTAACACACTTTTGTTAGCTTCGCCTATGTATGTGTATGTATGTATGTATCAATGAATATAACTATGTAAAGCCGATATTAGATTGTTCCTTTCTGTATTTCAATTTGGATGAATGAATCGAAGCGTCTCATATAAACGTAAACTGAATCATCCAATGTCATTGAATGCAGTAGTAAAAACACAGAATTGAAAATTTCTGTGTTTCTTAAGGGTTGTAGCAATGCCAACGTCCTTGAGGATTTTTTGGTACTGATTTATCGGACGATAGCGCTGTTTCATGGATGTTGTAAAAACTACATTAGGTACGTGTCATATCGTGTAGATTTTTTTTTTTGCTAAATATTGATCAGAAATTACAAACGAAAAGTTATTTAACTTGCACCCCATTTTCGACCTTTGGCGGCAATAGGTGCCTTAACCAAATTTATTCAGTTTTATTTATCCGTCTGCTATCTGTATTACCGAATGTTTTCAATTTCACTCACTTCAAGACGTCTGTTTAAATAGAAATTTTGCACACGCAACAAGAACCGATGACACATCCCGAACATCATTTCAATATAATCCTGATATCATCACGACGATATTGGAACTGCATACCATACACTCGTCCTTCGCAATATGCACCTCGATTTATTTACATCCTCTCCATCCATTTTTACTCCATCTATTTATTTTGTGTTTCCGAGAAATATAAAATAAATATATTTACATAACTGTATATACAAGACTTATTTGTTTAGTTATAACATAAATCATAGTTTATTTTGTCATGTTCCAGATAATGATAGTCATCAAATATGCAATTTCGTAAGTTACAAATGCATAATTAAAGCGGAAGGTGAGTTATCGCTTAACACATTTTTTATGACAGCACTTGGCGTATTCGTGTATCACTGTATTCACTGACTGAATTAGCAAAGAACTCTCATTACCACAGTAAGTAGTATCAGAATATCACTGGCCGCAACCAGAACGTTTTTTGTGCCCGGTTCCTATATGTAACCAACCGTTCATTTGCCTTACTGTCGGTTAAAATTTGAAATAAGCTTGAAACATCTTATGTCAAAATTCAACTGATGGTAGAGCAAGTGAATATTAAGACATAGGAACCGGCTATTAATCTAGTGTTCTTTAAACAATGCGTTTCAAGTGCCCTGTTGATAACAGTAACAACATTTGTTAGTGATAATGTAGCCAAAAGTTAATCTCATTTGACTTCACTGACGGCTCTTAGGACTTCGCTTTTAGATTGCGATTTTTTATCTCTGCCGAAACAATTTCAGACGAATTAGCAGAGTTGGAAGCTTCTGGAAATACTTCCGTTGGGTGCAGATGCTTGCCAGCATGTTACACAGTTGACTATACCGCAGAAGCCACAGTATCAGATTTCAATTTCAAGACTTTGTACGAGATTGAGTACCAAGGGAAATTCGATGACCGGTTGGTACATATAATAAAATGTCTTCAAAGTAACACGAATCTATTTACATTACTTTTTACCTACTTCTAAATTATATAAAAGAGCCTTAGACCTATAATAATAGAAACATGAAGTCTCGGACTCTCAAAGTGAAGCCGGCTATAGCGTACCAATCTTAGAATAGGATGCCGATCGCGCCGCAGTACATTACGGGAACACTGTATTAAATACAATTAAATTAATCGAATTAGTACGGATTAAAGTGGAGTAGTTTCCAGTGAATACAATATTATTAACTACACAGACAAAACCACGTGTATATTACATAAGTTACATAAGTACACACACATGTTTGCAAAAAATGCTTCAATTTATTTGAAGCTTTAGTCCAAATAGGCTCCGTCAATAATTTTATTTCTAAAGGGTATAGAGGATAGTATATGTCGTGCGAATTTATGTTACACAAGGTCACTTATTCCTAATTGAATTCAACTAGACATTGAGTTATACATCAGCATTATCATTAAATATTAGGTCCCAGTAGCATTCGGAGTGCTTGCTTCGAAACCTTGAGGTATGATTTCCCATTTATTAATTCGGTATGTACGATCTTTGATATCCCCTATTATGAGACCATTGGTACGCATGCCATATTTTACGACATCAATCCAGAATTTTTTGGGCATATCCTTTCTATCGGGATATGGTGGATCCGGCGTGTCTAGATATTTGTTCCCCAAATAAGTATCCGGCTGTCGTAAAATGTAGCGTAAGCGACTCTCTCGTATTTTATCTGCTATCCCATGTACATGAAGTCTACCGTGGGTTTGGGCGTTCCTGGCTTGGCCCTAACGCGTATCTCCATACATCTATCACAGTGTACTACATAATGTTACACATATTGGGTGCAATGATAACCTGATAGATCTCCAAGAGGTGGATGTAGGTACCAATAAATTTGGTCCTGTAGCGTGCTCAAACGTGATCTTGATGGTATAGAACAGTAATTATTAATTGACATGAAAGTCACGATCAGCAGCAGTAAGAAGGAACAATTAAAAAATCACAAGATGAAGATAAAAGAAAACATCGCAACAAAAGTCTACAGGTCGATACTATCATGAAATCTAGCAAGCAAAATTATGGATGAATGAATGATGAAGAAAGTAGATCGATTTCATTGGCTACTGCGACGGGCTGGTCGGCCTCTTCTTCAGTATATCCCTTCTCAGCATCGATGAAATATCGTATTGCTAACAATGTGTGTTTATTTTTCAGCTTTAAGTATTCGAGGATAGTGGTGTTCTTCCAACAGCCGGGGTTCATAGCGATGCGCCGCTCCAAATTGTTCGGGTGGATAGACTTTATCGCTAACTGCGGCGGGCTGCTTGGCCTCTTCCTCGGCTTTTCGGTTCTCAGCATCGTTGAAATCATATATTATGTAACCATCAGGTACATTTCATTCTGCTTTTAATGTGTCACAGATATATCTCAGTGGTTTGCAAGGTTTAGTGTGTCTGGTCTGGGTCAATAATTCATGAACATTCAAGTTCAATTCAATTGTATTGAAAATTCAAGTATAGATTTTTTCAAAATTTTAAATATATCAGATCAAACTCAGACCTATGTAACAGAAGCTTGAGCTAAATTTTAGATATTTTTTTTCTGATAACAAATATAATAAATACCTTAATTAATAAATCAGTTAGTTTCATTTGAGTGTTGGGAATCTTGAGAAGTCATGATGATGTTCTTTAATTACTCAGCATTATAGCATGCCTAACTCTAATAATTTTATATAATATTAAAATGGGTGGAAGGTAAAATAAAAGAAAATATCAATCAAGCTGGTTTGTTGGTTTAAAATAGTTTGATTTTTTGCTTTGTAAAAGAGAAACAGACTTGTAAGTATTAATAATTATGACAGAAAGGTATTAAAAATAACATTAATACTTTAGAATAAATAACATTAGATGAGCCGACCACAAAACACCGGCGGGCCACATGTGGTCCGCGGGCCGTAAGTTGAGTATAGCTGGTATATAATATTGTTCTAGATGTAATAACAATAGTTGAAAAAGGAATGTTAAGTGAATAGACAGCATTAGACAGTAGACCGCATTATGATCAAATAGCAGATGTGTTAAAGAAATGTCAGGTAATAAGTACCTCAAATATACGCGGAGAAAGAGATTATTGAAAGTACATTAAGCGAAAGATGTACGTCAGGATCGTTGCAAGTGGAGATCTATCGCTTCTGCCTACCCCATTGCAAACAGGGCTGATAATACGTGTACCTTATATATTCTTACAAGATAATTTTTTGGATGAAGTTTTAATTCAACTGTATGTTTAGATGATTAATATAAAACATTTTCTACTGTAATATCTAACTTTAGATCTGGCTTAAGTAATATAAGACATTGAAACATCATTAAATAATGTAATTTGTCACAAAAATCTTGTTTGTACTGCACAAAAATGACCTCCTAAGGATAAACAGTATATGTATGTGTTGTTCTAGGTTGTGGTGTACATCAGAACACGATTCTAAGAAAAACGAGAAGGACTTAAAAGAAATCCTTACAATTAGGACATAAAACAGCACTATTTGCAAACTATATTATTTTTTTGACATTTGTCATCAGTCTCATCATCACTTTCACCAGCATATTAGGCAGTTGCATCCACAGCGTTCGCTTTCAAATACTTTCCTACATTTTCCTTGGTTCTCGGCATTCGTTACTCTTAAACACTTAAATTAATCTTCACGTCTTTTTCATAAAGTTCCTCCATCTTTACCACAAGTTTTATTCTATCATCCTTTATTTTTTACTGTACATAAAAATTTACATACAAAATTATAGAATGGTGGTAATGTACAAAGACGAGCTTAAACCGAAAAGAGTTTTCTTCCAGCAAACCTATGACTGTAGCGAGAAGGAGAGAAACAAAAGACAGGGTTGTGTACACTAAAATATTTTATGATTAAACTATGTAATATATAATATAAATATATTTAAAAAATGTAACTACAGAATTAGACTATACTATACTATATAAAAACACAGACACACACACACATAGACAGATAGATAACACTTCATTGCTCACTAAATATACAATTTCAAAAACACACAGTTACAATATTGTCATGGTAGGAACAATAGGTGGCCTTGTCGCTTAAAGCAATCTCTTCCAGGCAACCTAACTTAAGGAATAGTTTAACCTAATCTGGCGATGTAGGTGGTGCAGATTATTGGGTATATCATAAACAAACATACTTAAACTACATATTTTATAAATTAAATACATACAAACATATGTATAAGATATATATCTCTCTCCTTTTAATTTATTGAAATTTATGTAATTTAGGAAATTTTTAAATTATGACTGATTTTTTGAGCTTCTTTCACACTCACTCACTGTTTGATATAGTACTATAGCATTTTTCTTGTATATTATGAAAAGTGTATTTAAAAGACAGCCTCTGTGGTTGAATGGGCTACGACTCTTGCCTAACTTCCTGCAGCTCAGCAACTCGGGGTCCGATTGCTGCCATGGTCTTCTTTTAAAAAAGCTTATCGTTATTTGCTATGCTCTGTCAAATTAAGGATATAATTTTGATAGCTCACAGTAGGGATGAAGTAGTTGTATAATGCCTAGTTAACGTATTTGATTATAAATTAATTCTCATAGAATTTGGAATCGATATGGCATGGTTATGCCATAACGTATTATATGTTATGTTATGATAATACATAACAAACTATTTTTTTCACATTTTTGGGGTGACCAGAGTCATGTAAGTGTAGTCTCTGATCACATCCACAATTATGTACAGTGATTGCAAAGCGTCTTCTTAGTCATCAGTCTCGGGTTCAATCAGATACATCGGTTTGTTGCGTAGGTTATTTATTACAGATAATTACAATATAAATACGCACTGATTTTACATTACTCAAGAGATACAAGTTTGGAATTTTAGAGACTGGATTTTGGATTAACAGAACTTCAACGGACAGAGTGCCGCCGTTGGATTGCGCGATTACGAAGCAGCGTGAGGTTGATTATGATCTTGCTCTCTGCATGCCGAGGGCGCTCTTATATACTGCGTCGCTTGTTGTTGACGACGCTGATGGCCCATGCAGTTGAGTCATTGCACCACAGGACTGCACTCGAAGCAGGGCCGTCTTCAGTTTGTTGCTATGGAGAATGGATTGACATGGTTATGATCAAATTGATAAAAATGGTGGATGCCTAGTGCGCCACCATATATTTACAAAAAGTTATAATTACCTAAATCTTAATATTAGTATGGTCAGTTTATTGTATATCAAAAACGATTTTCGATAGTTTGTTATTGGCCGTGATGCATGGCACTTTACGTACTATATTATTTGCATTTACAAATTAGCGGAAAAATACGAAACTTCATAGGCGTGAGCTGACAAAATTACATTCCTAATTTTGACAACGTATGGTCTGGGTGTCTAGGATCGGCCGCAAAGTAGTCCGTTGTATATTAACCACAAGATAAGCTCTGGAGATTTATTTATTTTATAGAGTGCGGTATAGATATACGGCACATTTATTTATTATTTGAGATATAAAAATAACTTTGGGTGGTTATAAAAATAATAACCACGAAGTCTAAGGCCGGAGCTCCGCTTCACACCCGCCTTAGCCTTCTAATCTAGATTAAAAAAAGATCTGTTTTATATTATATAAATGTGCCGTATAACTATACCCAACTCTTTTATAAGTTAATTAATATTTGTAATTTTTCAAAAGTTCAATAAAAATATTCACTCTTAATAAATATCATGTTTTTGTCCAATCCGTTCGTCCTTTGTATCCCGCAATAATTTTTCTTTGAAATTACTGGTTCTATTATTAACAAATATGGACTTTCTTCAATATAAACATACATTTTTATGTAAGAATGCTGTTCTTACATAAAATTAAAAAAATATTGCTTTACAATCACACACACCGCGAGGTTATTGACAGTATTGACAATCTTTGGTTTTGACACTTGACACTTATAACTAAATAAAAACGTCTTAAAGGTTTTATTTAAGATGACTTTCATAATAATTTGTAATATTATTTGTTTTGACACAATTTGTTTTCGCTTTTGAAAATTAGTCATAATAAAGTAAACAATTTATTATTCTATAAATAAACCTAACTTAAAAATATATATAGAATAGTAAAAAAATTAAAATTAAAAAAAAACCTAAGTTAAAACTCGTCCAGCCCCACCAGACCACTGTCGCTGGGCATTGTACCTAGAAGGCTGGCAGCATTACCTCGCTGGATACAGAACCTAATCCTTTGAGCGAGGTAAGCTCCAGCCTTCCGGTCTCCTGTTGCATCGACCAGACGATTTTTAATTTTTTGAAATAATTTGTGGGCACTTGGCCCCCATGGGCGCAAAGTCTCCACCCCAAACGGCTCAAATATGTAACCTGTTCCAACGGTTGCATATTTGAGCCGTTTGAGGTTTTCGGCAGAAGTGGCGGTGCGACCGGCCCCAACTTTGGACTCCTGGAGATGAGAAGGCGCCACTGTGTCGACGCAGGTAACGTCCCACACGAGCGGCCTTCCCAAGCTCCAGGGAATGAAAGTCATACCGTCGGGCCTCTTGCCATCGTCGCGGACCAATCCGTTCGGTTAATTTTTAATACTATATAGATAATATTTGACAAAAAGATGTAGTATGTATGACGCTGTAAAAGTTATGTAATGGAATTGAAAAAAAAACGGTAAATAATTCCGGGTGATGTAAGCCGTGGTAGACTTAATACCGCACTCGTGTACTAAACTAAAAGGGCGCGGGTTCGATTCTTGGCCAGAAGGCATGTTTTACTTAGGCAGTTTTTTGACGTAATGTGCATATTGTTACAATTACAAGGTATTAACAGTGAAAGACAACATCGTGATGAAATTTGTATCGAGATAAGCGATGTGTCAAACCCATCACCTTGGACAAGCGTGGCGGGCGTACTATCCGTCTCTGTAAATGGAAGGCCCGAACCCAGCAGTGGGATATTTATGGGCCGTTACTATAAGAATAAGTCCTATACACTTAGAAGGTAATATTTTAGGCGTAACTGACTGAATTTGGCCTAATTTCAACTAAAATATTTTATTTTGTTGCAACTAAAGCCTGATTTACGTTTGCCCTGGCTAAGAACTAATCCGTGCAGGAACGGAGAAAGAATACAATTTCCTGCGGCCGGGCTACCTGACGTAAGAAGCGACAAAACAACCCACAGCCAGGGGAAGGGTATTTGCCCGACTGGGTGGCTACCACCCCTGGTCTAGAGTATGCCGCCATAACAACCTTGATTTGTGTTCCGGCATTGGTGACCAGGTTCCAATTTCACTTAAGAGAGCAGCAGCGCATTTGTAGCATCTTTGGTGTTGCAAATATCCATAGGCGATGGTAACCGATTTCCATCAAGTGGGCCGTCTACCTGTCTGCTGAACTCATGCAATAAAAAAAGAAGCTAGTTAATTTACAAAACTGGAGAGTTAACTAAATCATTATCCTAATTTACAGCTCTTAGGGCTGACTTGATCAGTGCATTACCACGCTTTCAAAGAACATCGGCGTGAAACGGTTAGTCTTCAGCTTACAGTCTTTCATATGATAAGTGAGAGTTTCCGTGGCCCACTTCTTCCTCCCCCTTTTTGATGACACAGAGATAATGTCAAATTAAATTCCCATTCTATGTACACCGTTTCGCAATGTGTTATCACTGTTCGGAGGAGAAGAAGCGGCAAGAAACTAGTCTAGCTAATAAAGATTTTCCGATCATAATTATTTATATTGTTACAACTTAGGTTCCGACAAAAACAAATTCCACTTCTAATATGTAAAAGCACATTTTATTACCTGTCAGCATTTGAACTAATTGCAATCCTTTTATGATCGTCTTCTTTTGTTTACTTATTTTTTGGCATACGTATCTAGTTATTGTGAAGAACAGCCTATTGTTCTATTGTACTCGTCTACGGCCACTTATAGGCTGCATCATTAGCCAGGTGTTGCGGATTACAATTACAAGCTAATTCTGGGAAATTGTGTCGACGTTGCTGGGCGGGCACGTTGCCATTTGTGTAGTATAAAACGATGGTCTGATTGAGATAGGGGTCGGTTGAGCGATAACTAAGATCAAAACGTGACGTGTGTACATTTAGGAATCTAATATTGACACACTGCGTGTTTTATTTTAATTACGACATTCTGCATTACGTTTGGATTTGTTGTGTACGGTTATATTTGTACCTGTGTTATAAGTGTTTGTATAATTCTAATAAACCTGCGCCCCTCTTCTGTGCGTTTTTATGGAGTGCCACAGGAACTAGACCATAGATATTATATCTGTTATATCCCTACCCTTGGCTCTCACTCAGGGCACCTTCGGGGAACGGTACCTTCTTCACCAACAGAGAGGGGAAGCCCACGGAATCCTACTTCCTCCTCCCTCTATCCTAACTCTTATATCCCATTCCTCCGATCTTAAACCCTCACGTCGTAGAGGCCGGTAACGCGTTTGCCCCTGGTTTTGCAAACATCTATAGGCAAAGGTAACCGCTTTCCATGAGGTAAACCGTCTGCCTGTTTACGAGCTTCGCAATAAAATGTGCATTTGAAATTTCCACCGCCGATATTACACTTTTTGTCGTAAATCTAGAATTAATCCAGTCATTATTTTAATACTTTTTTAATTGCATGAGTTCAGCAGACAGGCAGACGGCCCAACTGATGGAAAGCGGTTATCATCGTCTACGGACATTTATAACACCAAAGGTGATACCAATGTGCTGCCGCTCTCTAAAGACAGACTGGAACCTGGCCACTAAGGCCGAAACACAACTCAAAGTTGTTATAGTGACATATTCCAGACTAGGGGTGGTAACCATCCAGATTGGTTAATACCCTACCACTTGGCTGTGGGTTATTTTGTCGCCTCTTACGACAGGCTGCCCGGCCGCAGGACATTGTATTCTTTTTCCGTTCCTGCACGGCATATTATAATACAGTCCACTGTCGATTATTAGACATTGAAGGGACAGAAAAAAAAATCAAATTACCAAGAGTTCAAAATAACAGGAGTTTGTATGTAATTAATGTAAGTAAACAAAAAAAAGTTGATCAAAACTCGTGATTTATTATTTTAAGCATTTGTACAATATTCAAAAATGTTCATTTTGAAAAGATGTCCGTATTTTTCTGTTGGGCGAGCGGCTTCAATCTATCACTGTCTAATGAATTTTCGATAGTGGTGAGAGCAAAGAAGAAATCGTTACTTTTGTCGCTTCTGAGGGCGTAGGGTACCGCTTCAAATTATAGAGAGTAGGGAAGTCCAGTCTTTAATTATTCCATGTTGGCAGGCAGAATACTATTGCTTCCTCTTAAAATTATCAAGATGACCAATTAATTTTGATTTTCTTTAATTTATCGAATCTTTTTGGATGGACCGGAAAAAAATCAAATTTTCGAGAGATTCAAATTAACGAGTTGTAGCGGCCAACAGGCTGCCAAGCGATGTAATCGTGGCAAGCCGCCTTCGCGTTATTCGCCGCTCGCACCGCGCTGTCGACGAATCTGTTTTGGTCAGCGCCCGAGTACAGTCCTGCCACGGTTATCATGCAACGCTCGAAAACACTCAATCGCAGTGCTTGTATTCTACAATGTAAACTTTTTCAATATAAAATGTGCAACAAATAGTAGTTTCTTTACACAATCCGGCAACCATACACCATAGAGAGTTAAATTATCGAGAGTCGACTGTATTAGCCACAATTCAAAATTTCTAAACTTTCTTTTCACACAGTGTTCCACTAGAGATGATTTTTTTTGAAGGTCGTACTAGTTTCACATAATAATTATAGCCATGTAATGGCCTAAACAATGTTAATTATTTTTTAAATAAATTAATTTCCCTTGTGGTTAATTGGTACAAATGAATACCACCATGGGAATAATGCGGAACTAATTCCTTCAGTTAAGTATAAAAATAAATGACAAGTATTTGAATAGGTACTCAGGGTTCAGTAACCATTTTTACAATAACGAAACTGTTTAAATTAAAAAAAAACTACACCATTGTTGGTACCCTCTCAATTTATTCAATAGCTGTACCCGGCAGGCGTTGTCTTGTCATTAAAAAATAAAAATCTAGTAACCGATTGCAGCGCCATCAACTGGGACCAATTGTTAATCTAAATCAAATTGATGCTTACAAGCTATGATTTGGTGATTCTATGGTAATTTTTTACCATCCATTCATACCATATGATTAAATCAAGACTATTAAGAAAAGGGTAAAAATTGCACCACGAGAGATATTTAAATAATGTAATAAATTTCCACCATTACACGTTGAAGGAAATTTTTTATGTGACAAAGTCTAATTCGTTGGTGTTGCAAACATGGGGCTTACTTCAAATAATAAACGATAGTAAGTAAGTAAGGTAAGTAAGATGAACGGTTGATAAGATATATAAAAAACTCGAAATGTGTGCTGGGACGAATAGTAGAAGTGAATCTTCAACGGACAAGTGGAAAAACGAATGGCAACGGATAAATGGAAAACGAATCCAACGAAACGAAACGAGACGAGATTGTTGATGAAAATTTAATCCAATTTGAAAACCTGCCCGTAAAACTTCAAGTTAAAATTTTGTTGCGATTCATTTTGCCACTTGTCCGTTGCGATTCGTTTTTCCACTTGTCCGTTGCGATTCGTTTTCTCACTTGTCCGTTGAAGTTTCACTTCTACTATGTGTCCCAGCACACATTTCGATTTTTCGCAGGTTTACTGTTAATTATGATTTCGTTAGGTATATTTTAATGAATGCATTTTTTATTTAAACATATTCTATTTTATCAGACAAAAAAACTGAATTCGATCCGGAACCAAATTAACATCCATAGTCTACTCTAAAATTATGCCGCCTCTCCACGCGGTCGTAACGATTTTTCGTGACAGAAAAAATCCTAATAACCCCGTCTATATAGAAGTTTCACATCAACATAGTTAAAGAACAGCAAGTGTTTCTTTTTTTCAAAATCAGTCAACTCGATTCCTGATAAGGGTAATTAATTTTTCAAAAATCTAATGATACTACTTTAATTTTTCGTCAATATTAGATCCGAGACTCTTTTGAGTGTTTTTTACTATTACCTATAATTTAGGATTTGACCCTCAAGGCCCGCTTGAAAAATTCGCTCTATATTTAAATATATTTTATACATAGTTCTTAACTAGCCAGATATTCTCATTCAATTAGCACGTAGGTCAAACAGGTGACTTTATAACGAATATTTTCGAGTCAGTCTGTTTGTATTAAGCCACTAAGCTCAAGTGGGCAAGTATTAATTATTCCAGCCATGTTTACAAGGTAAAATGCATTTAGGTTAATTAATAACACAGTAATAACCATACAGTTAACATTATTTCAGTTATCTTTTACAACCCTGTGACACCAGTCGTGTTCGCAATGTCGGAAGAAACACCGTAAGTCTTGAGATATTATATATTATACTAATATATAATCTTGCAGATATTTTAGTGGTATAAGAGACAGTATTCTGCAATTATTTTCCAAGGCAGATTAGCTGCTTTAATACGTTGATTATCAAGATATTGAGATTTCATAATGATAATATCTATCACCGAATATATTATCACTGAACACCCCTTAACTCAACTTTCTACAACAATTCTTTTACCGTTAAGGCTATACAGATATGGAACGTGCTGCCTGTTGCTATCAGACAAGCAAAATCGCTAGTGATATTTAAAACTTGACCAAAAATATTACCTGTCGTTGGAATATGGTATTTAAATGTATTTATTCATCTTTATAAACTTATATTTTCTACGTATATATACTTTTGTAGATATGTATATTATAATATATATAGTAGTTCGTACTATATGTTACGTATACCACCATCGCCATCATCATCTCAAGTCATTCCTGGCGTTATCTGGAAGATATAGATTTTTAGCGAATAATACCGCCTTTTGTACATAATTAAATATAATTTTAGTATATAAATTCATTTTTGTATTGGTGTATAATAAAGCGTTATCTTTTCTCGTCAGCACCGGTAACAGTATACATATTGGGCCAGGAAACTGCCTAAATGAAACATTCTGCCCGATCAGGACTCGAACCTACGTCATTGTATCGCAAGATCTTTAACCAGTAAACTATCATGACTTCTAATTCTAATTATTAAAAAGTCTAACCTAATTATATTTATAACCGCCTTCTAAAAGGAGAAAGTTCTCAATTCGCCTGTATGTATGTTACTCGATTTCTCCGTCAATTGTGGACCGATTTTCAATTTTGTTTTTTAATCGAAAAGTTATATACTCCTGAATTGGTCCCATTGTCAGCACATCAGAATCGGACGAGTGAATTACAAAGTATTAGAGAAAATTGTTAATCAGCTTCTTCGTAACACGATATCTCCGTCAATTGTAAACCCATTTTCAATTATTTTTCTTTACTTGTAAGTATATACTCTCGAGGTAGTTTCATGGTCACCAAGTCAGGATCTGATGAGTGGATCTCGGAGAAATCAAAAGTAACCCCTATTTAAAACACGCCGAGAACCTACATTTTTGAAAAAAAAGCTTGCAAACGCGTGCCTGCACTTTCTACAGGCGCTTAATTTTTTTGTAGGCACATTACGCGATTTTTCCGGCAATTGTAGACCGATTTTCAAATTGTTTCTTTGAACTCCCGAAATTGTCCCATAGTCACCAAGACAGAATCTGATTTGTGGATCGCAAAGAAATCGAGAGCAACCCGTGTTGAAGAGCATATACACCGAAGAGTGAGATGGCAAATTTGTATATGCGTGCCAGTTGTACAATTTCAACAGGTGCTTAATATATTATTTCTAAAGCTATTGAAGTATTTGCGCAACTAAAAAGTAAATTGTCTTTTAACAAAAACAAAACCGCCTTTATACTAAAAAGAACAACAACAAAATTACAAACTATAGCAATTTTTATGTTATACTTGACACCGACTTCAAGATGTTGTAGAAAGAAGGCGGTTAAATATTTATTTTTTTAGTTTGAAATCAGTTTAGTATTTGATAAAAAAAAAATCATCGAAAGATGGGACGGCACAGAAGAATGGGAAAGAAGAGATTATAAAGGATAGGTTAATGAAATTGAGGAATGGAATGGAGAAGATGGAATAGGGGAAGTGGATAGTGACCACCGGAATTCTCAATCTTCGCACGAAACACAATCAGCTCAAGGCTAAACGTTTCACGCTGATATTCTGTGAGAGCATGGTATCACACCAATCGAGCCGGACCTGAGTGCTGTAATCAAGATAAAGATTCCAGTATGGCTTTACTACGTCACACTCCACTCAACGGATATTAGTAAAACTAATCTTTGTTGAAACAATTTTTGAGGCTCCATAATCTCAATTCTATGAGGTAACCGTGTGATACAGACGATCGGGCAGACATGACTAAAACATAAGAGTTCGGTTTCCTCCAAAGTGATTACGAGACCCTAAAAGCGCTAACCGCGCCCGTCGGTGCGTATGCATAAACAATGCAGTACAAAGGTATATAAATCATGTACACATAGGTGCATACATTGTTTACCTTCTCCTTAATTAAGTTCGAGAAACTGTATATAACATCAGGCAGCAAATTACTTCAATATTCAAAGACAATTACCATCAAATAGATTGTACTATGTTATAGGTAAATATATGTATAAATGGAATAAATAAATGGTCGCCCGTGGTCGAAATTCGACCATAATAATTAATGCCAAAGACTATACTTCTATAATCACAGATTTCGCCAAGCCTACACTGTTAATTTGACTTCAACAATAAACAAAAGAGTATATATACGTGTGTAGTCAAATAAATGTGTGTGTAATGTTTTTTTATTGATTTACTGTATTTTTATGCATAATTTAAAAAAAATATTAACATTCTGCACTCCTTCTCTATGTAAACTATAAGTGTGAGAAATTTTATACTCCTCCGTCGGCGCAATTTTCACGTATTAATACCGTCTATATAACGGGGAGTGTTCTGAGGAGCTGTTTGGTTTGGTCCTACGTCGCCATTTTACCACCGCACTGCTCGCCGGCGACTGGGAGTTCATCCACACTTCCTTGACACCTGGAAGTTATCCACTGCACGTGGCGCTCGCTCCTTTATGCCATACGTGAGCAAGCTGTGGAATGAGCTCCCTCCCGCGGTTTTCCCAGAGCGCTGCAATATGGGGCTCTTCAAAAAGGGCGTGAACAGATATTTAAAGTCTCAACGAGGTAGGTAACGCATCGGCTCCCTTAGTGTTGCAGATGTCTATGGGCGACGGTAGCCACTTGCAATCAAGTGGACCCGTCTGCCAGTTTGCCTATAAGCAAACATAAAAAATAACATTGATTGAAAACTTTAATCAAGATTTTGTACAAAAATATAGAGAAGTACTTAAATATTAAGAGAAAATATTTGAAAACAATATTGGGATATAACAGACAATATATATATATATATATATATATATATATATATATATATATATATATATATATATATATATATATATATATATATATATATATATATATATATATAATATAAACTGACGTCCATTGTAAATATCAGTTATAAAATAAACTGATACATAAAGTACTACCCTTAATTTAAATATTATATTTTTAAAGCAGTATATTGTTACAACTTAGGTTCTGACAAAAAAAAATCCACTCCTAATCTGTAAAAAAACACATTTTATTACCTATCGGCATTTGAAGTGATTGTAATCCTTTTATGACCGTCTTACTTATTGTGGAGCACAGCCTATTGTCATTAGCCAGGTGTTACGGATTACGAGTACAAGCTGATTCTAGGAAATTCAGTCCACGTTGCCGGGCGGGCACAGTGCGTTGATGAAGTATAAAATGACGGCCTGATTGAGAGAGGAGGCAGTCGAGCGATAACTACGAACTAAGCGTGACGTGTGTACATACGAGAATCTAATATTGATGGACTTTGCGCATTTTATTGAACTACGACCTCCTGCATTATGTTTGGATTTGTTGTTTTTGATTATATTTGTGCCTGTGTTATACGTGTTTGTATAGTTCTAATAAACTCTATAATAATTCTAACGGCATTTTAATTTGAGTCCCGCTAACTCTTAACAATATAAATATAATATAAGACAGTATCAGAGAGTATTACTATTATATAGCATCGGTAGAAAGCTCTAGATTCATAGTTACCTCTTTCTTGAACCATGAAAGAGGCTAATTTGCCAGTTAAACAAAATAGATTGTACTATCTTGTGGAAAACTTTCAAACAATGAAAGCGTGTGAAAAGTTCAGAATAATATCGACTTCATTATTACTATATTTCCAGATGGTATGGTATTTGTCCATTTGGATGACTATTTCCCATGGTCTAGAGTATGCCGCTATAACAACGTAGAGTTGTATTCCGGCATTAGTCAATGGAGTGGCCAGGCTCCAGTCTCCCTTTAAAAGCGGCAGTACATTGGTAACACCTTTCGTGTTACAAATGCCCGTAGGCGATGGTATCTTCCTATCCGGTGGGCCGTCTGCCTGTGTACTGAACTCATGCAATGAAATAATTGAGAAGGTGTGCAATTTACATGAAGTAGAAGTGAAACAAAGTGTGACAACGGGACAAACGGACTTCACATTTCATATATTACATCGTTATAATGTATACAAGCTTTAAAACACGAAATTTGAAGTGTTAACGAATAACTTTAAAACATTTTCAACTCTATTTGTATGAGTATAGTGTTTAAATTATTAAGTATAATGTATTCTATCTCATTTTCTCGTAGGCTTAGTCCTTCTATAGATTTTTGTGTTTATCTCTTTTTTGAGTCGCTTTTTCGTTTCATAGTGTTTCAAAAGTACAAAGATTTTAAAGAAGTTTCACTTAAAAAATGTGTAGTAATTAGTAAACTTTTCAAAATAATGAAATTCTGATAAGTAGTCCAAATTCTATTACATGAATGAGTAGTTAGTACAAGTCCCAGGGGAAGTTGGAATGACACGACTTGTTTCATTCAAATTAAGGGCATTAATTACTATTAGCGCCGTTATTTAACTTAATGCTATATGTTTCAGATCTGAAAAAGATATAATAGTAGTCCACGGCGATGTTTGTATAAGAAAGGAAAGGAAGAAAAGACGTAGATTGATTTTATGGGAGTTAATGTACGAATTCTCCAGAAGCACGACGTTACACGGTCTTAGATATATTACTGAGCAAGGGCTGAGTATCATTGAGAAGTAAGTTTATATGTTTGTATACATAAAAGGTACTTTATTAAATAAATATGAACTAATTATTTCAATAATGACGATTAAGACCCTGCTTACTTGCACACCATTGGAACTGGTAAAATGTACTGAAGCATGTATTTCTAGGAATAACACCTGTATACAACTACACTTATGCAAGAATAAATAAAGATTTCATTTTATTTCAAATATTTCATTCATTCATCATCTGCTCTATTTAGCCATTTTCAAAAGTGACAGCCGGGATTTGCTGTACTGTTCATACTAGATCACTTTGCATTATCTTTACATCTGCAGTTATATGATCATTTGCTTCTAAGTATTGTTTAACGGCATACAAACATTGCTGTTTCAAATGGCAACTTTGAACCCAATATAGATAGATGAAATAAAAGCTATTTGATTAAGAAAACTACATTTTAGTCAGAGCAATTTTTTTTCTATTATTCCGACGTTTCGACCGCTTTTCAGTAGCCGTGATCACAGAAGACAAAGATGTCAAGTGTCAACGAGTATTGTTAAAGTTTTATTTAGCTTGCCGCCAACTTGTTCATTTTAATTATTTGGTTTTAATTTTGTTCATGGTTACTATTTACTCTATGGGAGCCTGATCTAATTTACCACCGCTTCGCAACATCTTGTGGCTTGAAGAGAAGAAGCGGCGCGGCGAAGGGACTCTTCAGCAAACATTTATTATGTGTACTAGTTGCGAAAACTTAAGAAAATATATAATATAATATATATAAGCTATTTTTATATTCTTTATGGTGTAATGTTGATCATTTAATAGTAATCAATATGTTGCCTCTTTGCTTCAATAAAGCGTTATTTGGAAAATTGAAATTATATTAAAGAGTTTTTATCCTTCTTTATCTTATCTTTTAAAATACTTTGTATTTTGACAGTAAAAAGTTATTCGTTTCGATACAATTATTTTCGAAAGTCCTGGTAGCGTAATGGCTAGCGCACGCGTCCCAAGCTCCGAGGGCGTGGGTTCGATTCTGGCCGGAACGCACGCACCACTTAGGCAGTTTTCTGCATGTGTATATTGCTACAATTACCGCGTGCTAACAACGTTGAATGAAACCTGTATGTACATCGGGATAGCCGATGTGTCAAACCTGCCAAGCTGCCTTGGATAAGCGTGGCGGGTATACTGTCCGTTCCCCCTATAATGGGAGGCCCGAGCCCAGCAGTGGGACATTTATGGGCTGTTACTATTATTATATATTTTTGAAAATCTTGTTTACAATTCCATATTAAAGGTCATAAAATGTTGAAGCAAAGAGCCGATGTATAGATCAAAAAATGAAATAATCTATGAATTAAACAACGATTAATATTGTTTCAGAGTATTTTGGTTCATAACATTCATGGCGAGCGTCTGCATGTGTTCCTATTTCATTTACAACGTCTACGATAAATGGCAATCAACTCCTGTTATTGTCACGATTAGTGAAGATTTGGTACCTGTGACTAGCGTAAGAGACTTTTTTATGAATAATATTATACAATTCTAAACATGCCATGTCGGTACATTATAGAAAGCTATTTAAAAAAGTAACTGGAATAGACTATATACATAACAATGGCGAACACGATGCAATTTATTGTCTCTTGTTTGTTCGGATTGACGTAAAAATTACTGGGCCAATTTCGATGCGGTTTTCGTTGATAGACAGCCAATTCTTAGACTTAAACTCTGCGCTACTTTTTAGCCTGGCAATTTTTCTGGGAATGATTTAGAATGACTAGAAAAAAAATCAAATTCCAATGTGATTTTTTATTTATTATTATTATAATTATTATTCCGGAAATCCCGTAGAAATTTTTCCGGGAGCGATTTGTAGATGTTCGGGTGCATAAAAATTAACTTATTCCGATACAGTTTTCACTAAAACGATAGAATACATTTAAGTGCCAATTCATTTTACATGTCGTGATACTTTGTGTCTCGGGAATCAAAAGAAGCGTGGAAGTGATCACGGGAATATCCTAGTAAAGACTGAAATATTGGATATATACATAGACAACAATTTATTGTTCACCAAACAAAAATGCACAACTAGACAAAAGTTACAAAAGGCGGCCTTATCGCTAAAAGCAATTTCTTCCAGGCAACCTGAATGATAAGAAATTCTTAAATTATCTGTAATTATTATGCAACAAAGACAATCGACAATAAAATTATAAATAAAAAGGACATACGTGAACAGCAGATTATAGTCTAAAGTATTGTAAACTAGCACATACATTATTGCGTAAGATTAAAATTATGGTTAGCTCAAGTCAAATTTTTAGGGACAGTGTTCATTTATTTTCAATATTATTGTTGCGGACAGAGAGCACCCCCCTGACCCGCCTTCTTTCCGCGCCTCGCATACCGTCGACGCCCATAGCTCGCACAGTTAGCAGCTAGGCATCGGATGGAACGCGGGATATACAGGCGGCCTTGGAGGCCGGAAGCACTTACTCTCACTCGACTCTCTCGCGCACTTACTCGCTCATTCGTAACAGCACCAATACGCGCTTTGTGTATTTATTTCTTCTATGTATAGTTTGATTGTAAATAACGTTAATAGTAATCATACAGTCTAGTCTATATCGAGTTTCATTTTAAAAGAAGCAACTGCCACCAATAATTATACTCTGCGTAAATGGTGGTTACTGGCCGCAGGGGGCAAGTAAGAAAGGATTTATAAATTAGACACAGTGAAGTGAAATGTGCTATCTGTGATCTATATGTATGAGTCACTATTTTGAATTAACCCTGGTATGCTGACTAGTCCAAAATTTTCTTTTTAATCTAATGCTATATATTAGGATTTTAATGCCTTAGTCAGACGTGAGAATTGAAAGCATGTTTTTTTTTAAATTTATTGCGAAATATGCTTATATTCATATACATTAGAAACACATTTGACTGTGGCACAGAAACTTCATGGGTTTATTCGTGCCGCAGAGAGTCGTGTACACATTATTGCTATATCAAAAATAGGAGCAGAGGCGAGGAATTGTTAGCATCATTCTTGTGTTTAGTTCTGATTTGATAATATGAAAGCTTAGGTTCATCTAATATATTACTCCTATATCTTTGCTTGTGACATTTAACAAATCATTCTCGACGTTTTCAGATTCCCTTTCCATCAGTTACAATATGTCCACAAACGAAGTGTAGATCTTCAGAGTTCAATTATAGTTTTTATCAACAAAAAATAGAGCCAATGTTCGATAATTGGTACGTATATATGTATAATAAATTATATATTTTATGTAATATACACTTTCTCCGATTATATTTTTAACCAACTTCAAATATGACTTTTAAACGTCTTCGGTATTTAATTTCTAAAGTATATACTACTCTAATATTAGTTTAAATAATACTCACAAATACTTTGTGATTGAGTCCCTACGAGTTGCTATTAGTCGTAACATACGATTTCAACTACCACTTAGTTGAACCCAGGGATCAGCATCCAAGATCTACTAGTCCGAGAATTAATCCTTATAAACAACAAGGTGTATTTTCTACACCCTACTATAAGAAAGAACCAGCACTCCACCAACTACTGCCAGCATCCTCTACTATTGTGCAAGAGCAAGTGTACAAACTGTACAGTATAATTGTATTTTTAATAAACTCAAAACCTACTGGACTGATTTAAAAAATTCTTTCACCATTCGAACTCTACATTATCCCTCATTAATTTAGGCTACATAAAAATTAGGCTTCTCTACTAAAACTTCAACAATGTAATCCGTCAACATAGACAAAATACTTGGCGCTGGAAACGCGTTCTGGATTTTATTTTCAGGGCAGGACGATATCTGCCGAGACTGCTAGTAATTAAATAAATACATTAGTAGATATCAATATCCTAAAAATAAATTATAACTTAAAAGTAATCTTTGGACCTTTTTTGTACGAGTGGAAATCGGGGCGTATGGAATTTACAATATCGTGGTGACACGCAAGGTGCTAGACCTTCGCAAAAGAGTTATTGCCACCTGCGGCGGATACCCACTAAAATCCGTTTCGGTTCCTCTATGTGCCCATGTCCTGGTTCTGGACTCTCTCACCTCTAGTTCGGATGGACGATGGCCAGCCCCTTTTCGGGCCGGCCCCTCATTATTTAATTAAGCTGGACATCTCTGGGTACCTCGGGCTCCCCTGCGGCGTGAGAGGGTGCAGGCAGAACGATGCGCACCCTTGCTCTCCGGCTTTTATATGCGGGGAATCTGTTTCCCCACATGGCTATAGTCTATGGCGGCTGGAGGTCATCGTTTACGACTCTCTGTCGCCGACTTTGTCGGGAGGGAAGCGCGCTGGTCTGCTCCCTCTCCCGCTCCACCGCCTCCTTTCCAGACATTATCGTCTCGCAGAAAGAGTTAGATAAAGTCCACGCCTTGGCACTCCCTACCAAGACCTTGAGCACAGCAATAGATCAACTCCGATGGCCTCAATGAGAGCGTGGCGCTGTTTGTCCTAAACTGGATACACCTGGAGGGTGTGCAGCGCCGTATTTTTGTCACCGCCGACGAAGCATCCGTGCCCAGGATACGCCAGGCTGTAGTAACGGTTTTGCAGCCATGCCGGCATCATTGCCTCACCTCTTTGCTAAGGGTGAGGCCAGCGCTGCAGTTTCTGAGGCGGTCAACCCACTCTGCCACATGGACCTGACGTAACTATTCTCTGCGCCCCTGAACTCACCGGGCGCAGGTCGATCAACGCTGGCCTCCTTTTCCTTCTATCAGACGTACAAGGAGACCAGCGTTTTGGCCTCCAAGTCCCATCGCAGAGTGCCAGGAAGCTGCTTCATGGATGCCCATGACGGCTAACATCGTTACGTTTATCGTAGAATAAATAGCAACAAGCGCGAGAGCGCGCTCGCTGCCCTCTTGAGCCTGGGGTCAATCTCCTGGAAATATGCCGAGATGTCTCATTGGCCGTAGAGGACCAACCCAAGATATCATGGTTGGTTTGAAGCTGATGCAGACGCACCCCACTGTGATGCCTGATCCCGCGGTTTCCTCCGAGTCACTTGGAACACCACGGCCTCGGATGTTTGCAGGGCCACTTCGAGACCTGGCTACCGGATTCGATGGACTACTCAAATATGATAATTATACCGACCAAATAGGCATTACGTATTTTAAGTTATTCACGTTCTTCAAAGTGGGTGGAAAAAACACCATGAGGTAACCTACTATTGAAACTATTGTGTGAAATCGTTTTGGACAAGCACGTTTGGTAAACTGTCTCTTTTCTTGAAATGAAGAAATCCCACTGTACCCCTCATACTAGGACTTTTATGAGCTGATAATTAGGTTATAAATATTGATTAAATTATCAATATGAATTATGGGCTTAAAAGCGTCCTACGTTTTTTTGATATTTAATTTTTAACTAGTTAGTCTCACTGTGAATGATATGCACCAGTGTGAATCAAAAAGTTCTTAGAAGTGGATATATATGTCGGAGAAGCATCGTTCTCGGTGACATCGTCTTTAGTGGTTGCGAGCTTAGTGGGCATCATCAGGTAAAATGCGAGCACAAAACACAATACTCACGGTTTATATACTTTTAATTTAGATTTAAATAATATTTTGTCACAATTTAAGAAGACCGAGCAGCAACCCTTCCTTTCAAATTCTCAACAATTCAACTCGATCCGTTGCTATCGCTCCAATGTGTTGCAAAAACTCGCCCGTCTATCCCGAGTACAGATGGCGCCTTGACCCCGCTCGAGGCACGGGCTCTGCTCTGATTGGTCGCTTGTTAATTTATAATATTTATAACTTTTATTAGGGTAGGATGATTTTTAAATTATAGAAAGATTTAACAAATCAAATTAAGAATTTTAAAAGTAATTAAAATATAAGCAAATAATATTGTGCATAGCTTCCTCCGACATATATAAAACATTTTTGGGAGAAGTTCGATATTCAAATTAAACAGTGTCAATTTTTATGCCAACTGTCTATTGTTTTTGTCGGTTAGTTTGCACGTAATAAATTGTTTTGTGCAACGAGTTGCTAAAAACGCAAAATTATGGATAAAAGTAAGTTATGTGCGGTTATTAATCTAAATAAATAATCTCAGCTTGAAATATTTTTTTCGGACATTCAGCAGACATTAGGGGGCGATGCTGTACCCTATTCTACGGTTGCGTACTGGGTGGCTGAAATTAAAAGAGGTAGATCAAGCTGTAAAGATGATCCGCGTTCTGGGCGGCCCACAAACTCCATTACGGAACAAAATGTCAAAAAGGGTGACAATCTGGTTTTGGAAGACAGAAGAATAATAAAACATATAGCTGAGATCTTAAAAATATATCTTTTGGTAGCGTTCAATCGATTTTAATTGATGCACCGACGAAAACAAAAAGCGACCTTTGGAAATTTCTAAGCGTAATGTCGAAATTTTCCTGCGTAATTCGGATAATTTTTGCCGTCACCTTGTCACTATGGATGAAACGCGGGTTCACTATTTCGATCCTGAAACTAAGAGACAAAGCATGTCTTGGAAACGACAAACCTCTCCATCCACTAAGAAATTTCGAGTTACTCCTACAGGTGGTAAAGTTATGGCTTCAGTGTTTTTCCCAAAACTTCACTTTTCCCTTCACTCCCGTGAAGGAATCCTTTTTATTGATTACATGCCAAAAATCCAGACGTTTTTTGAACCCTATTATTCAAATATAATTCTGAAAGTGCGTGCAGCGATTCAAGAAAAACGTCGGAGAAAACTGTCTTTGGGCGTGTTGTATCTTCACGATAACGCTCCTGCTCAGCGATTGGAAGTTGCGCTCAACGCAATCTGCTGTGCTGGCTTCAATCTTCTTGACCACCCACTATATTCTGCGGACTTAGCTCCAAATGATTTTCACTTAATTAAAAGAGGAAATTCGTGAAATTAAATTTCACCATAATGATACAGTTATGGCTGCCGTAGAGGAGTTTTTCGAGACACAAGAAAACATTTTTTTCGCAAGGAATAAGAAAGTTAGGAACGCGTTATTCTAAATGCATTGCATGAGAGAGAGTTTATGTAGAATAATAAAATATTTTTGTTTAATTTTTTGCATCTTTTCATACTGATTCTAAGAACTGTTTGATTCACCCTTGTGTATGTTATATCTTGATTCTATATTTCTAGACACGAGGAAACGTTTAGTGTTCCAATTTTACATTATAGAATCTGTATGTCTACAAAGTGAATTAAAAAACTAAATTTTAACAATTTACTTACAGGTTACTACAATTTAATGATACAAATGTTGCAGTCCCACCATGGCTTATGAAATATATTGATTTATCAATTGTCTGTGAAAACGACGTAAGCCCTGACTATTTGCTAGAGTTTATGTCGCAGAAAACCCCAAGAAACACCTCATTAGTACATAGTTTAGAACAGGTATCTGAAACTTCTTTGGACCCCCCCTCACTTACTCACTTACAATGGCTGCTAGATATTATGTAGGGGTAATAAACCTTTGCCAGTCCATTTTTATATATCATATCAAGTCATTGTCTAGTCAAAATTTACAAAATAACAGTTTTATATTTAATGCATTACTTAAAAAGTCTTGGATGTTCCAAAGAAAATACAATATTGAAAACGCTAAAAACTGTATCTGTGTTCGTAAAAGTCGTTTATTATAATAATTATTTAATTAATTGACTTTAAAATAGTACTAATTTTTTTAACAATTTTTTTATCCCTAACAATAGGATAGTTGCACTGTAACATTTAGCAAAATATAGCCCCTTGAAAGTTCTAATTAAAATAAATTTGTATTTTTGTGGTTCTAATATGTATCCGAAAAAATATTTCTACCAAATATCTTAGACGTTATTTTTAACATATCAGGTTGCTGAGCCCGTTAGTGATATTTTTGCGAGATGCAACTGGCGGACTGATAAATGGGTCTATTGCCAGAATTACTTCAACAAAGTTCTGACTCAAGAAGGCGTATGTTATAATTTCAATTCTTTGGCAGCAAGTGAGATATTGAAACTAGAAAAGTAAGTTATAAATGTTTGTACTATTTACTGTTAAGTAGTTTAGACTATAAAGTTCTGAGGTCTTGAACCTCTACAAGGAGCTTTCATCCGGTACATCTTAAGAGGTATTCTTGTTAGTTTTCTTAGCAATTCACCTATAAAAAATTGCCTATGCTACATTTATTATCTCAAATGATAATACTTTCTTTGGGTTGGGTTATTTCATTAATGAATAATAATGAATTAATAACCAAATAAACCAGATTTCAATGCATGCAAAATAATAAATGCACTATATGTTTTTGACAATCAAATACACGACGTATGTAATATAAAATAGACCACTTTGGGAGAATTTCCCAGAGAAAATAATAAAATATTATCTATGAAAGTTACTATACCAACATTCGAACCAGGAGCCTCTGCATTTCAACGAGCCATTAATTCGATGTTTCAGTATTCAAAGAAATTATTCGTATCTAGAAGCGGGTGATGAAAGTTTACGAAATGGATGGCATCCCTATCATGGCTATTTGAATGCAAGCCGAAATCTATACCCTCGACGTGGCAGAGTGAGTCAAAGAAATTGCCTGTATTAATTAAAATATATATCACAGAAACGAGATTATAAGAGTTTATTTCATTTCTAAAAGGTAAACGGCGCTACTCCTGATTTAGATCTCATAATGATGAGAAACGTCACCGAAAAGGGCGAATCATGCAATACTCTATTCAATGGTTATAAGGTAATTTTTCTTGTCAACGTAGAGTACTTTATACACATTCCCGTTCAGAAACAAACTTTGAAGAAACATGGGACTGGCCACATTAACGCAAAATGTTCCGGTTCTTCGATTAATCTGAGTTAGGTTAGGGTGGTGGTCCGTCATCGCGGGAAGTGTAAACCCGCCACATCTACTTCTTGAAGCAAACTTCTTTCTCCACTTACCGGATGATGAGAAATATTCAAGTGAAACATGCGCGCGTAGAGGACCTGCGTAACCATGTGTCTCACGTAACACGTAATACTTAATACGGGTGACGAGTAAAGATCATCCCCATAATTCGTAATCTGTAGTGAAATCGAGGGTATACAATCATTAGCATGTAGCGTTAAATCTCGTTTGGATTATAAGTGTAATTGTGTTTTAAAGTCTAGTGTTTGTTTTTCTACCTTTTTCCCTACGTCTTTGGCATTTCTTATTATTACACCAGTTACAAGTACATCTCACGCCATCAAATTGGCCGTTATTAAGCCTACCATCATTTGTACCGGTATCCGTCGAAAACTAAACACTAAGTTATTCCCCACATAATTAGTTGAACCTGAAATCAAACTGCTTACTATTTATTCATTCTAACTTACATTTTATTATTAAATTGAATCTTTTATTTCTAGATCTATATACACCATCCAGGAGATTTACCGAAATCATCTTTGTATTACTATGCTGCATTGGATGACCAGTTATCAACATTAGCAGTTAAATGTAATATAGTAAATACATCTTCTAAATTATTAGGAAAATTACCGGAGGAGTAAGTAACCGTTTAATATTGTATAAAATATATCTTTAATTACCTGGAGTTTGGAAAGGCTGCTGGTGTGGGATCATGGGATGTTACATGTGCTGATACACTAGCGCCTTATGATCTCCAGGAATTCGAAGATGGGGCCGGTCACACTGCCATTTCTGTCAAACACCTCAAACGACACAAATATAATATAACTCTTAGGAAAAAGTACATATTTGAGCCGTTTGGGATGGAGACTTTAGGTCCGTGGGGATGAAGTACTCAAAAACTTTTCAAAAATATGAAAAAAGGTTGGTCAAGGCAACAGGAGACCTTTAGTTTATCTCGTTTAGGAAATTAGCCTTTGTATTTAGCGATGTAATCTTGCCAGCGTTCTAGGTATACTGCCCTAAGATAGTCGTCTGGTGGAGCTGGACGAGTTTCAGTTTAGATTTTTTTTAGCATATACAATAAAAAAAACCAATCCCATTAATATAATCCAATTCATTTCAAATATGTATTTGAAATTAATTGGATTAAATTAATTGAATTGGATTTTTTGTTAAGTAACGTTTTAAGGTAGTTTAGTTAGTAATTTAGTAGAAATGCACTCTCGCCTAGAAACGTATTTGATTTGCTTTTTTAATAATGTGGTCTCCAAGATCTCGTATCTCATCAAATTCCTTTAGGTTATTGATGGTATATGTAGAAATGATGAAATAAAATTAGTTAAAAATATTAATTTAGTTAATTTCCATTAGACGCCGAAGATAGGAACGTTGTGATTGAAAATAAGTGCAGAATAAATTACAAATATTTTCTTGTGTATCTATCAGCACTACCTCATATGCCATACTTGCCTGAATACAATTAGAAGAAATAAAAATGTCTATTTTTGCACAGGTTACACTTGTGTTCTTTTTCACAGGCGCAAATGCTACTTCGAAGGAGAGAAAAACTTGACATATTTCAACATGTACACGGCAAAAAACTGTATGTTGGAGTGTCTATCAAAATACACATTTCAGAAATGCGGCTGTGTTGGATTCTATATGCCACGTAATAAACTGTTTCTAATTTGTTTCTGTACTATGTTCCCGATATGGACAATATTTACCCAGCCCAATTCTAGTACCCCAACGACTAACTTTTTAGTAACTTGTTTTAGATAATGACAGCAACCAACTCTGTCATTTTGCTCACATGGATTGTATGTCCGAGGCTGAAGGTAAGTTTATGTGCAAATTTTTAATGCCAAGGTTGTCCTAAAGACGTTTTCAATATTACCAGATTAACAAATATTGTAACAATATATATAATAAGTAGACGGCAATGCTTTAAAGACTGAAGTCATCAGGCATTCTGACTTTCTTGACAATTAGAACATATCAGTGAAACAAGAAATTGAGCATTGGAAGAGCTCAGACACCTAATAAACTACATACTTCTACCTAGTTTTTGGTGTCAAAGCCCTCCCATATAATTTTTTGTGCAAACATGGCTCTTTTGATAATCTATTACTTTTACAGCTTTTTACTGAATAAATGAGAAATTGTATTTAATAAAAGATGGTCCTGAACATTTGCGGCGGGATAATTCTATAAATTTAAAAGCAAGCTTTATTAAATTTGCTAGCTTTCTGCCCGACTGCCTAGTGACTAATAACAGTTGTTGCTGGGTATGCTTTTCTACTCAATGTTCTTCTCATTTTCAACCAATATTTTTACTTCACTAATCACGTTTCTTCAAATAAAGTATTTTTCTTTCTTTCACGTACTGACAAATTCTTAGTACGCGCCATGTTTCGCCCGAGTACGTCTTGGCTCGAGTTGAGCGTTGTCGGTCTTTCACGATCTTCTAAGGCACTTCGACCGTAATGCCTCACGCACTCAGAATGGTTGTATTTTGCTTCGCTTGCTCACTCTATGTATAAGGAATATAGTACTAAGTTATGTGGAGACTACAGAATACTTTAGGATGCAAAATGCCCAGAGAGATATCAGAAAATGAACCAGAAGAGATATTTGGAGGAGTTATTAATCGGAAAAGGAGCGTTCTCGTGTCTGTGCTTGAACGATTAATACGTATATACGTAATAAAAGTACGTAAAAAATATTTCGGGATAGCCGCGCATGAGAGCTTTTTTATGCAGTAAAGTTTCATGGGAGCTAACCTCACGAGGGTTCGCATTTAATCAGTACCTTTTACTTTAGTTTTACACCCTATCCATAATTTAGGATATATAGAGGCCTCCAGCAGTTTACTGAAATTAGCTGCCACCAATGATCAGCATACTGTGGAAGTGGATCTTGCTCTGAGAGAACTTTACGAATAGATAAAAAATACTTAGAAAACAAGGTTTTTCGATCCTAGCAGTACATTATTAAACATAATTTTTACAGATGAGCTAGCAGACATAGAAGCTTCAAGCAGTAATTCTCAGGGAGAAAATGTACAAAGGTGCGATTGCTTGCCATCTTGTTACACAGTTGACTATGATGCTGAAGTTCTTAAGACAGGCTTTGATATTACAACAGTTATAAAAAGTATCAATAATGGAACATATAGGAATGAGTAAGTGAAGTTAGAGAGAGAGAGAGAGAAATAACACTTTATTGCACACCGAAATATACAATTACAAAAACAGACCATATTTAAAATATTTTCTAGACAATACAATAGGCGGCCTTATCGCTCAAAGCGATCTCTTCCAGGCAACCTAAATGAAAGAAATTTGAATAAGGCGATACAGGTGGTGCAGGAAAAAGGATTTTCTTCAGGATAGCCTTTTTCCTGCACATTAATACTCAAACTAGTTTAAGAAATAAATAAACAAATATATACATATATACATAGTTATATATATAAAATAATACATAAGTAATTATAATAAATGTATTATCATGATTATATTCTGTTAAACAGACATAGCTATTTGTGGATTAATAGTGTTTTCTGAGCAAATTTCTAAATGTTGTTAAGGATTTGGCCTCTCTGACAGTAAGAGGGGGCATATTCCAAAGACAAGCAGCCTGCACCGTAAAATAATTATCATAATAAGGTAACTAGATTATTCGGGTTGTTCCCGATTCAACCCACGAAAACTCAACCTACATAAAAAAATCCAAATCAACGCGAATGCAACTCACTACTTACTTTTAATACATTTTCCTATCTCGACCTAAATGTTATACCTAATTCAACCCAAAGCAAAAACAATGGCAATTAATTATGGATAGTATAAAAATGAAACTCTGTGTTTAATCTTATCTTATATCTTAGACTAGCTGTGCCCGCGACGTCGTCCGCGTGGAATTTGTTTTCAAATCCCCCTGATTTTGAAACATTCTTCATTGGTGCCTCGCTCCTATTGGTCTTAGCGTGATGACATATAGCCTATATATAGCCTTGCTCGATAAAGGATCTATCTAACACTGAAAGAATTTTTCAAATCGGACCAATATAGTTCCTGAGATTAGCGCGTTCAATCAAACAAACAAACTCTTCAGCTTTATACATTGACATAAGATTATATATATTAGTATAAGATTATATATATTAGTATACTAATATATAAAGCTGAAGACTTCGTTTGCTTGCTTGAACGCGCTAACCTCAGGAACTACTGGTCTGTTTTGGAAATTTCTTTCAGTGTTAGATAGGGGATTTATCGACAAAGGCTATAGGCTATATATTATCATCACCCTAAGACCAGTAGGAGAGGAGCACCAATGAAGAATGTTTCAAAATCGAGGGGTTTTTTTAACTTACTCTTTTTAACTATTCCACGCGGACGAAGTCTCGGGCAGAAGCTAGTATTTTATAAATTTAATTAGTATTCACCCGCGACTCCGTCCACGTCGAACAGGTAACAAAGATTCCTTTATTTATTGCTACTTTTGCCAATATTTAAAATCAATGGTTATTTCCAGCAGAGTAATGGATTTTTTAGTGTAAAAAGTAGCTGAATCCTGGAATTTCTTACGTTTTAACGGTTGGCTTTTATTATTGCATCGTTTCGGCCACTTTTCAGTAGTCATGATCACGGAAGATAAAAATATCAAGTGTCAATGAGTAAAGTTTTATTTAGCCTACCGCCAACTTGTTCATTTTAATTTTGTTTATGGTTATTATTTACTGTATGGGAGCCTAATCTAATTTACCACCGCTTCGCATCATGTTGTGGCTTGAAGAGAAGAAGCGGCGCAAGAAACTCTTCGGCAAAGATGCCTAGCTCTAATAATTTTATTTTCTACTCAGATATTACCTTAACATTTTTATTTTGGTTAGGAATCGAACTTTCTTGCGAGTTTGGCCTAATTGAAATATACGAGTATAGTTTCAAATCAAAACTTAATTCGAATAATTTTGTTTTAATTTTTTATAAGGATTTTTTATTTTGCACTTTGAGTAATTTTTGTAAATATTTTCTTATGTTTCAGTATAAAGTACTCAAGAATCGTAGTTTTCTTCCAACAGCCTGAGTTTGTGTCGATGCGGCGTTCTGAGCTGTTCGGGAAGACCGATTTCGTGGCCAACTGTGGAGGACTGCTTGGATTGTTCCTCGGCTTCTCCGTTTTGAGTATTGTTGAAGTTATCTACTTTGTCACTCTTAGGTACCGTAGTTGATTTATCAAGTTTATTCACACTTTTTAAATTAAAATTATGTCCTAGAGCTATTACGCTCAATTACATAGAGGTTCTCTAAAACGTTTATTCCTGGGATGACAACGACTTGTATATAACTTCCCATTGAGATTTTCTTCTATGCTATGAAATGGGGTTGTAGTGGAACATTTACAAGCCAATAGATGGCGCTATAGAATAATTGAGGTCGCAAACGATTCCCGTAACCTACAAAGAATATATAGGTACAAAATTTAATTTTAAAATTTGACGGCCTCTGTGGTTTAGCGGGCTAAGCTTTTGCCGGCCTACCTCACTGCAACGTAGAGGCTTCGGGTTCGATTCCTGGTATAGTAAATTTCGGAAACGTATTTTCTCCGTTATTTACTATGCTCTGGGTGTTTGAGATCGGCCCCAGAGTAGTCCGTTGTATATTACCCATAACACAAGCGTAACTTGCTTAATTTGGGGATGTACAATATGTGTATTTGTCTGCCGATTATTATTACGTCTTAGGATGGCGGCCGATCCCTCCCCACCCTTCTATTGTTCTTAAAAGAAAAATCGGTCGTACCGAGAACCTTTGTTGCCACTATCTGTGGCATGGTATAAACATTCTGTATAATTAAATTCCAGCAAAAATAAACGGGCTTAGACCTGTGAGGAACAACAACAGTCTCACTGGAAGATCTTCCTTTGAGACGGAGGAACATTACATCTCACTCCTCCACCCTATAAGGGGCACTCTCTTCAGGGTCATTTAAGTAGAGCGTTATTTAAAATATCATCGCTCCCAAAAAAAATTAAACTTTATATTTTTAAATATATTTAGTAGTCTATATTACTAATTTACTAGTTCGACTGAAGCGAGTTTCAACATTATATCATAAACTGTATATTTTGGTGGTATATTTTACGAAAAACCAATCTAGTACTACAAATCCATGTCGATATGTGTTATCTATTATTAAAATATCATTATGTAAACAAATAAAAAATAGAGTATACTAATGCCATCAGTTGACAGTTACATAATGTCATGACAAACTATGTAAAAAAACCTTGCGAGTCCTCACAATGCTGCGATTTTAGTAGATGTCACATACCTATATTAAAAAAAACTTTTATTAATATAAATATAATTCATTTAGCCTACATCCGTCAACGTATTAGAATTCAAAATAAACTTCTTATCACTTTCGATATTTCACATTTTTAGCCTAAAAAATATTATCAGTTTTATTTCGGTCCAAACTGGACCTATATTTAATCATCGGTCTTATTGAGTCTCTAATCTGTGATGCACAATGTAAAACTCGTATCTCATTCTGTCGCAAGCTTAGTCCTATAGATTTAGATGTTTATCTCTTTTTAGAGTCGCTTTTTCGTTTCATCGAGTTTCAAATAACAACGATTCCAAAGAAGTTTCAGTACAAAAAAATCGTTACGTGTTTATTGAATTGAATTTGTAATTACTGAAATATTTATTACTGTAATTGACACTGAATAATTGTGAAATTATAGTTGTTCAGGACTGTTCAGAATGGTGCCTTCGTCTTCTTTTTACCACCGCACCGCACGCCATCGGCTGGGCGTTCATCCACACTTCCTAGGAGCCACTTCGCTCTTGTACGCAGCGGTTCTCTAGAACGTTTCTCCTACGCGCCGTGGGGATATGGAATGAGCTCCCAGCCGTGGTTTTCCAACAACGCTAAAATATGGGGTTTTTTAAAACAGGTGTCATAAAATTTCTTCGAGGCCGGTAGCGCGTTAGTGACACCTCTGGTGTTGCAAACGTCCATAGGCAACCGCTTTCCACCAGGTTTTTATAGTCCGTAGCAGGCAAACAAGCAGACGGCCCACCTGATGGAAAGTGGTTACCGTCGCCTATGAACGTTTGCAACACCAGGGGTGTCACCAACGCGTTGCCGACCTCTAAGAAATTTTATAACGTCCTTCTTAAAGAACCCCATGTCATAGCGCAAAGGGAAAACCGCGGCGGGAAGTTCCCTTCAGATCATTGTTGTACACGGAATAAATGTTCTAGAGAACCGTTGCGTAGATGAGCGTGGGAGCTCAAGGAAATGGGGGTGAATATCCCGTCGCTGGCGAACGGTGCGGTTGTAAAAGTGAGGTGTTGGCACCAGATCAAACAATTCCTCGGAACACTCCCCGTTATACAGGCGGTAAAATACGCAGAGGGACGCAAAGTCTCTTCGAAGGCTAAGCGATTCTAAACCGCCTGTAAGTATGGGATCGTCGACGATACGAACGGCGCGACGCTGGATGGAGTCGAGGGGGTCAGTCTGGTAAGCGGGTGCTCCGGCCCATAGATGTGAGCAGTACTCCATGTGCGGTCTGATTTGCGCTTTGTATAGCGCAAGTCGTTGCCGCGGAGTGAAGTACTGCTTGGACCGGTTTAGCACACCAAGCTTTTTAGAGGCAAGTTTAGCCTTGCCTTCCAGATGACCCCGAAACTGCACGTCGTTCGTTATGTCGACGCCAAGGATCCCGATACTATTGGAGATAGTTAGATGTGTTCCTTGGAACTGTGGCGCAGGGACAAATGGGGTCTTTTGGCAGAAAATGCGCAGACCTGTGTCTTCGTGGGGTTAAACTGGACAAGATTTTGTCGTCCCCATTCAGAAACTCGCTCCAGGGAGTTCTCTACTTCAGACACAAGTCTAACCCGACTCTCTTCTACTAGCGTCCGAGGGACATTAGCGCGACTGGTGTATCTGGCATCACCGGTACTATCATCCGCATAGCAATGAATGTTCTCTATAGACAACAAGTCATTGATATGCAGGATGAACAGTGTCGGTGATAACACGCAGCCTTGTGGCACACCAGCATTGATAGGCTTGGTGGATGAGCAGCAGCCGTCGACAGCGACTTTGATGCTGCGACCACCAAGAAAGCTGGATAGCCACTTGCAAAGCCCCTCGGGTATCCCGTATGATGGCAGCTTCGTGAGAAGAGCCCTATGCCAGACTCGATCAAAGGCTTTAGCGATGTCAAGGCTAACTGCCAAGGCTTCTCCCTTGCTCTCAATGGCTTCTGCCCAACGGTGTGTTAGGTATACCAAGAGATCCCCAGCAGAACGACCATGGCGGAAGCCATATTGTCGATCGTTGAGTAGCTGAGAATCTTCAAGGTAACCCAGAAGCTGCACGTTGATGATTCGCTCCATCACCTTTGAGAGCAAGGAAGTTATCGCTATAGGCCGGTAGTTGGATGGGTCAGTCCTATCACCTTTTTTAGGGATAGGGTGAACTAGGGCAACTTTCCACGAAGACGGGACACAGCTGGTAGTATAAGAGAGTGTGAAGAGACGGGCCAGGACTGGAGATAGCTCTGGAGCACAAGTCCTAAGCACAACAGCAGGTATACCGTCCGGCCCGGACGACTTCTTGACGTCGAGGGAGCTAAGAGCTCTACGAACCGCTTTCTGCGTAAAACGAACTTCTTTCATAGAGCTCCCACACCGCGTAATAGTAGGCGGGGTTGCTCCTCCGTCGTCAAGAGTGTAATTGGCTGCAAAGATGTTGCCCAGTACTTCGGCTTTATCTTTTGCGGTATGCGCCAGTTGGTCGTCCGCTGTGTGCAACGATGGAAAGGACGGCCGACAGAAATTACCCTCGACAGCTTTGGCGAGCGACCAAAATGCTCGCGTTCCAGAAGGAAACTGAGCAAGCCGTTCGCCAATTCTGCCGATGTGTTCAAATTTTGCTCTCGCGAGCCGCTTTTTGAGGGACCTGGTGGCGGCATTGTATATCTTCTTTAGATCGGGAGTTTGCGGATCCTGACATTGTTTAGCTGCCTTCCACACCCGATAAGCTGCCTGCTTTTGGCTTACAGCCTCAGCGCACAGCTTATCAAACCATGGTTGGCTAGAGCCACCGATTGGCACTACAGAGTTAGGAATGTAACACTTCATTCCCTGTAATAGGTGGGCCGTCTGCCTGTATGCTGTACTCCAGCGATAAAAAAGAAAAAAGTTGTAATCTAAATCCAAACGTCAGGTCATCTGTCTGTCAATTTGTCAAATGTTGTATTAAGAAAGAAAAAATAACTCGGAACTTGTATCGTCAATTAATCCCCATAATCTGGGCATTAGCGTATTGTACAATATGTGTGTTTGTCTGGTAATTTATTTAAAAAAAAAACATGTTGAAATTCGGCCAAAATGTTACTTAACTAATGAAATTGTATCAGTTGTAATGTTTAAAGCACCTATTAGCGATATCTTTAATACATCTGTGGACTTTGTTCCAGGCTGTGGTGCACCCTGCGACGCGACTTGAAACAAGAAAAGAAAACAATAAAAAAGGCCACTAAAACTTCTTAATAAATAGAAACTTGTCAGTTAATTATATATTTTGCACCTATTTGACTTGATGCCTACCGTACACATTCATCGAGAGACACACAGAGTTTGCTGCACCGCCCCTAATAGAGAGTCTCTAAGAGTACGCTCTCTCTGTTTGGTTATTTTAATATTTTAGTCATTTATTCATTTTAAGGCTTGTAGCAACGTCAACGTCGTTGAGGATTTTTCGGGCGATAGCGGGGATCCCATAGATGGAGTCGTTTTTAAGATGCATTATTAATTTATTGTGAATAAAATAAAGTAGATATGGAGGTATCTTCCGACATGACTTCAGAAACTTTTTCAGCTGTTCTTAAAGAAATTACTGCTCGTAGAGGCTTACCTTCTGACATTTATTGTGACAACGCTAAGACTTTTAAATTAGCTGATAATCAGCTTAAAAAATTATACAACATGTTAAATACTAATGAATTTCGAAATAGTGTTATTGATTATACAGCCATAAACGGCATTCAGTTTCGTTACATTCCAGTTTACAGCCCTAATCATGGCGGGCTATGGGAGGCAGCGGTTAAATCTGCCAAATTTCATTTTAAAAGAGTAATAGGAACCAAAGTGTACACTTATGAACAATTTTCGACAGTTGTTACTGAGGTAGAAGCAGTAATATTTTGCTATGGTTGTATGTATGTATGCTTTGCACTTAATGAAAATTAATTACACTAACTAACTTAATCTACAATAAGAGATCAAGAACCGGATCTTCTGATACAATTAAAAATTGCTTAAAAGAAGATTCCAGCAACTGACGGCAAATTGTGCATGTGTTTCTTACGGAAAAAATATATTTTTCATTTTCATACTTTGCACTTCATCCATAGTACATGTTTCACAATACTTGAAAAGTTAAGAAATTTTTTAAAGAAATTATCTAGTTTGTAAACAAATATTTGTATAGTTCATTCGGTCTATGAGGGTGAACGGATTTTACCTCGTGGTTGAATGTGATAATATGCGTATCTGACGGAATGGTCAGTTGCGAGCGTGTCGTCCAATCATAGCCGCTTTTGGTCTCACGCACACACAGCTACGTGTTTACTACAAATAAATCCCACTCGCTTTCATCAATTACAAAAAGTATAACATAGTTTTATAATATTTTTTTTTAATAAAACTTCTTTTATTTGATTGATTTGTTAATACATTTTTCACTAAATTGTGGTTTTATTTCAATTTAATCTAAATAAAGAGGTAAAGTTTGTGAGTTTGTTTGTTTCTAGGAGGTATGTTGTTGTTGTTCGCTGGTATTAATTATATAAATAAAATCGAATGCCTATCAATCTCCGCTCTAAAAGGATTCAGTAATAGTTATTTATGATACTAATGCAGAAAATTGGTTTTTACAAACGAGTTCGTCTCATGTATACCCACCCTAGTCACGAGTTTGTAAAAACCAACAACTGCACGTGTTTCATACAACGTTTTTCAACACATTTACGAAAGAAACAGTACAATAGGTAATGATACAAACATAAGTATCAGTTTGAAAGTAGAATCTATGACGATTCTAATATGGAAATGGCGCGCATCTGCAAATGGCGCTACGTGTATGTGGAGAAAATTAGAACTAAATCTTTCCTCTAATTTTCTCTATAGTAATAAAGTGAAACAAATGTGTTGATAAAAGCTCTTCAAAAGAGGTTTGATTATTCAGCTTATATATACTCGTAATGGGAAACTCCTTGGTGGATTTTTTTTGCCTTACTACCTAGAAAAGATACTTAGGTGAGAGTACGTATTTTACCGCACGTTGCGGTGTATGGTGCTTAATTTTTTACTTTCAAACAATGTAAAAAGAGTTGTGAAGTTATTAAACGAGATTATTTATTGATGTTCGTTATTCGACTTCGGAATCACAAAAACTAAATTGGTTAAGTGCTTCGCACTCTACCGACAGTGAATTTTCTCCATAAAAAGATCAGGGTTATAGAAGTTTAAAAACGATTTCAAGTAAAATTAATTTCAACAATGGACGTTTTGAGATACAAAGCTTTTTAGTATCAATGTTCACTATTTTTTTATTTTTTTTATTAACTACTCTACGGACTCGAGTTCCGTACCCTTTTTTACAACTTAATTTCTATGAAAGTTTTTAGGTTTATACACGCTTATTGTTCATTTTGTTATTGTGTGTGACATTAATTTAGTGATTTTTATGTTGTAATGTACCTTAAGAATAACTTATAATATATTTTTTTTCTATTTTTAATACTGAACTTATACTAATGTAGAGTGTATCTGTTACATACTGGTGTTGTGAGGAAGTGCATGTGCAGTGTGTGTCTTATGTCTATACCTATATATATATTAACTATTGCCATTTGTTGTGCTTTTCTTTTCTGTGCCTAGGTTATTAATTTTTAGGCTCTTTGTATGTCTTGATTTGTTTGTAAAGTGTGCGTGTAATGCAATGCGGTGGTAGTGTGCATTGGTGCATGTGTGAGTTTTGTTGTTGGTTGAGTGTTTGTGACTTTGTGTGGTGTTATAATTTATTGTTTAATTGTTTTATTCAGTATTCGATATTATTATCATAACTTTGAAATTATTTATATGGAGCTTAGGTCATATTTTAAGAGTTAGTAAGGCAAATAAACAATCGGTATGATATAGGAACCAGCCATAACTCAAATTGGTGCATGAAATGTCACGTAACAGTCATCCCTACGATAACTAAATATATATAAACCGAATACAAACATCTTGAAAGCGTTCCATCTTAGCTGATTATTGCATAGAACTTAAGAAACATAAATGATAATTACATAGAAGACAAGTAAATATAAAAATACAGTGAAATCTTAAGTCAAGTTAAGGTTAAGTGAGACATCAAGGGATCTGCAATGTGGTTTCACTTATAAAGGTAAACCATTATATCAAGTATTTCTAGCAATTAGCGGCCTCCTTGCGGCTGGTCGCAGGCATTCGGTGTGATCATGGCTCCAGCTATGCGTTCTGGGGAGGTCTCCCTTTCTTCTTCTTTTTAGATATTGTATACCAAACATTGTCTTTTTTCTCACTTTTGTTTTCACTTACGGTAGCTAGTATAATTTCAATTACTCAATATGTGGCAAATGATGTTGATGTTGTATTAAGTACAACTACTTGTGTATAAGATTCATAATACTAAATTGTGTACAATACTGTCTTTTTGTCCAAATAAATGAAAAAAAAAAGTATTCCACTTACCCAGTGTCTCAGATATCCAGGTATAAATAAATGTCTGTCTCATTTATAGAGGCTTCCATTAATAGAGGTCAGAATACAGATTATTTCAGTTATAGAGGTGAGATTATTCAATAAAATAACGTGTTAGGTAAACATTACTAATGAGTTAGTGTAGTAATGTAGTGACTTCATCGCATGTCTTCCCATTTTCATAAACGAATATTAACTTTTCACGTAAGGATAAAAAAGATTGTATCTTTTGTTTTGACATTTTTCAAATAAACATTCGTATGATAGTAAAGCGAAAATAAAACTGGAGGTCGTTGAGTATCAAAATTACTTAGGTGGTTAAGTGCAGAATTTGCGGGTAGAACAAGAATAAGTAAGTAAACAAACAAAACAATGTTTTCTCAGTTACAGAGGTCTATGCATATAAAATTCCCACTAACAGGGGTAATTCAGTGCCAAAGTGTTGGGATCTCAGCATGTCCCACTTAACCAAGTTTCTTCGTAATATAAAATGCATTTACAAAATTGAATAGATCGTAATAATAACCTAAATAGGGTGTCCACATAGTGTTAACGAGCGGGACACGTGCAAACGCAAATAAATCGCGGCGATTTGTTATCCGCACAATCCGTACAACCATAAATTATAATATAACAACGGATGGAGAAATAAATATGAGGAGACTTTATTATTGAAATTGGTTTTTGAGCATTATTAGATAATATTTTCTTATTATTTTGTTGCATTTCACTATTATGATTTTATTGCTTCATAAAAGCAAATAAAAAAAACAAGAAAATAGCTAAATAATATATAGGTTTTTACAAACGAGCGAAATGGAAGCCAGACAGATTTGCCAGAAAATACACCGTAACGCGTTACGTAACGAAGACAGACAACGTATTGATCAAAAGATCTTCCAAGGAGGTCCGACTCCGCTTATATATTCTCGTAATGTGTGGTTATAAAGAAGTTTTTCAAAAACTATAAAGGATACATACACACGGCGAACTATTTAATATTGAAATGTTTAACTTGAGTATGCAGTAAAACAGATACTTCGGTGAAGAGTACATTTTTAGTATCATTATTGAATTTAATTTTTAGCGCTGTGGGTTAGACACATTCAGACAGTTGGTATTGTGCGTTAATATAAGTTTAAAGGATAACAATATATACAGGCTTCGGTGAGAGTACCTATTTTACCACACAAATGCATTTTTATGAGCAAATGTGTTAAAGAAATTATTAATTTATCTATTTACATCAATAACTCACGGATAAAAAGCGATTTTTCAAATTTTCCATACAACGCAAGACATAACTCATTTCGAAAATAAAAGAGGGTAGTACGGCAATAAAAAGGGCAGATAAATAACAAAAAAGAGAACGCGTCACGGGGCATTAGACGTGAATTGAGAGAGTGGCTCCATTAGTTATTATAACACGACAAAATATGTGTAATAAAACGTAATTTATCGCGCAAATAAAATATAACGGCGGTTTGGGGCGGCAGATGGGGCGGGTGATGCTGGCACATGGCCCAAGTGATAGGAGACGTCTGCTTTGATAATAATTACGGAAAGAAAAACGAATATATTTATTTCATGATGCAATCTTAAGCCCACATTAGACTATATTTCTTTCGTTTTGGATGAATGAATCAACCAAAGTGATACATATAAATAGCTATCTTACAAATAAACTATTTGTAAGAAACTCTTTGATACCACCCGTGATCAGAAGAAGGCTGGTTCGTATTTCACGCAACGAATCAGCATTTCCACACAGCGTGGTAATGCAGCCAGCCTTCTGGGCACGCTTCCCTCTGGCAGCGATTTGCTACATACTTTATATTAATTTAGTTTATTTTTAAGTATTTAGTTTAATTTTAGTTTAATTTATAATTTAGTTTATTTAAGTTTGCTTAAATTACTTTGTATTTACCTTCGTAAACAGTGGCCGCGTGTCATTCTTCTCTAAATTTTATTGTTATAAATATAAACTTGAATTATTTATTGAATACCATCGCACCCTTTTACTTCTGTCTTTCAACCGAATTTGTTCAATATGATTGATTCGTCTAATGTCAGCATTATAGATTAGTCATTTGAAGTCTTGATTCTACCATCGCTTTTGAAGCATTTTTGTTACACTAGGGAAAGTGGCACAACACACTCCCCAGCATTTTATTTTTACTTTTAGAGCCAATTTTTCAATCATCAGATAAAAGTTATCAGTCGAATAAATTATAACCTGACTATGAAACCGTTTTAACTGCTTTATTCATGCAATTGACATTTTTAATTAATTCATGTTCTATTTTATTCTATGAATATCTTTTATTTCGTTATTAAAATACCGGGCCTTAATATAATATCAGCCCATAAATGTCCCACTGCTGGGTTTGGGTCTCCCATTATAGGAGTAACGGACAGTATACCCGCCACGCTTGTCCAAATCGGCTTGGCAGGTTTGATACATCGGTTATCTTGATGTGCAGGTTCATCATGATGTTTTCCTTCATCGTTGTTAGCACTGGGTAATCGTAACAATATGCATATAACCCACGCCTGTTGGGTTTAGGACGCGTGCGCTAGACATTACATTATCACGACTTGCCGGTGTACACGTACTTGCACACTGGTGTTGCAAATATACCTAAACAACATCTTTGGTATTGCAAATGCTCATAAGAGACGGTAACCATTGCCTCAGGTGGGTCGTCAGCCTAGTTGCCAGCTGTACTCCAGAAATAAAAAATAATTTTGATAGCCGCTGAATGCTTTGAATTGGGCCACACTCGCCTCGGATATATTGACAGAGTCCTCCGGCACGGTTGTCGACGAAAAATGGCGGTCATTTGTCGGCGTCGCAGTTTTGTTCGGTCGCCTTCGAGAGTGGAGATAATGGCTGATTTATATCGCACGATTACGTGTGACATGCGCGCTCCAGCGGGATACAGATCCGCCCGCTAACGCTTATGTACTATATTGTCGGTATTAGTGTTGACTTATGCTGGACTTCTATATTTTAATACTCATTCATTTGCCTTACTACTGGCATGGAAAGATTTGCACTCATTTCTCATTTGAGATAGAAAGAAAATATTTATTTCCAATTGCGACACACACACAATAAAACAGATAACAAAATACAATACATACATACATAGAGATATTTAATGCTTCAATTTCTGAAATAGGGTTGGCACGTACTATTTTTCTGTGCCGAAACAGCAATGGTTTTCTTTGCCCACCTCCAAAATCACAAAATGATATCTCATAAAACCCCAAGTAAGTAGATATCCTTAAGCTATTTCACAAATAAAATACCACACAAGAATTATACAATAATGAAAACAATGAAATAATAAGTAAAAAAAAAACCTATCGTAAAGAAGCACAGTTAATTAGTTTAGTTAATATTAACATATCTAATAAATTTAATATTAACTCTGGTGTAAGAGACTAGCTGCCAAGCCATAAACACAATGAAAGAGTATAACGAAATAATAGTCTATGCTATGCTATATATGCTATCTATGCTATATAGTAGGAAAGTAGAATATAATAACAATTTATAACGTTTATGTTACAGTGAGATCATATCATATATCATATTGTTATATGCCGTCAAAGATAAGCGCACAGCTGCCTGAATTTATAATTAAGAAAAAAAAGCAGTTTTTTGTTATTTTATTTCGACTTATTGTTATTGTTTTTGTGGACCGTTCGCAGGTGTGCAAATTACTATTTCTCGGAAACTTCGTGTGCGCGGCCAATTTCTTTGTACTTTGTAGTGAGTATAAGACAATGCCCGAATGGAGGGGTGGGCAGTCAAGCGACGACTACGAGACGAGTAAGACGTTTGTAGTACTCTCGATTAGCGATATAGACGACGGACTTTACGCGTGTCGAATTGCATTGAATCGTGCAGTGTGAACTGGTTGGATCCAGTTTTATTTGTATTTGTTATATACGTGTTTGTACAGTTCTAATAAATTCTATAGTAGTTCCAACGGCATTTTTAATTCGAGTCATGTAGCTCGTAACAATATAAAACATTTATAGGATATACCAAAGAGAATTGTTGCCTCATGTCAGTGACGTGGCAATAGTAGACAATCACTGTATTCGATTAGCTGAATCGATACACGTTGTTATGCGCAATATACATACAAGCATGTTACAATATAGACAAGCGTGAGTTATATTTTTTATTTAAATCATAAAGTTAACAAAATATTTATAATGTTTATTCTATGTAGGTATATATTATTATTTACAAATTAAATTCATTAATTATTCGAGTCGTTTTAGTATTACGCCAAAAGGAAAGTTTGCACTGAAAAGCAGTGTTGTGTCGGATATTATGCCGGCACAGCAATAAGCTGAGTGCAAACCTTGTTTGCTGAAAATGTGGCGTACAAATTCTCAAAATATGTTATTATTTTTAAGATACATGTCAGCAATGTAAGTACATCGCCATTTCTTCAAATATTTATTTCTTTCTTTCTAACGTGTGATTGCCAGATCACAGACCCGAATGTTGGGAATACTTAAGTACTAGACCAAAAATATCTACACTCACAGTTGAGTCTCGTCTCAGTAGACGAGAATGAGGTGAGAAAGGAGACCAAGGTGGTATGGGCATGTTATGAGGAGGGATGAAAGTCACGTGACAAATAGAATGTAGAACTGCAAGATTGATTAGATAAAATCGTAAAGGGAGACCGAAAAATAGATAGCGCATGTGAACGATGACATCATGATTTGTGGCGTGATAGACGCATACGAGAATAGAGTGTATAATAAGAATAAATACCTATTTAGCCTATCATAGCCATAAATATTACCTAAATAGATTTTAAGTCTAAGAATTAGCTGTCGATTAGTGTAAACGTCATCAAAATCAGCTCAGTAGTTTTTACATGAATCCCTAACAAACAAACAAGAAATCTAAAAAATAGTGCATCGTTTATATAGTCTTTTCCAGTTGTTTTTTTTTATAATAGCTTCAATGTACAGACACGGCTTGTTTAGATTTTTTTGATATTACTAGGATATGCCCGCGACTTCATCCACGCTTAACTTGAAATTCCCGCAGGATTCCCGGGACACAATATACCACAGCATTTAAAGAAGACTGTAAGCTATCGTTTTAGTGACAACTGTGTCTGAAATAAGCAAATTTTTATGCATCCGACCAACTACAAACCGCTTCCGGGCAAGTTCCTGTGAGATTCCTGAGATAAAAAGTAGTGCAGATTTTAAGTCTGAGAATTTGCTGTCGATCAGCGAAAACCGCATCGAAATCGGTCCAGTAGTTTTTACGTGAACCCCGAACAAACAGACAAGAAATCTAAAAAAATTGCATCGTGTTCTCCATCGTTTATATAGACTATTCCAGTTGTTTTTGTTAAATAGCTTCAATGTACAGATACGGCATGTTTAGAGTTTTATAATATTATAGATTATAGATTATAGATAAGGTAAAGCCGCCTAATAGTGCTGTACTCAAAATCGTCAATGTTCTCTTTCCCTTACAAATGCCACGATTTCACTCCGTATTAGGAGACTTTACCTTATTACCTTCTTCTATGGTCATAGCGTTGCCGGTTGGTATGTTAACACCATTTCTGTTACTCGCGTCCAATGCGCGTTCATCTCTACGGAACCCTTTGATGTACGTAGTCCGGTACGCACTTGGTTGATTTTACTATCATTAGGTACCGAGACACAAAATTTCATAGACTATGACATAGATGAATAAATTTTAATCGCGTCAAATGTCAAAGGGGAACGATCCTAATAAAAAATTACAATATTTCTATTGCGTGTATTGCAAAGAATTACAACTCTATGTACATAGAATAAAGTTCAATTTCACCTAATTAAGAAATGTGTAAGTTTGTATTAATTAGGGTAAGAAAGCCATTCATTATATTCGCTGTAGCATAAAGTAATTAGGCTCTTTGTTGCGATGATGAGTAGCGTGTAATCGATAGTAGTGGGTTAGGGAGAGAGCTTATTCATGCATAATAAACGGTTCAAATCGGGAAGAAGAAAGGTTTGTATTTTTTTATGTTTGTAACGAATAAACTCAAAAACTACTGAACCGATTTCAAAGATTCTTTCACCATTCGAATGATACATTATCCCTAAGTAACATAAGTTATATTTATTACTAGAAAAAATTAGGAATCCCTACTAAAACTTCACTAATGTAACCCAAGGTATAAAGAAATTGCCATATAACGTCTTTCATCGCATACGCTGCGGAAACTATTAATGATAGAACAAAAAAATGTTCTACACTATTAAAGAACATATCAATATCTAAAAAAAACTTCGCAATACCATATGTCTAACTATTCTAGTTATGTCAATATAATATTTTTTTTACATTTTAAAAGTTGATAGAAATGCCGACCAAAATCAGACCATGTTATCCATACCTTTGTATAAATCCTTATCCAAATAAATCGTATTTAAGGCTGTTTCAATACCTATATATTACTTCTTGAATTATTCAAATCGGACCTTCCATTGAAAAGATATTAGGAATTTAAAAATGTCAATGAATGAGGTTCTAGGATTTTGGTAAAATTTTATGTGTATGAGTGGGTCACGGGTGGCTTAGATTAACAAATTATACCCGACAGGTGGCGTTGGAATCGGGTTCTGGATTTTTATTTCTTCAGGGCAGGACAACGTCTGCCGGAATAGCTAGATTATAATATTACTAGTTAAAAAACGTCGGCGTCGTTCGTGTGAATGTAGGTTTTGCGTCTTAAAGTTATTTTTCTATTATTCACCCCTTGAATGTTGGCAACACATACACGTTCGCATCGTGGAATATTTAGCTACCCTCTTTTTGCTTGCGATTTTTGGGGCAATGGTGAAATCTCGATTTCACCATCGGTCGCGTTACCTATGAATTATAATGAACAATTTAACTGTTTTTTTTTTCTTTTTTGAAGTATGTATATCCGCTTGCGAATATAGGGATAAAAGCATAATCTTATCCATATGTCGATAAATCATATCATATAGTTTAGGCTCAATACGTAAAACAATTCCTGCTATTCAGCCGACCACTCAAGATCTGTGCCGGGAACTATAGAATATTTACTCCTTCGGGAATTGCATTCTGCTTTACAATAAACTAAGCGAGCCAACTTTTGATCATTAATCGATCGAAATCATCAAGACAGCATACTAAGTTACTTAAAACTTAAATATACTAACAACTATATCCTGCGGCCGGGCGGCCTGTCGTAAGACGCGACAAAACAACCCACAACCAAGTGGTAGGGTATTTGCCCGACTGGATAGCTACCACCCTTGGTGTAAAGTACGCCACCATAACAACAGTTAAGTTGTGTTCCGTTATTAGTAACCAGGTTTCAATCTCCCTTAAGAGAGCAGCAGCGTATTTGTAGCACCTTTGGTGTTGATAATGTCAATAGGTGCTGGTGACCGCTTTCCATCAAGTGGGCTGTGTGCCTGTCTGCTGAAGTCCTGCAATAAAAAATAAAAAACATGATCTCCACTCCAGGATTTGTCTTACTCCATCGGTCTTTCGAGACACCTTAACTTGGCAATTTAAATTGATACATGGCCAGGCTATGTACATATAACCTAAAGACTTCCATAAACATGGCCGTACCAAAGTACCTCTTTCAGGCTTAAATCTCCCTAAATGAAGGGGATAAGTCAAAGATTTATCGTTGTAATAGCGGTCAGAAATCGGTGTAACGGCCGGCCACTAGCAATTATTTAACAGGCGCCCCGACGACTAAATTAAAGGGATCCAACGGGTTTTATTATCTCACCGAAATTGGCGAGGGGATGTTCAGCATATTAGTTATCATAGTTCCTATAGAACTAACGATTAAAAATCTTTTTGAGTGTATTTTGATTAATTTGAAGAAAATGTCAAATTCAATAGATTTTATTCTTTACTGAGATTTAATTTCTCCGCCTCTGTGGTTGAGCGGGCTAAGCCTTTGCCGGCTTACCTCAGTGCAACGACTTGTATATAATTTCCCACTGAGATTTTCTTCTATGCTATGACATGGGGTTGTAGTGGAACATTTACAAGCCAATAGATGGCACTGTAGAATAATTGAGGTCGCAAACGATTCCCGTAACCTAGAAAGAATATATACAAATTTTAATTTTGAAATTTGACGGCCTCTGTGGTTGAGCGGGCTATGCTTTTGCCGGCCTATCTCACTACAACGCCATCCGGGTTCGATTCCTGGTATAGTAAATTTCGGAAACGTATTTTCTCCGTTATTTACTTTGCTCTGGGTGTTAGAGATCGGCCCCAGAGTACTCCGTTGTATATTACCCATAACACAAGCGTAACTTGCTTAATTTGGGGATATTGTTTGACTGCCGATTTATTTATTATTTAATTTGAATTAAATTAATCATTTCTTATTAAAATTAATCAATCAATAATCTATACTAATATTATAAAGAGGAAAGATTTGTATTTTTGTGTGTTTGTAACGAATAAACTCAATAACTATTACACTGATTTCAGACATTCTGTTACCATTCGAATGCTACATTATCGCTGAGTAACTACATTTATCACTAGAAAAAAATTAGGCATCCCTACTAAAACTTTAATAATATAACCCAAGGTGTAAAAAAACATTATAAACCACCCACCCGTGCGAAGCTGGGACGGGCCACTAGTTAATAAATATTCTTTGGAAATCCCTTAAACCTATCTTTAAGTTAAATCCATACTTTAACAAATCTATAAATGGTTCGAGTTAGTACAATGCGTTTAAAAATTTGAAAAAAAAACAGAGGGACCAAGAGATTCCAAAAATGCAAATTTTATAATTTTTGTCTGTCTGTCTTTTAGTACATCACACGAAAACTACTGAACGGGTTCAAATGAAACTCGACATAGATAAGCTTATATCACGGGCGAGACTTAGGATACTTTTCATCCCGATAAATGACGTCGTTTCCATAAAATAGACAGATTAGCTAAATAGATGGCGCTGCAGTCGCGTTTTTTCACTTCACTAACAAATACGTTGTCATAGGACACAAGTCATTCATTGTATTACTTCAAATCAGGTTGGCTTCGACTCATCTCTATGTTTTGCTGGGCAGTTGTTTAGACTATATGGACTTAGTTTCTTTGTTATTGTAGTGAATTGATTATGAAACCGTAGAGTTTTATATCTTATATATATATAAAACTCTACTGTTTCCTAATTTAGTTTTATGTAAGTACCATAGAGCTCCTCTAGTTATGTAGGTATATAAATATATAATAATCGAGTTTTTAGATGTAGTCGCTAATAACTGCACCACAGTATTGTACTACAAGAGTTGTTTGCGATACCCAAGTGTATTTTGCACACTTATGTTTCATACTGTTTTTAATAAAATTCTTGATTTTTTTTAAAGCTTTTGAAAATGATTAGGTGTAACTCATGCTATGATTTAACCACAATGTCTGAATTATCTATCTCGGAACATTAATAAACAACACCAGAACAAAACATCGTGGTAGACAAACACAGCGATTACAGGCATCTATTAACCCTTGGGGGCCGTTTAATTCAATTAATAGAAGGCCAAAGTCATCTCTTTCTAACTTGCCTCTTCATTATATTCTCCTCTCTTTCACACAGTAATCTACGAGCCTTGCGGTGACCCCGGGCAGTTAACATGTTGCCCATTGTTCCAAAATCCAACACGCCGCAGGATAAACTTAGCTTAGTACGTTTGTCGTTGTGGATATATTTGATACTGCCTTTATATGTTTGCTCAACCACAGACGGCCTCTGTAAGCCTTTGCCAGTCTACCTCACTGCAATTCAGAGGTTCCAGGTTCGATTTCTGGCATGGTAAATTTCGGAAACGAATTTTCTTCATTATTTATTATGGTCTGGGTTCGGCCCCAGACTAGTCCATTGTATATTGCCCATAACACAAACCTAACTTGTTTAATTTGGGGATATACAATATATGTGTTTGTCTGCCGGTTATTTTTATTTTAACATAACATATCTGGTGTTCTGTTAGCTGCAACTCCATGAATACTTGAAATAACACTTATCTTTGTGACGGCTAGCGACAGATGCTATTCAGCAAAAATTGTAATGAGTGCATTATCGTGGCACTGTCGTTAGCCGCCCCACATCCCCTCTCCGAGACAAAGCACACGTACTAAATTAAAGACAGTTGTATAATTTAATTTTAATGTTTGACGGGACAATAATTCCTTTTAGTGATAAGATAAAAAACCTTGGTGTTACATTTGACAGTGAGCTGTGTTGGCGACCTCATATCACCGAATTAAGCCGGCGGCTATATCTCTCATCCAGATCCCTTAGAAGGTTGAGGAACTTCTTGCCCACTACCACCAAAATTAAACTAGCAAAGTCCTTATTACTTCCTATCCTTGATTATGCTGACGCGAGCTATCTAAATTTAACTCAAGAACAACTTAATAAACTTGAGCGCCTCCAAACTTTTTGCGTAAGGTTCATATTTGGCCTACGCAAGTATGACCATGTCTCTGAATTCCGAAAAACTCAAGTGGTTGTCAATTCGATTTCGCCGGAATACTCACATCCTTTCTTTTCTCTATAGTATTTTATTTGTCCCAAGTACTCCTAATTACCTTAAACAACGTTTTGAATTTCTTTCGTGCTCTCATAATTTACGCCCTTCTACTAAACTTAAGCTGAACACTCCTGCCATAACTCAACTTTTTACAACAATTCTTTTACTGTTAAGGCTATACAGCTTTGGAATAAGCTTCCTGTTACTATCAGACAAGCAAAATCGCTAGCGATATTTAAAACCATGATCAAAAAATACTACCTGTCGTTGGAATATGATGCTTAAATTTATTTATAAATATTTATGTATTCTGTAGATATGTATTTGTATGGTATGTATATTAAGTATATATCTATGTAATATATAAAATATCTACACATATATATATATATATATATATATACATATATATATATATATATATATATATACATATATATATATATAGATTTGGTTTGCTAAAACGCATCTTAAAGGCACTGGCATAACTGTGTCGGAGTTTTTAACAAAAAGACGGCATATTCTCTTCAGTCAAGCTAGGCAGCGTTTGGGCGTAAAACGATGTTGGACGCGAGATGGCACAATATATGCACTGGCTCGCGACGGTAGTCGTCATCGCATCGACAACCAAACAGATTTAGACAGCTTCTCTACTTCGTCTTATATGGAAGAGGAAACGATTCAACCAGTGGCAAAAGAGCATGTGCCTGTGCCTCCTCCTAAGACTCGTCGGCCTGCGACAGGAGCCAAGAGATATTAATTTTACTTCTGACTTTTTCCAATCATTTTATCCTTTTACTAAAATATTTGTTTATTTTATACGTCGTCGACGTTTTCATTTATTCTCTTTATGTTTGTAAACTATGAATTACTATAACTTTCTTTTCATTTTTCTGAGATGTTGTTTTGTTTATGTTTTATTGTTTTTTTCTATCTCTAAAGTTACATATAACTGTTATTGTCAATATTGCATACTTTTAGATGCGTTTTGTTATTGCTTTGTTTTGTTACCAGTTCTCTAGTTTTTAATTTTCTCAGCCATCTCATCCACACACTTGGCAGATAAATTGTGATTTAATTTACAGATAATACACATATTTATTGTAGTATACTTATATATATATATTTTTTTAATATATATTATTTATATATATTTTTTTTTATTTTTTTTTTATTGTGACATATACATATATAAAATATCTAATGGATCATTATGATAGTGTTAGCGACTCCGGTACAGATTTTCAATCTTGTCAGTCTTTGTCTAGCAATACATGCGACAGTTTTTCCAGTATACTCCCACTTCAAGATGTCATTGAAAGTCATTTTTCACATTTTTCTAGTCATTTCAATGCAGTACACATAAATGCTCAGAGTATTCCAGCTCACTTCCCAGATATGTTGGCGTCATTTAATCAAAATTCCTTGCACGCTATATTAATTTCAGAAACTTGGTTGAAGCCTTGCCTGTCCACTACTTCATATAGCTTACCAGGTTTTCATCTTATACGTAATGACCGTATTGGCAGTGGTGGTGGAGGTGTTGCCATTTACCTCCGCTCCCACTTGGCTTACAAAATCTTAAGCGCGTCCTCACAGCCACCGCCACCGGATAATGGTGAACATCTGTTTCTAGAAGTGGAGCTAGCGCACACCAAATTTTTACTTGGAGTTTTTTACGCCTCTTCCCTTCGCGTTAATTACTTCACTTCTTTCGAAACTATTTTAGAAAAACTCTCCTTTATTCACACATACTATTATCATGGGTGATTTTAATACCTGCCTCTTGAAATATGACCAACGTTCTTCTTCTTTAGAAACATTAATACGATCTCTTAACTTACATATTCTTCCACTGAGTGCAACGCATCACTTTCCTAACTCAAACCCTTCTCTTCTTGATCTAATATTGATTTCATCGCTTTCTCATGTTTCTAATCATGGTCAGTGCCCGGCGGATGCATTTTCATATCACGATTTGATTTTCCTCTCTTATAATCTGCATCCGCCGAAAGCCAAGCCCAAAGTCATACTTCAGCGCAACTTTGGTGGTATGGACCTGGACGCTCTTCTTAAGGATGCCCAGGAAGTCGACTGGTCAGGGTCCTCAATGTATCAGCCATTGATGAGAAGGTGCATGCGTTTCATGCAGCTCTGATAAAGCTGTACGATACTCATGCGCCTCTACGCCGTATCAAGGTCAAGCATCTGCCAGCACCGTGGCTCACAGCCGATATTAGATTACTAATGTATAAGAAGTCTAAGGCTAAAACTAGGTATAAAATGAAACCAACAGAGGAAAACAAAACGGCCTTTGTCATGATGCGTAATCGCTGCAATAGGATGTGTAGGGACGCTCAACGCCGTTACATCCATGAATCAGTTGAAAACGATAATCCAGCCAAAGTTTGGAAATTTCTTCGTACTTTGGGAGTTGGCAAACAAGCAGACTGTCTAATTTCTAAAATATTCAACATCGATGATTTAAATCGACATTTCACTACCACTTCTGACTTTGACATAGTAACTAAGTCTCACACTTTAAACAAAATCACTTCTATGCCAACACCCAAACATTCTCCTTTTCTTCTTAGCCGATTCACTGATAGTGATGTTGAAAAAGCAGCAAAATCCATTACATCTAATGCTGTCGGCAGCGATGGCATCAGTCGCAATATGGTCTTACCCATACTGGATGTCATTAATCCTATCCTTACTCATATCCTTAATGCTTCTATTACCTCTGGTGTTTTTCCTACTGCCTGGAAGGAAGCCCAGGTCATTCCTCTTCCAAAAAAACCAAATCCTACCTTAATTTCTCATTTCCGTCCTATTTCTATACTCCCCTTCCTTTCTAAAGTCCTTGAACGTCTAGTTCATCAACAGTTAAGTTTCTTCCTGAACCACAATTCCCTCTTAAATCCTTATCAATCCGGATTCCGTCCTGGCCATAGTACAACCACAGCCCTCGTCCAAATCACTGATGACATCCGACAACAATGTAAATTTTGAATTGTTGCTTAAGGTTCTTAGCTCTATTAACATATCTCCTACAGTAATCGACTGGTTTCATAGTTACCTGTACGGTCGCCGGCAGCGGATTCGAGTCGATGACGACTATTCGTCATGGCTTGATCTCTCTGCTGGCGTTCCTCAGGGCGGCGTTTTATCTCCCTTACTATTCACGATTTTTATAAATTCAATCTCTAATCAACTTACTTCTTCCTACCATCTCTATGCAGACGATTTACAAATCTATACACAATCACCTGTTGCGACGTTACAAGATGCAGTCTTGACAATAAACTCCGACTTCGATCACATAACGCAATGGAGTAAATCATATGGACTACAAGTAAATCCCGAGAAAACTCAGCTAATTATCATAGGTAGTTCGCGGATGCTGTGTAGAATTGACTGGACCTGCTTACCAAATTTCATATTTAATGGTACACATATCCTGGTTAGTGAGAAAATAAAAAATCTAGGAGTCATATTTGATAGGGAGCTATCTTGGCGACCTCACATAACCGAATTGAGTCGACGTCTCTTCCTCTCTTCGAAATCCCTCGGGAGGTTGAAAAACTTCCTGTCCATAGCCACCAAAGTTAAGCTTGCAGAGTCCTTACTACTCCCCATTCTTGATTATGCTGACGCCAGCTATATTGATTTGACTCAAGAGCAACTTAATAAACTTGAGCGCCTCCAAAATTTTTGTATAAGGTTCATATTTGGGTTACGCAAATATGACCACGTCTCTGAGTTTCGTAAAAAACTCAAGTGGTTGCCAATTCGTTTTCGTCGGAATACTCATATTCTTTCACTCCTTTACAGTGTGTTGTTTATCCCCACAACCCCGTATTATCTCAAAGAACGCTTTGAATTCATCTCTTCTTCTCACAATTTACGACCTTCTACGAATCTTAGACTTAATACTCCCAAACATTGTTCATCTTTTTACAATAATTCTTTTACTGTACAAGCTATTCGACTCTGGAATGAGCTACCTGTTACTGTTAGACAAGCTAAATCACTAACAATATTTAAGAACATGACAAAAAAGCACTACCTGCAACATAGTGATGTTTGATATTTTTACGTATATTTCTGTATATATATATATATATATATATATATATATATATATGTATATGTATATATATTTATGCATGTGATATCAGTAGGTATAATTATATATGTTATTATATGTATATAATTATATTATTATATTAAGTATAATTTTACTCATATAATATTTTACATACTTATATGTTTATAAATGAACAAAATATATGTAAGTAACTGCTTATTTTCTAATATTTATGTATACCACCTTTGACCAATATAATCTGTTTTATTCCTGCCACGGGTTGTCTGGAAGAGATCGCTTAATAGCGATAAGACCGCCCATTGTGCACATTTAGAATATTTTTAGGCTATAAGGTTTTCTGTAATGGTGTACAATAAAGTGTTATCTATCTATCTATCTATCTATACATATATCATTTATGTATTTATTATTAAAATGTAAGTAGTTCGTACTATATGTTACGTATACCACCATCGCCATTATCATCTCAATTCATTTCTGGGGTTGTCTGGAAGAGATCGCTTTTCAGCGATAAAACCGCCCTTTGTACACAACTAGATATAATTTTAGTCTTTAAGTTCATTTTTGTATTGGTGTATAATAAAGTGTTATCTATCTATCTATCTATCTTAATCATTTATTTAATTTGATCTCCATCTACCCGATACGCCATAATAGGAGTAAGAAGAAGAATCATACTTATTCAAATTCAAATTCAAAAGTTTTTATTCAAAATAAATTCCACTGGAGAACACTTTTTGAAGGTCATATATATAAGTTGAAATTTAATTTTACTTCCTATTCTATTTACACCGCTTCGCAACGTGTTATTGCTGTTAAGGAGAAGAAGCGGCAAGAAAATCCCCAGCAACACGTCTAGCTAAATATTGTTTTTCTTTATATTTCTTATTCTATTTATATCTCAAGTTCTCTTTTTAAAAAAATAAGTTTTATACAGCAGTATGTTACAGAATTATTTTTTGAAGAATTAATGGAGTTGTAGCAAACAGTGCATACTTAATAAGACTAAGACACAATAAAAGAAAAGAAAAATATTATTATAGTTATAATAATGACATGACGTATTAAAATGTTATGCTGCAACATATCTCCATAAATTCCTTACAAGCTTGGCAAGATAAAAACGTTATACAAAATATAGTATAAGAGGTTGGAGCGAGCTGCTATGTAAATTAATTTTTGTCATTTAAGTATTCTTCAATAGTGTAGTATCCCTTTTTTAGCAAGATACTTTTTAATTTGGTTTTAAATTTAGTGAAAGGCAGATCTAACATTTCACTCGGAATCTTATTGAAGAAACGTATACCAACCCCCAAGAAAGAGGACAGTACTTTTTGTAATCTAAAAGATGGCAACATCAGTTTATTACAATGCCTACTACTTAACATCACAGCAGTAATTCACTGACATCACACAGAGTAACCTATCTAGGTACCATCAAAGTCTTTAAGTCTCTCGTGAACAAGTATATTCTAAGAAAGCGTGTTCCATCTTATACTGCGTTTCCACATTACATCTGGTGCAATGTCGGTCAAACGTGAACCTATACAATATAAAAATATATATAAAGATAGAAGATGAAATTTAAAACTTCTAGCTAGGCGTTTTGGTGTGGAATTTCTTGTATCTTCTTCTCCTTAGTTGGGAGCAGCCATAACAGGTTACAAAGTGGTATATAGTAGAGAGTACGCTTATGTCAATAATGTAACCCATCAATCTAAACAAAATACTAAAGGCACACACTGCACATGCACTTCCTCACAACACCAGCATGTAACAGGTACACTCTACATTAGTATAAGTTTGGTATGAAAAATAGAAAAAAAAATATTATAAGTTATTATTAAGGTACACTACAACATAAAAATCACTAAATTAATGTCACACACAATAACAAAATATACAATAAGCGTGTATGAATTCTAAAAACTTTCATAGAAATTAAGTTGTAAAAAAGGGTACGGAACTCGAGTCTGTATAGTAGTTAAAAAAAAAACAAAATACTTAACGCTGGAATCGGGTTCTACGATTTTCATGAAATTTTATGTATGTTTGAGTGGGTCCCGGGTGATTTAGATTCATAATTAGACCTGGTAGGTGGCCCTGGAATTGAGTTCTAGATTTTAATTATTTTCGGGGCAGGGCGACGTCTGCCGAGACCGCTAGTAATTAATAAAATATAAATACTATTTTCATTAAGCTTCACGTCATCTCGATTTGTTGTTCAGTTATGTCACGGGCTGGTGGAAGAAGCTATAAATATTCCTGCCATAAATTATGCAGGGCTGAGCCCCCTTAGAAATATGAATTAATCACTGAGCTGTCAACAGAGTGAAGTGTCATAGAATGGGGAATGAGGCCCCAGCAACAGAGCCGGGGAAAAAATAACATAGAATAAATTGTGCTTTACATACCGTTCCAGTATAGATATGTCTTTCTTTATATGAATAATATTTTCTGAATTCCTAAAAGACTGTTTCATGACATAAAAACAAGATTATCAAAATGCTCCAGGTGATTAGGAGGATTCTAGAACCCGATCTCAGCGCCACCGACTGGTTCTTATTGTGAATCTAAACAATCCGGGGACCCATTCAAATACACAAAACAAATATCATCAAAATCGGTCAAGCCGTTTAGGAGGAGTTCACTGTCAACACACGTACATATATATATATATACATATAGATGAAAGAAAAATCACTCACGGCCGTCAATTTCTTTAGACGTTTAACTTCCAGATATAGTGAAATATAACGACAAAAAATACTTTAGACTGTCAGAAATAGTAAATAGACTCTTAGGTTCCGTACCTTTTTTTACTTAAATTTGATTTATAAAAGTATTGATTATTACACACTTGTTTATTTTTTAGTACATTGTTGGTCTGTGTGAAATTTATTTGGTGATTTGTTGTGTTGATGTCGCTTAGTTTACTTATAATATATAATACTTCTTCTAGTGTGTAGTGTTTCTGTTATAGTAATGTGGTCTAGAGTACTTGCACACTGCGTTACTTACCATTTGTATACTTATTTCTATATTTTAATACTAAACCCTATTTAAATTGGTTACTTGAATGGGGTATGGCGTAGTAACCGCGTATTAATTCGCTGGTTAAGATGTGGTCATCATTTACTACATTTGCTGTTTGAATAGAGTTTAGAAGTGCAATCAAGACTAAAACAGATATTGTTAGACTGGTGTCATTTTAGTACATAATTCATTTTCTTAGGGTTTATTATAGTTTTTTAGGTAAAGCTTACGATCTCAAAGTATTTTTTGATGGTTAGAATATTTATTGACATTTCCTTATTATGAAACCGTAAACGTGCATATGTTAATCTAGTAGTTTATGGACAAGACGGCGCGAATAGTGATGTTCGTCAAACCATCTGAGTCATAGACAAGAACGGATTTTGATGTTACAAATAACATTGATCGTTTGTTTACGAATTCAAAATCGGGAGTTATATTTTATCGTTATTAAATGGTCTATCGGATGAGGAAGGCGGGAGATCGGGATATGTAGCGCAAGCTTGGAGAAGCCTACTACCAGCCTATCTCCATGACAGGGACTGGCTGAAGAAGAATGATCTTCACGATAACACAACACGCAGACAATTAACATAAGAGCTTGGAAATGAGATGTCCGCCTTGATTGCAGCCAATCTGGTTGTAATGATGATGACACAGATTTAGAATGTATGATGATACTGATTTAGAATATATACAATTATAATAATATTATTATGACTTTTTTATGTTAAATTTTATTTATCTGTAGTTGGTAAGTATTTCCTCAGCACTACTCACATCAGTTTGAAAGATGTATTCTAATCAAGCTATATTTTAAGGAATGCAATTTAAAGTAGTGCAATTTTCAAAGTATATGTAGTGTTACATGCCGTCAAAGGTAAGCCGCACAGCCTATTGTAAGCGCAGCTTTTTGTCCTCCCGGATTAAGGAACTCTTTTGTCTTTTGAATTTGTAGTTAAGAAAAACATGCTATTGTCTTTTTACTTGTTTTATAACCATCATTAGCGTTGAACTAATCCCTATTGTTATTGTTTTCGACTTTGTGGACGTTGGCAGGTGTGCAAATTAATATTTCTTAGAAGCTCAGTATGCACCTCCAATTTCTTTGTACTGTGTAGTTAGTATAAGACGATGCCCGAATGGAGGGGCGGGGGCAGTCAAGCGACGACTACGAAACGAGTAAGACGTTCTCTAGTACTCTCGATTAGCGATATAGACGACGGAGTTTGCGCGTTCGAATGGAATTGAAGTGTGAACTGGTTGCATCCAGTTTTGTTTGTATTCGTTTTATACGTTTTTGTACAGTGCTAATAAATTATATAGTAGTTCCAACGGCATTTTTAATTCGGGGACCTGTAGCTCGTAACAATACAAAATAAATTATGTAGTAGATTTAAATTTTCAGCATACGGCTTAAGATAATCATATTATAAAGAATTGGCTAAGTGAATGTAAGTTCACGCACAATTAAGGTTGTGTAGAGATTTAAGAAATTACTTACTCAGTTTTCACTTTTAACCAATTTTTTTTTAATAAAGCTGATCAGCAGTAAGTCACTTTTTAAGTTCACGTCAATATAGCATGTTTAATCTTTGACAGCAAAGTGGAACACCTAGTGGCAGACGCGTAGGGTGCCACCAGTTGTAATTACCCCCGACGCCATACATAATGTATGCGATGACTACAATTTTAAGCCAATAAATAACACCCAACGTAATTCGGACGAAAATATGGTAACGCATTTATTATACATCCAACAGGCTTAATGGCTGGTGACATGATGAGGAATTATATAGAGATGTTAAAACAAAAAATATCATGTTTATTTTTCATAAATTTATATTACAAAAATAATAGAATGATGTGTTTAATATATAATATAAAATCAAGAATTTTGCTGTGGCGGCGCTCGATAGGCTTCTTGTTGGAAACTTTCACTTTTAAGACATATTTTTTCGGTATAATAATATATGCTGTCATAACTTCCATTACTAATACCTGGAACGTCGGCGACACAACCGTCCGCGTCCTAAACTTTTTAGCTACCCTCATGTTGCGTGCTCACTGTTGGGAAATGGTAAAAACTCGAATTTTGAAACTGGTTACGTTTCTTGTAAACAGCTGTTTTAAACACCTAAATATTTCATTTAAATCCATTGAAACATTTGGGAACCTTTTAGAGACAAACCTTATTACTAATTACCCCATTTTTTAATAAACACTCGTTAAAGGAAAACATAATTATGCATTAATTTCAATCATTTAGGCCCTAGATTAAGACTCTATTGAAATTCGAGCTTAATTTTGCTGCGCTAACAATGCAATTTAAAACTAATAAAAAAGTATTTCTCTGCTCTGAACATCTTTGACGGCCTCTGTGGTTGACTTGGCTAAGTCCAAGATGGCCTAACTTGCTGGAAAACACAGACTCTAGGTTCGACTTCTACCATGGTAAATTTCGGAAAGGAACTTTCTGTTATTTACTGTGGTCTGGGTGTCTGGGATCGGCCCCAGAGTGGTGGTCTGTTGTATATTACCCATAACACAAGCGTAAGTTGCTTAGCTCGGGGATAAACAATGTGTGTGTTTGTATGCCGATTATTTATTTATTTCAATCTAGATATTAGGTGGTGGTATTACCATATCCATATATGTATTTCATAACATACAGTTGCCCCTAAAATATAAGGAAGCACCCCTCAGCTTGTTTGTGAAATAATGGATTCATTCCATATTCATTTACAACGCTAATAAGATCGACGTGACACTGTCACTGTCAAAATTACGCTGTCAAATGTAATCTTATTTTGTTCACGCGTCAATGGCCTAAGGGTCTTTTGACACCCGACCGTTCTGTTTATAATTTTATGTTCAGTTTTTATTTTTTAAAAATACTGTATGAGTTCAGCAGACAGGCTGACGGCCCACCCGATGGAAAGCGGTTACCCTCGCCTAATGCTATTTGTAACACTGAAGGTGCTGCCAACGTGCTGCCGCTCTCCGCTCTCTAAAGGGAGACTGGAACCTGGTCACTAATGCCGGAACACAACTGAAGGTTGTTATGGCGGCATACTCTACACCAGGGATGGTAGCTATCGAGACGGACAAATGCCGTACCACCTGGCTGTGGGTTCTTTTGTCGCCTCTTACGACAGGTCGCCCGTCCTCAGGAATTTGTAATCTTTCAACGTTCTTGCGCGAATAAAAACGGATTTCACGGTTTCAGTTCATTTTCATGGTTTTCGGTCATTTTCATGAAGCTTGATAACCAACCATAGCATTCGTATCACTACTCTGTAGCACAGTTTGTTAATCAAACTAGTGGAATAAAACTGAATAATCATAATTTATAGGAATATTATAATTAAACATAACAAGGCTAAAAGTAAGACTGACAATTTTTTCATTTTTTTTTTAAATATTTCCTAACGCTAAAGACGAATATGTTACAATATATATTACTTCCCATTGCCCGTTTAAAAATTGTAATATTATACTATAATGCTTACCTTATACTTAACAATACCTAATTTTATATTATTATCTAATTTTGAATTTGTTTTTGATATGACTTCCCCTATCCTTTTGGGCCTCAGGGAAGGTTGCGGAGGATAAAAATGATTCCCAGCGGTCGACTTTAATATTTTATTCTTTTTTTGTGGCTGGAGTACAGCAAACAGGAGCTGGAGTACGGCGCACCCTGCCCGGCGGTTACCGTCGCCTATGGACGTTTTCAATCAGAGATGTTACCAACGCGTTGCCAGCCTGGAAGGAATTTTATGACACCCATTTTAAAAACTCCATATCGTAGCGCTATAGGAAAACCTCGGTTGGGAGCTCATTCTAAATCCCTACGGTAAGCAAGAGAAACGTTCTACAGAACCCTTGCGTACGTATGAGCAAAGCGGATAGAGGAAATGGGGTTGAACTCTCAACTGATGGCGAGCGGTGCGATGGTAGAAGGAGGACGAAGGCACCATTCTAAACAGTTCCTCGAAACACTCCCTGTTATACAGTCGGTAGAATACGCAGAGAGACGCGAAGTCTCTCCTAAAACCAATCGTATTTAGATCGTCTGTGAGTATGGTATCATCAAAAACGCGAACGGCTCGACGTTGAATACAGTCCAGGGGATTAAGCTGGTAGGCAGGTGCTCCAGTCCATACAGAAACAGTTTATTGAAGGAAAAGGAATTAAGGGACACCAGGCAGGAGACTAACACTAAACCTCATAACGTCCCTCTGCGCCTTGTTGAGGCATCGTGGGATTTGCCGAGGTACTTTTTTGTGACATCTTGAGACAAACCATCCACCGGAGTACCCCTGGAACCAAGGCATCCTCGCTCATTGGTATGGATCGCTGGGCAGGTTCCTCGACCTCCCCGGTCCCAATACATCTTGAGGGGAATATACCGATCCCTCAGATCCTCTTCATCAACTGCGACAGAGGTCCGTCTGTTCATCTTCAGGCGCCTACAACATGGCAAGACAAGATTGCACTGAGTATATATATTGAAAGCTTATACTCTAGATGGAGTATTGTTTTTGAAACAGATTTTTATCCGTGCAGGAACGGAGAAAGAATACGGTTTCCTGCGGCCAGACGGCCTGTTGTAAGAGGCGACTAAACAACCCACAGCCAGATGGGAGGGTATTTGACCGTCTGGATGGCTACCACCCCTGATCAACAATATGCCGTGATTACAACTTTGAATTGTGTTCCGGCATTGTCCAGGTTCCAGTCTGCCTTTAGAGAGCGGCAGCACATTGATAGCACCTTTGGTGTTACAAATGTCTATAGGCGATGATAACCGCTTTCTATCAGGTGGGCCGTCTGTCTGCTGAACTCGTGCAATACAACAAAAAAAAAATTTTTAGTTAATAAAACTGAGGCGAAGATTTTTTACTACGAAATAATCACAAGTTGAATGTAGTTCTGTATACGATTAAGAACGGATAAGTGTAAGATGCCCTTTATGTTTATTGCATGCAAAAAGAGATCTGCAAATAAATGACTTATCTAATTTGAATTTCCTCCCCGTCTGATTGTATTATGTCAGACTAACTTAAACCTGTGACTCTGAACGTATAGTACTGACGTGCCGTGCTTATTATGTTTTAAAGTATTAAAAAGCATAAAATCATTCGTGTGTGAACTTTTTAAAATTCAATATACGCCTTTGAACGCGACCATAATAATTAATGTCAAAGACTATAATTCTATAATCACAGATTTCGCCAAGGCAACAATAAACAAAAGAGTATATAAGCGTGTTGTGTCAAATACATGGTAGTGTGTGTAAAGTTTTATTTATTGATTTAATATATTTTTTATGCATAATTTAAAAAAATATATTAGCATTCGGCGCTTCTTCTCTATATAAACTATAAGTGTGCGAAATTTCATACTCCTCCGTCCGCGAAATTCTCGTAAAAAGGGGTACAAAGTTTTTGCTTTACGTATTAATATATAGAAGAAGATGACCAAAAAATATTACTTGTCGTTGGAATATGAGTATGTATATATTCATTATTCATTAATAAATATTTATATAATTTCTATAGATATGTTTTTGTATTGTTACGAGTTGCAGGACTCGAATTAAAATGCCGTTGGAATTATTATAGAGTTTAATAGAACTATACAAACACGTATAACACAGGTACAAATATAACTGAACACAACCAGTCTAAATGTAAAGCGCGATTCAATAACACGCGCAAAGTCCGTCACTAAATAGATTACGGAAAGTGGTACACAAGTCTTGCTTCACTCGTGGCTATCGCTAGACTAACTATCTCTCCATTGGGGCATTGCTTTATACGACACAGATGCAATACGTCTGCCTGGCAAGCTTCGGCGCAATTTCTTAGAAATCGTAACCCGCACACCTGGCTAATGACTGCCATAAAAGATTACAATACACAATGGGCCGCTTTTTAATCACAAATTTTAAACACAAAGTAAACAAAAGAAGTCCAAATGCGGAAAGGTAATAAAGTGTGCTTTTATAGTATGCAGGTGTGAATCTACTTTTGTCGGCACTAGGTCGTAACAGTATGGTATGTATATTAAGTGCGTAAGTATATTTTATCCGTGCAGGAACGGAGAAAGAATACAATTTCCTGCGGCCGGGCGGCCTGTCGTAAGAGGCGACTTAACAACCCACAGCCAGGTGGTAGGGCATTTGCCCGACTGGATGGCTACCACCCCTGGTCTAGAGTATGCCGCCATAACAACCTTGAGTTGTGTTCCGGCATTAGAGACCAGGTTCCAGTCTCCCTTAAGAGAGCAGCAGCGCATTTGTAGCACCTTTGGTGTTGCAAATGTCCATAGGCGATGGTAACCGCTTTCCATCAAGTGGGCCGTCTGCCTGTCCGTTGAACTCATGCAATAAAAAAAATAAAAAAAGTATATATCTATTTAATATATTTCATGTCTGTATAATAACCCCTCTAATAACCTCCTGTTAAAGGCACCTGCACATTCTTCAGCATTTTACTCCAAATCCTTTGCTGTGCAGGCTGTTTGCCGCTGGAACTCTTTACCCGTAGATGTCAGAAAAGCTAAATTACTTGCCATATTTAAAAATCTGTCAAAAATCATTACCTTAGTTTATAATTTTTTTTTCTATTCTTCTTAACTTAGCTGTTTACTGTCCACATTGTACTGTTCTTCCTTTTTTTTATTTTTACTTCTTTTTAATTGAATTATACCTAGACATAAGTTGTTAAAAGTATCCTCTCAGTCAGGTTGCCTGGAAGAGATCGCTTTAAGCGATAAGGCCGCCTTTTGTTTTGCCGTTAAAGTATTGTAATTATTTATTCTGAACTTGTTTATTTGGTGAACAATAAAGTGTTCTCTATTCTATTCTATATATAATATTTGTGTATTTATAACTAAAATATAAGTAGTCGTACTAGAGTTTGTGTGTACCACCATCACCATCGCCATCTCTATTAATTTCTGGAGTTGGCTGGAAGAGATCGCTTTTTAGCGATAAGACCGCCATTTGTGCATACTCAGGTACAGTTGTAGTCTTTAAGTTCTTTCTGTTTTGGTGTACAATAAAGTGTGATCTATCTATCTTTTCTGCAAAAAGTAGAATTAAGAATTTTAAATTTAGATTGTATTTTTTTATTCGAATGTATTTAAACATGTAAGATATTTTATGTTCAATTTGTAGCATGTACAATAAGAGTAGATTGTATTCCACAGCTTATACTGATTGTAGAAATAGTAAGACTACGGCAACCAATTGATCACGCGCAATTTTTCTCATACGTAAAAACTGGAAAGATTTGTATTAATTATTTAAAATCATTGGACAATTATATGAATCTGAGTGCAATTATAATCCAACCTCAGAATAGACTTGATACCTCGAACTAATCAATTAAGAGAAAAGGTTGACGTAATTTGTGACTAAAAAAAACGCAAGTACCTGGACAGTGGTGCCGATAAAAGTCGCTCGTTTATTACTCACATTACGATAGCATTGAAACGATGGTTGATTGCTGCGGTTATCCGGTAGCAGACTTACGAATGCCGATGGCTGTAACGTTAGCAGAAAAAATTAATAACCATCACAAATATTTATAGTGTAATAACAATACAGACCACTTTTTATTGTACAACAAACTAAATATTTGCTAATATAACTAATAATATTAATAACAAACTATTTGCCAGGTGGTAGGGCATTTGCCCGACTGGATGGCTACCACCCCTGGTCTAAAGTCTGTCGCCATAACAACCTTGAGATGTGTTCCGGCATCAGGTGACCAGGTTCCAGTCTTCCTTAAGAGAGCAGCAGCGCATTTGTAGCACCTTTGGTGTTGCAATTGTTCATATGCGATGGTAACCGCTTTCCATCAAGTGGGCCGTCTGTTGAACTCCTGCAGAAAAAAAATACATGTATATGTATTATTTACTTTTTGTAATACTATATGATACTTTACTAAGTAAATTATTAAAAAGAAAATAAAAACAATGATTTACGAAGAATTGAGAGCGTTACCCTTGTAATTCTTCCTCACATAGACATTTTTAATTCTTCTAAACAAATATTAAAGTCATTGGTTGTTAGTAAAGTTATTAATAAGCTTTGCGGGGGTATATTTAGGTGTGGTGCGTCGATGATGTTACCCCGTTGGATAGGGTGACGCAACACTAGGCGAGAGCCCATGGCTCTATCGCAGCAGGAGCTAGGCTCAACCGCTGGAGGGGAGTACAAAATAAGAGAACGTGTATTGTACTCTCTATGTAATTATTGCTTAATTAATTTAACATCAAAATTAAGATTGTAATATATACAGAAATCTCAACTGCTACTTGAAACTATGTAAAACCTAAAAACATTCGTAGATGCATCTGCGAAAGTTTTCTGTTTTGACAGCTTTTGGCATGTACATGGACTACTCAGTTATAACCTTGCTAATTATTTAGCAATAAATTATTCCACGTACGTGACGTAACAAGCTTCAAAAGGAATGTAAAGATTATATTTAGATTTAATCATTTGTCTCTGTTTAGTTTTCTTGTCTAAAGTGTCAGGGTGTTATGATAGATTTGATAATTAATCTTGATGTTCTTAACTTACTCTTTATATTACTGTTCTTTTTCTAGACTATTAGTATCCATTTCTGAATTAGATGTATTATTCTGTATTATTTAGCCTCTAAATTTATGGCAATACTGAAGGATACTTTTTAATAATAAATAAAAAAGATCATGAAACGAGAGATTTTATTTCTAAAGAGCAATTTGCTTCCAAATAATCGTAGACCAGCATAAAAAATATAATAGTCTAAAGAAACGAAGAAAATAAGACAGAAGATATTTAGCCATATGTTACAAGACGACCATACAGATTAAGGAAAAAGTAGGTATTGTATCATATAAAGAAGTAAAACAGCTGGCCCTTTATAAGATTTTTATTCATCGAACTGAGACATTATTTATTCGGTAGTAATGTTATGCGTATAATATATTCAATCACGTATTTTATTAAATTTAATTTTTTTAGTATAACTGATTTTTCTGCTGACAGTACAACTGCTCGTAAGTATATATCAGGCGATCGACAGCGACTGCAACCGGTCTGTGCCCGTCTAAATGATATACTTTTGACAGCAGCCGAGATAACAACCGCGATAACATTGACAGCCGGTCGGTTGCACTCACAAAGCTTTTCATTTTGATTAATAAAAAATAATCTAGAACTAATGAGTGCAACTTTGAGTCGGGGCTTGACTGATGTGTCAAGAAATTAGCTCAGTTTTATGTTGCCGCTCTTATTGTGAATACAGCACTCGCATCCTATACTCTTAGGGGGCAGGTTCTACTCCTGGCCGGAAAGCATACACCACTTAGGCAGTTTTCTGACCTAATGTGCATTTTTTTTATTGCTGAAGCACAGCAGACAGGCTGACGGCCCAACTGTGATGGAAAGCGGTTACCGTTGCCTATGGACATAAGCAATACCAGAGATGCTGCCAATGTGCTGCCGACCTTGAAGGAGAAACTGGAACCTGGCCACTGATGCCAGAACACAACTCACAGTTGTTATGGCGGCATACTCTAGACCAGGGGTGGTAGCCATCCAGTCGGGCAAATGCCCTACCACCTGGCCGCAAGAATTAGTATTCATTTTCCGTTCCTGCACAGATGAAAATTGTTAGCATATTAAAGGCCACGTGCTGACGGTGGAGAAAAACATCGTGATGATACCAACACATCGAGATAGGTAGATAGATAGACGACACTTTATTGTACACCAAAGCATAGATAAACAGAAATAGAAAAATACAACAAGATACAGTAAGTACAACGGGTGGCCTTATGGCTAAAAAGCGAGCTCTTCTAAGCTTCCAGATAACCGATCAAATCCACCAATCCGCCTTGGACAAGCATGGTAGGTGCACTATCCGTTATCTTATAAACGGGAGACAAGTATCACAATATTGATGGTTGAAATTAGTAAGCTAAAGTAGCTGTGGACCGGTGGCTGTTGGAGCAGACGAATACTTAAAAGGAGACAGCGTCTCGGCAAATATAAGGGATGCTCTTCAGCCCGGTGGACCGTTGAACTACGCAAGCTCGCCGGTGGAGGCTGGGTGTGGAAGGCGGAAGACCGGGAAAGAACGGTTGGCTAACAACAACTTTTCATTTCGTAATATTTAGCAATTCCCACGCAATATCTGTCCAAGGGAGTTTGTCTTATTAGTTCTCGTGTGTGTTAATAGTTACTAGAGCAAATATAAAAGTATCTGCATGTACAAATATTTATTAAAACGTAATTAGACAAAGCTTAAAAGTATGACATTCAGATTTGACAAGAGCTGAAGTGAATCTCAAACTTTCGACCCATTTTCCATAATATACTGTTACAGTTTGGGCCACCTGCATATTTGTAAACAAAGCACATTCATTACCTGCCGGCGTTTGAGCTAATAACATTGTAGTTCTTATATGATTGTCTTCTTTCATTTACTTATTTATTGGTTATTGTAGAGAGCAGCCTATTGTACTCATTTATGGCTGTTTGCAGGCATAATTAGGCAGGTGTGCAGATTACGATTTCTAAGAAATTCGATCTACGCGAGCGGGCGGCCATATTGAAACGGTGCAGTATATAGCAATGGCCCAATGGAGAGATCGACAGTCAAGCGATAACCATTAGCGAGACAAGACTTGTGTACATTCGATAATCTATATAGTGACGGACTTTGCGCGTGTTATTGAATCGCGCATTACGTTTGGACTGATTGTGTTCAGTTATATTTGTAACTATGTCATACGTATTTGTATAGTTCTAATAAATTCTATAGTAATTCCAACGGCATTTTAATTCGAGTCCCGCACTCGTAACAATACTTTATCCCTGCAGGAACGGAAAAAGAATACAATTTCCTACGGCCGGGCGGTCTGTATTAAGCAGCGACAAAACAACACACAGCTAGGTGGTAGGGTATTTGCCCGTTTGGATGGCTACCACCCCTGGTCCAGAGTATACCGCAACAACAAACTTGAGTTATATTCCGTCATTACTGGCTAGGCTTCAGTCTCGCTTAGAGAGCGGCAGCACATTGGTTGCACCCTCGGTGTTACAAATGTCCATAGGCGATGGTAGACGCTTTTTAATCAGTTGGCCGTCTGCCTGTCTGCTGAACTCAATCAATAAAAAAAATAACTAAGCTATCATTATTTGCTCGATAAAGTATAATAATAATATTATTATAATATCAGCCCATAAATGTCCCACGGCTGGTATCGTGCCTCCCAATATAGGGGGAGCGGACAGTATACCCACCACGCTAGTCCAAGGCAGCTTGGCAGGTTTGACACATCGGTTGTCTCGATGTTTTCCTTCATCATTGTTAACACGTGGTATTTGTAACAATATGCACATTAGATCAGAAAACTGACTAAGTGGTGCATGAGTTCCGGTCAGGTCGGACCAACGCTCTTTGAAATGGAGACGTGTGCGCTAGCCATTACGTTACCACGACTTATAAACGATCAGGCAGAATTACGAAGTTTTACATGTAAAAGGAATATAATTTTACAGCGAGTATTCAATTTGACAAATTACAGGATTGAGGCTGGCTGCCCTCATAGCCATAAATATCATATTATCATGATTATATTACATATACTAAGTATCGATTCAGAATAATTTATTTCATTTTTATTTCACCAAATGATTACATCTGTTGTCTTTGACGTGCAAGCATAATTTTAAACCATTTTAGGCGCTGTAACCAGTAGCTGACACGAATTGTATACATCCATTTATCTCGATCTACTGACAATCACTCATACAAAATACTACATTAGTACTTACACATACTATTGATATTTTCTACTTTATTACTATATCGATAAGGGTGACTACGAACGAATTAAGTCGGCTTGAAGAGTGTTCAATAGAATCGGGACAATCGATTGATTGACAGATAAAAAAAATGGACGAACCGATTCTTTGTCGTGGAATCGATTTTAATCGAGAATGTAATTGGATAACGGTTGTATAATAAATTCATTATTAATAATAATAGTTGCATGGTTATTGCCTTCTAAGAAGTTTTATGGCAATCTATAATGTTTGATATGTTGAATCGATTTATTGCAGCGATTACGACGCCTCGGATATGATGTAAGCCATGTTTTGGAGTCTGATGAATGCTGTCGTCTCTTTCTGCGAAGCACTAGGGAGTCGGCAGGGGTGATTTTTTTATTATTTATATCAGAACATGTTCACTACTTAGTCATTTTAACTAGATAGACATGATAAGGAACGCTAATTATATCCCATCATTCTTATATTATCCTCCCTATCTTATCTCTTCTATCCCATCGTGTCTATCCAATTCCATCTATCCCTTTCCAGATGCTGGCATCTCCCCTGAGCCCCGAGTCTGTAACTCAAATTGGTAATCAAATCGAATTGGAATTGTAACTTTGACAGTTATAGTAGTCTGTAGATGGTTTACAGTTTGTAAACCATCTCGGCTTAATATGGAATCAATGTTGAGCTGAGTGAGGCTAATTTAATATGAATTTCAGAGACGGATATTTAACCATCGGTTAGTCGAAAGGATCTTGACTGGCATTGGTGTGGTTATTTGGGAAAGTTACAGACTTGGGAGTCTGATTTTGCAAACGTCCATAGGCAACGGTAGTCATATGCCATCAGGTGGGCCGCCTTTTTGTTGGCTTCAGGCAATGAAATAAAATATTATTTTAAAAAGCTAAGCTCAGAAAAAATGCACAATCCAATTGCTGACAAAATAATACAATAAGGAGGCCACCGCCATCGTGACAGATGGCCTCAATAGCCCGAATGCATGTATATTTAGGCTAAGAGCAACTCGAAAGCCGGGAGCACGCAAGACAAATCAATTTGGATGAAATTGTCAAAATCTAATGTAGTGTTTACACGGGGCAAGTGCTGGAGCGAGTCACTCGACCGCATCACGGTAGCTGTTTAAGTGTTTAGTTTATGTTACTAAGTAAATATGAGTGGTGAAGTGGATGATTTGGCGTTTTCAAAACGAACTTAGGTGGTTTCTTGAAAAAATAATGCCTCCTACGGGTATTTGAGTTATTTTTATTAATAGCTAATACGTTTAATTATAAACTAGTAGATACAATTAAGGAAACTTATGCTTGATAGCTAATTTTTATGCTCGGGCGCATAAAAATTAACTTATTCCGTCACAACTTCAAGCCGCCCGGGAAAATTCCCACGGGATTCCCGGGATAAAAAGTAGCACAGGTTTTAAGTCTAAGAATTAGCTGTTGATAAGCAAAAATCGCATCGACATCGGCTCCGTAGTTTTTACGTGAATCCTGTACAAACAGACAAGAAGTCTAAAAAAAAACAACTACTATAGAATTTATTAGAACTGTACAAACACGTATAAAACAAATACAAATAAAACTGGATGCAACCACGTCACACTCCACGATTCTATGCAATTCGACACGCGTAAAGTCCGTCGTCTATATCGCCAATCCAGAGTACTACAAACGTCTTACTCGTCTCGTAGTCGTCGCTTGACTGCCCACTCCTCCACTCGGGCATCGTCTTATACTAACTACACAGTACAAAGAAATTGGCCGCGCACACTGAGTTTCTGAGAAATATTAATTTGCACACCTGCGAACGGCCACAAAGTCGAAAACAATAACAATAAGGATTAGTCCGACCCTATTGATGGTTATAAAATAAGTAGAAAAACAATAGTATGTTTTTCTTCATTACAAATTCAAAACACAAAAGAATCCCTTAATCCGGGAGGAAGATAATAAACTGCGCTTACAACAGCAGCTGTGCGCTTATCTTTGACGGCACACAACAATATTATAGATTCTACCTATAATCCCTTAAGACTATAAGTAGAATACTGAGCCTAGGTCATCGAAGTCAATGGGTAAGGTTTGCAGAGAGCTGGCTACGTTACCTTGCTGAATCGCCATACTGATTCGTTGACCGTGGTAGGAACCGGGGGTAGGGTATACTTATAGGGCACTTTTGTTTATTAGATAGATAACACTTTATTGTACACCATTACAGAAAACTTACGAACTAGTATTATTCTAATTGTGTACAAAGGGCGGTCTTATCGCTAAAAAGCGATCTTTCCACACAACCCGTGGCAGGAATATTGCTGATTAGGAATGGCGATGGTGGTATACATAATTATTGTACAATTACTTACATTTTAATAATAAATATATAATTGTATTATATATAAAATATACACGTAAGTTATATACATATTGAAGATATGGTAATAAAATGCAACTATTTAAACATAATAAATATATAGTTATATGCAATATAATACTAATTATATAAAATTACATATCGTTATATTGCAGATAGAATTTTCTGACCATGTTTTTAAATGTTAAATAAATTCGAAGCGTTCTTTAAGGTACTGTGGAGTAGTAGGGATGAATAAAATACTATAAAACATTGAAAGAATGTGAGTATCCCGGCGAAAACGAATTAGTAACCACTTGAGTTTATTATGAACAGATCCGAACTTTTTTGATAAAGGTTATAAGGCTAAGGTGGGAGTGAAACCAGGATGAGCTCTCCCACCTTAGCCTTCGTGGTTATTTTTTTATAATCACCCAAAATTCACTTTATATTTCAAATCTTATATATAAAAATCAACTGCTGTTTCATTAGTCTCGCTAAAACTCGAGAACGGCTGGACTGATTTGGCTAATTTTGGTTTAGAATTATTTGTGGAAGTCCAGGGAAGATTTAAAAGGTAAGTAAATATGAAAAAAAATTGATTCTGAGGCGGTACGAAGTTTCCCGGGTCAGCTAGTAATAAATAAAAGTGCTTCGTGTCTATACCGCACCCGGAACCCGCTCTCTGAGCACCCGAAGAGTCAATGAGTTGTTTTGATTCGTCGAAAAAATTGATTAATAGATTTTTTCCTTATTTTTATTACATGAGTTCAGCAGACAGGCAGACGGCCCTCCTGATAGAAAGCGGTTACCATCACCTATGGACATTTGCAACACCAAAGGCGGTATAAATACGCTGCTGCTCTCTAAAGGGAGACTGGAGCCTGGCCACTATCGGAACACAACTCAAGGTAGTTATTGCAGCATACTCTACACTAGTGGTGGTAGGGGGGAATCGAGTAGGAAATTGGGATAGGGGGAGTACGCCATCAGAATTCTTACTCGTCGTACGTGGTAGGTATCGCACCGGTCGAGCTGACCCAAAGGCTGCCTGTCTATTAAAGCGGAGCGAGGCTGTGGAGCGGAGAAATGGCGAAATTTTAACCAATAAGATTGGCTGCCTGCCCATTGACGGAATTTTTATGCAGTCCTATTGGTTAATATTTCTCCGTTTCTCCGCTCCGCAGCCTCGCTCCGTTTCAATGGACAGGCAGCCTGAGAGCATGGCTCTACAACTACTAAAATAATGTTCAGTTATTTCATTCAACGATTTTGAAACATTCTTCATTGGTGCTCCACTCCTATTGATCTTAGCGTGATGATATATAGCCCATAGCCTTCCTCGATAAATGGGCTATCTAACACTGAAAGAATTTTTCAAATCAGACCAGTAGTTCTTGAGATTAGCGCGTTCAATTAAACAAACAAACTCTTCAGCTTTATATATTAGTATAAGATTTGCTTCTTCTAAGTCTAGACTGAATTATTCAAATTACATAACCACATCCACGCGGATGGCTCTGTAAATATAAAATGTAGTAATACATTTCTTCGAAAAATATCACCACGATTCCAGTAAGAATATAGGATTTATTATCGTTGTTTTTTATCGACAAAGTGCCGCCACGCATGTGTCGGTTTGTCGATAAAGTGTTTCAAGTAAAAAGATAAACTGTCAAGTGTAGCGGCTTAATAAAAGGAGCTAAAATTCCTCGAATCGTGGAATGCTTGGAAAACGTGAGCTTTGGAACCGACTTCAAAATTCTGTGATAAATAGTTAATTGAATACTAATAACTACAGACTCTTGCCCGCGGCTTCGCTTGGGTAGATTAAAAATAGTCATAGGTGGTGAAAAAGGGGTCACCACCTTGGGGTAAAATTTGCACAAACGCCGATACATTTAAATTTATTTCTAACCCAAAGCAGGTATATAAAACGTGCGTTTTGCTTTGAAAATAATGTAGTTTCATACAAACTTTCTTTATTAGAAAAATAAAATCGGAAAATATATAATAATAATAACAGCAGCCCATAAATGTCCCACTGGTGGGCTCGGGCCTCCCACTATAGGGGTCCGGACAGTATACCCGCCACGCTTGTTCAAGGCGGCTTGGCAGGTTTGATAGGTTATCTCAATGTGCAGGTTACATCAAGATGTTTGCCTTCACCGTTATTAGCACGTGGTAATTATAACAATATGCACATTAGGTCAGAAAACTGACTAAGTGGTGCATGCGTTCCGGCCAGGATCGAACCCGCGCCCTTTAAGTGTAGGACGCGTGCGCTAGCCATTACGCTACCACGACTTCGGGAAAGGACTTAAAATCGGAAAGGGTGATTTTAATTATGAAATAAAAAATATTTTTTTGACTTATCACGTTATTGAAGCAAAGAGGCGATATGCAGATATAGCCTAGTCCAATATAACTGAAATCGGTAACTTGAATCTCCTTTATCCGTTCCGTTTCATGTATAATACCCTTAATGTTAACGAGTACGACATTTAGTTTAGAAATACAAAATATGTATGCGTCCCTTAATTTATGTTTTTTTTTTGTGTGTTCTTGTATTACTTAATTTCTTTTTTTTGTAACTAATTTTCCAATATTGTATCAAATATATCATAATTTAATTTTTTTAGTGGTAACTTAGCTGATATGTCTATTAATTTATGTATTTTATATTCTTTTATATTCTAAGGATGATAATTATTGCGTGTATCCCAAATAAATTAAATAAATAGTTATATAGAACCGGTTTAAATAGAAAAAAACTTTGTATATTACGAAAAAGTTATCTTAAACGCCGTTAATCGGTGTTATCTTTCACTTAAGTCAACACTTAACGGTTATCTCGGTCATTTAAAATACTTAATTGATCTTTCAAACTAAAATGTGGATCTTGGAAAGGTGGTAGAGCAACTATTTACATTTTTGAGATAGTTTTAAAAGTTTAATGAATTTAGAAACGTGATTAAGTGTATATTTTGTCGACATGAAAATATTTTTATCCTATAACATTTTTGAGACAATTTCGAGTTCTATTTCCCAATTAACACGTGGTCTGCTTTAACGAAACTATACAGATAAATAAAATTGAAGTGTCTGTTTGTAGTGTCAAAATAAAAAGTGAAATAAATCAGGAAAGTTAATTTGTACTAGGAGATTCCGAAATGTCTGGATGTTCCGGCTAAACTTTGAATCGGCTAGACCGATTTTGACGGAACTTTCACTAACAGATAGCTGATGTTATCAGGAGTAACTTAGGCTACTTTTTTTTAGGGTTCCCCGAAAAATATCCACACGCGCGTGTGTAACTGGTAGATGATATATTTTTATTTTAATAAAAACATCTGATTCTTTACTTAAAGATCTATTTGTTGTCCTTGGATTAGAGCCGTTTTAATAATAATAATCTGCAAAGAAATACGCACGTTGTATCTCTTCAAGCTAAGCAAATTACGCTTGTGTAATGGGTAATATAGAACGGACCGCTCTGTGACCGATCTCAGACACCCAGACCATAGTAAATAACGGAAAGTCGTTTATAAAATTTACCATGCAGGTATACCACGTTTATAATTTTTATCCGTGCAGGAACAGAGAAAGAGTACAATTTCCTGTGGCCGGGCGGCCTGTCGTAAGAGGTGACAAAACAACCCACAGCCAGGTGATAGGGCATTTGCCCGACTGGATGGATACCACCCCTGGTCTAGAGTATGCCGCCATAACAACCTTGTGTTGTGTTCCGGCATCAGTGACCAGATTCCAGTCTCCCTTAAGAGAGCAGCAGCGCATTTGTTGCACCTTTGGTGTTGCAAATGTCCATAGGCAATGGTAGCCGCTCTCCATCAAGTGGGCCGTCTGCCTGTCTGCTGAACTCTTGCAATAAAAATAAAAAAGCCATGTTAGGAATCGAACCCAGGTTCGAAACAGGTTGCCAGAGCCTAAGTGACCCTAGCTTTTAAACTAGGCCATCTCATATAATAACTTTTCTGTTTTAGCGGAAACAGTATATACAATAATTCCGATCGGCAATTTTCGTTTGCACAGAAAAGTGCAGACCGCTTTCCGACATGTAAATAATATATTCTATTGAACTTTATTTGTAAGCGTGAATGGTAGCGTGTTCTTTTTCTTTTCTTTTTGTAAATAGCAGTGTTGCTTGCTATGAATTGTTAGCTCTCTTCCGCTTACACGATTCGTACATTGTCGCGCGTTATAAAAATTGGTCTACTGCGCAGGTACATCAGAAGGAATTATGAATAATTCGTACAAATTGACACTATTATCTTTTTACATAAACCAACTCACACATAAACATACACACACGCACGCATAATTTAAAATAATTAATGTAACTATAAACAATCGACCCAGTTTGGAGACCAATGTATTACTTAGTAATAGCAGCCCACATATGTCCCACTGCTGGGCTCAGGCCTCCCACTGTAGGGGAACGGACAGTATACCCGCCACGCTTGTCCAAGGCGGCTTGGCAGGTTTGACAAATCGGTTATCTCGATGTGCAGGTTGCATCACTATGTTTTCCTTCACCGTTATTAGCACGTGGTAATTGTAACAATATGCACTAGGTCAGAAACTGCCTAAATGGTGCATGCGTTCCGGCCAGGATCGAACCCGCGCCCTTTGAGTTTAGGACGCGTACGCTAGCCATTACGCTGCCACGACTATTGTTGAGTAAAACTTAATTAATATGTATTACTTAAACAATATTAATTATGTTTTACTCAACAAACGATTTCTATAATATTGTAAATTCTAAACATGCCGTGAAGCCATTGAAGCTATTAAAAAAAAACAACTGGAATAGACTATATAAACGATGGAGAACACAATTTTTTTTTTTATATATTTCTTGTCTGTTTATCTATTTATCGGTTTGTTTGGGATTCACGACAGCAAATTCTTGGACTTAAACTTGCGCTACAGTTTATCCTGGGAATCCCGCGGGATTCTTTCTGGGAATGATCTAAAATGACCAGGTAAAATTTTTTATTCCAATATGATTTTTTCACTGATCGCTAGCAAATTTTATGTAGTAAAATGTGTGATTTTTATATCCCGGGAATCCCGCGGGAATTTTCCCAGGAGCGGTTTTTAGTTGCTCGGCTGCATAAAAATTAGCTTATTCCGATACAGTTTTCACTCTTACATTCTTTTTTAAATGCTGTGATACTCTGTGTCCGGGAATCCCACGCGAAATTCAAGTCAGGAGTGGACGAAGTCGCGGGCATATCCTAGTTAATCATGCTTATTATTAATTCTTAGTTGTGTATAACTGTACCTATGTATAAGTTTAAAGACATTGATTTGAGGAGTCGTCCTTCGACTACCCTCAGGGCGTCTCTATTTAATCTTAAAATGTCATCAATATGATATTAACATTACACTTATCCATCAATAGAGCAAAAAATGACCGCGGAGTCACGTTGGCTCATTGTGTGTAAACGACCCAATCATTTATGTAACTCCATTCAAAATCCGTCTTTAAACCTTAACACTAAAGTCTAAATTTCTTCAAAGAGAATAATTTAATAAACTTTAAGCAAATTTCAACTTTGTTCTCAATACGTGTAAGGTTGAAATTTACTTGTTAGTAGATGGAATCTAAAGCCGAGTGTTCAAGGTATCACGTCACAATACGGCTGCATGAAAAAGTGTTATCAATCATACGTGACTATGATTGACGACACGAGACCGGGCGGTTAGCATTAGCACAAGTTTGCTACTGTTTAAAGTTTATTTAGAAACAGTTCTTGCTTGTGTTCACAGCTTTATATTCAGGTCCAAAATAATCAGCAACAAATTGTATGAACGTTTTTGTAGCCATTTGAAGCATGCTATTTTATTGTACATGTTAATTTTTTTAATATATAATGTGTTGCAGGATATTGAGTGTATTTACAATATTGGATGGTTACCATAGGATACAGTGAGTTCAAGGCTCTAAGAAACAAAAACATAACATAAATGGCACGGATACTTGAAAGCATATTCTTAAGTTTGCATTCGAAACTCAATCTGAAATTGAACTCGGAACCTTCAATGAGTTGCAGTTTAATGAGTGAGTGAATTAGTGAGTGAGTGAGTTAATAAAAGAGTGAGTGAGTGAATTAAGAAGTGAAGGAATGAAGGAGTTTGAGCGTGAGGAAACGAGTGAGTGTGAATGGCACACTCAACCGCTTATTTTCTTTCTTTTTCTTTCACCATATCCGAAGTAATTGGGGTCGGTACAATATGTCTTTTCCTTCCACACTCCCCTATTCTGACATACATCTTCTATTACATCACAAATCATCCTATCATCCTTCACAGAATCCATCCATCTTTTTTGGTCTACCTTTACATTTGTGCCCATCCATCTTGTAGTTCAACATTATTTTTGTCACGTGACTTTCATCCCTCCTCATTATATCCCCATACCAACTTAATCTTCTTCCTCTCAATTTTTCAGTCACGGGTGCAACTTTCAAAGATCTCCTTATGTACTCATTTCTCACCTTATCCATTCTTGTGACACCACACATCCATCTCAACATTCTCATCTCAGCTGAGTGGAGACGTTTGTGGTTTATCACTTTAGTGGCCCAACATTCGGACTCGTATAGCATGACTCGTCGTATGACAGATTTATATATTTGACCTTCTGACTTGACTCAACCACTAGTATTGTGAAACTATCAATGTTATAATGTGATGATGATTTTATGCATTTAGCCGGAATTCTGTCCCCTGCTTAATGTCGATGTATTCGGAATGGTTTTTGCGTGTCACCACCCGCGACCTCTTTTCATACGAACTTGACGTTTTTGGCCGTGGCAGTTGACTTGTTACCTGTATACCGACTATACACAGAGTGTTTGAAATTGTTCCATTAATTGTAATATTTTCAAGCCAAGAGATCAAGTCTCGTATGAATAAGTATTATCTAGCTAAACGTGCTCAAGCTTCGACCGCATCATAGACATTGTGCGTGATGGTGGTCAAACTCGAACCTATTTATAATAAAAAAAGAAATTGATACACACTTTTAACGCAACTTGTTTCGTGTCCTTTAAAAATAAAACTCGAAGTCAGTTATCTTGCGGAGATATCCTCTTTTCTAGTATAAAACGAATATTTTTTAGTTCCTGAAACACGTACACGGCCCACCTGATGGAAAGTTGTTACCCTTACAAAACTGTATATAAAATAGGAAGTACTTAGATCTAATTTTGAATTTATATGTACGACCTTCAAAAAATGATCTCCAGTATAGGGTGGGATGGGATAATTGAAATAAAGCATTTTAACTTTAATTAAAAACGTAAATATATGTTAATTTTAGCGTTAATATGTTACCTCTCAATCTTCCGAAGAAAAGTAAACAAATCCAGTTTTCCAAACAGACCTTCAACCTGTATTGGACGGTTGATTTATGTCTTCCATTTTCAGGAATCAAATAAAGTGATCAATATAAATAATAAAACTACGTTTTAACAGTTTTAAATTTATTTGATTTTTATTATTCCGACGTATCGGCCACTTTTCGGTAGCCGTAATCACGAAAGATAAATATGTCAAGTATTAATGAGTCTTGTTAAAGTTTTATGTAGTCTACCGCCAACTGGTTCATTTTAATTATTTTGTCTTAATTTTGTTTATGGTTATTATTTACTCTATGGGAGCCTAATCTAGTTTATCCACATAAATATAAAATTGAATCATTAAATGTTATGAAATACTGTCGAGTCCTTTCAGTTCCATGCTTTTTAAGCAAATTGATTCCATTTGGTTCATACGTCTAATATCTGCATTATACTTCACCAACAATAAAATTTAATTTGCAATTAAAAATTTTTTTACAGACGCAACGCTTCTATTCTGTATATGGCCCCTTTTTTACTATTTGGTATTCGGCCGATTACTGTATAGGATTTGGGTGAATACTGAATAGCAAATCGTGAAACAAAAAGCAATTGTTACTCAAAAATGTGTATATTTCATGTATATATTTAAAGCATAAACTAATTATTGCTAGTTAAACTACGTTTTAATGAAAGGTGCTATGCATATTCGACTTAGCTGAATGATATACAGCATTCGACCGAATACCAAATAGTTAAAAAAGTGTCTGAATACCGAAAGATATAATCGTGGCATCTCTATTTTTTTTAGCAACAACCTGTATATTGCAACCTACTTAATACATTATTTATTTATTCAACACTCACATTCCAACTGATCAGAAGAAACTGGCAGCCGAAAATGGAAAATATTTAGCAAATTTTAACTATTTGGCTATATAGCACTTTTTTAACTATTTGGTATTAGGCCGAATGCTATTTTGTATTTATGTGGATATTGAATAGCAAATCGTAGAAAAAAAGCAATTGTTACTCAAAAATGTGTATATTTCATGTATATATTGTAAATTATTTATTGATAGTTAAACTACGTTTTAACCAAATATGCCATGAATATTCGGCTTAGCCGAATACTACACAGCATTCGACCGAATACCGAGAGATGTATCCGTGGCATCTTTATTTTTTTAGCAACAACCTGTATATTGTAACCTACTTAATACATTATTTATTTATTCAACATTCACATTCCAACCGATCTGAAGAAACTGGCAGCCGAAAAGGGAAAGTATTTAGCAAATGCCATCTCTAGGCTTCTTTAGGTCTTCTCGGTTTCTTTGATCTACAATATGTCCATCAGTCTACCATTCTATTGGCCACTTGATACGTTTTTCTATTTCTACCAGTCGTAAATCTATAGTCCGCCTCAAACAACTCTAATTTATCATTATATTAATACGTGAAGCAAAAACTTTGTACCCCTGTTTACGAACATTGCGCGGACGGAGGGCTATGAAATTTCGCACACTTATAGTTTATACAGAGAAGTGCAGAATGCTATTTTTTTTTAATTAAGCGTAAAAAATACATTAAATCAATCAAAAGAACATTACACACACTACCATGTATTTGATACACACACACACACGCATATATACCCTTTTGTTTATTGCTAAAGACAAATTAACAGTGTTGCCTTGGCGAAATCTGTGATTAAAGAAGTATAGTCTTGGACAAAAGAACCTTATTAATGTTCAAACTTATAATTTAAATTACGAATTTCACCCACTGAGTTATCACTAGTTATTATTATAAATGGGAATATGAGTTTGTTAGGCTTTCAGGCCTCAACTACTTAAACGATCATTATAAAGGAGACTGAGACTTTTGGGCTAAAGAAATATAACCAGTATGAAATATGAAACATGAATGAAAATCATGAAGTGTTTATGGAACATAAGATTATTTAATAATACAGGGACATTTTATAGGAGCGTCCAAACTTAACTTTGGTACTTGCTGGTACTTTGGTACTAGGTCTCTACAGAGTCTGTGTGGCGGGCCCTAACGGAGTTCGCTTTGATTATAAGCGTCTTTCTCTCTCATTGCGTGGTATTATGACTTTTCTATACTAATATTATAAAGAGGAAAGATTCGTATTTTTGATATGTTTGTAACTCAAAAACTACTTAACTAATTTAAAAAATTCATTACCCATTCGAATGCTACATTATCACTAAGTAATATAAGCTATATTTATTACTAGAAAAAATAGGGATCCCTACTAAAACTTCAATAATGTAATCTAAGGTGTAAATAAATAAGCCATAAAATGTCTTTCATCGCATGCACTGCGGAAACTATTGACGATAGAACAAAAAAATGTTTCACAATATTAAAGACTATATCAATATCTGCAAAAAACTTCGCGATACCATATGCCCAACTATTTTAGTTATGTCACTTTAACAACTTTTTCACATTATAAAAGTTGATAGAAATGCCGGCCAAAGTCAGATCATGTTATCCATACCTTTGTATCAATCTTTAACCAAATAAAACATGTATTATTCAAGACTGTTTCAATACCTGTAGATTACTTCTTGAATTATTTAAATCGGACATTCCATTGAAAAGATATTATCAATTAAAAATGTATATCTAAACGGAATACTCGGCGCTGGAATCGTGTTCTAGATTTTTATTTTTCAGGTCAAGACAACGTCTGCCGGGACCGCTGTCGTTTATAATATATATAAGTGTAGTACAGTTGTCTTTTTAACTTCAATGTACAGACACGGCAATTTTAAAATTTTATAATAAATATTATAGATAGATAACCGTCTAACTTCTAACACAGTTATACCACCTTGACATGTATATTATAGTAACAAAGCCCTAGACAACATCGATATTCAAATTGACCTCAGCGAACAATTGGTATGTTTGTGGTGGATGCAAATTTGTATGTACTGTATGCATAATTCATAGGATTGTATTGCATCTTGTGGCAGTCATTAGAGACCTCCCAGGTTTCTATTCTGTTTAAAGGGCTTCTTTGAAATGGTTATTTCTTAAATATTCTCACATATTAATGAAGTTATACTTTTAGACCTTTTAAAAAGGCATGTTTTAATAAACAAGTCTCTGTTAAAAACAATTATTGTTCATTTTTAACTAATTATATCAATATCTTTAAAATAAAACTATTAACTGGCAGACAAATGAATAGATAGTAAAAGTAGTGTTTAGATTTGTAGATTACTCAAAAGCTTCTTAAAATACAACCATTTTAAGAAGCTTTTGAGTAATATTAATGTTAGATTGGTTGAGCAACGCAGAGGTTGCGGGTTCAATTCCGGCGTGGTAAATTTCGGAAACAAAATTTCTCCGTTATTATTATGGTCTGGGTGTCTGGTATCGGCTTCAGAGTAGTTTGTTGTATATTACCCATAACACAAGCGTAACTACTCTTCTCTTCTTCCTTCTTCGTCTTTAGAATATATAGGGTACCTTTCATCCAGAAAATATACAGTTCTCAATAGAATATAACCGAAAAGATGGCGGCATTGTTGCAATTCACTAACAAATATAACGTCATGGCAACGACACTGACAGCAACCATTTTAATGTCTTGCTCTCATGGTTAGTTTAACCTATGTTGTTCACAGGTATATTTCATTAGGTATGAAGTAAAAATTAAGTTCGTCATTTCTAGGAAATATAACAAGTCCACTTCATGACATACATATCCATTCTTAAAGCGAACAAAACCGCAAAGACTTGTTAGTTTGTAATAAAGGTAATTACTTACGTAATTTATCCGTGCAGGAATGGAGAAAGAATACAATTTCCTGCGGCCGGGAGGCCTGTCATAAGAGGCGAGATAACAACCCACAGTCAGGTGGTAGGGCATTTGCCCGACTGGATAGCTACCACGCCTGGTCTAGAATATGCCACCATAACAACCTTGAGTTGTGTTCCAGCATTCAAATTCAAATTCAAAAGTTTTTATTCAAAATAAGTTCCACTGGAGAACACTTTTTGAAGGTCATACATATACGTTAAAATTTAATTTTTCTTCCTATTCTATGTACACCACTTTGCAACGTGTTATTGCTGTTAAGGAGAAGAAGCGGCAAGAAACTCCCCAGCAACACGTCTAGCTAAATATTGTTTTTCTTTATATTTCTTATTCTATTTATATCTCAAGTTCTCTTTTTTTTAATAAGTTTTATACAGAAGTGTGTTACAGAATTACTTTTTGAAGAATTAATGGAGTTGTAGCAAACAGTGCATACTCATAAGACCACAAGACACAATAAAAGGAAAGAAAAATATTATTACACTTATAATAATGACATGACGTACTAAAATGTTATGCTGCAATATATCGCCATAAATTCCTTACAAGCTTGGCAAGATAAAAACGTTATATAACATACACAAACGTTGTACAACATTAGTGGCCAGGTTCTAGTCTTCGATTAGAGAACAGCAGCGCAATTGTAGCACCTTTGGTGTTGTGAATGTCCATAGGCGATGGTAACCGCTTTCCACCAGTGGCTCGTCTGCCTGTCTGCTGAACTCATGCAATAAAAAAATTACTCCAAAGACGCGTTTACCTCGAGTCTATATCTCTAAAGATAATAGTTATTTTTTACATTATTACCTTTTTCCGATTTGTTTTTACAAAAACACAAAGACACTCTTTTTGCTATTAAATAACATCATAAAACACCATTCATCTTTCACAACTAACACTTAAAATAACAAAAAAAAATAACCTTCATTCATACTTAAAACCACCCACATCGTTAAGTACTGAAAAAAGGGCGATTTAGTATAATTTTTATTGTTTACAAGTTTTTTGACGCCCATTCTTAATTGCCGTTGGCGCCAGTGCAGCTTTGGCAAAAAAACTGACGTGAATTTGGCAAATCAGAGACATGCTAGATTTGGGGGAGGTTGTAATGGATTATTAATTATTAGGGAAGGTTGTGGCTTTCTGAAGTGAAACTTCGTTAGAATCGTTGTGATTTGAAACTCGATGAAACGAAAAAGCGACACTAAAAAGCTAAATCTATAGAATTAAGCGTGCGAGAGAATGAGATACAAGTTTTACATTGTGCATCACAGATTAGAGAGTCAATAAGACAGATGATTAAACTTATGCCCAGTTTGGACCGAAATAAAACTGATAATAATATTTTTTAGACTAAAATAGTGAAAAATTGAAAGTGATAGTTAAAAAGTTTGCATCTCACGTTACTAATCTAACATCTATTTTTTTTCAATTTCTTTATATTTTATATGTTTGAAACTTAATAGCTATTAATTTATTAGCCTTATTATATATATATTTTTTCTCTTCTTTAAATTAATTATATTATAATTTTTCAAACTACAAAATATCAAATTGCATGTAGTGTTTGCCTATAAGTAATTACTGCATTTGGCATTTTTTTTTATAAAGCTATGTACATCCTTGGTATCAATGCAAGTATTTGTTGGTAAACCAAATAAATAAAAAAAATAAGTTTATTTTGAATTATTATTTGTTGACGGATGTAAGCTTAAGGAATTAATTGACATAGCAGACAAAGTGCAAGAGTGTCGCTTACGCTGGTACGGCCACGTTTTACGGAGACCTATGTGGGGAACAAATATCTAGCCATGCCGCCTCCGCCAGGTCTCGGTCGAAGGGGAAAGCCCAAGAAATGTTGGCTTGACGTTGTGAAGGATAACATGCGTACCAATGGTCTCAAAACGGGGGACGCTGAGGACCGCGCGAAGTGGAGTAGAAAAAGTAGGAAAGCGGACCCTGGGCGTCGGAATGAACGCTCCGAACGCAACCGGGATTTAACGCTCGGATGATGATGATGTAGGCTTAATGAATTAATTATATTTATATTAACAAAAGTAGTTAGAATTTATAAATCTAGTTTTTTAGTTCAGATTTAAATTATTTATTAGTCGTGTTTCGTAGATTAGATTGTAATTTTAATGTTTTATCTTTAAGACGCAGTATTTAGAAGAAAAAAAATTACACATTAAAACTGTGTTTATATGTATGTATACCACCCGTACAGTGGGTATCCCTAACTGCGGCATGACCGCCTTTCCCCCGCGGTGGATAGTCCTCAAACAGATTTACCCTCGTTAAAAAAATGAGGGCTATGGGATAGGACGAAATAGTTATAGAGGAGATGGTATAGAGGGAAATGGAATAGGGGGACGAGATAGGGAGAGGAGGTATTAAGGTCCACTAGCTATTTTGGCAAATCAAAACCATTTTGCTTCCATCATCGCCCTCCGTCAGTTTTTCTTTGTATGTCACAGTGAGTTTTCTCAGAAACTTTTTATCTGTATAGGAACGGAGAAAGAATACAATTTACTGCTGCTGGGCGGTCTGTCGTAAAAGACGACAAAACAATCCACAGCCAGGTAGTAGAGTATTTGCCCGTCTGGATGGCTATCATTCCAGGTTTAGAGTATGCCGCCATGACAACCTTGAGTTGTGTTCCGGCATTAGTGGCCAGGTTCCAGTATCCCTTAAGAGAGCAGCAGCACATTTGTAGCACCTATGGTGTTGCAAATATCCATAGGCGATGGTAACCGCTTTGCATCAAGTAGCCGTGTGCCGGTCTACAGAACTCATGCAATAAAGATTTAAAAAAAACTACTACGGTTTATATGACTGAAATTTATCAGGATTTGTTAATAATGTCAATCGGTTTGCGCACCCTATTATATGCCAGCGCCCGGGTGCTTTGCACCCCTTGCACCCTCGTGTACAGACGGTCCAGATACCAGGTATAGAACCTGGGACCTCTGCGTTCCAGTGAACTAGGCCGGTGAAGGTTTAGCCCACTCAACCACAAAGGTCATTCCTTAGATGTATTTTCTATGCAGATACAGTCTATGAATGTAAGTAAGTAATATACATACATACATTTTATCACGCTGTTTCCCACAGGAGTAGGGTGTGACGATGCATCTGCACTTGCTACTACCTTGGAATATATCTTTTGTTTCATCTGCTTTCATTAATCTCTTCATATACATTTATTATAGGTGTGTTTTTCCTCATCATTCCTCAAAACTTCTGCGATTTGATCGTGCGACCGTTAGACCGTTGCGGTCTACCAGTACCAACTCACTATACACACTGTTGTCATAGACTTGTTATGTCAGTCTCCTTTCAATTACTCTCTCTACAACATAAACAAATATATAACTAGGTATATATCTACTAAAATTGCAGAAGAAGTCGCAGGTAACACCAAGCATTTTTATAACTCCCGTTCGTTTTATTCTTCTTTAAACCTATAACAATCATAATTACGCCAACACACTTGCACTAAGCATATCTAAGTTATACTTAAGTTGCAGTTAAGAGCATTTTCAAGTAATGCCAGGTACCGTAACTTGACTTTAAGTGATGATACTTAAACGCGACGGGCGTCTGTTGAGACACTAATAACATAATTCCTGTTATTACATTGGTTTCCTATTAAATAATGGTACGGATTTAGAGTGCTATGGAAAAATGTATAATAATCTACTAACCTGCGGCTTCACTCGCGTTAATAAAAGGATATGTATGTCATGAAGTAGGCATGTTATAATTCTTAGAAATGTCGAAATTAATTTTGATCTCAATGTACCTACGTAATGATAAATACCTATAAAGCCATCCAGCGACACGAAGGTGGAACAAATCATGATAGCAACACATTCAAATTGTCGCTGTCATTGTCGTTGCTGTGACGATGAGTTAGGGAATTGCAACGGTGGCACCAATAAAACGCAGTCGGAGCGCCACTTTTGCGGTTTTATTCGTCTATTTCTCAGAAACAGTACTTTTTCGGGATGGCAGGTATCCCATGTCCTATTTGATACTGAACTAAACCCCAAAAAAGATAGATAACTCTTTATTGTACACAAAGCAAAGACGGCTTTATCCCTAAAAGCAGTCTCTTCCTGAGAACCCTTGGTAGGGATTAATAGATATTAATAGAAGAGAATAAAAGATAAATTACCAAAATATAAATATTTTATGACTACCCTACACCGTCTCTGTCAGAACCAATCATTGTTCCTGGCCTTCAATAAAATAATGAGTACCCATCCAACAAGGCGCCAACATTCGGCGTTCGAATTTCGAATCACCAAATGATATATAATTTGGACCTTCGAGCCGGACTCATACCCGCGCCAATTAGAAAAGCCAACTCGGCGGCCCCCGTCCAAATTACAGACGTGCGTTTCAAATCGGCCGCCTAACCACATATTTGGTTGATGTAGCTCCAGTCATTCATTACCTTTAAAGACAGGCTTGCAATTTTGATTTGCCTTAATACGTACCTGTGTCTCGTATTAGAGATTTACTTTAATGTAAATTGGATAACCTAGACATTGTCTACTAAATGTATAATTTATATTGAGTTAGAGTAAGTTTGTAGGCTTCTTTAAGAACATTAAAAAAATCTACAAATTTACTCTAATTTAATATTAATAACACTGTAATTATTTAATAAATTATTTATTATTTTGGTAATGCATTCAGCTGTTCTAGAGCTAGTTTTTCATACTTTAATATTAATTTTATTTTTTTATTTATTTATTTAGGTTTATGGCTTGGCAGCTAGGCCTTTAAGCCAGATCTTAGATTTTAATGTAGTTTCTTAATTTTCTTATGCCTATGTGTAACACAGCTGAACTGTAGGTTATTAGCTGGTGCCATTCAACGGAGTTATTGTGACAACTCAAAAGGCCACATTTGACTATGCAGTTAACATTTCTCACAAAACACATAATTACGACTCAAAAACTATCAATATCCTACAACTATTGTTCATTTTAGAGTAATTTTAGACATTCCTAGAAAATAAAACTGCACAGCACAACATCTCCTTTCAGTTCCCGCCAAAAACTCCTTAATTTTATTTGTATAATACTAGTCTTAGACCATTAATAGAAAGACATAATCTCGGATTCTCAAAGTGAAGCCGGCTAAAGGATGCCGATCGCGTCACAGTACATTATGAGAACTAAGTATTTTTTATCGGATTAATACAGCTAACGGTGGAATGGTTTCCAGTAGATACAATATTATTAAGTATACACACACAAACGACGTGTACATTATAATTGTAGTATGTAATATAGTTTAGTTATAATCGTAGTAGGATAATGGTTAGCGTAGCGGGTCCCAAACTCAAAGGGCGCGAGTTCGTATCCTGGCCGGAAGGCATGCATGAACAATGACCGTGTGCTAACAACGGTGAAGGAAAACATCGTGATGATACCTGCACATCGAGTAACTGATGTGTCAAACTTGCCAAGCCGCCTTGAACAAGCGTGGCGATCCCCTATAGTAGGACGCTCGAGCCCAGCAGTGGCACGTTTATGGGCTTTACACACACAGGCTTTTAAAAAATGCTCATTTCATTTGACGCTTTTGGTCACGTAGGCTCTGTCTATACTTTTAATACACCAGCAAACAAGTATAAAATCTTCTTAACATATTTAATCCTTACAGAATCAGTAATTAAAAAAAATGGGTATGACATAAGACGAACGGACAGACGATGGCAACGATTTAAAAAGGGATTAATTTCTGCCAAAATCACAATAGGAAATATATAAAGCCAAAAAGTATTACTTTTTCTACTAAAATTTGTATATCAATAAATCAATTGTGACGAAATAACCATAACTTTAGAAAGTATACATTTTTATTAGTTTCCCGCCACAACGTCTTGCAGTTGCAACTCTGCAACGCGGCGGCCATGTTTTCGCGTGACGTCAGCGGGCGGGGCCTATAAAGCCACGCCTACGCCCCCGCCTCGAACAACCAGGCAACGGGTTTTAGCGAACGTAAAGTTTTCGATTAAATCTTTATAATTTACATAATTACTGTATTACGTTACATGGTTAACATAAGACGTGCTCAACTGTTCATACACACGTGTAGATAAAATATATTAAAGTTTTGACAGTTAAAATTTATAAGTACACTAGCGGACCCAGCAGATGTTGTCAATTGCAGCGCCACCTACCGGATCCAATTGAGAACCTAAACAATCGCGAGACCCACTTGAACATTCACAATAAATTTCACCAAAATCTGTCCAGGGGTTTAGGAGTTCATTGACATACATACGAACAGAAGGATTTTCTATATAAAGATAAAGAAATACCAGCATCCATCAGAAAAACTTGTCGTTGGTAGACACGTTTATAAATTATTTAAGAAATTTATTTTAAAGAAATATATATAATTTTATAAATAATTTGTAGCCGTAAATATTTTTACATTATTATTTTTACACACCTTATTCAAAATCAAAATGAATGTATTTATTTCAAAATGAAAACATACAGATTAATACTCATTGAAAGTCATGGGTCTACCAACCACTGCTTCCAAAACAATTTTAGTTACTGGTACAGCAGTATAAGCGGTTTAAAAAAACTAAATGAAGTAAATATATGAAAGATAAGTTGTTGGGGAGAAAATGAAGAAACTACATTAAAATCTAAAATCTGGCTTAAAGGTCTAGCTGCCAAGCCACAAACCTAAAAAAATAAATTAATAATAATATTAATGTATGAAAAACTAGTCCTAGAACGCTGTCGGGATGGTACTGCTTCCAAAACAATTTTAGTTACTGGTACAGCAGTATAAGCGGCTCAGAAAACTCCCCAACAACTTATCTGTCATATATTTGCTTCATAATTATTATGAAGCAAATATATGTATTTTTAATGTACTTTGACCCGACGAACCTAGTGTCTTAACTGCAAACGGGACATATATGCACATACATTAATAAACTCTTTCTAAAGTTCAATATTTGCGTTGTTTATAGGCTTAGATATCGAGCCTTTACCGCCATTTTATCGTAAGCGACATTTGGACATAAGTAATTTTCTTGTTGCAAAAGACGTTTTATCTGTTTATGATTGTGATGTCACGATGTCAGATGATTGTCACGTTTTATTTTATAATAATTAAAACGCGATCAAAATAGGATGAAGATTTTTTTTATTATTGTTATTTTTAAAGAAAATAAGAGGGTAACAGATAGGTTCTTGCCAAACAAAAATCAGTTTCCCTGGCTAGTCTTAAAATAGGTACCGCACTCTTCTGAGAATCCTGGCAGTACGCAGGATAGCATGGCAGTCTCTTATCCGCAACTCCTATTACACGAGGCTCAGGCACTGGAGGTAGTAGATTTCATCGAGAATGGGAGGAGTTTACTCCCAACCAAATTCCTGAAACCGAATCAAGTCGAGCTCAGCGAGTGTTTTACTATGCTCTTCTTAGCCACTTACGGACCTATGGCCATTTGCAACACCAAAGGTGCTACAAATGCGCTGCTGCTCTCTTAAAGGAGACTGGAACCTGGTCACTGATGTCGGAACACAACACAAGGTTGTTATGGCGGCATACTCTAGACCTGGGGTGGTAGCTATCCAGTCGGGCAAATGCCCTACCACCTGGCTGTGGGTTGTTTAGTCGCCTCTTACGACAGGCCGCCCCAACGCAGGAAATTGTATTCTTTCTCCGTTCCTCCACTTGGGTTGTCAGCAACAAAGCCAGGTCATCTACAGGAAGAGATTGGGACATACTCACTAAGTGGCTTTTCTCAAACAATAGTCAGAAATATCGAATTTAATGGTTAAAATTGCATGCTTAAGTTTACAACGGTTTTCTGCATTATATAAAACAAGACTGAAGAATTTTATGTAACAAACAAACATTACATATTTACATTACATATAAAACTACTTAGGCTATTTAAACTACTAAATATTTTAATACAATTTCAAATCACTGCTAACAACCGTTCTTTAAACCCCTACAAAGAGAAATATTTATATAACTAGCTGACCCGGCAAACTTTGTTTTGCCATTTACATTATTTCTAGTAATTTTAAGTAAGTTAAATGATTAAAGTACTAATATCGCTATTAAAAAATAGGGATTGATTGTAGAAGGGTGAAAATTTGAAGTTGTATGTATTTTTAAATGCTAAATCATAATAAAATATAAATAAGAAATTTTGACAAAAAAATAAAAGAAAATATTTAGGCGTTGCTCACCCTTATCATTTAGGGGTATGATAAATAAATGTTGGCCGATTCTCAGACCTACCCGATATGCACACAGAATTTCATACAAATCGGCTCAGCCGTTTCGGAGGAGTTTGGTAACAAACACCGTGACACGAGAATTTTATATATTAGATTAGATTTATATAATAGGTCTTTACCTATATAATTGGAGATTCTATAAACAGCATTTTCAGATTTAATTATCTGTGGATTGGCGCGTAATTCGAAATTCAAATAAATTTTATTTGAAAGATGTGTTAATTTAATTTCAAATACAGTCATTTGTTTTTAGATAGTTTTTTGTTTTTGTGAGATTGTGGTAGTTTTTGGTGCCATGGATAAACTGAAAATTCGTACAATTTTCGAATATGAGTTCCTACGTGGAAACACCGCTGCGCAAACAACACGGAACATTAACGACGTGTACGGGCCTAACACTGCTTGCATAAATACGGTCCATTATTGGTTCAATCGCTTTAAATTTGGAAATTTTGAGTTGAAGAACGAGCCTCGCGGTCGGCCGGTAACCATTGTCGACAACGACGAATTGAAGGCGATAGTGGAAGCGGATCCAACTCAATCTACGGCTGAGCTTGCTGCGGGCCTTGGAGTTAGTGTCAAAACAACATTGAAGCACTTGCGTCAAATCGGAAAGATAAAAAAGCTTGCTAAGTGGGTGCCACACGAACTATGCGACCAACAGCGAGATTTACGCGTCGATGCATGCATAGCACTACTGAATCGCCATAGAAACGAGGGAATTCTTAATCGAATTGTTACCTGCGATAAAAAGTGGATCCTGTACGACAACCGTAAGCGTTCGTCCCAGTGGGTGGATCCGCGTACAGCACCTAATCAGTGCGCTAAAAAAAAGATTACTCATAGGAAGATGATGGTAACTGTCTGGTGGACCAGTGCCGGACTTGTACATCACAGCTTCTTACCGAATGGCACAACGGTGACGGCAGATGTCTATTGTCAAGAATTGCAAACAATAATGGAGAAGCTCGCAATTCAACAACCAAGACTAGTCAATCGCTCTTCCCCATTGGTTCTCCACGACAACGCGCGAGCTCATACTTCACGACAGACCATCGCAGAGCTACAAGAGTTACAGCTGGAAGCTCTCTGTCACCCACCGTACTCACCGGACCATGCCCCAACAGATTTCTACTTTTTTCAAAATTTAGACAATTTTTTAAGTGGGAAAAAATTCAATACCCGAGTGGCAGTACAAAACGCTTTTGCTGACTTCATCGCCTCCCGTCCGGCAGACTTCTACAGTAAACGGATAAACAAACTGCCATCAAAATGGCAAAATTGTGTAGATAATTTGGGCCAATACAAATAAAGTTATAAAAAAATAACCAAAATTTTTATATTTTAAAATTATCATAAAAGTCTCCAATTTCATAAGTAAATACCTAATATTAGATTACACAACTTACCCAGTATGGGAATAATAATTACTTATCCTAAACAGGAATATAAATAACACTGACAAGTTTAGCTTGTATTTAGTAACTAATATATTCATTCAGTCGTTTATTTTGTACCCCTTGAGACGTTCCTTTACCTGTATCAAATTATTGTATGACTTTATGGTATTTATGGGTGGTGAGTTTTTAAATTGATATATTTTATGTATTGTTACATGCCGTCAAAGATAAGCGCACAGCTGCGCAGTCCATTGTCTTCCTCCCGGATTAGGGAATTCTTTGTGTTTTGAATTTGCAATTAAGAAAAACATTGTCTTTTTACTTGTTTTATAACCATCATTAGCGTCGAACTAATCCTTATTGTTATTGTTTTCGAGTTTATGGACGTTCGCAGGTGTGCAAATTAATATTTCTTAGAAACTCAGTGTGCGCGGTCAATCTTTTTTGTACTGTGTAATTAGTATAAGACGATGCCCGAACGGAGGGGCGAGCAGTCAAGCGACGGCTACGAAACGAGTAAGACGTTTGTAGTACTCTCGATTAGCGATATAGACGACGGACTTTGCGCGTATCGAATTGTATTGAATCGTGCAGTGTGAACTGGTTGCATCCAGTTTTATTTGTATTTGTTTTTATACGTGTTTGTACAGTTCTAATAAATTCTATAGTAGTTCCAACGGCATTTTTAATTCGAGTCCTGTAGCTCGTAACAGTATTATTTTATTTTAAGTATGTTTTATACACCTATTATATACCTATATAATTAATAAACAACGATTGTGAATAGTTGTTACAACTATTGTATTGTTTTCACACTTTCAGTTTTTGATTCGGTAGGGTCTAATCTAAATAAAACTGAAAGTCTTAAAACATAATAGTTTCTTATACCTTTTGCAACAAAAAATATAACTTAGGTCCAAATGTCGCTTACGATAAAATGGCGGTAAAGGCTCGATATCATGTATGTAATGTATTTAATTATTTAAACTAGCTTAAGTGTTTAATGTATCAATAACCTCTTTGTCTACACCATCTACATCGCGAGATTAGCAAAGATTTCCCATACTTCAGGTTGCCTGGATAAAAACGCCTATTGTATTACCTACACAGAAAGTAAGTTGTATAGTAATGTGTATTTTTTTGTATCTAATTGTCTATTTTGATTTGCAAGACCTATAGTGGTATCTACATGTCTTTTCTCGACCTGGCTGCCATTGTTTAATATTCGCCTCTTTCTTTCTGAACGCTATCTTAAGGAATTTATGTACTTAATTAGTTTTACAAAAATTTATCAATCATCCCTCAAAATAGGTTTAAAAATAATGAAACCACAATTTAAAGACAAGCGTAACGATCTAGATAACCGTACCCAAAACCCATAAACAGCACATCAAACCACTTAAACTCGTAAAACGGTGTTAAATTAAAGATGACTCAAGACCGGCTAGACCATACTACTACTTATATGGTTTGAATCACAGTGTATAATCAATAACAGCGAGTCCACGTCTATAGTGCGGACGAAAAACTCCACAGCACGTAGATGCCATAGTAAGCATTACATTGTGTTTTTCTATAAAATATAATATGATAAATTTAACACGATTTTTTCATACAGTTTAATTTTAATATGACGTGAATTGAAACAATAAAGTCAAATAGTATTATTTAAAATTAACAGTCTATTTCTAACATTATTTTTTGGTCTTAGTATTACATGGGAATAACAAAAGTTGCTTGTATTAAATATTTTGTATTGATCTTATTTGCAAAGCTAATAATTATTACAAAATAGTAAATAAGTAAAGATCAAAAAGCCTTTGTGTCTATCATTATAGTTGTTTAAAATAAATACGTAATTTATATAATATCAAATTCAAATAAATTTCCACTGAAGAACACTTTTTGAAGGTCATACATATAAGTCAAAATTTAATTTTACTTCCTATTCTATGTATACCGCTTCGCAATGTGTTATTGCTGTTAAGGAGAAGAAGCGGCAAGAAACCCCTCAATGCATGCTCCTTAAGACAAAGACACAGTAAGAGGAAAGAAGAATATTATTATTGTTATCATAATAACGAGATATACTAAAAGTCTGTACTGCAATATATCTCCATAAATTCCTTACACGTTTGGCAAGATTAAAACGTTATACGGACGATTATACAACAAACTGGAGAGAGCTGCTATGTAAATTGAGTTTTTTTTTTTTTTTTTGTGGAAACTTGATTGATATATGTATTAATTTTGTGTTTTATATTTAAGAATATTAATTATTGTATGTTTCCCAAACAAATAAATAAATAAATATTCTTCAATAGTGTAATATCCCTTTTTAAGCAAGATACTTTTTAATTTGGTTTTAAATTTAGTGAAAGGCAGATCTAACATTTCCTTCGGAATCTTATTGAAGAAGCGTATACCAACTGCCAAGAAAAAGGACAATACTTTTTGTAATCTAAAAGATGGCAATATTAGTCTATTACAATGCCTGGTGTTGAATTTGTGAACATCCTTTTACTGTTTATAGGCTGTATCAGACAGTGGAAGTCGCCTCTGCGACTTAGGTCTAGAAAAATAATACTGCTCTGCAATTTTAAAACATAGCAAGTGCTTGACAAGATAATTTACCACACATTATTACAAAGATATGTCTGGAACTTCAACAACAGGCGTTTTTGACAAGCGCAATATTTCAGCAAATACCTAGCAAGAATTGTTTTTCTAGGCATTGACAATTGAATTCATTGGAATTCACAAACAGAGGGCCTTGAGCGGTCGGCTATGGAGAATCGCTTGTTAAAATTCATACGTGTCTAGATATTTTATACTGGTAGTTGTAAGACGTAGCATGAAGTTCCACTTTATGTTGACACTTGTCATACGAGGGGTACGGGCAACAGGGAATGTCACAATTTTTTTTCTATACTCTATTGAAAGCAAAGCTTTGTTTATGGTAGTTTATTTCCTAATCACTAATTTTTATATAAAATTATTTGTCCACAAGAGAACTTAAATATGAAGACTGGATGTGTCTGATGCCTTTTTGTACCAGAGAAGCACAGGTATTTTACGTACCATTAGAAAATGATTCCAAAACTAAAGATGCTGCTGATGACTGAATTGTACATTACTTGTTTTCTGTTCTTCCAAGATTGTTTTATTTAATTTTTGTTAAATTTTAATATTTTTAATCACTAAAAAGTCCATCATAACTACACAGTTAATTAATTAAATAAACATTTAATTCGTTTTAAGTAAAAGTTACTGCATACGCCGACCTCAATAAAAAATATATACTTCTAAACTTATAATTGCGTTTTTCTCAAAATCTATTCATTAAGACATCCCTGTTCTTTACTTGTACCCTTCATATTCATTATATAAACCTGCGAAAACGACATTTTTAGGTCATGTGTTCTCATTTCACAGCTGAATCACGATACTGTATGATACTGTAACCTGGCCACTAATGCCGAAACACAACTCAAGCTTATTATGGTGGCATATAACCTTCCACCTGGCTGTGGGTATTTTTGTCGCCTCTTCCTCTCGCCGAAGGAAATTTTATTTTTACTCTGTTCCTGCACGGATGAATAAGACCTGTATTGTATATCCTAACATTCAATAATAACTAATTCGAAAGTACTTAGCAATGCACTTACTTCACAAACCATTTGCTTGGACTAGATAACGTTATGAAACTACTATTAACAATTTATATACTGTATTCAAAACCATTAGAAAATCCCAATCGATCCATCAAAATAATTTTATGGCCGTTTTCGGTCCTTTTGAAGGTCTAGGCGCCATTTAATTGATAGTTTCGGGATCTTATTAAAATAATCACGGACCCCCCGGGCGTTGGGTAAATATAAATATTGTGTTAGAAGCAGGCTGTAAAAATTAGTCTTATGCTCTGGATAGGGCTGGCGAGTTTAAAATTGGGATAATTTTTTCACTTCCGTGTATAAATATAAAAAATATCCTACATTCCTTTCATCTTGACGGCCTCTGTGGTTAAGCGGGTTAAGCCTTTGCCGGCTTACCTCACTGCAACGCAGAGGCTCCGGGTTCGGAAAAGTTCGGAAACGTATTTTCTCCGTTATTTACTATGGTCTGGGTGTCTGGGATCGGCCCCAGAATGGTCCGTTGTATATTACCCATAACACAAGCGTAACTTGCTTAATTTGGGGATATACAGTGTGTGTGTGTTGTCTGCCGATTTTTTTAATCTTTATTTTTATATATCTGTTTTGGTAATACCTATATATTAAATTTAAAAGTCTGATCCGATTTCTGTGTGTTTATTTCGTGATTTCATACGTTTTACATGATTTTAGATTTTATATAGAGATATTAAGTATTTAGTATTAGACGTATGTAAGACGAGTGACATGTGTGATTTATAATAATATTATGTAATAATGAAATGAGGTTGTAATGAATGAAAAAGTTCTGTTAATCGAAGACATTGTCAAAAAGTCAAATTTACATTATTTATGTAACCTACCGGCCCTAAACTAGGCGAAGCCTATATTTTGAAGACCAATGTTGATGTTGTGTGTGTGTCTGTTTGTTTGTACGCATTTTCGTATCACACTATTTAGACAGTGATTTTAGCACATTTTCAGTATCGTCGTAAGTTAGACTGCTTAGCCATGCCGGAATCAATTTTTAGCCTCCTTGAAGGACTTATTTTTGATGTCGCAGAATTTAACTACCACGTTATAGACCTGTATACTAACGAAGAGTTCAGTATGGTGGGCAAACCAGCTTTTCATCGAGATACCCGGCAGTTGGCAAACTCTTCGGGCTATCAACTTGATGTAGTCGTCTGATTTTAATACTGACTTATGTGTTGCCAATGACGTGTTCAAAATAAAAAGCTGCCAAAGCGTGTTCAAAATTATATATTTATACTAGCTGATGCCCGTAACTTCGTCCGCGTGGTGCGGTTTTTTAACTATCCCACGGGAACTCTTTAATTTTTCGGGATCAAAAGTATCCTATATATTGATTGACCAGGGTTATAAGTTACCACCATATAAAATTTCATTTAAATCGGTCCAATCGTTTCAGAGATTAGCCGGTACAAACAGACAGACAAACAGAGAAACAAAAAATCTAAATTAGTTCTATTTCACTTTTTACACCCCCCTGATTCGGATTTTAGCATTTTTTTTCATTGTACAGAAATTCGATCTCTACAGTTTTATTATATGTATGTATTGATTATAAGGAATTAAATTCCTTGTTATAAATTTTTTATGGATAAAAAAGAAAATATTGTGTTTTCAAGGTGAAAATGATTATATTTATTTAAATTATGTTCTCCCTCCGGCTGTAATTGTGGCGAATTTTTTAATTCTTTTTTATTTTTTATATATTTTTTTATTTGCATTTTTTGTTTTGTCATTCTAGTGTCTTTTTTTCAACTAAAAACTTTACTTATTTTCTACGCGTTTAGTACTTTTCGTTTACATCTTCTTATGTTCTATGCTAATTACAACTTTATTGAATGTATGTGTAACATATATATAAGGCCGTTTGGCGGGTTCGATACATCGGTATGAGAGTTTTATAGCGATGTTTTCCTACCCTATCAGCATGTGGGAATTGTTACAATATGCATTACTAGAAAACTACCTAATTGATATATACATTCTGGTCAGGATTCGAACCCTCGCCCTTTGAGTTTGGAACATAAGTACACTAACCACGAAGCTACTGACAGGTCGTTCATAGATTAAAATGACCGGTTCATTTGTATAATATATAATTTTGTACTTGCAACACAATTTATATTGTAGGAGCTGTTAACAATTTGTGTACAACTAGCCGTGCCCGCGACTTCGTTTGCGTAGATTTTTTTTCACGGAACCCTAGAACAAAACAAAGTATCCTAAGTTACTCCTTATAAGATCTATCTGCCAATGAAAGTCCCATCAAAATCTGTCAAGCTATTTCAGAAATTAGCCGGAACAAACAGACATATACATAGATTTTTTTTTAAATATAAGTACTGTATATAATTTCACATGCATTTAATGAAAAGCTCTTGTGTTGTCATTACAAACAGATACTTCAATTCTATTTATTTGTATAGATATGATACCTGATTTAGGATTTAAACATATTTTTCATGACGACTTTATCTTTCTGCCTATATTTTTGATAGTTGTCAAATACAATTTACATCATATTTGGCCAGTTAATAAAAAACTTCTCCACACTACCTCGAGATGCATTTACCTTTATATTGTTGCTTAATTTCAAACTGCAATTAAAGCTAAAAGGTAATTTTAGCATAGCAAATTCAAAAATAGTTAATGAAATTTCAAAAGTGGAAAGTGCAGCCCCTATTAACCATCGTCGGCGCCTTTGATGTAGCGGCATGTTTACACTAAGCTAACTGAGAAACAAGTCATTTCGGCGTCTGTGCTCGCCGCCGCTTTGATCTCGCCGCCCCGGACGCTTTTTGCCTGCCACGCTGAGTTATTGCCGACGTGCTGGTGCCACGGCTGGTTAGGCTGTAGTAAATCAATTTCAAAGGCATAATTGGACTGCTAGAGGGCGTGGTGGCCTGTGGTAGTGCTCTCAATGTGCAAAGTCACGATACGTAAGTTGGTGAAAAGAAAAAGTCATGCTTGAAACGCAGTTCATACTTGTTACGAAATGTTGTCTGATAAAACCAGTGGCCAATGATATACCTTCATGCCTTTGGACTTAATACTACAACAGAAGATACTAGCAGACAACTTAAATGTATTATTAATAAGCAACTAGCACAACTGGGCACCTTACCCATAGAAGACGGTGATCTGGGCTCAGTATTCTACTCATAGTCTTGAGGGACTATTGGTAGAATACGATAAAAATAAGTTTTCTTTTATTGTAAATGATTATATGTAATTTTATAATTGTAAATTATGTAAATATACTATATAAGCAACTCGTTTCACTAAAGCAAATTTTAACAACGCATATATTTTCGCCTACAATACTTCCATATTTATTATCTGAATATACATACATAATATCACGCCTGTTTGTCATGAAGGTAGGCAGAGACTATGGATCTCCAGTTGTGATGATCCTGACAAACAACTCTCGCTTCATATATTTTCATTAACCTCATCATGCATGCACGTTTATTTGAGATGCTTGCCTGACCTTTCTTTAACACTTCTGCTATGTAATCATGGTGTGTACGTCTCGGTCTACCTGCAGTAACTCTACCATTCACAATGCTGAGATACACTTGTTTTGTGATTCTATTTTTATCTATTACCTCTACGTGTCTAAACCATCTTAACATTCCATTTTCAACTCTTGTTATTACATCTTCTTTCAATCCACAACTTTCCCTTATCACACTGTTCCTTATCATATCATTCAAGTTTATAGCACATATACTTCTCAAAGCTTTCATTTCAACTGCGTTTATCCTACTTTCATTCTTCTTCTACCATACCCAACTTTCACTGCCATACATCAGTCTACTACACTCCTTAATGGACAGCCAAGAGTGCCTTTACAGACACTTTCTGTCTGTTCACTTCGTTTCTTCAGTATCTAAATATATTGAGCTCATTTTACGATTGTCTCCAAAGTTTAATTTATAGTATGCCCGATATGCTTCAAAAGTATATTCAATGAGAAAAAATACATGAATTTAATTTATGAATAGTCTAAGTAGGTATATATAATAAGTTTAGTCCTATATGTTTTTTGCACACTCTACATTGCCAGATTAGTTTTAATTTACCTAGGAGAGATCGCGTAAAGCAATAAGGCCCATTTTTTCCCAAAATACCATAGTAAATTATAAGTTTAGGTTAATTAAGCCTTGCAAGATAAATTCGTACAAGTTTCTTTAAGCTAACAATTTTGTGATTTTGCATGCTTGTTCAGTCCTGATGAGAATACATAAAGATGGAAATAAAAAATAAATATATGAACGAACATAAAAAAATGTAGCTAAAAATATTACACACCTAGCTAGCTTTTATCTATACATACAAATTAATAAAATTGATACTTCTACATAATGTAAAATTAACAGCTTTTTACTAACTGCATATGAACGTATATACAGTACCTACTTATAACAAAGATATATTTTTTGTCTGTGACCTAGACTACTTTTAAAATTAGCGTTCTGAGAAAACAATATCCACGAGGACAAAGTCGCACGCAACAACTAGTAATATATAAAATTACACAGAATAACAAAATGATGGTTTTTATGTACTGTAAAGTTTTTTCCCTTTTCAAAGTATTTAAATAATAGTTATTTTTAACATATTTTTTTATTTACTAATTTTGCTATCAAAAAGTTTATCTATCAGAATATTATTGAACGCCACAAACGTTTGTAAAGCAACTATATTGAAAAAGCTATTTAATTTTTCTCTCAATATTAAATGAAAATGTAGAATATTGCCCGACGAATACGAACTTGTGTTACTGTTTCTAGATCAACCATGACTGTGTTGAGTTATTGACAACGTGTTTCGCTTCAGACGAGTGACAGGCGTTGCGTTTCGCCAAATTTCCACCAGCCGACATCCTGTCGGTGCACTGTACTATGAATACAGCTATCGATACCAATCAGACGTGACCCATACTCACTGGATCTAGTAACATACGTATGCTAAAAGTTCTCGGATTGTAGTGAAAAGAGAGTACCTTGGGTAATAAAAAGATATATTTATATCTTTTACTACTTTTACTATTTGATTTAAAAAAAAATGCGAAGTTGGTAAGCAGGCAGATGGTCCATGTAATGAAAAGCAATTACCGGCGCATATAGACAATTGCAATACGTGAGATAGGTGGGACGAATTACAGAAGATGGTATAGGCTAATAGTATAGGAAAGATGGGGGGGTTTGTTGAATGGGGCATCAGAACTCTCACTCATGGTATGAAACACGATTAGCTCAAGAATAATTGTTTCACGCCAATATTCTGTGAGAGCATGATATCACACCGATCGAGCTGGCCCTGAGAGCTGTAATCAATCAAGCTCATGATTCCAACATGGCTCTACCACGTTACAATAAAGTTACAAGATTATAAGTAAATGTAACAGGGATCGGTCCTTATAGCCAGTTTCTGTTTTGCCAGGTGGCAGGGCATTTGCCCGACTGGATGGCTACCACCCCTGGACTAAAGTATGTCGCCATAACAACCTCCAGTTGTGTTCCGCCATTAGTGACCACGTTCCAGTCTCCCTTAAGAGAGCAGCAGCGCATTTGTAGCACCTTTGGTATTGCAAATGTCCATAGGCGATGGTAACCGCTTTCCATCAAGTGGGCCGTCTGCCTGTCTGCTGAACTCCTGTAATAAAAAAATTAAAAAAAGCGTGATATTAGACGAAGTGTCGAACAACATCAGAGATGCGCATGAGCAACCTCCATGGTTGCTAATGTGATGAATGTAGAAAAAGGTAGAAGATTCTGGAAGGAAAAGACATGGACGGATACATTTTAGAAAGGGATAGACGATGAACGAAAATTCTAGAATAGAAAGCTCAGGAAGGAAAAGACAGAGATAGATAGATGTTAGAAAGGGATAGAGTATAAATGAAAGTTCTGGAATAGAAGGTTCGAGAAGGATAAGACAGAGATAGATAGATGTTTAGAAAGGGACACATAGTATATAAAAGAATAACGAAAAGAAGATCGAAATTATGGGTTCCAAAAGATTCTTCCGGGCTTCTTCTTATATAAGCAGAGTAAGGCGCGCCTACCGGGCAGTTGAGTTCAGTTCAAGACAGCGAAGCGAATACGATTTTCACGACTGTTCTACTTATTTTTGTCCACGGTTATTTACCTGAGCCGTCCTGAAAGTGCGAACTGTACTCCTTGCAACCAGAATTCAACAATTTCTAAGCAAACTATTGCCATTCAACAATAGAAGTGTGTGCTGCATTGTTAATGCAATCCCAGAGGGTGGTCGTAGGAGGTGCAATTAAAATTCCTCCGAAGTCACAGCAGTGACGGCACCGCGGCGATTGCAGGCCGCGTTTCAATTAGCCGCGTTTTCACGCCGCGGCGCGAGTATCGTTCAAGCGGAGCTGCGTGGCTTTGTGGCGCCGACAGGGTTGGCACATGCCCTGATTTTGAAAGCAATATAATTCTTTTCTTAATCCTACCTATATAATATTAAGTAACTATGTCGTACTGAAGGTGCTTTCAAAATTATAAAAACTAGCAATCGCGACTGTGCTCGCAACCTAGTTCGCGCGATTTTAAACGTGGCAGATAGAATTCTACTTCTAACAGAGTACAATTCAATTGGACAAGACGACCAATTTTCAAGGTATCGTTTTCAAAGAGAGAATTTGAAATTTTCAAATGGCCGAAATGCGCGGACTATTAAAATTTTGACATATGTCAAAACGCGCGAAAATTTTAAAAGTACCCACTAAAATCAATTAAGAAATTGTTACTATTTATTAAGTTGACTGGTCTTCATAGACCACGATCAACGTCACCCATAGACGTTTTTTTAATATTTGATTTTAACCTCTTTCAAAGTTAAGAAAGAGGGAACTATGGATCTGGGATACTGCTATTGCTACTACTGCTGATTCTATATAATAAAATTTCTTTCTGTCTAATACATTGCTTATAAGTTATAAGATCTAATTTTCTGTACTAGCATCTTTATCTCTTTTTTATGGTTTTTATTTGTTTATTGAAACGCAGGTCGACTACATCCAATTTCTTATTCTTACATTTAACAACTTATTCTATCTAAATATCTATTACTACACATTTATTTATTGCATAAAATGCTATTATGTTGACGCTATTAAAATATATACGATTATATATCTATAGTGTCAATTATATACTGTGTTATTTATTATTATTGTTACAACTTGAGTTCTGACAAAAACAAACTGCATATCTATAGAAACACTTTATTACCTATCAGCATTTGAACTAATTGTAATTCTTTTATGATTGTCTTCTTTTGTTTATTTTATTTTATGACCGTTTGCAGGCATAATTAGGCGGATGTGCGGATTACGATTTGCCGGGCAGACATATTTGCATTTGTGCAATATAAAACAATGGCCCGGTTGAGGAAGAGTTAGTCTAGCGATAGCCACAAGCAAAGTGTGTACATTCGGTAATCTGTTTAGTGAAGGACTTTGCGTGTGTTATTGAATCGTGCATTACGTTTAGACTGGTTGTGTTCAGTCTTATTTGTACCTGTGTTATACGCGTTTGTATAGTTGTAATAAATTCTATAATAATTCCAACGGCATTTTAATTGGAGTCCTGCAACTCGTAACACTATTAATTATATTACTAGTCTTTAATTTACGTTGATTCGGCCCATTGATGTTTGCAACGACAGGGGCAAAACCAACGTGTTGCTAGTGTAAGGGATGGGATAATTCGAGATATACTTGGAGACACGACTAAGTGGAGGAGTGAGGTAGAACGCGCCTCCATTTAAAGTGAAAATCTTTTGTCGATCCTATTATATCTCCTTACAGGTCTAGGCCTAACTATTACTGTTGGGAATTTGTATGAATTTTAATTTTTCAAATGGGCCTTCGGGACCATTTCCTAAACTATACGAAATAGAGCTACTTTTGCTCTTGTGTATGTATAATGGAAATCATTTGAGGCCACAGCTGTTCGGATAGAACCTGATCTACTGTTTATTCCTAAATCTTGTACGAGCTACATAGCCTCTTATTGCATTAGTTCAGCAGACAGCCAGACGGCCCACCTGATGGAAAACGGTCATCATTGCCTATGGACATTTGTAACACCAAAGGTGCTACCAATGTGTTGCTGCTCTCTGAAGGAGACTGGAATCTGACCATTAATACGGCAATATAGCTCAAGATTCAACGGGCAAAAGCCTATCACCAGTCTGTGGGTTGTTTTGTCGCCTCTTACGACATTTTTTTCGTTCATGCACGGAGAAATGTTATTTTAAATATGGATATTTGCAATAGCTGGTGTTTATTATAAATTCATTTGTGTTCTTTTTGAACTTGCCAACCCTAGATATCAAGTGGCAGATGCCTAAAAGGATTCGACGGGTCAGCACATTCAGCAGCTCACCGAAAAAGAAACTCTCTTTGATGCCGTATCGTGTTGCATACAACTAATTGCCCGCGTCTTTGATCTCGGGCGATCTGTTCATGGTTTGATGGGTAACAACACTGATTTGTTTTGAGATATTCCATTACGGCGTGTTATTGGTAGTGATTTAAGAGTACGGCCAGTGTTTTAGATATTTAAAATTAGGTTCAATACGTTGTCGGCTCATTTAAATTATGTGGCCATAATTATGTTAATGTTTACGAAACCTACTTCAGCCGACTTCGAGAGCAGAAAATAGAAATATTTGTTAACCTTTTTTAAAATTTATTACCAAATATACTTCAAATTCATTCATTCATCATTCATCATTTCATCATTCAATTCATATATAAAAAATATATTCGACTGTGGTACAGTGGCAACCATATGGATTTATCGGTGCTGCAGAAAGTCATGTAAAATATATTAAATTGTGATACACAGTGACATTTACCCGTGCAGGAACGGAGAAAGAATACAACTTCCTGCGTTGGGGCGGCCTGTCGTAAGAGGCGACAAAACAACCCACAACCAGGTGGTAGGGCATTTGCTCGACTGGATGGCTACCGCCCCTGGTCTAGAGTATGCCGCCATAAAAACCTTGAGTTGTGTTGTGTTGCAAATGTCCATAGGCGATGGTACCGCTTTCCATCAGGTCGAACGTCTTTCTGTGTGCTGATCTCAAGCTATAAAAAAAATCACTTCGAGAGGAGATAATATGAGAAATGTTTTAAGTTTTTTTTTACTTATTTCCCAATATGCTTACATTCATGTATAAAAAAACATATTCGACTGTGGCACAGAAACCACATGGATGTATTCGTGTCGTGTTGAATACACGTTATGTTACATTTTGAAAATAAAATTACACAATATCAATGTCATATCAAAAAACACGAGCAGAGGCAAGGAATTGTTATCATCATTCAAGTGTTTACTTCTGAGTAATTATTAGTAGTAAGAAGTGATTATGTGAAAACTTAACCCTCTGCTATTCTAACGGCGACACGAATAATACACTTCATCGCCGTGTGTGCAACGCGCAGGGGAATAGAGGCGTGATGGCAGACGTCGTTGACGGTGTCCATATTGTGAATTTTCAGGGCAAACGCGGATGACTAAGACTTTTTTATATTTTAATGCATAACTTTAGATGTTTTTTAAGTTTGATGAAACATTTTAACATCATAAAATAGTTTAATAGAGTCAAAATACGTGATATGTGAAATACCAAATTATCTTCTATGGAAAAACGCAACATAGCAGGGGAAAGTTCATGGGTTATTATAAAATATAATAATAATATATAATAATAGCAGCCCATAAATGTCCCACTGCTGGGCTCGGGCCTCCCACTACAGGGGAACGGACAGTATACCCCGCCACGCTAGTCCAAGGCGGCTTGGCAGGTTTGACACATCGGTTATCTCGATGTGCAGGTTGCATCACGATGTTTTCTTTCACCGTTATTAGCACATGGTAATTGTAAGCAATATGTACATTAGGTCTGAAAACTGCCTAAGCAGTGCATGCGTTCCGGCCAGGATTGAACCCGCGCCCTTTGACTTTGGGATGCGTGCGCTAGCCATTACGCTACCACGACTTCAAAACTTCACTATAAAATATAGCATTAGAATATTAAGTAACTTTATTCCGGAATTACTAAAAATACTACTTATAAAATTTGATGATATAATAATTTGGAGGGAACTTCCTAGCGAGGTTTGCCTCTTCGCTACGATATAAGATTATTTAAGAAGGACGTTATAAAATCTGTTAGAGGCTGGAACGCGTTGGCAAGGCCTCCTGTGTTGCAAACGTCCATAGGCGACGGTAACCACCTTCCATCAGGTAGGCCATCTGTCTAGTTGCCTACACGAGTCAATAAAAAAATAACATTAATAAAAATATCGAACGCCATGCGAACCAACAAAGTTACATACATACTGTTACGCCTGTTTCCCATTGGGGTAGGCAGAGACAATGGATCTCCACCTGCTACGATCCTGACAAACACTTTTCGCGTCATCAACTTCCATTAATCTTTTCATACATACACGCTTATTTAAACTACTTTTTGTCTGACCTTTCTTCAAAATATCTTCAATTTGATCATGGTGAGTACGTCTCGGTCTACCGGCACCGATTCTACCAGTCACATTGCTGTCATATACTTGTTTTGTGAGTCTGCTTTAATTCTTTCTCTCTACACGCTCAAACCACCTTAACATTCCCTTTTCAACTCTTGTCATTACATATTCTTCAAACCAACAAAGTTGCACTGACAAAAACTGCAAAAACTGTAATTGAATAAATGCGTCGTAATTAAAAATACAGTTATAATTTAATCAATTCTACGAAACTGTCCAATAAACATTACTGCAATGTATAAAACCTTTGCAATAACAATTTATTATTGCGGGTATTTGTAAATTGCATTTAATTTACAACTTTAAATAATACACTTACTTGACAATTATCAACCGTAAAACGATTGTGCTAAGAGTCGATTGATAGTGGTATTAGTGTTGTACCTCACATGTACGAAACAGTCGAAAATGAATTGACATGACAATGTCATTTTAATTAGCAGCTTCAAGATAACTGTCATGCTTGAGCAAAGGAAGATTCACATTAAAGGGTAAAAATCTAAATTATATTTCCAGATTTTTCAGTTTTTTTTGACATTGTAAAATTTTAATATTGCATGCCTAATGGATAAAATGTATTGATACTATTACATAACATACATATTATATACTATACCATATACTGTGCATACATTTTTAGGAAAAATATTCTATTCTATTCTGTTCTATTAGTTAGTTATTTAGTTTAGTCTGAAAATATAAAAATTAATACATTTAACAATTGCTATAAATCTTATAAGTAGGAGAGACTAAATTTCAGTCAAGACGCTTTTATATTTGTAGTTCTATCCGCGCAGGAACAGAGGCCTGTTGTTGTAAGAAGCGACAAAATAACCCGCAGCCAGGTGGTAGGATATTTACCCGTCTGGATGGATAGAGTATGCCGCCATAAAAACCTTGAGTTGTGTTCCGACCATAATGGCCAGGGTCCAGTTTCTCTTTAGAGAGCAGCAGCACATTTGTAGCACCTTTGGTGTTGAAATGTCCATAGGCGATGGTAACCACTTTCCATCAGGTGAGCCGTCCGCCTGTCTGCTGAACTCATGCATTAAAAACGAAAAATAGTATATAGTTGTCCTAATAATTAATAAATCTAAAATACCCTATCAAGCTTTGTAAAAAATATAAAATAAATCTAGGACTATTTATTATAGATTATTCTTGTATAATTACAGACTTTGACATGTAGAATTTTAGTCTGTCTATCCGAAAGTTTAAAATCTGGGACTAAAACAAGAATTTAAATTTATTTTACGTTTCATGTTTATAAGATATGAAAATTCCAAGTCTCACCCGAAAGTAGCAAACACTACTAGTGTTTATAAAAACCCAAATAAAATTTAAAAATACTTGGTGTAAATCGTCCTTTTATTGTCATTTTGTCATCCAGCCAAGACAGTTGGTAATTTGTTGTGCAGAATGTCATGTCATTACGAGAGGTTTTTTCCAACACTACACATTCCTTGTTAATTACTCGATTGTTTGAAACGTAAATGGATAACGTTATGGCATTTTGTATCTTTAATGCAACCGTTAAGATTTAATTGAATTCTGCATTTGATGACTAGCGGCCTTATTCCCAAAGTACTCCATTACTTTGTTGGAACAACATAAGCATATGATACATTTGTACAGTTTGTACTCTTGCTCAGTAGTTGGTGCTTTCTTGTAATAGGGTGAAGATACACCTTGTTGCTTTTAGGGACTCTTGTAGTAGTCGTAGTTGAACCGGCAACTACAGAAATCAGCAATTTCTGTAGTTGCCGGTTCAAGTTAGTGGTGGTTGAAATGCAACTTGGTAGCAACTCGATAATAAAATATTTGTCCACGGGTTGTCTGGAAGAGATCGCTTCTTAGCGATAAGACCGCCCATTGTGCACATTTAGAATATTTTTAGGCTATAAGGTTTTCTGTAATGGTGTACAATAAAGTATTATCTATCTATTTATATTTGTGAGCGTTACACTTGTATATAGGATTATCATTCTATTAATAGTCTTCTTCCTTGTTTTATGTTATGGTACACCTTTGCACTATATCCATAAATTTACACTCTTTATTGTACTTATGAATGTTTGAACAAAAACACATTATAATTCGCCAAATATAAAATTCAGTTTTTAAAATTTGATGGAATTATTTTTGATCAAAGGGTGGCCTTATCGCTTAAAGAGAACTCTTCCAAGCAATCCCCTAAACTGGCCTAAACTAAGGAAAATATTAAAACACGACAGTGGCGTTGAAGACAATAAATAATATGAAACATTCAAAACAAAGAAGTAAATAATAGACTTTATATACTATACAAACATATAATCAAAATAAGCAGCACTATAAAGCACGATACTGATTTAGCTTGTCTGATGTTGGGTGGCAGAGAGTTCCATATACAGAAAGCCTGTACTGTGAAGGAGTTATCAACGAAGGAAGAAGTGTGTAGAGGTATAATTAAGGAGATATTATTACTAGAACGTAAATAACGGGAATGAGTAAACGTTGGAAATCAAAAAGTTCCTTTAAATAAGGAGGAGTACGAGGATTAAAAAGGACATTGTACAAAAGAGAGAGTTTATATATCTACAATACATTACTCTTACAATTTGGGCCACCTGCATATCTGTAAACAAAGCACATTTATTACCCATCGGTGTTTGAGCTAATAACATTGAAACGCTTTTATGACCGTCTTCTTTTGTTCACTTTGTGTTTAAAATTTGTGATTGAAAAAACAGCCCATTGTGTATTGTAATCTTTATGGTAGTCATTACCCAGATGTGATTCTGAGAAATTCAGTCCACGCGGCCGAGCAGATATATTGTATTTGTACAGTATAAAAGAATGCCCCAAAGGAGGGGTGAGGCAGTCAAGCGATAACCACAAGCCAGGCCAGACGTGTGTACATTCGGTAATCTATTTGGTGACGGGCTTTGCGCGTGTTATTAAATCGTGCATATATCGTAATAATTCCAACGGAATTTTAATTCGAGTCCTGTAACTCGTAACAATACTAATATACAATACAAAAGAAGAAAGATGAATGAATGAATGAATGAAACTATGTTCTTAAAACTAGGCACAGTAAATGTTGAACAAAGGGCGGCCTTATCGCTTTGTATTTTTGTATGTTTGTAACGAATAAACTCATAAACTACTGGACCGATTTCAAAAATTCTTTCACCGTTTGAATGCTATATTATCCCTAATTAATATAGGTTATATAAAAATTTGCGATCCCTATTAAAACTTCAATTTAAACAAAATACTTGGTGCTGGAATCGGATTCTAGATTTTTAATGTTTTCAGGGCAGAACAACGTCTGCAGAGACCGCTAGTGTATACATAAACTTAAAGTTTAACAATTCACATAATAATTAATACTGAATAATTGTTATGTGGCTCTACGTCGTAATGCCTTTTACGATATAACAGTACATTTAATAAGAACGTCTTAATAAGTTACCTGTCGTAAAAGTTGAATTTCAATAGATTCTTTATTTCGAAGTGCCATTTATGGTAAAGCAGCTGTGGCAAGTCAAACAGAATTCCAACAAACAAGAAACATGAAATTATATTTTAGCGAACTAAAAATAAATATCCTGTAATTATAAAGAAGGCATAGGTTAATTGCAATGATGTTATTTTTTGCTTGTTCTTGTTTTGTGCTATTTTTTTATTGCAGGAGTTCAGCAGATAGGCAGACGGCCCAGTTGATGGAAAGTGGTTACCGTCGCCTATGGACATTTGCAACACCAAAGGTGCTACAAATGCGCTGCTGCTCTCTTAAAGGTGACTGGAACCTGGTCACTGATGCCGGAACACAACACTAGGTTGTTATGGCGGCATACTCTACACCAGGGGTGGTCGCCATCCAGTCGAGCAAATACCCTACCACCTGGCTGTGGGTTGTTTAGTCGCCTCTTACGACAGGCCGCCCCAACGCAGGAAATTGTATTCTTTCTCCGTTCCTGCACGTATAATTCATTTAGGTCGCAATGACTTGTGAGTTTGCCTAATAGACAGTACCTAAGTACGGTTTCTATATCTTATGCGGATATGAGACTGTACAAATCTGTCTTTTAATCATTATATTAATACGTGAAGTAAAAACTTTGTACCCCTTTTTACGAAAATTGCGCGTACGGAGGAGTATGAAATTTCGCACACTTATAATTTATATAGAGAAGAGTGGAGAATGCTAATATTTATTTTAAATTATGCATAAAAATACATTAAATCACTAAAAAAATACACACACTACCGTGTATTTGACACACACACGCATATACTCTTTTGTTTATTGTTAAAGTCAAATGAACAGTGTAGCCTTGGCGAAATCTGTGATTATAGAAGTATAGTCTTTGACAACAGAACCTTAATAATGTTCAAACTTATAATTTAAATTAATTATGGTCGAACGGCCACTGGGCGACCACTAGTTTGAATAAATGTACCAATGTGATATTAATATAAACTTGAACCATTCATTGCTATTGAATACCGTCAAGTCGTTACAATTTCTTATTTCTCAACACTAATCGGCAGACAAACTCACACAGTGTGTATCTCTATATTAAGGAAGTTACGCTTGTATTATGGGTCACATCCAGACCATAGTAACAACGGAAAATTTGTTTCCGAAATTTAATCAATCAAGAATCGAACCCGGAATCTCTGTGTTGCTGTGAGGTACATCGGCAAAGACTTACCTCGTTGTACCACGGAGGCCGTCGTTACAGTACTGGTTTTCAACCATGATGAATCATGGTTGATTCAATAACATTGAAAGATATATTAGACGGTTCGTGTATATCTTTCAATTTTATTGAATACCGTCGTGTCCTTTGAATTAGGCAAGCTTGAAGAAGAAAATAACATGCGTCATCATCTGATGCGCTAACCGAAGACGAGCACACGCGTCAGGGCAGACGTCGTTGACGGTTGTGTCCGTTATTAATTTTCAGAACCAACTCAGATGAAATTACGAGCGGCTGCTAGTAATTTAATACAGAAAAACATTGCAAATATGCAATTATAAATTAATTTGTTCTCATCTATTGCAAATGTTCTCCTTTTTTGGATCTCGTTGATTAAGAATTTTAATTGAATTTGTGTCAACTGGTATTAATTAAAATTGCATTATATGGTAAAACCTAGTTTAGCTTCGTTTTAAGACATGTGTTATTAAGTGGCCTACTAATTGCAGGAACGTATTAACGATTAAATACGTTACAAAGTAATGAGCAAATTATAAAAGCGCAAATTACATAAGGGTGTATTACTCCAGATCTTATTTTAGCCGTCAACCTGAGCCTGGATTCTTGCATATGTGCACCACACAGCTGCGTCTGTGGGACAGATGTAGTCGATCCAAGAAACCACGGTCTTTCCTGCCGCCGTGGTGCCGGCAGATGGCCACGCCACGCCGCCTTCAATGACGTCTTACGGAGGCTTACCACCCTTACCTTGCCGTCTCTTTTAGAGCCGAACGGTATTGCACGTGACGATGGTAGGCATCCTGACGAAATTACTAATTCCCCGGCGATGTGGCAAACCTTTGGTATGGGATGCGACCTGCGTGTAAACGTCGGTCGCATCTCGTTTACCAAACACGTCTAGATCAGCCGGTTTGGTGGCGGAAACAGCTGAATCACTCAAGCGACGCAAATATGCAGCCCTTGGTGAAAGTTATGTTTGTGCAGTTTGCTGTTAAGCCTCTACAAAGATATTTCGAAACTGTACTTATTGACTCTTTGGGAGATCAGAGGGCTGGTTCCTACTACGGATCAGTATGGCGATCCAGCGAGGTAACATAGCCAGCCGTCTAGGAACCTTACCCATTGACTTCGATAACCTAGGCTTAGTATTCTACTTATAGTCTCAAGGGTAAGGTAAAATACAATATAGTTAAGTTTCCATCACTATACTAGTTTATAGTTCCAGATCTATTCTTCCTTGAGACTGCACTGTGCCAATATACGCCTGTGAATTACCAGAAATAAAATTTCAACAATGTATATTGTACATTAAATTAATATGACACCAAAGTGGCTTTATCGGGTTCGACATATCTCTTGATATGCAGGTTCATCATGATGTTTTCTTTCAGAGTAAGCATGCGGCAATTGTACCAATGTGCACATTATGTAAAAAAATGAGTACGTGAGTACACGACACCGTCGCCTCGCTACCGCTCCCTCGCAAAACTGTAGTAGTGTATATTGTAGACTTGGCGCAACACGCCACTTTCGTTATCGAGCGGTCGTCAGTTGTGCGGCGGTGGTATAGTAGGGCAGAAAACCTATTCGCACCTGCGTCATTTGATACTCGAGTGCTTTAATCACTAAGCTATCACGTCTTATTACATTGAATTAAATAAATATCCTGTAATTGCGTTAGTAAGCTCATTGTTGCGGACAGAGAGTACCCTCCTGACCCGACCGCCGGAGCACACATTCTCTCTGCGCCCCGCATACCGCCGACGCCCATAGCTCACACAGTTAGCAGCTAGGCGTCGGACGAAACATGCGATATAAGAAGCGGCCTTGGATGCGCTTCTTCTCCTCCAGCTATAACACGTTGCAAAGCGGTAGTAAAGATAGACTAGGATCGGCTCCGCCGGCGGAGTCCATAACGATTCCCCATTATATAAACACTTCAGCCTCTTGGCTTAGCTCATTCAGCCTTTTACGGCTTAATCCTATAGACTCAATCCCCCTGCAGCGGTCGAGCCAAGATTGAACCTCATAGGAGGTGCCCCCTCGGGCGCGCTGATTCCGGACTGAACGCCTCCGGTCCCACGGAGTTGGGAGGCCTCAAAGTCCGGTATCGCTGAAACAGCCATCTGCGGCTATTCAGCTGGTATCTGCTCAAAAAAAACCGAAGCTATGCACACATACATATTGCACAAGCACTTGCACTTAATGGCACTACTCTCTCTCTGCCATTCAGCATTACATTCTCTATTAATCGTTTTAGTTTTTTTTATTAATTACAAATATCACAATAATAATTCATACACTCCACATCGAGTTTTATTTGGAAGAAGCTACTGCCATTAATACTCATAATTCCTTTTAGCGCTTCATGTATGACGTAACCCCTTTCCAGTTTACAGCACGTCGACAAACGCGTTTCGCGTTGGATAGTGCGATAAAATTATAATCGTGATTTATCGTCGTGTCGGAGCGTGCACCTGCATTATTCATCCGACTCGTAGCGATGTCACGCAAAAGATTTACTCGACGCAACCGGATAGTGTTGTGCAGTACGTGAAAGTGAATTACGAGAGGTGAGTGGACAATCAAATCGACTAAGATACTTTTGTCATGTGACAGTTCGCCTACTTTTTGTACTAGCGCAGCAAGTTAATGGGTCTAAATACATAATCGCGTTGCGGTCCGGTGACGCAACGCAACGCACCGCTGAGCGTTGTGTCGCGACGCCTCACCGCAAAGCGTGATACTGTCGTAGAATGCAGTGACTATTTTTCTATAATTCGTGAACTTTTCTGGACGTGGCGCTATCATGGAACGCAATAAACTTATTGCTCTTTTGTTACTACGAAGGCATTACACCAAAATAAATAGAAGACAGAGAAGATACCGGATACATCCATATAATAAATTGTCATTAGTTTCCCACAACAAAAGATTCAACTAATCTATTACCCCTGATAACTTAATTGTTTTACTGCTACTGTTTTGACGCGTGTTGTTTCCAAGCATCCTATAGATAAACTAACCTTTAGGTGTTGTTGTTACTCTACTGTGACATCGCAACGCTGAAATGCGAGGCGCATTGCACAACGCACACCTCTGCGTTATGGCAGATGGCGCCACCGATTTCGGCGGTGCGGTACCACAACGCGGTTATGTGTTAAGCATTGAGAGATAAATAATATTAAAAGGCCCAGAAATGAAAGGCAGCACTCGATTTACACAGAACACTCACAGAACTTATCGTCCTCACACTTGACTGTCACATAATTAAACTGAATTGTGTGCGCCACTCCCGCCAGGTTTTATACTATAAGATAGAAAGACAAGTTTGTGAAGGTGAAATGTCGCTCACATCATTATTTAAGTAAACAGTTCTCATAATTTAATTTTATCAACGGAAGTGACGAGGAAACTGGTTGACCGGAAGTACCGCACACATCAGTACTTCATTAATTAAATTATTTACATTAATTATAAATATCATACGATCATTAATATTAATTACATTTTAACAACAATAAATCATAGACGAAATTACGAAGTGTTTAATTGACGTTTATCAGTAGTTAAAGAAGTTCTTACAATATGTATGTACACAAGGGTGACGCAAAAAAACCGTCAATTTTTATTTAAGTCTCGAGTGAAAAAATGTTAGTTTTTGATGTTTTAAGAATTCCCTCCAAAGGACAGCTCAAAAAATTTTTAAGAGGTCGCTCCAAATTTTTTATGATTTCGAAAATTACCAAAATCCTATTTTTTCTTATTCAAATTTTTTTCCTCGTTACTTTAAATTTTTTCGAGCGAGTAATGCAACACTAAATTTTTAAATAATATGAGCGACCTTTTAAAATTCAAATTTTGAACTGAAACTTTCAGAAACTTATTATTTTTTGGTCCATAAAATTATACCGTATCGAGGGAAAAAATTGATTAAAAAAATTGTTTTTGGCGATTTTTGAAATCTTAAAAAATTTGGAGCGAACTCTTAAAATTTTTTTGTGAGCTGTCATTTGGATAGTTCTTAAAACTTAGACTTATTATTGTACACCCATACACTAATGTGTCTAATCGTTAACGCATTATTTATTAACGCTATAGGTAAGTAGCGTTCTAACATTATCCCTGGTGTAGCAGGGATTAACACATGTCATCTCCCGCATTATGAAAAAGTATTGACGCATTTAATATACCCGACTGTAATGCACTTGACATCACTAGTCTTACATGATTTCTACCTGACATTTTCGCACGTTGTTTTTACATCGCTATAACGATGGTTGCGATGGCGTCTGTACGCGGTAACATGCCTTCGATGATTTGTAGATAGGGACTTCTTTGGAAGTGCATTACATGAAGCTGTTAAACTATGTTCGACAATCACTACATTCTATTTCATTGGAGACATGATTGGATTGAGGTTTCTCTCTAGGAATGTTGTCACGAAAAGGCAGTATATGTACATGTATTTTTTTTACATTTGACTCTAAGTATATCAAGAAGTGAAAAGTAATTTGTTTTAAGTGAAATTTTTAAATGTGCCACGTCGTCGCCTGCCATTCGCAGTCCACTGCTGGACGTAGGCCTCCCCAAACCGGCGCCACTTATCCCTGTCCTCTGACTTCCTCAAATGTGCCACGAGAAGAGTGTAAAGTTGCAAATGACACAAAAAACGCATCATCAATATGTACCATGTTTGAAAAAGAAAAATATCAAGTATTTATTAATTAATTATCCAGGTTCTTTATATTTTCTTAAATTGTGACATTAGAATAAAACACGAGCCTATCATATTAAGTCTTTCATAAAATGTCGCTTGTAACATATAGCCTTTCACCCGTAGATTAAAAGTATCTTAAGTGTTGATCCGAGCTAGCTGTGTGTGGAGTTTCATCTAATTCCGTTCAGTAGTTTTGATGTGATTTTTTAGCAGACGGACATAAATCTTAAAAATTATATTTTCGAAATCTACAGGTCCAAGTAAGTCCTCCCTAGTTTTTTTCTTATTTTTAAATTCATTGTAAAAACCTGACCACTCTATCACCTGTTATAAAATTAATTCAGGACTAGCAATGTGTTGGTAAAGCTCCTGGTGTTGCAAACCTCCATAGGCAACGTTGATCACTTTCCATCAGGTGAGCCGTTTGCCTGTTTGACAGCTTATGACAATAAAAAACTACATTTTTTATTGCATGGGTTCAGCAAACAGGCAGACGGCTCACCTGATGGAAAGTGGTGATTATCTCCTATTGACATATGCATCAACATACATCAAAGGTGCTATCAATGTGCTGCCATTCTCTAAAAGGAGAGTGGAACCTGTCCACTAATGCCTGAACTCAACTCAAGGTTCTTATGGCGGCATACTCTAATCCAGGATTAGTAGTTATCCAGACAGGCAAATACCCTACCACCTGGCTGTGGGTTGTTTTGCCGCCTTTTGCGATAGGCCACCTGGCCCCAAGAAATTGTACTTCTTCTGTATCTTTCGTTATGTTTTATATTCTAGACTAGCTGTGCCCGCGACTTCGTCCGACAGTAATTATTTTTCGCGGTACCCTATAAAAAATAGTCTAAGTTACTCCTTATAACATCAACTATCTGCCAGTGAAAGCCTCATCAAAATCGGTCCAGCTGTTTCAGAGTTTAGCCGGAAGATCCAGACAGACAAAAAATTACAAATTAATTTTTTGATATAAATACCGTATATACTTTCATATGCATTTAGGGCAAAGCTGTTATTTTGGAATCACAAACAGACACTTCAATTTTATTTATCTGTATAGCTTAATTATCTTTGTTAACTCCTTTGTGAAACAATCTTGAATCTTTTCAAGTCACGAGTGAATAGGTATGATACCGCCATGTAACCTTCTTTCAGCCTATACGATCTTTTCTTCACAATATTTCAATTCTTCCTTCAAATCTGACAGTGCGTTCCCCTTTCGCACGCATGTCAGTCATTCGTTGTCATGTCATCCTATAAAATAAATTAAAATCGCTCCACTTTGTATATAAAATAACGTAACATAAAATATATCACGCCCGCAACATACTATAAATGTTTATAATTTATAATTAACCTGTGCAGATATACAATATATAAAACACATAAAATGAAAAGCTGTAAACCATATTGTTACGAGTTACAGGACTCTAATTAAAATGCCGTTGGAATTATTACAGAGTTTATTAGAACTATACAAACACGTATAACACAGGTACAAATATAACCGAACACAATAAATCCAAACGTAATGCAGAAGGTCGTAATTCAATAAAACGTGCAAAGTCCCCCACTTATTAGATTCCCGATTGTAGTACACACATCTTGCTTCGCTCGTGGTTATCGCTCGACTGCTTGCTCCCCCCTCGATCGGGTCATTGCTTTATATTGCACAAATGTAATATGTCTGCCCGGCAGCGTGGACCGAATTTCCTAGAATCGTAATCCACCCACCTGGCTAATTATGCCTGCAAGCGGCCATAAACGAGTACAATAGGCTGTTCTCCACAATAACCAATAAATAACTAAACAAAAGAAGACAATCATTAAAGGATTACAATTAGTTCAAATGCCGACGGGTAATAAAATGTGTTTTTATAGATATGCAGGTGTATTTTGTTTTCGTCGGAACTTAAGTTGTAACAATATTATAACAAATAAACTGAAGTGAAGTGTACTGAGGAGCAGAGGAACAGCAGCATTTAATGCCCATTAACCAGGTACGTGCGTGCTCAATCTCACATTCCGACCTAAATTGCCCAACACTTTCTTTTCTACAAACTTGACATAGTCCATTGTTATCACAAAATCCAGCGCCATTGCAACAAGGTATCTTCAAATGTGCTCCATCCTAGACTGCTTCATCACTCAACATCAGGTGAGACAGTGGTCAAACGCAAACCTATATTTCCACAAAAAAACTATTCACACTTCTAAACAAGAACAGAACTTTCCTCCATGTAGGAACGTCTGGATGGCTACCACCCTGGTCTACAGTATGCCGCCATAACAACTTTGAGTCGTGTTCCAGCATCAGTGGCCAGGTTCCAGTTTCTCTTTCAAGGCCGACAGTACATTGGCAGCACCTCTGGTATTGCTAATGTCCATAGGCGACGGTAACCACTTTCCATCACAGTTGGGCCGTCAGCCTGTCCGCTGTGCTTCAGTAATGAAAAAAAAATAGAACATGAAACGTATCATTTTATATAAAACCTATATTACTGTATTACACGAAAAAAACAATATTCGATTTGAATTCTTATAATACCAAAAAAACTGCCCTGATACCTACCCAAAAAGACAAGCAAGGTCGCAATATTTATTCAATATACAGACACAACTTATGCAGCTGTGACCTGGACACTGAAATGTAGAAATTATACACGAAAAAGAGCTGCAAACAACTGCATATACTTTAAATATGGCTGCCATTTATCAACATCCAAGACATTGATTTCGGCGACATGAATGTTTCAATGATTTTTTCGGTAAGTGCCGCCGTCGTTGTATAATATTACCATCAATAAAGCTACAAGGTTTTGTCTGTGCACTCGGTAAGCGTGTTCCGGGATTTTGGGGTTTTTATTTTGTAATGTTATTATAAAAATCAGCCAAGTGGGTGCGGATTACGCGTATAGGGTTCCTTAAGAAAACGTAATTAAGATGATGTTGAAAATTTACTACTTACTATTCTACTCTTAATTTAAATAGCTTAGTAATAAATGAACACTAATTAATCTGCTAGTTACGTAAGCGAGTCTTCTTATTTTTGAAATTACAACATTTAATTTTGACAATTTTCTTATGCATTCAAACATTCTATACGACACTGGAAGGGACTAACACCTAATGAATATGCTCGGCCTAGTTTAGTTGTATATACACGCGAGGCCTTTTCCAGTGACGAAAAGTGCTGTTTTCATCCCTGTGATTAGTCAATTCCAAACGTACTTTCAAAATATGAGAAATGAAAAATAATTATCCACTTCATAGTTTAAAAGGTAGAAATCCAGCATGTAACAGATACACTCTACATTAGTATAAGCTTAGTATTAAAATTAGAATAAATTAACATAACAAGTTATTCGTAAGCTACACCACAACACAAATATCATTGAATAAATATCACAGACAATAACAAAAATAACCAATAAGCGTGTATAAATTCTAAAACATTTCTAAATTAAGTTGTGAGGGCTGTTTTACAACTTCCTATTTTTACAAAATAAAAACATGTATATATCCTTATATATTTACTCACATAACAAGGTATGAAAGGACATTTTTTATGGTTTTTCATGATTTGAATTGACATGAGATATCCTAGACAAGGCCATATATGTTTACTTTAACGTTGTTATTCCTCTAGAGAGCGACGGCACCTAGTTCACTTCAACATCGCCTTTGACGTTGCAAATGTCCAACGGCGATGGTGGCCGCTTTCCATCAGGTGAGCCGGCTGCCCATCTGTCGAACTCATCGGATCCTACAGACGTTGTCTTGACCTGAAAAACTTCATCGAAATCGATCGAACGGTTTAGGGAGACTTTTGTGACATACACACGTAAAAGAATTACACATGTAACGGTTTTCAATTCACCGACTTATGATATAAGGTTGGGGAAAAAGTCTTTTCGCATATAGTATGTATGAACTTGTAATAAGATCTCTTTGGCTATACCATTTGTATCTGGCTGATCTTGGTATCATTAAAAAGTTTTAATTTTAAAGAAGACAATTCCAAATTCAAATTAGGAAAATGTGTGATTTTTATTTGTTTTTCTTATTGTTAAAATGAGTGAATCTAATGAAGAAATTCGATACATTTTAAAATTTTACTACAAAAAAGGTAAAATTGCAACACAAGTCGCGAAAAAAATTTGTGATGTTTATGGACCTAATGCAGTATCTGTGAGAGTAGCGCAAATTTGGTTTAAGCGTTTTCAATCCGGAAATTTTGATATCAAAAATGCACGTCGCTCTGGTCGCTCTGTTACGAAAAAAATTGATGCCATTTTTGAAAAAGTATAGCAAGATCGGCATATTAGTAGTTACGAAGTAGCTGGAGAACTGGGAATTGAACACAAAACGGTTTTGGCGCATTTGAAAAAAGCTGGGTACACAAAAAAGCTCGATATTTGGGTGCCTTATGAGCTCACTGAAAGAAACCTAATGAACCGTGTACTCATTTGTGATTCTTTATTACGACGTAATGAAACCGAACCATTTTTGAAGAAGCTGATAACTGGTGATGAAACGTGGATCACGTACAACAAGAACGTGCGAAAAAGATCGTGGTCAAAGGCCGGTCAGGCTTCATAGACTGTGGCGAAACCCGGGTTAACTCGCAACAAGGTGATGTTGTGTGTATGGTGGGATTGGAAGGGCATTATTCTTTATGAGCTGTAACCGCCACGCAGAACCATCGATTCTGAACTGTACTGCGAGCAACTGATGAGATTAAAGCAAAAAATTGAGAGAAAGCGGCCGGAATTAATCAACAGAAGGGGTGTGGTTTTTCACCATGATAACGCTAGACCTCACACATCTTTAGCCACTCAGCAAAAATTAGGAGAGTTTGGCTGGGAGGTGTTAATGCATTCGCTGTATAGTCCTGACCTTGCACCTTCAGATTTTCACCTGTTTCGGTCTCTGCAGAATTCCTTAGGCAGTGCCAGGTCAACATCACGAGAGGACTGCCAAAACCACTTGTCGCAGTTTTTTAATCAGAAGCCCCAAAATTTTTATAGCAATGGGATCCCGTCCCTACCTACAAGATGGCAAAAAGACACCTACATACTTTAGTCAAATAGAAATAAACTTTATAAAAAAACCTTTTGAATTTTTAAATAAAATGCGAAGAAACGTTTTCCCCAACCTAATATTTTGTCAAAGATCTCCAAAATGTCCAAACGTTAAAAATCCATAGAATCAATAGAATATTCCATGAGTTGTACCCGCCATTAATCAGAGGTTTTTCGAAGCGATCACGCGTAGTTATTTGCTATTATTGTAAACTATAGCAATCCCTGCGGGGTCGTTCGCGTAATCTACGAAATAACATTTAGTAAAATTTATCTTATATTCTGCTATACTTTATTGTTTGGTGAAGCAAGTGAATAAGGAGGCTGTCCACCTGATGGAATGTGGTGTGGAATCGCCAAAGAGAAGTAAGTCTGGAAGAACTTCTATGAAGCTCCTAAATTACTACATGAAGTCGGCAAGGAAAACCTTGGCAATAAGTTTATTTATTTTATTTTTATTGCATTAATTCAGCAGACAGGCAGACGACCCATCTGGTGGAAAGCGATTACCGTCGCCTATAGACATTTGCAACACCAAATGCGCTGCTGCTCTATAAAGGGAGACTGGAACCTGGCCACTGATTCCGAAACACACTTTACACCTTTTATCCCAGCTTTCCTATCCCATGCCCTCTACACCAGCTTGAAGGCTGACAACGCATCGTCTAGTAGCCACTTTCCATCAGTTAGGCTGTCTTCCTCTGGCAACTTTACAGTAAAAAATTCGAGAGTTATAAAATTTGTATGGGACTATTTCGAAGCTTTACTGAATCGAACGCAAAAAGAATCATCAAAATCGGAAATTCGAAACAAAGAAATTATGGCTGAACATACATAAAATAAATATGTCTGTGTGTGCAGTTCATACGCAGTAAAAGTGAAACAAAGTGAGACAAGAAGTGGGAGGAACCCTAAACTTAGAGACGTCACATTTCATTTATTATCTCATTATAATATGTTTAAGTTTTAAAACACGAAATTTAAAGTATTAACGGAAAACTACAAAGCATTTCCGACTCTACCTCTATGAGCGGTATTCTATCTCATTCTCTCGCAAGCTTAGTCCTATAGACTTATGTGTTTACCCCTTTTTAGTGTCGCTTCTTTGTTTGATAGAGTTTCAAATCACAACGATTCTTAAGAAGTTTTACTTAAATATTTAGACGAAAAATTATATCCGTGCAGGAACGGAGAAAGAATACGATTTCCTACGGCCGGGCGGCCTGTCGTAAGAGAAAACAAGAACACACTACAGCCAGGTGATAGGGTATTTGCCCACCTGGATGGCTACCATCCCTGTTCTAGAGTATGCCGCCATAACAACCTTGAGTTGTGTTCCGGTTAGTTGCCAGGTTTGAATCCACCTTTAGAGAGCGGCAGCACATTGGTAGCACCTTTGTTGTTGCAAATGTCCATAGGCGATGTTAACCGCTTTCCATCAGGTGGGCCGTCTGTCTGTGTGCTGAACTCATGCAATAAAATAAATAAAGGAACATCGTCCTTTTCTGTATATTGACGTAAATTTATTTTACGCTTTAAAAAAGCTTACTTATCGATAGGTACTTTAGAGCTATTGAGTTGTAGATTCCTAAATGCGTCTGGTACCAAAATACATTCATGACAGTGACATCACGTAATGCAACGTCTGGGTGATTTGTCAAGTGACAAAATGTTTATTTCATGAACCAAATTTGATTTTCTAAGTGTCTACATTCAAATGCATTTGTTTTATTTTAGTTTTTGTCGTGTTCAAGGATTTTAAGTCGGCATAGAAAAGTTATTACCAGACAAATATGTTGTCGTCGTATGATATACATATATGTTTACTTACTTCTTTATCTGTCTGTTAAAATATATATGCGGACACATGTTACAATAAATTAGAATATTATTACATACTAACTGTGATTGCGATTTCGTCTGCGTGGTGTTTTTTTTTTCGCGGAACCCTAAAAAAGGTAGCCTAACTTATTCCTTATATCATCAGCTATCTGCCAGGGGTGGTACCATTAAAATATGTCCGTTTTAGAGATTAGCCGGAACAAACAGACAGGCTCACAAGAATATTAAAAATTGATTTTTTGATATAAGTGCTGTATATAATTACATATACATTTAGTAAAAAGCTGTTATTTTGACATTACAAATAGACACTTAAATTTTATTTATTTGTATAGATATATAAAGATAAGATTTAGAAAGTTTTCGGAGCTATTGTTATATATACTTTTTGCTAGGCATGTGTGATTTAGGAATCGCACGTTAGAAATAATACTAGAGTATTATTTATCATGCCAGATGAAATGAGCATGATGAAGAGCAAGATGTGAAGCAATAAGACGTTAAAGGTAATCCATCTTAGTCACTGGTCAACGTCCCCTTCAGAGGCACGCTCGTGATTAATGGTCTACCCTGTCCAGTAATTAGCGCCACAATTAGCAACACGGCTTTCCAACTCTTTTGTCGTTGAAAAACTTTGATCAGGGAACTACTTTTAGTCTCTTTAACATTCAGAAAAAATTGTCAGGCATTTGACATTTATAAAATTCATAAAAAAAATATTGTATGAGTTCAACAAAGAGGCGGAAGGTACACTTTATAGAAAGCGGGTACCATCGCCTATGAACATTTGTAAGACCAAAGGGCTACCAATTGGAGGAAACAACAAAAATGATTCCTGTAAACATAAACTTGACTTTATCAATATCATCAAATACCCTGGTGTCCTTTTAGTTCTATGTTTTCAACCAACTTGCATTAATTTCCTTGATCTGTCTAATATTAGCAATAGACCCAGAAGTTTTTAAGGACTATGTTTAGGACATAAATAGACAGACGTGACAAATTTAAAAGGATTCAGTTTGTGTTATTTGACATAGGATATTTGCCCCACTGAATGACTGCCACCACTGGTCTAAAGTATGCTGCCATAACAACTTTGAGCTGTGTTTCGGCATGAGTTCCAGTAGCACCTATAGAGTTGTAAATGTTCATAGGTGACATTAACAATTTTCCATCACAGTTGGGCTGTCAGCCTGTCTGCTGTACATCAGCAATAAAAAGAGAAATGCAGAAAGAGACTAAAGATAAAGAAGAATATTAATTACTTTATATTTTCGTAATAAATAACCTGCTTTATCAATAAGTCATGTTAGTAAACTGTATTGTGGGTGTTATGATTTACTTATCAATACATATATAATTACTTAACCTCATTGATTGACTGATATATTTCCCAACGAACAGCGCAAACTACCGGGGCTAGTTCGTGAAAAATTGTAACCAGGTTCTTTCTATACTGTAGGTGCTCGCTAAGAAAAGATTTTTTGAAAATGAAATCCCTAGGTGGTGACAATAGCACGAAATTTTATATACTTACTTTTACTTAGAAATAAATATACAGGTGTATCGGCGTTTTTTTGGTAATTCAACCGCTAAGGGGGTGAAAAAGGGTATGGAAGTTTATATGAAAATCCGTCATTTTTTTATATTGAAGAAGTTAGCGTTTGACTGTCATTGCGCCTAATGTCAGAAATGCAGTCTAAGTTGGAGCACGTTTACATAGACACCTGTTCACGCCAGACTTAAAGGCAGCTAGATTGTATGTTTCAGAAAAAACCAGACGACGGCAAAGAGTTTCACTCTTCGGCGGTATGTATGTTTTTTTTTTTATTAGCTACTCTACGGACTCGAGTTCCGTACCTTTTTTTACAACTTAATTTCTATTAAAGTTTTTAGGTTTGTCTATTTTGTTATTGTGTGTGACATTAATTTAGTGATTTTTATGTTGTAGTGTACCTTAAAAATGACTTATAATATTATTTTTTTCTTGTTTTTAATACTGAACTTATACTAATGTAGAGTGTACCTGTTACATACTGCGCTACGTATGTTAAAAGTGGAAACAGCGTGTCGTCTGCTTTGTTGCTATTGCGAAATTGTATATACCTTGGTAAGAAATCTTTGCCTTCGAGTAAGAAATGAATTTACGCGCATATCGGCGTTATTGCAAATTCAGCCCCTAAGGGAGAAAAATTTGTAGAAAGTTTATTTGAAAGTATGAGTGTTTATAATCTACCGCGAGCTGTGGTAAGCCGCGAGCAACAACTAGTGTTATATATAAAGGAAATCTTGACAGTAAAGTATTGCCAATATTTACTTTCCGTAAGACCGAAGTAATAGCCTTCAGCGCTCGTAAATCTGGACCAACCGGTGTAGTTATGCAAACTAGTAGGCAATTTACATTTCCCCCGCAACCGATAGTGTTGACGCGGCCGGTGTCCGTCTGTCACTCACACTTGACATCTTAATTGCGGTTACTTTGCTTATGTTAAATACAACATAGACTTTATCTGTTCATTAATCGATGTTGTATGTTATGTTTTATAGATAATCCAATACAATAAAATAAAACTACTTATTTGTATTGTATTCTAGCCATAGTCCCTCAAGATTATAAGTAGAATACTGAGCCTAGTTCACGGTCTTCTATGGGTAAGGTACCCAGAAGGCTAGCTACCTTTTCTCACTGTTTTATATAATGTGAGAATATTGTAACTGTAGGTCAAACACTTACTTGTTTGCTTGTTTGTAGATAATTAAGATATGTTTTATTTACTTATCTTCTGTGGTTTTGTAATATATCAATTTCACTTACTTTAACATTAGCTGATAGGTGCCCACTTCGTTGGGAGTCATTAAAAAATACACATGCTTCCACGCACAGACGCACGCATATCAAGGTTTAATTATGCTTTGTAATCTTTAATTAATTCATAAACGCAGAAAGTAGTCGCAATGCCTCGCACGAGGATGTGCGAAATACTTGCTTAGAATGTTATTGCTGTTACATATTTGACAGGCGTTCCCGATCCCACTTCACCGTGGGTCATTAAAAATTTAACGATATTATTAATTACATTCAAATAAAATAGCCTATGGCTATTTGGGAATAATGTAACTTTCCACTGGTGAAAGAATTTTCAAAATCAGTTCAGTAGTACCGGAGATTACCCCGAACATCCAAACTCACAAACTTTACTTCTTTATATTAGTATAGGTATAGTAAAATTGATGCAATTGACTTGATGGTTATAATTTAGTATGAAATATATTATTTTTAGAGGAAAGCATACCATTGATGGCACCCCAGTACTTATAGTGATTGTAACTAAATTATTTTGTTCAAAACGTTTAAAAATCTTAATTATTAACATATTTTTTATTTTGATGTCACGTAATGATGATAATAAAATTATTACTGTATGGGTATATTTTTTTAAAATATCTATACTAATACTAAGTCATGGTATCGTAATGGCTAGCGCACTTGTCCTAGACTCAAAGCGCGTGGGTTCGATCCTGGCCGGAACGCATGCACCACTTAGACAGTTTTCCGACCTACCGTGCATATTGTTACAATTACCGCGTGCTAACAACGGTGAAGGAAAACATCGTGATACAACCTGCACATCGAGATAACCGATGTGTCAAACCTGCCAAGCCGCCCTGGAGAAGCGTGGCGGGTATACTGTCCGTTCCCCTACAGTGGGAAGCCTGAGTCCAGCAGTGGGACAGTTATGGGCTGTTATTATTATTATATCTTTACTAATATTATAAAGAGGTAAAGTTTGGATGTTCGGGGTAATCTCCGGTACTACTGAACCGATTTTTAAAATTATTTTACCAATGTAAAGCTACATTATTCCTAAGTGATATAGGCTATATTTGATTGTCATTAATATATTTTTTTAAATTATCACCCCTGGTGAAGTAGGCACGGGAATGTAAGTCAAATATGTAACAGAAATAACGTTCTACACAAGAATTGCTTACATCTTCGTACGAGGCATTGCGAGTGCTTTCCGCGTGTATGAATTAATTAAAGTCAAAAAAATTTAATTAAACATTGATTTGGGTACGTGCATGTTTGCGTGCGTGCTTTTGTACTTTTTAATGCCGCCCAGCGAAGTGGGCACGGGCAGCTAGTTCTACATAAATTGACTGCGTGTCATTCATTTTTTATTCGTGCAGGAATGGAGAAAGAATACAATTTCCTGTGGCCCGGCGGCCTATCGTTAGAGACGATAAAACAACCCACAGCCAGGCCCATCTGGGTGACTACCATCTCTGGTCTAGAGTATGCCGCCATAACAACCTTGAGTTGTGTTCCGGCATTAGTGGCCAGGTCTCCAGTCCAGTCTGCCTATAGAGAGCGGTAGCACATAGTTAGGACCTTTGATGTTGCAAATCTCTATAGATAGTAACCGCTTTCCATCAGGTGAGTCTTCTGCCTGTCTACCGAACTCATGCAATAAAAAAAATCATTGGGTGGGGTGTCAACAATGGCATAGTTTACCCTAAATAAATTTAAGCTGGCACTGATATTTCATACCACCGTCTTATCTTTCTGATCGGAACGTTAAGTTGCGGTTAAATTTAACAATTCCTTAAAAGTATTTCAACTACGGCAAACAATTCAAAGTCAAACAAAGTAAAAGATTGCGATGTTAACAAGTTTATTTTTCAAGTGAGTTTCACACGCGATTCTGACCGGTTAATGTTTTAAAGTATACTTAAACTAACCTGGTAGTTACTTGATAGCTTATAATGTAGCATGCTATACCTACTTGAACGTGTGTCATTTTGAATTTTCGAAGTGAAATTTCTTTAGAATCGTTGTGATTTGAAACTCGATGAAACCAATAAGCGAGACTAAAAAGAGATAAACACCCAAATCAATAGGATAAGCCTGCGAGAGAATGAGATACGAGTTTTACATTGTGCAGCACAGATTGGAGAGCCAATAAGACCAATGATTAAACATAGGTCCGTTTGGACCGAAATAAAACTGATAATAATATTTTTTTCGACTAATACAGTGAAAAATTGAAAGTGATACTTAAGAAGTTCTTTTTTCTTTATTATTTATTGTACAAAACAGTTACATACAAAATTATAGGATGATGACCAAAGGCAACCTTAACCCTAAAAGAGTTTTCTTCCAGCAAACCTATGAGTCTAGCGAGAAGGGACGAAGCAAAAAGCAGGATTGTGTACACTAAGATATTGTTACACGCCGTCAAAGATAAGCCGCACAGCCTATTGTAAGCGCAGTTTATTGTCTTCCCGGATTAGGGAATCCTTTGTGTTTTGAATTTGTAACATGTTATTTTTTTCTACTTGTTTTATAACCATCATTAGCGTCGAACTAATCCCTATTGTTATTTTTTTCGACTTTGTGGCCGTTCGCAGATGTGCAAATTACTGTTTCCCAGAAACTCAGTGTGCCCGGCCAATTTCTTTGTACTGTGTAGCGAGTATAAGACATTGCCCGAAAGGAGGGGCGGGCGCAGTCAAGCGACGACTACGAAGCGAGTAAGACGTTTTCTAGTACTCTCGATTAGCGATATAAACGACGGACTTTGCGCGTTCGAATTGTATTGAATCGTGCAGTGTGAACTGGTTGCATTCAGTTTTATTTGTATTTGATTTTATACGTGTTTGTACAGTTCTAATAAATTCTATAATAGTTCCAACGGCATTTTAAATTCGAGTCCTGTAGTTCGTAACAATATTTTCCGATTTAACTATGTAACATATAATATAAACAGAGTAATAATAAATTATATACAAGATACACTTTAGCGGCATATATACATATATAATCTAAAATATAAACATATAAAGATAATTTGAAGATTCACATCTACTGTGTGTGAACAGCACACACACAATTTTTTTAAGTAACCGAAAAAGCAACTTTATAAAGAGATAAACACATAAATCTATAAGATTAAGCCTGTGACAGAATGAGATACTGGTTTTACATTGTGCAACACAGACTAGAGAGTCATTAAGACCAATGATTTAACATAGGTCCAATTTAGACCGAAATAAGAATAAGACTGATAATAATATGTGAGATCTCTGAAGTTTCACTTCTACTGCTTGTGAACTGCACACACGCACAATTTTTTTAATGAGTTTTGTACTTGGTAGAGCCATGCCAGAATTACTATGATGAGTATAGCTCGATCGGTATGATACCACGTTCTTACAGAATAGCGGCGTGAAACGTTTAGAGTGAGTAGAGTAAGAGTTCCGCTGGTCCACTTCCCCGCCCCTCTTTTTTATCCAGGGGAAATCGGATTGAGGACCATCAGCCGTTCATGGAGGAAAATCATGGCCGGTGTGTGGGATTCGCTAGGTCGGGGTGGCAGGAGTGCAGTGCGCCACGGCCCGGCTAGGAATACCCACTAAAACCCCTCTTTTCTTCGCCTCATGTCAGTGCAATGGGCACATGGCCTTTTTTTGTTAACGCTGGGGCAGTGTGTTTGCGTGTATACCCTCGGTCCCGGGGAGGTCACCGAGGGGTACACAGAAGCTTCTGATGACAGAAGGAGTTGCAAGCACCGATCGTCAGACTATCCACTAAACTTTCCAGCGTCCCCCCGGACGCGATGCCTCGATGCAAGCCGACAAGACAAGGTGTCACCAGGGCACACCACGGCATTGGGTGTGGCTATACCCCTCCTATTTCCCCCTCCTATACAATCTTCCCTATCCGATCCCCCTATTCTAACCCCATATCGCATCCGTACTATCCCATTTCTCCTGTCTGATCCCTCTATCTCTCTTCATCCCATCATATAGGATGGCAACGCGTTGGCTGCGCCTATTGGTGTTGCAAACGCCTATAGGTGACGGTGACCACTTTCCATGAGCTGCGACATTGGCGGTTTCGCTAGCTTTGTAATAAATAAAAAAACAATGAGAAGTGAATCTTTCATTTTATGAATGTTTTTCATTGAAATCATCAAATATATTTGAGACAAACTTACAGACAAAGTGATAGATATTTTTTTTTAAATCTTCGTTTATTATTAGATACCTTATAACATTTTATTAATTGGTACAGATTTCATAACAAACACTCGTTACTTTTTAGGTTAATTATAATTATAAGCTGTCTGAGTGCTGCAATTAGAAATAAACTTATTTAAATTTGACTTTTCTTCACCATCAATACTGTTGATGTTACAATATACTAGCTTGTGCCCGCGGCCTCTGTTTTGTTAATATAGATTTCGGCAATCAATTCTGTTTGTTTTCTATCCCTCGGGAACCGCAAACATTTTTCTTGACGAAAAGTACTCTATGCCACCCAGAACAAACAAGTCGTTACAAACATGACGTTGCCATGACGACGCGACGTGTTTTTTATTTTTATTTTCAATCCAACAGGAACATTACTTTTTTCTGGACTAAAGATATCTTACGTCCTTTTCTATATCTCTTAAGACGTATATTTTAAATGTTATGATCATCGGTTGAGTTGTTAAGGTGTGAAAACGTAGCAAACAAACTCACAAACAAATTTATAATACTAGTTAGGATACATGAAATACCAGATTTTTTATATCAGCGTCAAAAAGAAGTCAAAAGTTTGTTAATAATACTGAAAAGTTAGTATCCACAATTAAATCAAATACCATTTAGCAATAAAAGTCAAGCAACGCTGCGGGGTAGCACTAAGTGCAATTCAGTAACTCGCAAGTTTTATGATAATTCCCCTTTTAGTGTCTAGGTAATATGATCACTGATGTTCCTGGGTTTTACGACTTTGAATTGTTAGAGGTTATGCAGATTTTTAAGCAATTATCATTTGTTGTAAATTTATTTAGTTGTAATGCAAAATAAAATTGAACACTGAAAATTAACTACAAGTAAATTAGCTTCGAGACGTTTTTGCGTTTGTAGTAGTATTTGTATATTTACAGGACCTCTGAACATGAAATTTAAATTTCCTTGAAATTTAGTATTTAAAAATTATGTTTAATATTTATTATTTTAATATCGTTTCATATTAAGTACTTACCTATAAAAATATATAAAAAATATTGCCTTATTTATTTATGTGCTGACAGTACACTATACAAACGCAAAAACGTCTCGAAGCTAATTTATCTCTACATATAAAAAATAAAACTATATGTCCAAACGTCACTGAAAATATTCTTTTTAAATTATTCGATTCTTTAAGTTATTCTTTTTGTTATATTTTTTCCTTTATATCATGTCAAAAACAATGTAAAAAAAATATAGCACGTATAATACCTTATTTTATTTCAATTAATTATATCTTAAAATACAGTCTGCTAACTATAGTTTATACACTATGAATAAAACTAACTTAAATATATATATATATATATATAATATTAAATTATCTAAAACCAGCCCAGCTCCACCAATTAACTAAGTTAATCTATCAATAAAATATTTAAATTATAATTCATATCTCTAACCCATGCTAAGACTACAGGTCTGAAAATTGCCATGTCTATAAAGACATGACTTCATAATTTTCTGAAAACATCTTGAGTAGGCCTTAAAGAAAAATTGGTCTAGTATCCAATTATACAAAATGTCACAGTTTCAGTGATTTTATATGAAATACTACTATGATGTCACAATATATATGATTTTAACGAGTCAAATTAATTAAAAGCTTATTAATAATTACAATTATTTCTATAATGAAATTTTGATAAGAGATATCACTAAGATATACTCTTTTATATAATTACCTAATTAGAATGGAAAATAAAATTATTTTTGTTGTATTTAACGTTTATGTTGTTTTAAATTAGCCAATTTAAGGGAATTATACTGTTATATAATATAATAATAATAGTTATACGTTTAAATTTTGAAACTAAGCTTTTGAAAGAATTTTGTTGGGTAAGGAATTTCGAAAAACTGTAAAATCAAAAATATACAGGTAACTCATTGGCCTTACCTGACCGTCGATCGTTGTGTTCAAACATATTAACAATAGCCCTTGTATTATGGTCTAAATGTTTTAGACAGTAAAACTCCAAACAGCGATAAAAAGAACGACACGTGGTGCCATTTAGTCATTGTAACATTTTTCGTTACGTTTTTTTTTACTGGTGTAAGTCATTTTTATTCTTGATTTTTTCCATAATAAGTAAACCTTTTTCAATATTAAATATGTCAGTGAAATCTAATTAAAGTAAACAAAACATTATTATGCGAAGACAAAAAAAATTCTGCGTGAAAATGCAAACTTCTTTAAAACATTTCGTCTTTACTGATCGTAACATGATAATTTACGATAACTGCTCAACTTAAAAAAGATTATTTGAGTTTAATTCTCCATTTTTATTGTATGTGCGTGCTTGTTTAATAAATGTGCGGCCATTTTGTTTGTCGGCTCAACAGAGGAATGGTGTCAGGAGGCTTTCTGTCATGAATTAAGTACGTTTTATGTCTTTTTAAAAGACAAGATTTTTTTGCGTATTTGTTTGCGATATTGTTGTTTTTTATAAGTTAATTTAAAGTGGTATTTTTATGTTGAATTTACTGACATTCTGCTATAATTATCAAATCAAATAATTTATTGCATAAAAATATGGTTATACAATAGGTCTTGTTATTTTATACAGAGCACATGTTTTTTGCCGGTTGGGCGTACAATTTTTTTTTTTAATTTATATCATAAAGGTACACTTATTTGGTTATAATTTATATCACTAATATTTAAATCTTATAATTATGTATATCCTTAAATTTAACAAATACTAAATGACACACAATTTAAATTTATATATGTTTCTAATGATATTTATATGGTACAAATATTATAAATACATTTTAACACTTAACATTCTAAATTATCACTTACATTTAAAACTTATCATTAAGGAACTCAGTTACACTGTAGTAGCCTTTTCTTATTAGTACTTTTTTAAATTGTGATTTAAACAATTTAGTTTTCAGAGTTTTCAGCTCTTTTGGGATTTTATTATATATTTTTGGGGCCGTGCATACTATACTCTTTTACAGTAAATTTGTTTTTGCAGGGTACATTATAAAGTTATATGTAAGTTACTTGAAGTAAAATTAAAAGATTTCAGGGCTAAATCCCACTGGTCTTTGAAGGCTATGAACCAACGAATAATATGAACAGACACACACACACAACACAACAAACACATATATATACACAATTTTTATATATTTTTTATTGCATGAGTTCAGAAGATAGGCAGACGGCCCACTTGATGGAAAGCGGTTACCATCTCCTATGGACATTTGCAACACTAAAGGTGCTACAAATGCGCTGCTGTTCTCTTAAGGGATACTGGAACCTGGTCACTGATGCCGGAACACAGCTCAAGGTTGTTATGGTGGCATACTCTAGACCAGGCGTGGTAGCCATCCAGTCGGGCAAATGCCCTACCACCTGGCTGTGGGTTGTTTTGTCGCCACTTACGACAGGCCGCCCGGCCGCAGGAAATTGTATTCTTTTCCTGCTCGGATATACTTATTCGGACTATATAGTTGGATATCTAATAAATATACAACGGACACTCAGATCATAGTAAATAATGAAAAGTACGTTTTACAAAATTTGCCTTGCTAGGAATCGAAGTCGAATCCTCTGCATTCCAGTGAGCTCGCTAGCTACCCGGCAAATGCTTAAATATTTAACCGCCATTGACAGTCGACACACAAAATTATTTAATTTATTCTAATTATACAAGCGTTTACTTTTTAATATAGAAAATCAACGACCCTACTCGTCGATAAAATTATAACAAGACGAATAAATGATTATAATTGTAATTAATATTTCATCATCATGTTCAATTAGGAGGAAATATGCCGTCAAGCCACTTACAGCTTGTTCCCACTTGTCGGGTGTCGGAGTTTCTTACTAGTCAATTATCGGACCAGATCGAATCTGGCAAGGAGCAGCTAGCAATGGGCGGAAGAAGGGGGAGCGGGAGTGGGTCTCCAGGTCCTACATCCGACAAGTGTGAACAGCGTCATACTTACTCGTAAGGCGTACAAGATACGATACGATTTTTTTACGGACGTACAGGGCTGGCAAAACACCCAACATTTCTTCACTACAGCAGGCGATTTTTTGTCGGGCCCAACAACCCAACAAGTGTGAACAGGCGATTAGTAGCGAAGGCTCCGCTGCTTATTACGAATACCGGTTCAAGTCCCGGCTTCGGAAGCATTACAACAACAACAAGAACAACAACAATACTCTTTATTGTACACTAACATAAAACGGTAATATATTTACATATTTTAAACTTAGAAGGTACAATGGGCGTCCGTATTGCTTCAAGCAATCTCTTCCAGGCTACTTTCGTATGGACAAGGATCCTATTCACAATAATTTGTTGGCGTGCAGCTTAAGATTATATTCAAATTCAAAAGTTTTTATTCAAAATAAGTTCCACTGGAGAACACTTTTTGAAGGCCATACACATAATTTAATTTTACTTCCTATTCTATGTACACCGCTTCGCAACGTGTTATTGCTGTTAAGGAGAAGAGCGGCAAGAAACTCCCGAGCAACACGTCTAGCTAAAATAGTTTTTCTTTATATTTCTTATTCTATTTATATCTCAAGTTCTTTTTGTGTGCCATGTCAGCGTGCTGATATACTTAACTGTATCGTAGTTGTAACAAGTGTCTTCTTACTCAATAGCACCAGGTTCAGTCATATACGTGGATTAATGATATTTACAATAATTTGATATTAACTGATTCTAACGTTACCCAGGGGATACAGTTTAAAATAGAGAATGGCTTTGATATTAAGAACCTCAACGGGCAGAGTGCTGCCGTTGGATTTCGCGAATACTGAGTAGCGTGTGGTCTCGTTGGTGATCTCGCTGCGTCTCTCCTTTTTTTTTATTGGACTTGAGTTTATCGTCCAAAGACCTCACAACATTACCGGGGTTGTCGGGGCGAGCGCCTTCGCGCGAAGGCGCTCGAGCCCGAGGACCAACTTGCTCGAGTGAGCTCCCTAGGGGGCTTTACCTCAACTGGACTGTTATCATGGAGTGGTGTTATAATAAATCTAACGATGCCGACTAGAGGGCGATATAATATACGTACTAACTGAGAACGGACGACGGGTAATATAAAGCCCAAGGGGAAGGACCGGGATCGGCGGCCTAAGCTATCGTATTGCCGTTTTGGCAACGTGTTATGGCTGGGAGAGAAGAAACGGCGAAAGAAACTTCCCAGCAACACGCCTAGTCTATCCTGGGGGGGGGGGCCCGGACACTGAACCGGAGCAGTCGTTTTGTGATAACGTCGATCCTGTCCGTGAGAACGTTACGCGGTCGTCGCACTAGAGCCTTTCCTCGAGGCTTATAATCGAACGCGGCGTCTCTTCCTGTATGCCTCGGGCGCCCTTATATATTGCTTAGCTCGTTATGGATGACGCAGGTGGCCCGTGCAGGTGAGGCATCGTTCCACAGGACGCTCACGTTGGAATTGAGGACACTCCAAGATAACATGCAGGTGTCATGTTCGTCATTCGAGCAGACACACGCGGTTTCTTCAGTATTGTTTCATAGATAGTTCCATGCTACCTTAATCTACAACGATAACAGCAACGTCTCCCAAGTATCTTGGCGACACATCACCTCTAATGTTAATTAGTTGCCGATGGTCGATTACGGTCCCGACTATATCCATTTACGGCATATAAAACTTTATTATCTTGTCGGAATATCGTCATATAGACGTTCAAATTGTTATTTTATTAACGGCAATCTTTATATTATCAACTTTATGCGCTATTACGCGTCTAACTTTACGACACGCGTTCGTTGAAATGAGGAAAGGTTCGCGGCTGGGTTTATTAAATGATTATTTATTGAATACTTTTATAAACTTTAGGTATGTGTTTGTCATATTAAAAGAGTTTTTTCTGATAAAGAACAATGTGTGTGTGTACAGTTCACACGCAGTAGAAGGTTCTACCGTCTGTACAATGGAGAGTGTTCTGAGGAGCTGGGAGTTCATCCACACTTCCTTGACATCTGGAAGTTTACCACTGTACGTGGCACTCGCTCATTTATGTCACACGTGAGCAACCTGTGGAATGAGTTCCATCTCGCGGTTTTCCCAGAGCGCTACAATGTGAAGCTTTTCAAAAAGGGCGTAAAAAGATATTGAAAGTCTCAAGAGGTAGGCAGCGTATCGGCTCCCTTAGTGTTGTAGATGTCCATTGGCGACGGTAGCCACTTGCCACCAAGTGGACCCGTCTGCCAGTTTGTCTATAAGCAAACATAAAAAAAGTGAAACTTCAGAAAATACACTCACAGATATTTTGTCTCTAACTTTTATTAATATAAACATAATTCCTTTATCCTACATCCGTTAACATATTATAATTCATAATAAACTTCTTAAATATCATCACTTTCAATATGTCACTGTTTTAGTCTAAAAAATGTTATTATCAGTTTTATTTCGGTCCAAATTGAACCTATGCTTAATCCTCGGTTTTATTGACTCTCTAATCTGTGCTGAGTAAAACGCGTATCTCATTATCTCGCACTCTTAGTCTTATAGATTTATATGTTAACCTCTTTTTAGTGTCGCTTTTTCGTTTCATCGAGTTTGAAATCAGAACTATCCTAAAGAAATCTCACTTCAAAAAAATCGACTTTAAATATATATATTAGCTGACCCGGCAAACTTCGTACTGCCTATCGCAGTTTCTAAGAGAAAGCGAAATTGTTGTTTTCACTATATTCCAAGCATTTTTTTTCATATTTACTCGCCTTTTAAACCTTTCCTGGACTTCCACAAATAATTCAATACCAAAATTAACCAAATCAGTCCATCTGTTCTCGAGTTTTAGCGAGACTAACTAACAGCAATTGATTTTTATATATGTAGATATTTCTATGCTCTATCATTGCACAATATGAAAATGAAATGAAATGTATTTGTCGCAGAACAAACGTAACAACACAAAAAACTTGTTATCAAAATTCAGGGACATCAAACCTCAAAAAGCCTCTCGAACCCCATTTTTAAGCCCAGTTATTGCTCTAGCGTACCTATCGCAAAGTTCATTTAGGCTCCGCCGCGGGCGACACCGTCGTTTCCGGCGCCGGAAGCCAGCAGAGGGCGCTCAAACACGAGCTCCATTTCCGGCCGGAAGAGCGGCATGGCGGCGCATCCGGCGACCGACTGATTGGGCCTTTATTAAAAACTGACACCTGAGGCTATGCGGTGGGGATTTGTTTTCGCGAATGGATTTAAACTTTGATGTATTAGGGACGGAAACATTATAATATATTTATCGATAAATTATTTTAGGAGTCCTTTTTACGTGATCATATGTCTTGCTACGTATGTGGTGTCCTGATATTGGGACTCTAATAAAGCAACGATTCCAATAGAGTGCGTCTCACGGAGAAAGTCTCCTGGTAAAAATGGAACTAATCACACAGATCATTATTACGTGTTTATAAATGTTACATTATATTATTATTCTATTTATTAATACTTCAAATTGGAATAATAGCAAACCGACAAATTTGAGCCGCGCGCACATTTATTTTTATATATCACAGCCTCCTTAAACTGCCAGACGGTATCCGGGTATAATAATTATTGGCAGTCCATAAGAGCTCGGTCTTCCTTTTTTTGTTTTGAGCTGGATCCAGCTGAATAGCCGCAGATGGCTGTTTCAGCGATACCGGACTTTGGGGGCTTCCCGACTCCGTGGGAGCGGAGGCGTTCAGCCCCGAGGCAGCCCGCTCGAGGAGGCACCTCCTGTGAGGTTCGACCTCGGCTCGACCGCTGCGGGGGATTGACTCTACATAGGAGTTAGCCGTGAGAGGCTGAATGAGCTAAGCCAATAGGCTGACATGATTGTTATTGGGGACTCGTTATCGACTCCGCCGGCGGAGCCGATCCTAGTCTATCGTTACTACCGCTTCGCAACGTGTTATGGCTGGAGGAGAAGAAGCGGCGGAAGAAACTCTCCAACAACACGCCTAAGCTAATCTTGTATGGCTACATGTGTCTGTAGTGAGTGAGGAGTGATTGGTGGGTCTTAACCCTGAGAGAGACGATTCGAGCCGGGGGCTCTCCGGCGTCTGTTCTGTCTGCGTCTGTTATGCCAGGCTGATGTTCTAAGCCTCGGGGGGTTTATTATGGCGAGAATTCGGGTGATTTCATCCGGCTCGTCAATGAGTACATTGCGAGGGCGTCGTTTACTCGTGGGAGCGTTCGGAGTGGGTTTGTAATTGACCGTCTCCGTCACCAGAGAGTTCGGGTGGCGGGGGGTGAGGTCAAAGAATCTGTGCAAAAGGGAGATTATGTAATCTTTGATGGAGGGAAGCTCCAGGTCGCGATGCAGGTCGACGAGCCGCATGTATGGCGGGGCGTCGGCTGCAGTGCGTAGAAAGTGGTTCTGGACTTTTTGCAATCTCCAGATGTTGATCCCATTTACAGAGTTTATATTTATAGGTGTACCCACCACACTTGTCTATGGCGGATTGGTGGGTTTGACACATCAGTTATCACGATGTTTTCGTTCACTGTTAGCACGTGGCAATTGTACCCGATCTACCGGTTAATGCGATAAAATTAATTATTTATCAACTCCAAGCAGTAGAAACGATTGAGCGGAGAGCCAGGAGGCTGGTTGGCAACGATCACCTTTTTGAGAACAAATCTCAAAGTCTCGAACATCGACGTAGGGTTGCCAGCTTATCGGTTTCCTATCGGATTCACTTTGGAGAGTGCGTAGCTGAGCTCTTCGATCTGATCCCGCCATCACCCTTCCAACATCGGACAACCAGACGCAACGGCATGTGGCATCGATGGATATTCCACCTATAAAAATGAAGCGTTTTGCATCTAAGCTTAATCATACGCACCGCAAAGGCCGGAATCTGTTTTTCCTGATACTTATAAGTATCAGGTGTCTTCAAGTCCCGTGAGAAGAGGTACCTTATAGGTAAGCGAGCTCTATCCTAGACTACATCTACGCTCCACATAGGGCGTGATCGTAGTCAGACGCGAACCTATACTACAATAAAAAATAAATAAAGTAACAGTGAACAATAAAATAACTTAAAATATGTTTTATCGACTCTTGACATCACTATTTGTGGTATGGCAGGGAACCGTTCGCATGTTTTTTGTTTTGTTGCTGGAGGCGCTCAACGCTTGTAGCTGACAGCTCACTTTTAAATATTAAATTGTCATTATTAATCATTTTTTTATTCATTTTATGGTCCTGCGATGTTTTGACACGATCATGAATCTTAAAAGTCGTAAGTTTTTACTCAAATTATGCCCTGAAGAGCAAATTTGAATGGCTTCATTCGTCTTACATTATTCTGATAATTACTGTGACTGACAAATTGAGAGGAAGAAGGTTAAGATAGTATGATCACGGCTGTGAGGAGTTATGAAAATCACTTGAAAAAATGTGTCAATATAATGAAGAAAACTTAAATTCTTTGTCTTCGTCTTTTGTCTTCTTTCAGCCCATAAATGTCCCACTGCTGGACTCGGACCTCCCATTACAGAGGGGGACAGTATACCCGTCACGCTTGTCCAAGGCGGCTTGGCAGGTTTGACACATTGGTTATCTCGATTTGCAGGTTGCATAACGATGTTTTCCTTCACCGTTGTTAGCACGTGGTAATTGTAACAATATGCACATTAGATCAGAAAACTGACTAAGTGGTGCATGAGTTCCGACCAGGACTAAACCCACCCCCTTTGAGTTTGGGAAGCGTGTATTTACACTTATTAATAAAATTCACTTGTGTATTTATATATATGTTAAGTGAGTAATATTTAGATTTATGTTGCATACTGAATACTGACGCATTCTTTTAAGCGAATCTATTTTCAGAAGGGTGTCTGGTAGAAATCGCTGTAAGCCATAAGACTGCCGATAGTAGTATTTGAAATATCATTAATACTGATGTAATCACGTTTCTTATGTGCAATAAAGAATGTTCTATTCTATTCTGTTCTTGTTGTTAAAATAAATTCTAAGATTATCTACTAATAAAAGATACTAACAGACAGAAAGAAAAAATCAGAGGCTGATCAAAACTAGCCCCCCTGATTTTTTATCTCTTTTAGAATTTCTTTGTAAAAACTTAAACTTCCTACAGTTTTAATACAGTATAGATGGACATATAGATATTTTTATATTGTATGAGTTTAGCAGACAGGCAGACGGCCCATCTGATGGAAAGTGGTTACCATCATCTATGGACATTTGCAACACTGCGCAACTGCTGCTCTCTTAAGGGAGGGGACCCTGGAACCTGGCCATTAATGCCGGAACACAACTCAAGGTTGTTATGGCGGCATACTCTAGACCGGGCGTGGTAGCCTACCAGACGGGCAAATACCCTACCACCTGGCTATGGGTTGTTTTGTCGCCTCTTACGATAGGCCGCCCAGCCGCAGGAAATTGTATTCTCTCTCCGTTACTGCACGAATAAGTATGTTACTATTATGTATGTTCTTTTGTAATATGTTAAGTTTATATTGAAATTTGAACTTTTCCGACATTTCCAATCTATGAATAGCGTCTAGGGAAGCGTAAAACAACGTTAAGTGTTGAAAAACAAAATCCCACTTTCTTTTACTGTTCGGCACCATTGTAAGTGGTCACAAGGGGACACTATTGACCGCTTCGTGAAATATGTGTTAAGGTGATACTACACTCTTACACTACATAGTTTTGACTTTGTTTTGCCCAATGCAGGAAAAACTATTCCAATGACCCTAAATAAAACTAAACATAATAATTATTAACAGCCTGGTCACGAGTTTGGGCTTGAGCGATTTGATCGAGTGTTCTTGCATGAAGCTCTCAGTTACAGAGTCGAGATCAGGCTGTAAGCCCTTTTCTTTTTCCATTCTTCTTCTCCTAACTTTTTTCTTTAGTGTCTATACTTATTAAGCTATTTATAGACTGATTTACCACCAGTATTAAAAATCTATCAACCCTAGCCTAGGGTTGTCCTTTTTTTGGTCCATACTTTAGTGTATATTAAAAATATATTTATATATCAAACATTTCTTTCAAATGCTTTATGTATGTCAATCTTGGAGAAAGACATTCATTTCTTAGACAAAGTTTTACGAAATTTTTGCTACAGTACTATAATCCGTCCGTAGTATTAATAAAAATGTCTTACTCCTAGGATTAAACCGAATTTAGGCTGGACTAGTTACTCTGTACATAACCAAGTGTTAATTTCATTGTAACAGTATTATTAATAAACAAGAAATATCCTCAGAGTAAATAATACCTTCCTTACACCAAGAGTAACGAATAATTTATGGTAACATTTATACATTTAAAAGTAAAAAGACCGGCTGGGTGAATGAAAATGACATAAACTGACAAATAATGTTGACAAATGACATTTACAATGTCAGTAGATACATTTAAATAGTGAAGTGAACAATAGCTATGAATAAGCTATTGTTCTGAGTCGACTTTGACGTCCGCGTAAGTGTCTTCAAATGTGATTTTTGTTTTGCAGTAGGTTTTTTATTTTTCACTTACTCGTTATTTCGCATATTTTAATCAAATAAAACTGTTAATATTTGAACTAATAATGAAACGGTGCTATTGTGTTGAAGCGGGAGGATAGAGCAAGTTGAAATTTGGTATCATGATATTTTAGTATTCATATTTATAATGTTGTTTTCTGTTTCATAAATACTGATAATACTAAATGCAGGATTAAAGATTATAATAACGTCATAAAAAACAAATGTTTTTAAGACCTACTAATTAAAATAACTGCTTAGTCTAAGCATAATCCATCCGATAGATTGGAGTTTTTACTCAGAGAGTAAGGTCGAATTAGTATACTCTAACTTTACTTCGTACTTATTAATACTGACATTAGTTAATACTGACATAACACTAGGAGTAAAGTTACTCCAGCGTTAATATTAACGCTGGACTAACTTTACTCCTAGTATTATGTCAGTATTAACCAATTTCAGTATTAATAAACACGAACTAAAGTATACGCAGATACGTTTATTAATAAGAAGACGCATATGTTTACGTATAAGTGTAATATGTCCTTTTGTTAAGAACAAGATCTTTATACTCCGTGGGACATTTTTATAGTTTAACGACCATCAGAAAAGATTGTTCCGTTTTATTATACCTTTTGTTGTATAAAGGTGTTACAGTTGTATTATATATGTCTGTTTTTTAGCGTAACATTTATTTATTTGTGTTTATTTCTTAAAGATAATTTTCTTGGGTTAAATTTCTGCAGATAGAGGGTAGTTAATAGACAAATATATCTATTACCCTCACCGCGAGCAATCGCCTGTAATATGTAATTTAATATCTACATAAATGATATCGGTGACGCCTTTATGCATAGCAGTCATTTATTATATGACTAGCTTCTGCCCGCGACTTCGTCCCCTTGGAATAGTTGCTTTGGGCTAACCCGCGACTTTGTTTACTTAGAAGGTGCCCCACCGCCCTTCCCGCTCATGACTGCCCGCCGGCCTTGCACATCATAAATGCTCGCGCAGTACTTAATAATTATTTTGCTGCGATGTTATTTTAAAACTGCGATATCTCCTAAGATATTCATTATGATGATGTAAATGGCAATTTTGTTTTAAATTAAATACATATGATGAATAACGTATTTATTTGGACAATGATTAATATCGTGTTTATAAAAACATCTTCGCAAATAATACATTATTTTAGAACAAAGTTGGTTAGCATAAAAAGCATAAAAGCCAACCTTAAAAGATAGACATATGCTGTCAGAGAATTTTATTAGAACTTTTAAACGGGCTATCTAACACTGAAAGAATTTTTCAAATCAGAATTGTAGTTCCTGAGATTAGCGCGTTCAAGCAAACAAACAAACTCTTCAGCTTTATATATTAGTATAGATGACGACACTAAAATATGCAAGGCCATAAAGTCTATCGATGATTGAAATTTGAAATTTTTTGCAATAAAAAACAATTATTATTGAATCTTGATAAATATCATGTGATAACTTTTCTTTTGGATAATATGGCTTGGTTTATAGACCTTTAAGCCAAGTCTGTTTTGGATATTCGGCACTTCATGTTATAACTTGTAATTACACCTTAGGTAGTACAGTGCTCAAGAGAGTGACAAATATTTGTGACCTTGGTATAACTATAGTTTCGAGTTTATCTATTAATATGTATGTTGACCATATAGTAAACAGTGCTTTCCGGAGATTAGGATTTATACTTAGAATAAGCAAACCGTTTACAAAATCAATTACTCACAAAATTTTACATTGTTCCGTTATACGTTCAATTCTAGATTTCTCTAGTACGGTGTGGAATCTTTGTTATTCTGTACACGTAAATAGAACAGAAAGTTCGGAAATAAATTACTAAACTTCCTTAACCGTATTAATAATGAGTCTTATGACGCATCTTCGAATAGACACAGATTATTAAGTCTCTGTAACAGGCGTAAAATGTTTGATATATTATTTTTGCATAAAATTCTAAAATCTTTAGTTGACTCTCATAAACTTTTGCCAAAATTTATTTTTCTGTTAATCTTTGACTACCCGTGCGCCCCACTCGTAAACTACCTCTTTTTGCTTTCTCGTTATAGCAAAACTATACTCGCTATTGCTTCCATTTTCTTTGCACCAATTCATATAATCTCAACTTTATCGACATAGACATGTTTAACATCTATATATTAATAGGTGAAGCAAAAACTTTGTACCCCTTTTTACGAAAATTTCTCGGATGGAGGAGTATGAAATTTCGCACACATATATACTTTATATAGAGAAGAAGCGACAAATACTAAAAAAAAATTTAATTATTCACAAAAGTACATTAAATCAATATAAAAAAAATACACACACTACCATTTATTTGACACACGCACGCATATACACTCTTTTGTTTATTGTTCAAGTCAAATTAACAGTGTAGCCTTGGCGAAATCTGTGATTATAGAAGTATAGTCTTTGACAACAAATTATTATGGTCGAATTTCGACCACGGGCGACCACTAGTATCTTTAAATAGACTTAAAATTAAACTTGATAATGTTAATGTTCTATTGCAAAGGGAATGTTAAGGTGGTTTGATCATGTAGAGAGGGTGGATGAAAATAGAATCACAGAACAAGTGTATGACAGTATTGTGAATGGTAGAGTTGGTACAGGTAGACCACGACGTACACACCGTGATAAGATAACAGAAGTGTTAAAACGAGGTCAGGTAGAAAGCATATCAAATATACGTGCATGTATGAAGAGGTTAATGAAAGTAGATGATAGCGAAAGTTCGGGATCGTTGCAATTGGAGATCTATAGTCTCTGCCCACCTCCATGGGAAACAGGGGTGGTAATTTGTATGTATGTATAATTAAACTAAATGAAATATTGCAGTAATTAACCTTCAAGATGTTTTTTTACTCAATTTTTGAAATTAAAATTGTGTAACGTACATACTCACTGTTCTAAGCACTTTTGGCAATTATTTTTATATGGAACAATTTATAGCCACTGTTAGATTATAATAACAAATTTAATGTAACTCTTATTTTTATTTTTTAATGTATATATTTGTTTTATGTCAAAATAAATGGAAAAATGTAATGTAACATTTATGATTCAGTTTTGAGCATTTGAGTTGATTCCACAATGTTAGACGAATCGGTCGTTGTTTTATGAGTTATATCAAAATATTACATATTGTATCATTACAAGTTGCGCACTGTAATACTTGGTTCTCCTCCCCCACAAATGTAATTAATGCTCGAATCGTAATATCACAGGTTGCGCACTGTAATGCTTAGTTCTCCTCCCTCACAAATGTAGTTAATGCTCGAATCATAATATTACAGGTTGCGCACTGTAATGCTTGGTTCTCCTCCCTCACAAATGTAGTTAATGCTCGAATCATAATATTACAGGTTGCGCACTGTAATGCTTGGTTCTCCTCCCCCACAAATGTAATTAATGCTCGAATCTGTAACATTACAGATTGCGCACTTTGATGCTCGGTTCTCCTCCTTCACTGATATAATAGTCGGACCTGTAAAGTTACATTACAGGCGAATGCTCGCGGCGAGGAAGCACCTTAACAAATAAGTCGTCATCATGGTAACGCGAACAAAGTTTCACTAGCACTGCTGGTAGTTAATATTAAAAATCAATGAGTAATAAAATATGTTGAGACAGAGCAAACAGAAACAAATCTTTGTATTCCTCTCAATTGGTCAAATACTAATAGTTTTAGTATATAACTTAAGTGTATATTTGTATATATAGTATAGTTATATATTATTAAAATGTAAGTAATTGTACAATAGTTATGTACACCACCATCGCCATTCCTAATCAGCAATATTCCTGTCACGGGTTGTCTGGAAGAGATCGCTTTCTACCGATAAGACCGCCCTTTAGACAATTAAAATAATATTAGTTCGTAAGTTTCTGTAATGGTGTACAATAAAATACATCTATCTATCTATCTATCTATCTATCTAAAACTTTTGGCAAACATTTTGCACAATATCTCAATAATTCTATAATCACAAATATACATTCGATCTATTGATTTTAAACCTTATTTTAATACTTATAACGTTAATTTTAGTTTGGTTTATTTAGATTTAAGTTTTCTTTGAAATGAAAATTTATATTATAAAGATTATAGTACACTGTATAACAGCTTTTTAGGGTCCTTAAACATTTTGGTAAAACCGGAACTACATTATTTACATTAAAATTGGCATATCTTCCCGTCTCTCTATTTAATATGTAAGACATTTTTTTAATCTACAGGGTTTATATTTTATTACACAATGGTGTAGTGAAATTACGACAAAATAGAAATTGGATGTGTAAACAAACATTTACACAATGATTTGAGATTCTAGTATAGTTCTAAAGCCGCGTACTCATCTGCAAGCCGTAACCGTAACCGAGCAGATACTGTAACGAGCTCTAATGTATATTCCGGAAACGATCTTCGTTCGCGACGACCAACGAGCCGCCTTTGGCCGCGTACCCATCTGCGAGCCAAGCGGATACAGTAACGAGGTTCTAGTATGGACGTACGCACTACGCGCACCCCTTTTCACGGGTTTTCACCGGTGCCTTTGAACTTTGTGAACCACGTCCCCTCGAGATATGTTATGAATATGAAATTTCGGTTCTGTATACGGATATATGAATAATATTATGTCGGTTTCATATATGGTTACAGACATGAAACTATTTCAGATTGTACGTTAATTTCAAATAGTTTCAATTACAGATAATAAGATTTTGAAAAAATTTTAAAAGTAAAATGACACTTGATATTTTATGTAAGTAAATGTAATCTCACAAGAGTAAATGAAGTTATCTCTAAGCAATAGAAATATTAAATAATGCATGGAGGTACATTGCGCTGGTCGTGTGTTGGTTCGGCCGGGCGAAAACAAACACCTGTCATGACATGTCTCATTTAGACTCCGCCTATATCCGAAATTATTTAAAATTCTTATGTCAAATTCAGTTAGAGTTACGGATAGAAAAAAATTAAAGAAATAATTTATTTGCTAGGAAAACGACAATACAAAGATATAGAAATAATTTATATATACATTTTTATGATTAAATTTGACATGTTGTACAACACAGTAAATGTAACAAGTAACAGAAAGTAACTGAGTAAGATACAATTTAATTTCGGATATCCGATAGTTTCGGTTACTGTTCCACACTATTATCATCACTATCCCACAATCTATATATTTTTTTGGTACACTTTATTGAGTAACTTCAATTTATTTTTAGATGTGTTATCTATCACAAAAATATTATTTTATATACATTAAACAAATAGGAGATACAACTATTTTTATTAATTAGAATTTTATTTTATTCCTAACGCCATCTGTCAAAAATTATGAAATGAACAACAAATGTATAATATCAACTGGACTGTTACTACTTACGCCATCTGTTCCAAAACTAAATAACTAATAGCGAAGTAAACAGAAAGACGTTTAGTTAAAAAAGTTAAAATCAGTAATTAAATATCAATCATAAGAGTGGTTGAATGCGTAACAATAGATTTTTTCGATCGAATCTATGATCGGATTTAATAGGTAGGCATTGTGCCTCTTAAATTTTTTGACGTCTGTCACCAAAACGAAGTAACAATAAAAAATAAAATCGTTGAACATTTATATTTGATGTTTATGGCGTAACAATTTCAGGAGAATTTGGCGTAATATTTTTTACATTAAGTATTTATGAGTAGTATCTTAAAAATTATTACTAGGTAGAACACTTCGCGAGCCCTCCTAAAGCACCGCTTTTTGCAAGTGTTTTTTTATTTCAGTAACTGCAAAGGTTAATTAAAGGTTACAGCTCGCAGATGAGTACGCGGCTTAACACCTCAATTTTAGTATCGTGTAGAATTTTAATAAATTTTGACGAGACAGTATGCCCTCGCCTTAAGATCCATCGAAGCATCATTCAAGCATATTAATAAATAAATTACCAACCATCGATTGTTTGTTCACGAATTTTAGTATACTTACGCTAATGCAATATGAAACACGACGCTAAGTTGTTAGCAAACACGGTTTTATTTGATAAGTGGAAATTTGCGGTTCTTGTGGCTGTCTATTTTTGTGGTATATTAATAATATTGTTTTATTTATATAGTGTCTGGCCTTGTTGAGTGTTTGTGAAGCGGCTAGTCAAGGAAATGTTTATGCAATCGCAATGCTTGTATAAGTATTCATCTAAACGCACGCATTTTTTTTCATTCTCATATTGATTTGTATATCTTAATCCCTATTAATATTATAAATGGAAAGTTACTGTCTGTCTGTTACGCTTTCACGGAAAAACCATAGAAACGATTTGGTTGAAATTCAGATATAGAACTGTAAAACCTTCGACTTCCTTTTACCACCGCACTGCACGCGATCCGCTAGGTGTTCATCTCCAGTTCCTAGCGCCGCTTCGCTCCTGTAACGCAACGGTTGTCTATAACGTTTCTCTTGGGCACAGTGGGGATTTGGAATGAGCTCTTTAAAAAGAGTGTCATCAAATTTCTTGGAGGCCGGCAGCGCGTTGGTTACATCTCTGGTGTTGCAAGCGTTCATAGGCGACGGTGACCACTTTCCATCAGGTGGGCCGTCTGCCTGTCTGCTGTACGCCAGCTATAAAAAATATGTATATTTACGCTGCCGAGGATGAACACGGGATACTTTTTATCCCAAAAATATGATAGTTTACAGAATAAAAATATATTTGTGCATCTTTTTGTTATGATTTTACGGAATAACTATTGAACCAATTTGGCGGAAATTTGGTATATATATAATTTTAGGTAATACAAAGGGTAGACAAAGGATACTTTTCATCCCAGATAATGAGATAGATTTATGTAAAGGTTATCCCAGAAAGTAGGATAGGTTTTGTTTTTTTTTGTGATTTGTCACTTTCGTCATTTTGGTTATTTTGGTAATTTTCGTCATTTTGTAGTTTTAATACCAAAAATGGATATAAATACTTTTTATCCAGGGAGATGAGATAATTTTCAACATATTGTTACAACTCAAGTCTCGACAAAAACAAAACCCGCCTGCATATCTGAAACAAAACACATTTTATTAGCAGCCGGCATTTAGACTAATTGTAACTTTTTATGGTCTTTTATTTTGTTTACTTTGTGTTTAAAATTTATGATTAGAAAACAGCCCATTGTTTTATTGTACTATTTTATGCCAGTTTGCGGCCGAGTCATTCGCCAGGTGTGGTGGATTAAGCCGACTTAGATACGGGGACATTGCATTTGTGCAGTATAAAAAGATGACCTGATGGAGGGGGAGATATTCGAGCGAGAACCACGAGCAAAGCGAGACGTATGTACTACAATCGGGAATCTAATAAGTGACGGACTTTGTGCGTTTTTTTATTGAGATACGACCTTCTGCATTACGTTTGGACTTGTTGTGTTCGGTTATATTTGTATCTGTGTTATACATGTTTGTATAGTTCTAATAAACTCTATAATAATTCCAATGGCATTTTAATTAGAGTCCCGTAACTCATAACAATATATAATGAAGTGAATCTTCAGAGGGAAAATAGCACTAACAGAAAGATTTATTCATTTAAACTAGAAGCACGCACGTGAATATTATAAATACGAATGTGAGTTAGTTCGTTTGTGACGCTTTCACACAATAACTACGCAACAGAACGTCATGAAATTTTACATACATGTCGTCAGGGGTATAGAAAAGGACATAGGGTACTATTTATACAAAAAAAGAGTATTACTCCCGAGGGATAGCCGAAGAATGGCACTTCGATCACAATTTATCGGCGCCACCGTTACAATTAACAAAAAATACATCTTCATGGCAACGACAATAACAACGCAATTTTGATGTGTTGCCCTCATGGTTAGTTCGTTAGATGGCATTACGGTTATTTATGAATTAAAAGTTAACATTGAAATTTCTAAGTATTATTATTATATACTTCGTATTATATATATCCCTTTTGTCTCCGGACCTGGGAGAAGGTTATCGGAGCGCGTATGGGATGCAAGCGAAGCCGCGGGTAAAAGTTAGTAGTCAACATTTTACTGAAGACATTTCGCAAATCATATCACTTGAACTTGACTTGTAGAATGTCGTTTACCAAAACATACCAAACAAACATACATAAACTGTTTATATGTATAGACTAGTGTCCATTGAATATATCGTTATACTTATATTTACATATTTATTTACAAATATATATATAGATATTTATCATTTGGACCAACGCAAGCCGATTAGTGTTACTTAGATACTACCTTTTTGTATTTCACTTTAAACTTTAACTTATTTATTTTCGTTTTGACATCACGGATGCCGACGTTCAAAAATCATTTTACATCTATTAACACGAATTTTGAGTTTAAAAAAATATAATTGTGACTCAGGGAATTTTGAAGTTTGCTCCGAAAATTTTCAAAAATTATTTAAAGTGAAATGGTAGCGACAAATACTCGTTTATCCCTTCTAAAGAATTACATAAATAATTAGGACTTGGGCTTAAATATTTATTTACTTGTTAATATGACCGTAGACGGTGTAACACAGGCGTTAAGGGTAACTTAGACTTATCCAATACTAGTTGATACCAGCCCGCTTCGCGTGCCGTAAAAACCGATCTTAGCTGACTTCTATTTGGCAAAAGGAAGGTCCATGCCAAATTTCAAGTCACTTCCTCACACAGCGGAACTCTTAACGAGTGTAAGAAGATGTTTGGCCCGTCAGATTTGTCTGGCTCATTAGAACATTTTTTAAAATATATATTAAATTCAGCCTTCCTAAAATGACGTAAGTTCCCACCTTTTTTTTAAAGTCTGTCAAAAGTTATGGCCCACAGGAAGTGTCTGGCAACTGTATATCTTTGTATTATAACAATATAGTATGTGTCATATGTAAAAACTAGCCTTGCTACTTTGACGTAAGTTAGCGTGGTTTTTTTCCACCTTTGATACCTGCTAACTGAAAAATGGCCCAGCTCTCAGCTTAGCGAGTATCCATTCCTTTCTAAATTTGTGTTAAACTACCTATCCTAAAAATTTCATTTTTCCTAAAATCACGTAAGTCTGGGGTGACTGGGATCTCACTCTATTATATATATTATAACGATATAATAAATGAAATGTGATGTCACGACATTTAGAATCCCACCCCTTATCGTACTCTGTTTCACTTCTACTGCGTGTAAACTGCACAACATACAGTTTTTTTTTTCCTTAATTTATAATATTTTATCCAATATAACTCAAGCGCCTTCTACTATATGTTGTAACATTATTAATGTCAGAAATTTTCAGGGTCCAAATAGAAACAGAAATATTCATTTTTATATACTTACTCCGTTGAATACGCGAGCCAAAATGCGTCTTGGTTTCCAAGACGAGAATACTCACTTTTATGGGTACATACAAACATATTGTCACGCCTTTTTCCCATTGGGGTAGGCAGAGACGATGGATCTCCACCTGCTACGATTTCGACAAATCATTTTTGCTTCATCAACTTCATTAATCTTTTCATGCATACACTTATTTAAACTGCTTTTTATCTGACCTTTATTCAAAATATCTACACTTTGATCATGGTGAGTACGTCTCGGTCTACCGACACCGTCTCTACTAGTCACATTGCAGTCATATACTTGTTTTGTGATGCTGCTTTCATTCATTATCTTTATATGTCCAAACCAACTTAAATTCCTTTTTGAAATTTGTCACTACATCCTCTTTCAATCCACAATGTTCCCTTATCACACTTTCTCACTTTTATATGTGGATAATATATTGCGTAACTGGTAAATGTGAGCACTCCCTAAGGAGCTTATTCACACATATTCTAAGAAAGGCCGACGGTCAATGCGATAACACACAGAATTTGTTCAGCAAACGGCCGGTATCGGTTCGTGACGAAAGCGGGCATTATCTTCCCAAATTTGGTATTGGTCCGCTAATTCGTAAAGGACAACCAAAGACACCGACATTTTCAAAACTTGCAGCGATATTTTAAGAGGTTTCTTCGCTAGTGATTTCACCGCTCTATTTTACTTATGTTGCGTCAAGTTTCATCCACTGATTTATTGATGTATAATTTAACACAGTTAAAGACTATAGTTAATACATGAACGTGATGCTATGTAAATACAGATATATGATATTGCTATTAGAGCTGCCGATAAGATTAGGCATTTGTATAAATTATCAAAAATGTCCAATTTCATAAAAGTGTAGGTATAATATTGTTACATGCCGGCAAAGATAAGCGCACAGCTGCCTGTTGTAAGCGCAGTTTATTATTTTCCCGGATTAGGAATTCTTTTGTGGTTTGAATTTGTAATTAAGAAAAACATGCTATTGTTTTTCTACTTGTTTTATAACCATCATTAGCGTCGAACTAATCCTTGTTATTGTTTTCGACTTTGTGGCCGTTCGCAGGTGTGCAAATTACTATATCTTAGAAACTCAGTGTGCGCGGCCAATTTCTTTCTACTGAGTAGTTAGTATAAGACGATGCCCGAATGGAGGAGCTGGCAGTCAAGCGATGACTACGAAACGAGTAAGACGTTCTCTAGTACTCTCGATTAGCGATAAAGACGACGGTCTTTGCGCGTTCGAATTGTATGGAGTCGTGCAGTGTGATCTGGTTGCATCCAGTTTTATTTGTATTTGTTTTATACGTATTTGGTATTTTTAATTCAAGTCCTGTAAGCTCGTAACAATATTTAATATTGATTAGAATATTGGTGTGAATAACACGCACAATACAACAAGAATACTCAACTACAATATTTGTGTCTGCGTTAGTGCCTAGGTAATTGCGTTGATCTCGGAATAGTCGTAAATGGTCCATCGAGCAATATTGAGATTACCGGCCATAGTCACGGGTCGGCGTTAACGCCTCCGCTCTGATTGTGTCTTGCTCTACGAGCACACTGGGCAGAAGCGCTTGAAATTTAAACATATTTCCTTATTATATAACTAGGATTTGCCCGCGACTTCGTTCAAGTTTAATGGGTAAAGTAGATTACAGTTATTTTGTCAGTATTTAAAATCAAAGGATATTTACAACAGCGCAACGGAGCTTTTGATATGAAAATACATGACTTCCGAAGATTCTCGTAAAAACCCGGTATAATGTTACTAACTAAATCTGTTCTACTAAAGATGTCTAATAAAGACAGAAACTGTCATATCAAGCAAGGCCTAATATCACTTGGTTTTGACGTTAGAAAATCCCCGGGAATATGTTCCGGATTATATTGTTTTAGTATCAATCGGATCCGAATTCACTAACTTTTATGTATGATACCCACTTTAAAACACTCCCGGGAAAATTCCTGCGGGATTCCCAGGATAGAAAGTATCACACATTTTATTACATAAAATTTGTTATCAATCTGTGAAAAAATCGCATTTTATTCTTTTTTTTTCAATCCGGCTATTTTAAATCAGAATTTTCAGAACAATTCGCGCAGGATTCTTAAAATAAAAAGTAACTCAGATTTTAACTCTATAAATTTGCTGTAGATAAGTGAAAAATGCATCGAAATAGGCCCTGTGGGTTTTACGTGAATCTCAAAAACAGACAAGTCGACAAACAGATAAGAAAAAAAATACATTTTTTATATAGTCTATTCCAGTTGTTTTATAAAATGTACAGACACGGTTTGTTTAGAATTTATAATATTATGTAAACTTACATTTGACTGAAAATAAAATAATTTTAAATTAACCTGTTTCGATGAGGACTAGATTTGCATCGAGTTTTATTTTAACTTTGATGTTATAACAAAATTGCGTTAGCGGTATTCTTTCTGTGAATGAATACAGCCAAGGTTTATGAAATTGAACTTATTCCTAGATTTATTTCAGCTTCACGGCTTTTGTTGTAAACCAATTTAGATGAAAGTTAGTATTTATATTTATGCGTCAGATACTAAAAATGAAGATGTTTTTATTCTGAATACTGGATACCTCCCGTGGGAATGGGAATTGAAGTGTACCCGAGAAAACCCGTATGAAGTGTCTTACAGATTGACGAATTGATTGAAGATATGCTTAAATCATACACGTGTTTGTTAAATTATAATAATTATGTACACATATGTACCAAATTATTTATTATAGTAGTAAATATAACAAATAAAATAGCCCGGATTGATATCCGCGCAAACAATATTTATCCATTCAAATACACCTTTCGTATATTTTCGAAAAGATGTCTTAATTTTTTTACACAGCGTTACTTTATAAGGAGAAAGTGTTTTAGATAGAGTTTCTGATTAACAAGTATGTACATTTTTTTTATTTAGAAGTTTTTTTTTGAGTATAGGAAATTCCAAGTGATTTGCAAATTGTAGTCACAAAAAAAATTAAAAAACAAAACTATGCAACAGCGAAATGTAGTGGGATTTAGCTAGTTTATAACAAAAAGGCAGTTTCTTATTAATAATTTTGTAAATGGTTTGGTCCACTTTTGGTGACACTTTTCCCACTGTGCCCTTGCCGCCCACAAGATCCGAGTCGTTTGTCGCCACCATCCACTTTAACGAGGCGATCCGACCTTTTCATTTCTGTGGCAACATTTCGCTGAATTTACACTAGCTTTTTATGGATTAGGTTTTATTGTAGGGGCTTACTTAGTTTTAAAGTGGGTTTTCCTGGTTTTCTTGGCAAATTTTTTACACTTTCTAGAAACAGTTGAATCGTAACATTTTCAACACAGTTCCATATATCATGTTTTTAGTTACTAAATGTTTTATTAATTATTTTGCTATGTAGTATTAAACTAGTATTACAAAACTTTTATATTTGGACACTTGAGAATCAGGAAACAACAAAAAGAATTGACAACTGACATTTGCATAGAAATTACCATACACTATCAATTGGATAACTATTATAGATATTTTTTTTTTAAATTCACTTTAATATGAAACTTTAGTACTTCCTTAAGCTTTTTAATGCCTGGTTTCTGAGGTACTTTTAACTGTAGTTAGTTTATCTGTTCGTTAGCGCTATCGGTTCAATAACTTATAAAATTGCGTTTCAGAACACACCATAGTACGATTCTTAAACTAGGTTCAACTTAACTGACCAATATTAGGCGTTTATCTATTCCATATCTTTTGTTTGATATAAATAAATATTCCTTCTTAAATAGATCCATCTAGTGGCGAGTTTTGGTACTAGTTGTAGGTTAACAGTTAACCTAAGTTTATCTATTACATAACTTTGTGGAATCGATTGTTATTGAACTCATAACTGGTAACGTCAGAAACCGGGCATAAGACATTTAAACATGATAGAATATTGTAAAGTGTATGAAAATGTGTTCTAATGTTTCTATTCGTACAGAAACGGAGAAAGAATAAATACTATTTCTTGCGTTGGGGTAGCCTGTCGTAAGAGGCGACACAAAATAACCCATAGCCAGGTGGTAGGCCATTTGCCCGACTGGTCTAGAGTATGCCGCTATAACAACCTTGAATTGTCTTCCGGCATTGGGGCCCAGGTTCCAGTCTTCCTTTAGAGAGCGGCATGAGGTGTTACAAATGAACATAGGCGATGGTAACCGCTTCACATCAGGTGGGCCGTCTGCCCGTCTGTTGAACTAATGCAATATAAAAAACATATGGTGTGTGAAATACCAACATTATTTCCTAAGAAAAAACCTACTGTAAGCGAAATATTTATTAGACATACAAAATCACTATAGTATCTTGTACCGCTATTAAATTTGGTAGTCTATAAATACTCTTCGAAGAAAGAAAGTAATATTTTTAGATATCTAGGTACAATATAAGTGCACTTTACTTTCTACAATAAAAAATACATTTTTAATGTGCGTGTGCATCCGGGTGAAATCCATGTACGCTGAAAATCAAATTTGTGTCACCGGGTGTACTAAACGCATTCATATTAAATGTTTGTAAAGGAGGTAGGCTGGGAAATTTTGGATAGTGTGTGAAGTGAGCTGCTGACTATATCCACTACTGGTTGTTCGAACAAATCACAGGATTACTTAAATATTAATAATCATTTTTTTCCCCTCCTTTGGAAAAGGGAGAAAAGATGTTAAATGTAAGCTTGATAGTTATAATAAGTAGCTTAGCATATTAAAAATAAAAAATGTAAAAATTATATAAACTTAGCAATAGTACCTACTAGTAAATTATATAACAATTAGTATTTTTTTTTAAGTTGTAAGATGTAATATAAACGGAACGCGCCTGTCAACGTCATTGGCAGGCATCATTGAGCACTGTGACAGGCGCGTCAACCGTGACATACTTTCATCAACGAACCCCTGCCTTGTTGTACGCGGAGGCTATCTAAGCAGACATTAATTAACATTCCTAAATTAAGATACCTTTATTTGTGTGCTAAAATAAAGCCATTGACTGAAAATATCTTTTATTAACTATATTACAGTGCATGTACTAGTTGTGTGCCAAAATAGACTACAGAAAACCGCACATGCCTTTTAATTGCCTTATAAATAATACTGACATGAAACTCAAAATTACCTATATATAATTAATACATATTGTTACTTACCGTCAAAGATAAGCCGCACGGCCTGTTGTAATCGCACTTTATTGTCCTTCCCGGATTAGGCAATCCTTTGTGTTTTGAATTCGTAGTTAAGAAAAACATGCTACTGTCTTTTTACTTGTTTTATAACCATCATTAGCGTCGAACTAATCCCTATTGTTATTGTATTCGACTTTGTGGACGTTCGCAGGTGTGCAAATTAGTATTTCTTAGAAGCTCAGTGTGCGCAGCCAACTTCTTTGTACTGTGTAGTTAGTATAAGACGATGCCCGAATGGAGGGGCGGGCAGTCAAGCGACGACTACGAAGCGAGTAAGACGTTTCCTAGTACTCTCGATTAGCGATATAAACGACGGACTTTGCGCGTTCGAATTGTACTGAATAGTGCAGTGTGAACTGGTTGCATCCAGTTTTATTTGTATTTGTTTTATACGTGTTTGTACAGTTCTAATAAATTCTATAGTAGTTCCAACGGCATTTTTAATTCGAGTCCTGTAGCTCGTAACAATATTTTCAACAACATAGTCCCGAACAAACATCAAAACAAAATTTCCAAGAACCGTAACTTTGTAAATTAACATCAGCCTAGAAACGTGCTAACGGACACGCAAACAGACCATCAAACATGTTAACAGAGTTGAATTCTTACGATCAACGATAATTGTAACAATAACTATGATGTTAAACGATTTGATTATCACTACACGTCGCAAGTTGATTTTTCCATGTTTTACAAGATGTATGATAAATTCATTGTAAGGTGCCGACGTAAATGTAACATAGCTATCGTGAATGAACGAATGAATGAAAACTCTTTATTGTTCACCATAAACTTAATTCTAGACAATCGGTATGGATACATTTGCATTAGAACAATGGGCGGCCTTATTGCTTATAGCGATCTCTTCCAGGCAACCCGGTGTCTAAGGAGATTTTAAACGAAATTTCAAAACATTTTTTGTAGTGTACTAAACTAAAATAAAAGTAATAAAACCACAATCAAATATTTTAAAAATAAAATACAATATAAATATACTACTATATATACATATATAATTAGATGAAGATGATATCATAAATTAGATATATATACATTCGAACAATAGATACATTCATGTAATGCAACAATTTTATTTAATAGACCAATAATGGTCAGTGACCATACGTTTGAATGTAATCATTGATTTAGCTTGTCTGATTGGTAAGGGGAGGGGATTCCACAGTCGAACAGCCTGTAAAAAGTTCTTTTAAATATAAGGGAGTACAGGGATTTTAAAGGATATTGTGCAAAAGTGAGAGTAAGTGAACATTTCGGCGAAAGTGAATAGGTAACCATTTAGCCTTATCACGAAATTCGGAGACATGGTCATATTTATGCAAACCAAATATGAACCGGATGCATCTCTAAAAACTTACTTTTCAATTCTCATATTCTGAAAGTATGCCGGGAGTTGCCTGATCACAAGGATGAAAACAGTACTTTTCGTCTCTGGGAAACGATTTTCCTTGCTGTCAAAAAGTTTTAAAAACTATGCGAGCCATAGATAATAAATAATGCGACTCATGTCCCATCTTTTTTTACAGCCACTGTTAAATCGCGGCATAAATTGTAATTTAAAATATCAACAATTTTGTACTTATAAATTATATTTCACTAAATTATTATTTAATTTACATAAATTGAAGATGAACAAATATTTACTATGATCAGTGACAAAAATCTACTGGCTGGTAGAATGCCACAGAAAATTAAATCTACTTGACATTTCATATGTGATGTATTAAATTAGTTCAGCAGATGGACTTTACGCCTGAATTCATTAGAGCAGTAATTGTTTGTTTAACTAACCAGTTTCGAATATGACTATCGTCATATTCGAAATGAAAAGCAGAATGTTAACCTAGGGTGAAAGGCCTATTTAGGCACCCGAACTATTAGCGCCAGCGCGGAGCTCGTGCGCCAAACCATCTCATACCTAAATAGATCACCATCATCTCTCGTATAACAATCTACTATAACCATATCATTGAGGTGGAACTGATTCAAAAATATACACTCTTAACGAATTTCCGTTAGCCCACTCCCCCCTACCCCATCTCTCCTATTCTGTCCCTTCCATCTCATCCTCTAATTCCATATCTTCTATCCTATCCCCTCATTCATGGAGTTGCACGCGTTTATAGGTGATGGTAACCAGGTCAGGTGATTCTTCTGTATCCAGCAATAAATCGCAAACAGAACCAAATTAACTGATATAGCTTGCAAAGTTAGTAAGCTGAAGTTTTCATGTCTGTCAGATGGCTGGTCGATAGAGCAGATGACTCTTGTACTCCAAGCTTCAGATAAGCTTAGTGTAAGACCATCTCAAACCCTGTGTTGTTCTGCGTAAGGTCGTCATCTGATGGGTGACTCAAATATATTTGGATGGACAGTGGCCTGCGTGGGACACCGCTAAACCAATGTCAACATCGATGTTTCACATTTACCAGAGTCCTTTATTTGAGAGGACCAAGAGAGCGGTGTAAAGGTCATCCCTAATATAAGGTTGTCAAGAATCTTCTATTCTACCGTACTTCACATGTGACGGTGTGAAAGCGCCTTTCAATTACTCAAAAGCGAATATCAAAAAAGGTTTGTGTATTATACGTACAGGTAGGTTCTTTTATTTGAGCGATTTTTTTACTCTGTTTTTGGGGGGTTTATCCACACGGATACGTCAACCCCATCGTACCCTAATCTAACTTACTCTACATACATTATATTATAAAAAAAGAAAAACATAGGCAGTTACTGATGAAGAACTCCAATTAAACCACCGAGCCGTTGAGATATTTCTGACGTGGGCTCAGACAGAATTGTTTGAATGGCACCAATATCTATAGGATTTAGACCGAAGTCTTTCATCAGTGTGTGTCTTTCCTTTTTCTTCTGACACAATTCATCAGCAAATCTTTTATATCTTCCCAAATCACCACAAATAGTGCAGTTTGGTGAATTTACTTTCCTCGTGAGATACGCAAACTTTGCTGATGGATAGTGACCAAAACGTAGTCTTAATATTAAGTGAGAGATTTGTTTAAAAAAGAATTTATAAACCAGGGAACTTGCATTGGTTTCCTTTGAATTGTTGCATACCAGATGCCTTTCTCCTTAGATTGTTTACAAAAATAGTTCTTCCCCATTTGGTATGGCATAAAGATTTTTGTTTTTTTCTCTTTATTTTGAAGGGACTTTTATTTGCAAAAAATATATCAGTCCCATTGTACCTTACGGTTAAAAAAATATTTTTTTTTTGGATGCACTCAATTTTATGTCTGACAGAATACTATTAAATATTCCTATATCAAACCTACAAAAATTAACGCTCTTCATTACCTTACTTCTCATTTGTTCAGTCAATCAATCAGTCAATACTTCTGCGCATAAGGTATTTAAACTTATTAAGCGGAGTGTGTCCAGGTCTTAATCTATATGCTATAACCAAAAGACGTCTATTTAACTTAATAGAACAGAACTTAGGTATACGAGGAGGCTCACTCACTATCGTTCTTTACCAAATACCTTTGTCTAAAGATTTTCTATTAAAATACTCCTTCCAAAGATGATGTAATCATGTCCTATATTTGGGTATTAACTCAAAAAAATCAGGTTCACACTTTAACTCCCTACCACTGATAGCACTTTTTTTGACAAGAGAGTCAGCCTTCTCGTTGCCCTTTAAACCTATGTGTGAAGGAACCTATTGCAATTTCAACTCTTTTCCACTTTTTATTGGCATAAAAATTTAAAATTACCAAGTATTTAAGTGTAGTCAGGTAACTGATCGATTAGTACACCACGCATGATTCCTAATTTGGCCACACAGTCCGCTACTTCATTGCCCCTTAAACCAATATGAGCTGGAATATTTGAATTGAATTGGAATATTTGACGGGTAATTTTTAATAATGTAAACGTGAGTTCCTCAGAGTCATTCTAATGAGTAAGATTTAATTTTGAAGGACTAGGAGTAAAATAGTATGCAGAAGGGTGATGACCGTTATTTCATTGAATGGTGATATTGATCTAACCAAAGTAAGCGCTGACTCTTTGATCACCTAATCAATTGTTTATATAGGCTCAAGGCCTCAAAATGTCAAGGTTTGAATATCTCAAAAACACCGTCCCAAAATTGCACATTTTCGGTATCTAAAAAGTTGTTTCGACCCCCAAAGCCAAAACGTATAATTTACGAGTTTTAATTATATGTATATCGATTTTGCTGAAATTTATGAACGTTGTTGTTATGATCACAGCTCCTTTCGAAATTCTCCTAAATATTTTCTAAACGTCACTTCACGCGGAATCTAGTATTCCTTTTAAAGATACAAATCCAACACATTCACTTTCTGCTTCCTTTTATCGGAACTAGATGGAATCGGATGAAGACGAGATGACGACTAGACCAGGCATTTGTTTATTCAACCGGTTAGTTACCTGTATATAACTAACCGGTTGAATAAAAGTGTATAAAAGATTTGGACAGGATATTCATGGCCTTGACCACGTTGCGTTGTCTTACCGCTGGTGTTGTTGCGATTCGTCATCCTTCACGTATTCAAGTGTGGTCCATAGTGCAACTTGTATTTCAAAAGCTTATTAACACAACAGCGAGTGTAACATAAGTATGGTAATGAGACTAAATTGATATAACCATTGGAGGTATGACCAAATCAAACATGTTGAGCACGAGCGCATTCGGTTTGATAATAATGATAATTGTTAAGACTAATTGTTGACTGATTTTTTAATGGCATTTTAAATAGTGGTTTAAGTGGTACTGTTTACAAAGGCATTGTTCGAGACCGCCTTAATGATTTATATTCGTGAAATCTATCTATATGTATATATAAAACAAAGTTGTGTTAGTTATTTTTGTGTTTTTGGAATTGTCTTCATCCGGCATAAGATAATAAGTATTAAAATATGATATTCATCAATAAAAAAAATATCTTTAAAAAAACATCAGTCTAGCCATTCATTTGTTATGATCTTTTGAGGCCGATTTCGGCAATGGTGACTGCATTTAAATTCATTTTCATTTGTCTGATTTAGGTGAATTATTTTTGTGTGTTCAAATGGGTCCCGGGATGGCTTCAATTCAAATTTGAACCAGGTAGATGGCACTGCAATCGGGTTCCAGGATTTAGGTGAAATTATTTTTGTGTGTGTTCAAGTGTATCCCGGGATGGGTTAGATTTACGATTGGACCCGATTGATGGCGCAGCAATCGGTTTTTAGTTTTTTATTTTTTAAGGACAAGACAACGTCTGCCGGGTACAGCTAGCTAGTATTAACATAAAAGAGGTATTTAATACCATCGCGAGACATATTTTTTCTTATGTATTAAGTGTATGACATTATTTTTTTCCAATATATAATATGTCTTATAATGTGTGTTACCAAATTAATGTTTTATCTTTCTTTCTCTTTCTTTATGTATTTACTAAAATAAACCGTGTTTCAATTTCTCCACAAATTTATACTTACATAAAATTCTAAATATTTAGAACTGTTTCAAGCAAGAACTACTAAAAAGTGGGTCTTACAAAGACCAATATCTCTATTATGCAGATTTCTAAAGAAACAATTATTAACATTTACTAATTTGATTTTATCTACATAGATGATGCCCTCAAATTCTTTGTAAAATAGTACCTCTTCTGGGTTAACGTGGTCCATCCTAAACTACACAATCGCTTTACATAAGACTAGGGCCATCAGTCTACTTTAACAATAGTCTCGAAATGGCTGTTCACTGGCGTAATAATGGCATCATAATAGTCGCCTTTATACACTTTTGTATATAAAAGCAACCGTTATAATAACTTATAGTGTTATTATGACGGCAGTGAACAATCATTCCGGGACGATTCTAACCGTAGACTTGCCGAGCTCGTCGACAAAGACGTCAATAAAAATTCTTAAACGATAAAGTAAAAGTAGGAATAAACAGTAACTAAGACACTAATTAGCTACACATTAAACATTAAAGCAAATCCATAACATACACAAAACATAATCACACAGATACAACACAGGATAAACCAAAAATAGAGGAATTGCAAATTTAATTGCGTCTTAAACGCGCAGCGTTTTTGTAACCGCCCGATAAATACTTGAACATGAATCCAAACAGGACAAAGTATGTCAAAGTGGCGTAAGTGTCCTAAGCTCACGTAGTCAATGAGTCACAAAATCCCCTATGTCGTGACCACACTGGTGGGTTGTCGTCGCATTTTTTACCTTCCCAACTGACCAATTAATCTTCCTTATCCACGGATCGCCGGTCAGCGGCTGAATAATCGCTCCCCGACGAGTTTAACATAAATTAAGTTTTCCACGACACCTGAGATACTCCTGACTTTGTGGTCGGTCACGTATTATAGGCTTACGAGTTTTAACTTGTTACTTTATTGTGTTTTTTTTTGTAATATAGCCAATATACACATTTTATTCTAGCTATTAAGCGAAATACACACCAAAGCCGGCGATCCGCCGACACTACCCGGCATGTCGGTGGTTTGCGTATGCCAGCACTCAGTCCCGGTGACATTTAAGCTGTAGTAACGTACTGTATTTTCTCCAGCCGCCGACGAAGTATTCCGACTTGCAAAGGATGAAGCTCACAACTAGCTCACCAACAAAAAGTTGGTGACATATTGGTTTGGTTGGTGTGTATGGCGCTTTGGATTAAACTTTGACCTCTGAAACAACGCTACTTCCCCATTTCAAGTAAAATCGCATGACTTTCGAGTAGAAATATTCTTAAGTTTCATTTTTATTTATTTCCTTCGCTAGTTCACCCTTCACCCCTAGTCTAGAGTATGCTGCCATAATAACCTTGAGTTCATGCATTCATTGAGGTAATTCCTAAAATATTGCCGAACTCCTTCTTCTTCTGTTTATTCTAGTTTTACGACCGACAGAGACAAATTCACACCTGCATACCTGTTTTGCACAGTTTATTACTTGTCGGTATTTGAACTTCTTTTGTTTACTTTGTGTTTAAAATTTGTGATTAGAAAAACAGCCCATTGTGTATTGTAATCTTTCATTGTAGCCATTAACCAGGTGTGATTCTCAGAAATTCAGTCCGCGCGGTCAGGTAGACATATTGCATTTGTGCAGCATAAAGCAATGCCCCAATGGAGAGATCACCAATCTAGTGATAGCCACAAGCGAAGCAAGACGTTAGTGACGGACTTTGCGCGTGTTATTGAATTGTGCATTACGTTTGCACTGGTTGTGTTCAGTTATATTTGTACCTGTGTTGTACGTGTTTGTATAGTTCTAATAAATTCTATAGTAATTCTAACGGCATTTTAACTCGAGTCCTGCAACTCGTAACACTATTTTCCATTTATCTCTAAAAGATAAAAAATCTAAGCTACGCTGTAAAAAGACAAAATACTCAAAAAATACATCGTGTGTTTTACGTGAACGCTCACAAATCCCGACCACATTCGGACCTATATCGTTCAACCATTAAACATTAAACCTTACTTCCTTACAATAAGAAATAACGAAGACGCACATGATAAAGTAGTCGTGTTACAATAATGAACCTTCAGCAAGATTGGTATCTCAAAGAAAGAGAGGTTAAGTGTGAACATTTGTTTGTTAATGCGGCCATTTAATGGTTTCGTGGCTTTTTGAGGCACAATGATAAATTGTTTCAATTTAATTGATCGATCCTCCTTAACATGAAGTAACATTGTAGTTAAGGATATAACAAAAAGGTCTTTTGAATTCATTGAATGAATGATTAATTTCAAAGTGGATGGTAATTAATCTTATGTAAATCACTTGAGTTCTAAATAATATTAATAATAATATATCACTTTACAGGATAAAATTAACAAAATCACTTACCTTATTGACATTGCTGTTCCTAACACACACAACATACAAAAAACAATAACTGAAAAAATAAGCAAGTACGCAGAACTCAAAGATGAAGTGAGCAGAACTTGGCGACAGGAAAAAGTATACATAGCACCCATAGTTCTCGCCACAACAGGCGTTATTCCCAACCATCTTCTCCATAGCCTAAAACTATTGGACCTCAAAGAAACCCTCTACAAAACTCTCTAAAAAGCCGCAATCTTGAATACATGTAGAATAGTCAAAAAAATCTTGCAGATAGACGAAAACGAAATTGCCCCTCATAATAACATACCGTCAACATAAATTTTCTTCACTACACGCTGCATTCACTTGGTTTAGGCCCGTGGATGTGGTTCAAATTAGCCAAGTGCTAAGAAAAGATTACCTTTCCGAAAAATAATAATAATAAATGTTTATTTGTTCCCAAAGTACATACAAGGATTTTCGGGGTTGGGACCTTCTATTGAGTATTAATATATACTTGTATCAGAAGGACCCGCTCTCAATTAACTTAAACATTAAAAGATAGCTTTTATTACAATAAACCTTACACAAATATTATATAATATATAATAATGGTACTGGCTAAGTGCCTTGAAGTCCATCTTTGGTGAAGGGTTCTGCATCGACGATAAACATACAACTGGTTACATAGAATTTTCTTTAGTTTTTGCGACTCGTACATATAGATATACAGTACATATAGAATTTCTTGCCACTTCTTCTCCTTAACAGCAATAACACGTTGCGAAGCGGTATACATAGACTAGGAAGTAAAATTAAATTTTAATCTACATGACCTTCAAAAAGTGTTCTCCAGTGGAACTTACTTTGAATAAAAACTTTTGAATTTGAATTTGATGGATAGATAACACTTTATTTCTGTATAACTATACCTGTTGGCAACACCAACATAAAATAATTTTTATTTTTAAACTGGCAACATTGTGGTTGCATTTCTGTCTTCTACACTTTGGGTTGTAGCCGAAGGCAGACGTTTGTATAGTGATTTATTACAAGTTTTCACCAACTAGCAGTGTTTTAACTTCCACACGTACATCGACCTGGGTATCCTAGGCTCACACAAATATATATATAGTTTTGTGTTGTGTGTCTCTATTAGAAATAAATATATTTCTTTCTTTCTTCCTTTCTGTCTTTCTTTCTTTCTTAATACACCAATACAAAAATGAACTTAAAGACTAAAATTATATCTAATTATATACTAAGGGCGGTCTTATCGCTAAAAAGAGATCTCTTCCAGGCAACCCCAGGAATGAATTGAGATGTTAATGGTGATGATGGTATACGTAACATATAGTACGAACTACTTACTTTTGCAGGAACGGAGAAAGCTGGCTAGCTTTCTCCGTTCCAGCACGGATAGAATTACAAAAAAATACGTTGTTTACCTCTACGAAACTGAATGGTGCGTGGTTTCGCACGAATTTTAAGTATTTGACTACAGAACCATAAAAATATAATGACGGTAATAATAATCAGTTATTAAACTACCGAGGTAAGCAATTAATTACATACTTCCAGCGTTATTTAAAAAATATATTAATTATCGTTCTAAACATTAGTTAACTAAGCAACTGATTAAGCCTTAAAGATTATTTAATTTTTTTTTATTAATAAACAAAAAATGTACATCGTTTAACTAAATACTACTTAGCTTTTTTACCCTAGCAACTTTTTGGTAGAATATGGGCGGACAATGTATGCGGATATGGTAATCGTCTTATCAAAAATCAAAATTAAAAAAAGATTCTGTATTTGTCGGCTGACGCACTACGTACTCGGCCCATAAAAAGTGTTATTTATAATTGAAGCTAGGTTGAAGATCATTGTGATTTTTTTTTCACATTGTTGTAAATATTTCATCATAGGATCCAACCTATATTAATACCTCATAACACCAGCATGTAACAGATACACCCTACATTAGTATAAGTTTAGTATTAAAATTAGAATATATTAATATAATAAGTTATTCGTAAGGTACACCACAACACACATATGATTGAATAAATGTCACACACAAAAACAAATATTACCAAGAAGCGTGTATAATACTACACTACTACTACTACACAAGCGTGTATAAATATTTAAAACTTTCTTAAGAATTAAGTTTTAAAAAAGGGTACGGAACTCGAGTCCGTAGAATTGTTAAAAACCTGTATTTATAAAACTTGTACTAGAGCGCCTGAATTCGTATCTAATACATCTTGTCCAATAATGTGTATGTAAATCGTCACCGAAAACAAAAGATTCCATTATTTTTCGCAATCTTCACAAAATCAAACACCAGCTGTTAAAAGCAGCGATGGTTTTGTCCGCCATTTTGTTACTTAAGAGAGTTAAACAGTGTGGTGAGGTTATTTAATCTGTGACAGCTAGTTTAAACAGCTTATTAAGTCTAAATAGTATTTATGAATACAATTTTCTTTAAATAACTGTTTAACGTGTTGCTTAAAAATTAATAAACGTTTATGAATAACGCTGTTAATGTAAAGAGAAAAATTTGTAAAAGGTCGTTCAGAAATATGTAACTTAATATTGATTACCGTTTTTATAATATTGTTTAAGCCCTTTAATACATCGAAATGGAAGTGGACTTGTTCTTTCATTCATTTCTATCTTATACAAGACAAACTTTCTGAGAGACTGACAGACAAACGTCTAAAATCAATCAATTATGATTGGATACCATAAATAAACAGCAGTTTTTATTGACTTTTTGGTATTTATTTTGTAATGACAAAAAATTTAATTTTATCTATAGATAGGACTGGAGAATACATTTTTCTTCTTGCATTGTATATATTGATATGACTTTATCCCAAGCATTAAGTCTTACAAATAAAACAATATGTATAATAACATTGAAAGTGCATCAGGTCATTCCCTTATGTCTGGGAGATAATAATAATTGTAAGACAAAATAAACAAAACTCATGATAACCTGTTATCAGGTCACGTGTTGTTATTAATAAACTAATCTTTTACTATTAGTATACATCCAGTATTGATACATGAAGTTTTGTGTCAAAAAGTTATTAATTCACTTCACTAGTGTACAAATTTTATTAAGTCTTATACTTACATATTGGAAATTCCAACGTAATTGCAACTATATCTAAGACGGTGAAAATCAAATGAAATGTTGATAGTACTAACATTATAAATGTTAATTATGTTGAAGATATAACAAACGCAATAATAATTATAAGTTGTGAAAGTAATATCAAGTTAGTTGAAGTTTACATGAGACGCTTTTAATTAAATGTAATAACAAGACGGTTAGTTAATAAATTAAAATTTAAAATGGAATCTGATCAAATGCCAAATACAAGCAGAAGCAATGATAAAATTTTCAACAACGGTGAAGACTACGTTGTAAAGAGTATGGGAGCATTTGGAAAATGGCAAGCTGTTATATGTATATTGGCTGCTATAACAAGAATACCAGTACTGTTTAACATGCATTCAATAATCTTTCTCACGCCAACAACTAATTTTGCTTGTGTACAATTTAAGAAATCTAATACAAGTGATAATTATGTTAATATCGAACATATTATGAGCAATGTGAAAAATGGCAGTTATTACGATAACATCCAATTCAGTTTACCAATGCCTATTGTCCAAAATGGTACGTGTTATGATGATTGTGATAAATACGAATATTATAGGCATGTGTTTGAAGAAACTCTAGTTACTGAGTTCAATTTAATTTGTGACGATAAATGGAAGGCTGGTTTCACACAAACCATCTTGATGTTTGGTTTATTGGTTGGAGTATCACTTTTCGGATGGATTTCTGACAGGTAATTTTGCTAATATCTAACTCTTATTCGCAATTATAATACTTAGACCTTAGACTTAGACTTCAGTTAGAATTACTTTTAACTTTTGAGCATGTACTATTATTTAAATACTTTGTAGCCTAGAAGTCGGAATGCTACAAGTAATAAATTAAATTTTATTTTCAGATTTGGTCGACGTAACGGAATCGTCATGGCGTCATTTTTAAATGTTGTCTTGATGATGATAGCTCCATTTTCGTACAATTACTGGACATTTAATTTCGTAAGATTCTTCATTGGTCTCACATCTGGTGGCACCATGATCATTGCAATTGTTTATATTTTGGAAATTGTTGGCCCCAAATATAGAGAACTAGCAGGAAGTTTAGCTTTGCTACCAGATGGTTTTTCAGAAGCTTCTCTATCTTTATTTGCATACATATCCCCGAATTGGAGAATTTACGTTTTGGGCTACAGCATTGTGTCAGTCTTTATTGTTATTTTCGTCTTTTTCCTGCCCGAAACACCGAGATGGTTAATGTCAAAAGGAAAAGATAAGTTTGCTCTAGAAATCATGACTAAGGCAGCAAAATGGTACGTAAATTATTTAAAATTTTAATGTCATATATGTAGCAAATAAGTTATGGTATGGTGATAATGCCTTGTCATAATTAACGTGCAAAAATTACAAGAATAACATGCAAAAAACAATGCATTAATCCAGGCAACAAACATCCATTTTTGCATTCAGTTATTTGCAATCTTCAGTGTGTTTTTATTTTTTCAGCAATAAATTAAACACGGATCATATAGAAGATAACATACAAATAGCACTAGAGGAAATGAAAATGAATGACAAAGGATTAAGAAATGTTAATTATATAAATCTTTTTAAAACCAAAGACCTAGCATATAAAACTATAGCTTCCATTGTTATTTGGACAGCAGCTGGAGCCTGTTACTTTGGAATAAATCAATATATTACTTTTTTGGGAAGTGATATTTATATCACTGTTATGTTACTGGGATTTATACAAGTTAGTTTCTCATTGTATTTGAATTTTAAAGTGAAAAATTAATTTATATTTGAATCTTATTTAACATAAGTAAGTAAAGGACGTTCATACTATTCTATGGTAATATTTGTAAAAGCGAGTTAAATTGTTCCCTGTTCTTAGGCTCTTTTAAGCCAGGTTTTATGTTTATCATCAAATACACATAAAATCCGACACCAATGTTTTCATATGTGAAGCTGCGGGAAAAGGTTTATGGTTATAAGCATTTCTAAGCAAGTAATGTGATGAAATCTCTTTGCTTTTTTGTTATTGTTTAATATGTGTATAACTCACTTTTTTTATACAAGTACTTATTAATTATTTTAGGTTCCAATGTGTCCCATCTCTTTCCTGCTCAACAAGACCTTCGGAAGGAAACCAACTACAATAATGGCTCTATTTATAACAAGTTTTACAATGATAGCCCTCACTTTCATTCCACATGGACATTGGGCCTGTACAGTATTTGGAATTGTAGGCTTTGCAGCAAGTTCTATTACCTTTGCGATTATTTACATTTATGCATCAGAATTATTTCCAACGCCATTAAGAAACATGGCTTACGGTTTGAGTTCAGCTGGAGCAAAAATTGGAGCTATGGTTGCGCCTTTCATAGCTTTATTGAGTCCACATTGGTCATCTTCTGTTATATTTGCTATCATACCAATTGTGGCGTCTTTGTTTTGTATTATTTTACCAGAAACTAAAGGTGTTACACTGATGGACAGTATAAGATATTAATTATTATTACCTATTAAGAGTAATATTTTTATGTTTTATTAATAGGCAAACAAACCGTAAGTTGCGAAACATTATATGTGATGTAATTTTTCTTGGTAGTACTTTTCAAATAGGCTTTCTATTTTTTAAATAATTAATATAATATGATATTTTCTCATGATTACCTAATAAGTAACAACTAACTTCTACAAGTGATAAGTCTCTACAAAGTTTGCTTAAAGATGGATTATATGAAGAATGACATGATAATTTATCACGTATCAAAAGTGGTGCGTTATAGAGGACGTACGTCAGAATAGATAACTATGAAAGGAAAACACATAGGTACCGTCTTAAGCTCAAACGGTTGGGAGGAATTGAAAGAAAAAGATCGGGCAATGTTTTCAACCAGATTCTGGATTTATTTCTTAAGGTGGCATAGCGAACTGAGCTTATACAACTTCAAAGTGGTGTAAATAAACGCGAATGTCAAGCTAATGGCACAATTTGCCACGGTGCGCTGTAAACCCGTCAATCTAACTGACAGCACTGTTTATGTGAGAGAAGCACGCGATGCGCTCGTAAAATTTCGTCTTTGCACACGCATTGATTAATCGTCCGCGTGATGCGATATTAGTGCCCACACGATGTGGTTCGAAGAGTTTGTCTTGTCTCCTTGTCGACATGCAAAGAAAGAAAGAGACGGTAAAAACGTATTCATGCCTACTCGAAATTTCGTCATAATGGTTTTTTTTTAAATTAAAAAACACTGCGGCTCTAGTTCCGTACCCTTTTTTACAACTTAATTTAGAAAGAAGTTTAGAATTTATACACGCTTATTTTTTATTTTTGTTATTGTGTGCGACATTTATTGAATGTATGTTTATGTTGTGTTGTATACCTTAAGAATAATTTATTCTAATTTTAATACTAAACTTAAACTAATGTAGAATGTATCTTTTACATGCTGGTGTTGTGAGGAAGTGCATGTGCAGTGGGTGCCTTATGTCTAAGGTGTATGTATTTTTTTATTATATCATTTATTATGTTGTTTATATATATATATATATATATATATATATATATATATATGTGTGTGTGTTTTTAAAATGTTAAGTTAGTTTTTTTAATATACATTTTATTATTTATACAGAAATCAAAGTTCGGGGTAGAAGAGTGAGAATAAAGGGGATTTGATAGGAGGAATTTGAAAGTGGCATAGGATAGAGGGATTAGGTAGAAGGAACAACCTAGAGGGAAGGGAAGTGGTTCTTCGGAACAATCACGCAGTGGCCGAAACATCATTAGCTCAAGGATAACCGATTCAGGCCGATATTCTGTGAGAGCGTGGTAACAACTGATCAAACCGGCCCTAAAAGCTATAATCGAGACAATGATTCCAGTATCTAGCACGTTTTTTTTATTATTGAAGCACTGCAGAATGGCTGACGGCCCAACTATGATGGAAAGTGGTCACTGTCGCCTATGGACATTGGCAATACCAGAAGTGCTGCCAATGTGCTGCCGATTTCGAAGGAGAAATTGGGATCTGACCACTGATGCTAGAACACAACTCAAAGTTGTTATGGCGGCATACTCTAGACCAGGGGTGGTAGCCATCCAGACGGGCAAATGCCCTACCACCTGGCTGTGGGCTGTTTTGTCACCTCTTACAACAGGCCGCCTGGCCGCAGGAATTAGCATTCCGTTCCCGCACGGAGAAAAGTAACTTTATCCTTAACCTGAAAAATTCGATAGTTCTACTAAAATCTGCGCACACGAAACACCATCTATAGTAATATATTATAATTTATCGCGTCACCTACACCATATTTATCCGCAAATATACGCACCTACTCGCAAAGTATCGTGAATCGTGATTCATGAATAACGAGCGAACTGCCAATTATACAAAAAAAATGTCCGCCGGCGGCCAATTAAAATGATTTACATATCAATAAATCGTGTCTGTGTTACGCTCGGGCCTTATAAATCTACCTTTTTTATATCGACAGTATGTTTAGGATAATTCAAACTTATTTGTCTCGACTTCAATTTCAGTTAGTGTAAATAATCTTGAGTCATATTGGTTTAACGTACCGTACTATTGTGTCGGTACTTCTACACAAAAGGGCAATAAATTGGAAAATTCTAAACATTTTTATTTCAGCAATGAAATGTTAAACTACATTTTCATGTTAACAAAAAATTACATTTATTTTCCTTTATTAAATATGAAAAATATTCAGTTTTAAGCATTCTACGAAATAATAAATCAATTTTATAAATACGTTCGTAACAATATATTGGATAACATAGTTAAAGTAATGTAAGATGACAAAGCAATGGACCAAATAAATCTAATTAAAATTTTTGAAAACCTGTCTAGTTAAAAAAGTCTTATTTTGATTTGAGGCCCTTCTATATCGCATTAGCAACATACGAATTAACTTAATTGTATAATGTATAATAGCGATCCTTGTTACAATAACTGTCACACTAGAGCCTTGAAATGACACGTTGCATATAAATATGTAGAAACGAATGATTTTTTTAAATTTCTTATTATTTAACTAATGTATTATAATATATATAAATGTACAAGTCTTAGGAATAGATTGTGATGTTAATTATTAAAAAATGTCTATTTTCAAATTTAACGATTAGTTTTAATATCGTCTTAAGTTATTATTCAATAAACGAATCTTTATAATTTTTTATTATACTCTTTTAATTAGTTATCTCAGAATGGGATATTATTGGAGGTTATAAAAATTAACATTGATAACATACGTGGTAGTATAATTATACAGTTTTGATTTTTTTATTCCATAAGTTTAGCAGACAGGCAGCCGGCTCACCTGGTGGGAAGCGATTACCGTCGTCTATGGATATTTGTAACACCAAAAGCACTATCAATGTGCTGCCGCTCTCTAAAGGGAGACTGGAACCTGGCCATTAATGCCGGAACACAACTTAGGTTGTTATAGCGGCATAGACTAGGGATGGTAGCCACCCAGACAGGCAAATACCCTACCAACTGGCAGTGGGTTGTTTTGTCGTCTCTTACGACAGGGAGCCAGCCCCAGGAAGTTGTATTCTTTCTCCGTTCTTTTACGGATGAAATTGAAATTGGAATCAAATGATATTTAATAAACTATTCAAATTTTGTAAACAAGTATCTATTTATACTAAACCTTATTAAGAGCAATCCGTACAAATATGTACATTCCTTAATTATTGCACCAAAATTTGGACATGGCATATATTGAATGTATATTTTTGAATTATTGCGTATATCCAATTGAATTATCGTTTTAGATTGCAGCTTCAACGAAAGCGATAATTTTTAGTATTCATTTTTTTATGTATAAAATTTAATTAAAACGGATCGTTATATGTCCAGAACTGTTTGGTAGATCCATTAAACTTTTTGTATGTTAAATATACCATGTAATTGATGATCTTAGAAGGATGTACAACAATTATCAATTACACTACTTTAATACTAATGCGAAATAGTCAGCTAAATAAACAAACATATCTTTGTTCTTAAAAAACGACATAGCTTTTGATTTTATATATAAGTAGGATATGCCCGCAACTTCCTCCACGCTTGATTTGACATCAAAATTAGCTTATTCCGACACAGTTTTTATTGAAAACTGTGTCGGAATAAGCTAATTTTGATGCACCGGAACAATTTCAAACCGCTCCCAGGAAAATTCCCGCAAGATTTTCGGGATAAAAAATCATACAGCTTATTACATTATATTTGCTATCGATCACTAAAATAATAACATTACAATTCGTTTGTTTAAATCCAAAAACCGCATAGAAATCGGCCCAGTAATTCTTACGTGAATCCCGAACAAACCGACAAACAGACAAGAAATCTAAAATTTGTATCGTGTTCTCCATCGCTTATATAGTCTATTTCAGTTGCTTTTTTTAAATAGCTTAATATTGAAAATCTAAAAAAAAAATAGTGTCTCAATATATTTTTTTTAATTTTAGAACATAGTATCAAGATATTAATGAGGCATTTTCCCTCAAAACAGAAAATACCTAAAATTAAGTTGGCGTAATATCCCTTTGAGGTGTCGTGCTATCCATTAGTTAGGAAGTCTGCCTGATTGCCAGCTTCGCAATAAAAATAATAGAATAGAATAGAAAACTCTTTATTGTTCACCACATACACATTACAAAGAGTTTTATGTGTAAAGTATATTGCTTTACAATTTATTATTAAATATTTTGAATTCTCAATTATCGGAGAGAAAAGGGAGGAGAGTTATTTCTATTATTAAAACGTCCTACGAGAGCTCCCCGACATTAACAACATTTTTACCTGAATCTTGCGGGATTTTTGAAGTGAAACTTCTTTACAATCGTTGTGATTTGAAATTCGATGAAACGAAAAAGCGACACCAAAAAGAGATAAGCACATAAATCTATAGGACTAAGTCAGCGAGAGAATGAGATAACATACATTACTTAATAACTTAAAAATTGCTCATACAGATAGAGTTGGAAATGCTTAGAAGTTTTTCGTTAATACTGCAAATTTCGCGTTTTAAAGCTTAAATATATTAAAACGATATAATATATGAAATGTGGCGTCAAGAAATTTAGAATCTCTACCACCCCTTGTCTCACTTTGTTTCGTCTCTGCTGCGTGTGAACTGCACACACACACAATTTTTTCTATTAAAAAATACTGTACTGTGGCGAGTGATGATGGAACAATCTAGTTGGTTTAAGAAGTTTTAGAAAAAGTTAGAAGTTTCTGGAAGGAAAAGACAGAGATAGATAGATGTTTAGAAAGAGATAGATAGTAAATAAAAGAATAAAGAAAAGAAGATCGAAATTATGGGTTCCAGAAGATTCTTCCGGGTATGTAAGCAGCGTAAAGCGCGCCTACTGGGGAGTTTTGAGTTCATTTAAGACAGCGAAGCAACAAGTGCGATACGAAAGAGTTGGAAGAGAAGTTTAGGACTAGGACTGGATAGGAGACAGTGACGAGTTTAGTGGTGAATTTAGTGAAAAGAATAGTGGACAGCAGATCAGTGAAGGAGTGTAGCGTAGTTTGAGAGAAGGTCCAGAAGCGAGCTACATGCGGTAAATTTGGAGGTGAGCACTGGTGTAGCAGGAGGTGGTCTACGCAACATCGGCGACGGTATTGTGAGTGAGACATCTTATCGTCGGGACAGTGCGTCGTTAGTTGTGCGTGTAGAGGCAACCCTGCGGAGAGAAATCACGTACGGCTATGTAATTTAATAAAAGCGTTTAGTTAACAGCTGGTGTTTACTTCCAATCCTAAGTGCGTACCCCTGCTCGCACGTAACAGTACTATCATCTCGAGTCTCTTGAATATTTATGCCTTTAATTCTATTCACATCCGAGTCTGTGAAGAAGGAACATCCAATTAAAGTCAATTTAAAATATAGTTTAATAGTTTTTTATTGTAAGAATTGATTACCATGTCGAATGTAAAATTAAGTTATCAATCAGGGGCAGATCAGTGTATGCAGAGAAAAAGGTCTGTAAGAGTTGGCATTTTTGCTTAAATAAATAAATCATTGAGGAATATTGTTATGAATTTTCAAGATCCTAAAGTGGTCCACTTTGGAGAATCGCTTAAGGCTCCAATTACCGCAGAAGGTCGAAAGTTGGGTGCAAACGAAACAACTTTTCGTTGGTATTTACTATTCAATAATTTACCAAAAAAACTATCATAATTCAACACGATAAGAGACGTAACGTAGGTGAAAATTATTCGACAAGTCGCCTCCAAATGATTCACATAAAACCATTTTACTTCAACAATTTTTATTAAAACAGTAACAAACTCTAATACAGTAACAAATACATATATATGTCTATATTTATATATGCATCTAGTAGCCGTTACCCGCGACTTCGTCTGCATGGAATTTAAATTAATTTAATTAGCCTACCGCTACGGAGGGCGGCGGCGCACGCGTGGGCTTTTCAGCTTCTTTTTCTAAAATAAATGTAGCCTAAGTTACTCCTTGTAACATCAGCTATCTGCCATTGAAAATCCTGACAAAACCAGACCAGTCGTTTCAGAGATTACTCGGAAGAAATAGACGGACAAAAAAATTTAAAATGGATTTTGTGATATGAGTACCGTATATACTTTCATGTGCATTTAGTAACAATCAGTTTTTTTGACATTACAAACAGACACTTCAATTTTAGATGTACATATGTTATCCGTGCAGGAACGGAGAAAGAATACAAATTCCTGCGGCCGGGTGGCCTTTCATAATACGTGACAAAACAACCTACAGTCAGGTGGTAAGGCATTTGCCCGACTGGATGGCTACAACCCCTGGTCCAAAGTATGCCGCTATAACAACCTTGAGTTGTGTTCCGGCATTAGTTACCAGGTTCCAGTCTCCCTTAAGACAACAGCAGCGCATTTGTAGCACCTTGGGTGTTGCAAATGTCCATAGGTCTGTCTGCTGAACTCCTGCAATAAAAAAAATACCCTAGCAACGTGCCCACTGGTCCTTGGTATTCTTAACTTATCAGCTTATTCTTCTAAGAATTCGCATGAAATATAAACAAAATTGGCAGTTATAGAGACTGCCGATAGAAATGAAAACTTAGAACTTCTAGTATTAAAATATTAAATGTCATAATGTTTGAATTAAAACACTATTTCAGCAATGCACAGTATATACACATTGAACTTTTCATCCATTCAATTTTACTTATAAGATATACACAGCACTAATGTTGCACAATACGCCAGCTGTATAGCTACAGATATATTGCTATAAGCATGTTGGTGACGCGAACCCATAAGATTTTCCCCTACCAAAAAGTGCTCAACGCGGCTAAAGAAGTTTTTACTTCAAAAAACCTATGTACGTATGTATGTACAGACGGAGAAATAGAACGAAGGATATTACAATTCTATAAGAGTTCTGATTTTTCTAAATAATCTAGGGAACCTTAGTAATAGTCTCAAGTTAACCTTAATTAGAAAATGCCGTAAACCCACAGAAAACTCAATTGATAATCGTCGGGAGCCCTAGGATGAATGCTAAAGTTAACTGGTCCTCCTCACCACAGGTTGGTTTTGACGGGACACATATTCCTCTTAGCGATACTGTCAAAAATCTCGGCATAATCATCGATAGGGAGCTGTCTTGGCGGCCTCACATCACCGATTTAAGTCGCAGAGTCTTCTTATCTTCTAGATCCCTCAGAAGATTAAGAAACTTTTTGCCCACTGCTACCAAGATTACGCTTGCTGAGTCTCTCTTGTTTCCCATACTTGATTACGCTGACGCCTGCTATCTAGATTTAACCGTAGAACAGTTGAACAAGCTTGAGCGGCTTCAGAATTTGTATCAGGTTCATATTTGGATGGCGAAAATATGACCATGTTTCCGAATTTCGTAAAAGACTCATTTTCGCCGGAATACTTACATTCTCACTCTCCTTTATAACATATTATATACTCCTAATAGTCCCCAGTACCTTAAGGAACGTTTTAAATTCCTTCGCCTATCCACTGCCCATAATTTGCGCCATGATACGCACCGAAAACTTATGACGCCTGCACACACTTCATCCTGTTATGATAATTCTTTTACGGTGCAGGCTGTCAAACTTTGGAATATGCTGCCTCTTACTGTCAGAGAGGCCAAATCATTACCAATATTTAGAAATTTGCTCAGAAAACACTATTTGTCCACAAATAGCTATGTCTGATAAACAGAATATAATCATGCTAATACATTATTATTATAATAACTTATATATTATTGTATATATATCACTATGTATATATATCACTATGTATATATGTATGTATTTGTATATTCATTTCTTAAACTAGTTTGAGTATTTATGTATCTATTGCCTTTTTCCTGCACCACCTATATCGCCTGATTCAAATTTTTTGTTTCATTTAGGTTTCCTGGAAGAGATCGCTTTGAGCGATAAGGCCACCTGTTGTATTGCCTAAAAAATTAGTTGCTTTATTCAACTATCATTTGAAAGAGGTAGGTAGTGTGATGACATTTTAATTTCTTACTCACAGTGTCATTGCGTGTCTAAACGCAATAAAATTTGTATAAATGCCTTACATCATAAGCATTAATAATGATACTGCAATTTTAAACCGTAACATTTAACATTTAGAATTGAAATTCGTGTGTTATACTTTTCGTTAAAAAATGAAAGTCAATTTTATAATTACAGAAAATTGACATTTTCAATTAAATTCCGTACTCATAAGGTTGATAATTATAAAAAGAACAATATGGACATACGTCTTAAGTACTTTGAGTTATGTGTAATTAAGGGCGATGTAGATTTATCATCATCATGTTATGAAGAAGTTGTAATGACAGCAATTATACAACGTATGTTTATGACATGATTATAAACTTACTGTACTGTTACGAGCTACAGGACTTGAATTAAAAATGCCGTTGGAACTACTATAGAATTTATTACAACGGTACAAACACGTATAAAACAAATACAAATAAAACTGGATGCAACCAGTTCACACTGCACGATTCAATGCAATTCGACACGCGTAAAGTCCGTCGTCTATATCGCTAATCGAGAGTACTATAAACGTCTCACTACTATCGTAGTCGCCGCTTGACTGCCCCACCTCTCCATTCGGGCATTGTTTTATACTAACTATACAGTACAAAAAATTCGGCCGCGCGCACTGAGTTTCCGAGAAATAGTAATTTGCACACCTGGTTATCTATACCTGCCAATGGCCCACAAAGTCGAAAACAATAACAACAGGCTATTGTCTAATTGCAAATTTTAAATACAAAGTAATAAAAAGAACTCTGAATGCGAGAGAGAGAGAATGATTCTTTGTCGGTATGTGACAATAGGTATGCAGGTGGTCCAACTTGTAACAATACTAATGCGGTTATTAAACTATTTATTTGTTTTTATTTGGGCAACATACAATAAATAATATTCTTAAATATAAAACACAAAATTAATACATATATCAATCAAGTTTCCACTAAAAATAATTTATATAAATAATTTGGATCAAACAATTACAAGAAAAAAATACACTTATAAGAAAATTACATAACATGTCTATAAAATACAGTTATATGCTAAAATTAAAAAAAAAGTAAGCATAATAATTAATTACTAAAAAAAGTATAAAAAAGTCATTGAACTATGTGGTTAGGTTATATCTATAATATTCTAAACATGCCGTGTCTATACACTGACTCTATAAATTTTTAAAAAAATATTATGTACTGTCTTTGCCGGCTTACCTCACTGCAACGCAGAGGTTTCGGGTTCGATTCCTGGTATGGTAAATTTCGGAAACGAATGTTCTCCGTCATTTACTATAGTCTGGGTGTCTGGGAATCGACCCAGAGTAATTCGTTGTCTATTAACCATAACACAAGCGTTACAAATTAACTTGGAGATATACAATATGTGTGTTTGTCTGCCGATCATTATTTACATCCTGGTGACATAGCGGGTAAACTGCAAGAATGTCGCTACGTTGGTACCGCCACGTTTTACGGAAACCAGCTTCTTACAGGAAACAAATGTGCAGCCATGCCGGCTTTGCTAGGTCCCGGTCGAAAGGGTAGACCCAAGAAATGCTTGCTTTTTATTTATTAAGTAAGAACTCGTAGCCCCAGGCGAACATAATTGCCCGGGTCTAAACACTTGGGTTACTATCACTGGCTCTATATAAACAGAAAAAAGAATACTAAATTATTAATATTTATTACTTTTTTTTATTGCATGTACATGAATTTACTTTACATAATTTACCTACTCTGATATATATATATATATATATATATATACAACTTAATTTTTCAAACATAAAATAGTAAATAGGTCCCAAACCACCGTCAGTTGGGAACGTTCCCAAAACGCTGGCCGCATTACCACATTGTATGGCAACGTATACCAGTAATGTGTTTGTGCTACTATGTGGGTTTTGAATGAAATTTGGAATGGGATTAGTTTTGGTTGGTTTGGGTTGGGAGCTATCCCCATTCCCGTAGCCCTGGCATAAGGCGCAGGACGGAACACCCAGAGGTTTTAGTGGGTATCCCTAACTGGGGAGTGGCAATAGCGTGGCACCAGTTCCGACCGAGCACGCTAGTGCCACCCCCGATCTGGCGATTCCCACACTCTCATATCGGGTCGCGAACACCCCCCCAGGCTTCTGTGCCTGTCGCGGCTTAGTCCTCAATCGGATTTTCGCTGGCCAAAAAAAAAATGGATTTTAGTATATACGGAAGGAACTAATAATACTATATTATATTATATATTACTTACATATATATTTTACACTTATTTATGTTATACATACTTCTGAAGTGCTGGCTTGATGTCATAAAGGACAACATGCGTACCAATGATTTGGGATTAGGGATACCGAGGACCAGACGAAGTGTAGTAGAATAAGTAGGAAAGCGGCCCCCGGGGGCGAACGCTCCGAACGCAACCCGAATTTAAATCTAGCGTACCAGATGACGATGAAAACTTATACGCGTTTTCCGCACGCCCCGTATCCGCTGCCGCTCTCCGCGCAGCTCGCACTCTGTCCGCACACTAAGATACAAGAACCACGTCCGTAACGGCATAAATACCTATCAAAACATTCATATAAACGTCTACAGCGACAACATTCAAAATGTTAGCCTCAATAAATTACATCTCATTAATATTAAATAATCGACACGAAACTTTAACCCGCTATAAATTAATAATGTCATAAAATTAATGGTAGACACTCAATATATGTTTGGTTTTAATTAGCAACGAATTTCGACATTTAAATTTATAGAAACATACCATTATAGATGCCCGTTGATATATCGAGAAAGAGAAAATTTTAATTATCGGGTATAAATTTTGTATGTCACGGAATGTTGATTGTAGTGTTGTGATTAAGATGTTTTCGAAATTACAGTGAGTCGTTTAATATGGAAATTTTGAGACATTTCTTTGCTATCATTTGTCTATTAAATCATAGACACGAATTTAATTATTTATTGTATGTAGTGTAGACAAGCGTAATTTATTTCTTGAATTATTTATTTATTAAATGTTGGTACAAAAGTTACATTGCATCATGTTTAACCAGTGAAGCGAAAGTAATACATATTACAATTAAAATTACAAATCCTAAAGAATATATTATAATAAGAATATCACAATAATAATTAAATAAGCTTAATTAACTATTATTTACAATATTTTTGCTATTATTATATTTTTCCCTCCTTCAGTCCCGCCGACTATTTATTTTATCGGATATTTTGCATCTTTTTATATATTTCGTTTTGAAATGATAACTTCTTATGCGAGGGTAAATTGCTTCGTTACGTAACGCGTTACGGCGCTAATCTGTCTGGCTTCCTTTTCTCTCACGCATACGGCAGCTGTAGGCAGGTTCCTCCTCTCTCACTCTAGTCCACGCGCTATATACATAAAATTTTAGTAATAACCGAAGCTTTTCTCAAGTTAAACAATTTCAATATTAAATAATTCAACTTAGATTAGTTTAAGTTATCACTTCTGTCGGGCGTCTCGAGACACACAGGTATTTTTTTCTTATATTTATTTTACATTCTTTTTCTACAGTTATAAAATATTTCGTTGATGGCCTCTGTGGTTGAGCGGGGTAAGCCTTTGCCGGCTTACGTCACTGCAACGCAGAGGCTCCGGGTTCGATTCCTGGTATAGTAAATTTCGGAAACGTATTTTCTCCGTTATTTACTATGGTCTGGGTGTCCGGGATCGGCCCCAGAGTGGTCCGTTGTATATTACCCATAACACAAGCGTAACTTGCTTAATTTGGGGATATACAGTGAGTGTGTTTGTCTGCCGATTTATTTATTTATTTCTAGGGTACAATATTAAATTTAACATATTGTTCTATTACTAATATATCTTAATATAATATTTATTTATATACCTATCACTTTATCCATCTCTTTTATAATTCATCTCTTCTATTTACATTAATTACGTTATTTTACGTCTGTGTTTCTATTAATATATTAATATCAGATTAATACATACATAATGTCATACATATTATCACGCCTGTTTCCCATGGGGGTAGGCAGAGACTACGGATTTCCACTTGCGACGATCCTGACAAACAACTTTCGCTTCATCTACTTTCATTAACCTCTTCATACGTGCACGTTTATTTGAGATGCTTTTTACCTGACCTGGTTTTAACACTTCTGTTGTTTGATAATGATGTGTACGGCGTGGTCTACCGGCAGCAACTCTACCATTCACAACACTGTCATACACCTGTTTTGTAATTCTACTTTTTATCAGATTAATATATAAATTAAATATGGTCAAAACGTATTTTAAGCAATTTCCTTTTTTTGGTTAAATATCTCATGTTTTAAATCTCTCCAGTCTTTATTATATAGGTTCTAGATTATTGGAGCCACACAAAATATGCTTTTGTGAAACTTCTAGACAGAGTTTATTCTGATCCCTGCGATTACGTTTCACTACTAAAGCGGATGGTGTACTCGGCACGTTTTGTTCCAAGTGGATTGGCGGGTTTCACACATCGATAATTAAAAATCTAGATTTGTTCACCACCTTCGATGTGTGGTAATTGTCACATGCACTGTCCAAGCGTTGCATGCCCTTTTAACGCGAGTCCAATTTTACCGGATTTTAACCCACGTCTTAAGAATCATACGAGTGTCAGTCACTGTGTGACTGTTTTATTTGAATTTATAAATGGACGTCGTTATGCAAATCGGGACCAACTCACAGAATAACTGTTTCGAATTCAAATCAAATTAATGAAATTAAGTAATATGTTCATAATAACCCGTGTGAATTAATCGAGGTTTTTTTTTCTTCTAAAAATGTCTTCTACTTTACTTACACAATCGTATCTGTAGAAGTGTCAAAGAAATTAAAACGCAAAAGACAAAAACAATTTGTATTGTGTTATTTTTATAGGAAATTTGGTCATAATAGTTAAAACTGTTTTAAATACTATATAATTTTATAAGTATACTAGAATATGCCCGCGACTTCGTCTACGCTTGAATTGAAATTCCCTGGATCAAAATATCACACATTTTATTACATAAAATTTGCCATTTTAAATTATTAACAGAAAAATCCCAGGATAAAGAGTAGCACAGATTTTAAGTCTAGGAATTTGCTGTCGAACTGCGAAAAACGCATCGAAATCGGACCAGTAGTTTTTACGTGAAACCCGAATAAAAAGAACAAGAAATCTAAAAAAAATATTGCATTGTTCTCCATCGTTTATATAGTCCACTCCAGTTGTTTTTTTTAATTGCTTCAATGTATCTACATACACGTCATGTTTAGAATTTTATAATATTATAGACTAATAAAACCGCGCGGATAGCTCTTGTAACACATAAGTTACCTAACAAACGTCGCATGCAATATGCCACATTTAAAATTTATGTGCAGATGTAGATAACAGATCGAGTTAAAGATACCTATCGGTACATTAGCATACAATGTACGGTCTGCGTCTGTACTTATGCCACAGGAAACAGCTATAAAGCGATTAAATCTAAAAACAAATGAGTTATGAGACCGACTTGCTGAATCATAAATAAAGGCTGGTTATAATTGAAATGTAAGAACAACATAATAATATCTACTATTATATGTAGTAAGTTAAAATTTAATTTTACTCCATATTCTATGTGCACCGCTTCCCAACGTGTTATTGCTGTTGGAAACGGTAAGAAACTTCTCAGCAACACGTCTAGCTAAAAATTGTTTTCCTCTATATATATATATATATATATATATATATATATATATACGGGTTGCCTGGAAGAGATCGCTTTTTAGCGATAAGACCGCCCTTTTGTACACAATTAGAATAATACTAGTTCATAAGTTTTCTGTAATAGTGTACAATAAAGTGTTATCTATCTATATATATACATATATATATATATATATATATATATATAAAATGTATAACAAACCTCTATTCATTACCCATGTAGCGGTAGGTTTAATTCAGCTAAAGAAGGAAAAAATGCCTAGAAAAGTGTTCACATATAAATATTTTAAACGGATTAAGATTTCACCCAAAAGACTGGCACAACTATATGAGAATGACTGAACCGAGCCATAGACCTTCGATCTATCGTCACGATATACATGATTATAATAATAATAATAACAGAACAGAAAGCACTGAGCACGGCTCGTATTGTAAGTTCCTGTCTCTGAAGCCCTAACCACCGGTAGCCTAGACCCTAGCTAGACCTCACTGCCGACGGACGTCATCTTTTAATTTTTTTAAATATATGTATCTATTTTTATATACACACACACACACACACACATGTGTGTGTGTGTGTGTGTGTGTGTGAAATAATAATAATTGATTGTGAAAAGCTAGACACAATAACAAAGATTTTTAAATTTAATTTACATCTATGAATATAATATATGTTGACAATATCATTTCCCTAACCTCCAAACTAGGTTTACACCTGCGTCTTGGGGGTTAGTTGTAGGTTCTCATGGGTGTGTATTACAAGATATTTTTAGGTAAACTTGTGAGCAGATAAATGTACAATTATGATCCAATTTTCAGCATGTTTCTTTTTAATTTTGAATAAAGTAAGGAAGTAAATAGATACATTTTTAATTGTTAATTTATTGTATTGGTTTCTGCTTCGATCAAGGAAATTGTTAACGATTTGGACATACACCATCGATTCGTCGTTGCGATATCGTAACGATAAATCGTTCCGTTTGTGGGGGCCGTTATAGATCGACAAGTGTATACGGAACATATTGCAACAACTGAAGTTCCGAGAAGACATAATCCTTTTTAACACGTATTATATTATTCCTTGGAATTTGAATTATCCATGTCTCTTTGTATTGCATCGCAGTAAGACGTCATAAATCCTTTCTTCTATTGTTAAAATGATATTACATATTCTTAAAAGTCATTAAGCTTACAGGTTCAGGAATTCAAAGAATAGTGGGCATGTTGCTGGTGAGCCATATCTTTTTTACACATATATAAGGTCATCCCAATTGAGAGAGAGTTACTTGAGTTTCAACTGCAATTGAGGCTTTACTAAGTGTACATTCGGAACGGGAATTTCACATTGACGGGCTTTGCGCTATTTATCTTATGACATTTACGGTTTGGACTTTTACATTCAGTTGTGTTTGCAAGAACTCTGAGTTAAGAGTGTGTACTTCTAGTAAAGGTTGTGATAAATCCAACTACATTTTAGATTCGAATCCCACAAATTCGTAACAATACGGTAGTTTAAACATTTATTGAACAATGTGCAAAATTTAACTTTTTCCATAGCGGCAATAGGGATGCGAACACAAGATTATAATAAATACTAAGATTATTTACATACTAACTTTACCTGCAGCTTCGCTCGCGTTAATGTGTATTCTAACAATCCATTCAAGTGTCTTTCTATCTCTCGGGTACATTTTTCTCTGGATGAGGATGAATGCCCGTAGCGTAATTTAACGAAGATTGTAGAAATAACCAAGAGGATAACACATTGATGCCGTTGTCATTCGCGTTGCCATGATAATGATTTTTAAGTGATTTGCAACGGTGGCGCCCGTATGACGTAATCACAACATCATCTTCTTGGTTATATTCGCCTACCCTTCGGGAGTAGTACATTTTTTGGCATGCAAGTTACTCTGTGTTCTTTTCTATACTCCTGATGACAACCCTAATGGAACTTACTGTAGAGATATTTATAATTCACGATGAAAGCAAATAAAATTATAAGATTCCGAGAATATTGTAATCAAATAAAGAACCGCAGTACCAAAAAACTTATACAAAATACAAATCTCTTTCATATTTTATTACCAACATCTTAACACATGTGTAATAATTTAAAATAAATTATCATTAAAAATATTGATTGCATAATAATCACATAATTTGTTTAAAATATTGACATAACATTACGATGATGTCCGTTTCGATGTATAAATAATTTTGCATATTGAAATATCTGGGAATAGAACGTCGTGAGAATATTAATTTATACTATATATTATAATAAATCTGTAAATGGTTCGAGTTTGTATAATTCGGACCAGGAGATTCCGAAAATGCATTTTTTTTAGAGTGAGATCCCAGTCACTCCACACTTACGTGATTTTAGAAAAGATGAAATTTTTAGATCGGTAGTTTACCATAAACTTATAAAGGAATGGATACTCGCTAAGCTGAAAGCGGGGCCGTTTTACAGATAAATAGTATCAAAGGTGGAAAAAAACCATGCTAACTTACGTCAATGTAGCAAGGCTAGTTTTTACATGATAATATGTTATATATGATATTGTTATAAACAAAGATATACAATTGCCAGACACTTCCTGTGGGCCATAACTTTTGACAGATACTTAAAAAAAATGTGGAAGCTTACGTCATTTTAGGAAGGCTGAATTTTATATATATTATTATCAAGTATAATATGTTAAAATATTTTCCAATGAGCCAGACAAGTCTAACGGGCCAAACATCTTCCCACACTCGTTAAGAGTTCCACTGTGTGAGGAAGCGCGAGAGCATTAGAGCATTATTCAAGCGTATAAGTACAAGTGAGATGCACTCTGACGCGTGAATATATATAATATCCTAAAATCACGTAAGTCTGGGGTGACTGGGATCTTGGACTATTAGAATTTTTGTCGTTCTGTCTTTTTGCCTGTCTGTCTGTTAGAGAATCACGTGAAAACTACTGAAGAGATTTAAATGAAACTCGACATAGAGCTACTTTATATCCCGAAGCGTAACTTGGGATATTTTTTATCCCGATAAACGACGTGGTTTCCGTGAGACAGACGAAAATAGTAAAAAAGATGGCGCTGCGATCGAATCCTTTTTGGAAACTAATGAACGTATATGAATGAAAATCGACATAGTGCTGGCTTATAACCCGATTTAACATTTAGAATTTTATCCCGATAAATGATGTCATTTCCATGAAATAAACAGATTGGCTTAATAAATCGGGTTAAAGAACTTTATTTCTCATATAAGAATTTTTACAATTCACTTGAACTATGAGAACATTTATAAGTTGTTGAACAATAAGTTGTAATTTGTAACGAGATAGAAAGCACAAATACTAAAGTTGCGGGTAGTTTTGAATTATTTTTTGTACATACAAGTTACTAGTTCTTTCGAACCAAAATAAACAAGGTTATAGATTTCGTGGAAGTATCATTGTGTAACTTGTTAGATATAAAAAAATTATAATGCATTTATTTTTATATCAGTAATGCATAATAATATTTGCAGTTATTGTATATTGCAACAAATTTAATTTTAATTTTGCTAATTTAAAATATTTTGTAACACGTGATTTTTGGGCATTTTTTAAACACATTTATGGATTTTGCTTCTTTCATGGTTTTTGGAAGTTGATTATATGTTTGGGCTCCTTCAAATAATACGCTGCTTTTACCGTAATTCATTCTGGGTGCCGGGAGTACCAAATTATCTTTATTTCTTAGAAGGATTTTTTTGTATTTCGTGCCTTTTGATAAATTTTATTTCGGAAAGAACTTTCTTGTTTAAGATTTTATAAATTAATGTACATATGTTAAAAGTATACTGTTGTTTAATGTTCATTATTTTGGTGTTTTTGTAAATTTCATGTGTAGGTGTTAGAAAATCAAAATGAAATAATGTTTTTATTACTTTGTTTTGTGGTACTTGTAATCGTTGCAGATTTGTTTTAACTGAGGAGGCCCAAATTTCTATTAGATAATCAATATGCGGCTTAACCAGACTGTTGTAAATTGTATAATGTACTTAACGCGGCACGCATCTTGCAAAGTTTTTCAGTCTGCCTGTTAGGGTTCTCAATTTATTTTTTATTTTATCTATATGTATTTTCCACGTTAAATTAGTGTCTAAAATAAGGCCTAAATATTTTTCATTATCTACTTTATTAATAATTTGGTTATTTATAGTTAAAGAAACATAGTTATTAAGGTGTTTATTTTTTGCCGTAAGAATCATATAGTTTGTTTTAGCTGTATTTATCGTTAACAGATTATACTGAAACCAGTCGTTAAGTAAGTTAAGATCCCTTTGTGCATCGTTTATTAGCGTATTGATATTATCATCAAAATAAAATAAAGTCGTGTCATCAGCATATAAGGTGATGTCACCATTTAAACCTATGTCATGTATATCGTTAATGTAGACAAGAAACAGCAGGGGCCCAAGAATAGATCCCTGCGGCACTCCATAAGCCACTGCTTCAGGTTGACTCTGAGACTGGTTAATTTTTACTATTTGTTTTCGATTTTCTAAGTATGACTGAAAAACATGGTAAGCAGTGCCTATTATACCTATTTTAGCTAACTTTTTCAGAAGAATTTTGTGATGAAAATAGATGACGTTGCAATCGGATTTTTTCAATTCAGAAATACGGCACGGAGGAAGAATATTAATTTTTGCGGCAGGGCGAGCTTTCTTATGACTCCTCTTAAGGGTTGTTTTGATTCCACAAAACAACTCATAGGTAGCTAGGTAGGCATCTGCCCATTTAGAAATCTAACGCTGCTAATCTAGTGCATGCAGCCATTAGAACCTTGAATTGTGTTGCAACATTAGTGTCCAAATTTTGTTGGAAAAATCCTTTAGTGTAAAGATAGTGCTCTCAGTTGAAAATTTTGTATTGAAATAATCAGTTTTAAATATTTAATCTTTATAATAGAACATTTTGTCTTTAACATTATATTGTTACGAGTTACGGGACTCGAATTAAAATGCCGTTGGAATTATTATAGAGTTTATTAGAACTATACAAACACATATCACACAGGTACAAATATAACCGAACACAACAAATCCAAACAATGCAGAGGGTCGTAATTCAATAAAACGCGTAAAGTCCATCACTATTAGATTCTCGATTGTAGTACACACGTCTCGCTTCGATCGTGGTTCTCGCTAGACTGACTTTATCCCTCCATCAGGCTATCGTTTTATCCTGCACAAGTGCTATTTGCCCTCCCGTCCACGTGGACTGAATTTCCTAGAATCAGCTTGTACTTTTAAAATCCGTAACACCTGGCTAATGATTACAATACAACAATAGGCTTTAGAAACGAATGTCAATAAGTAAGTAAACAAAAGAAGACGACCATAAAATAATTACAATCGTTTCAATGTTATTAGTTCAAATACCGACGGGTAATAAATGTGCTTCTACAAATTTGTACGAGGAATTTGTCTTTGTCGGCGCTTAGATTGTAACGATATAATAAGGTTTTAGAACTAATTCCAGCCCTTACTTCGAGGCTGATAGGACATTGATAACACCTTTGGTGTTGTAAATGTCCGTAGACGACAGTAATCACTTACTTTGGCCGAGCTGTCAAAGAACAGGCAGCTTAAATCAAAATGTACACAGAAGAAATCCCAAGTAACACTTATTGCACATGCAAATGACCTAAATGACATCAACTTATAAGACTAGCATGAATTGGCTGTAAAATGGATTTAATGCCAAGCAGCTTATTGTCAACACATGACTCGATTCGTCATGTTATAATCCGTAAAGCCGATGTCCGGCGCGGCTATGCGCCTACGCAAGTCAACGGAGGGCTTAATGCAACGAGCACTAACTTCAAAAGACTTAAATTACTACTAGTAATATTAGTATTAGTAAAATTTATTTGTTATTATTCGACACTAGAATTCGTCCTCGTATTATAAATGTGATAGCGTACATCATTTTTCTGAGACGTTTATTTTGGTACAACGCATTGTTGGTTTTTACAACAAATCACACTATAAATAATGAGATTTAAATGTGTTCTTCAGCTTAAGGAGCAACTAAAGTTAGGTATAAAAAAGTAGGAAATGTATTAAATTTATGATTTAAAAACTTATTTTAACAAAAAATTGTTACCTTTCACACGGTTGAATGGATTTTAATGAAGTTTTGTAAGATACGGTATCCCGAAACAGATACAAACTATTTTTATCTCAAAAATAAATTGATGGGGTTAAATAGGAAATGAAAAGTCGACGTAATTTTATAAGTTATGAATTACAGCATTTTTTACAGAATCGTCCTTAAAGGGGTTAAAGCAGTGCAGTTGTTAGAATTATAATCGGTTCTTTAGATGCACTTGTTATGTATACTGTCTATAAACGTAAGCAAAAAAAAATACGAACGAAGTCACATATAACAAGCACTGGGAGAATAATTTGTATTTCTGGCTCTCTGCTTTTTTCAAGTTTTTAGTTTTTCGCGATTTCACTACAGCAGCTTATACATTACACCTTCTTACCAAAGATCCATAATATAGACCTAGCAGTTTTTTCGAAAAGGAACGTGACTTACATAGAGAGACCACAGGAGACCCTAAAACAACAATAATATTATAACATAAAAAGATAGAAAACAGAAAACTCGGTACTCGCACGTGGCCCAATATATGTACAATAATTCACAAAGAGCCACTTTTTAATTCAACCTCAATCGATAGACATAAATGCAAATAGCCAGTTAGCTGTATCCACCATGCATAATAATATATTATTGAATATGTTAATTGACATTTACAATATGTCGGAGCGCGGAATCAATAAATATTGTTGCGAGGTATCTTTCACAAATGACACATCGAGGTGAACGTAACAACTGTTGATTGGTAGCACAAGCTATAAGAGATGAGCGTTCAGGTAAAGCGATGAGCGTTTAGGGCGTTGTTGCGACTCCCCCGCTTCTGGATTGCATCCGAGATATTTATGGTTGCACGCACGGATGGCTTTGACGCTTGGCGATAGAAAACAGCCTATTTGCTTAGCAGAGTGCGCAGGAGCAGCAACAGCACCCTGAACGTAATAACCAATAAACACGATAGTTTTCTGATGCTGGCACTAATACAGAGGACCAAATCATTATTCTCTGTAAATTGCTAACATTTATTTTTAAGATCCACTAACTATAATATTTGGATCTAATTGTGTGTATGTTTCAATTTAATTAAAAAAATGTATTACTAATGTTGGCCGTGCACTAGGCAACAGGTCTCTAGGTATAGGAGCTTTTCCGTTTTTTTTGACAAGATGAATGTCTTTGCAGACAACCCACTTCTCGAGGTGCGGGGTGCTTATTGTGTGCAAGTCATCCAATGTGTTAATTTACTTCCACTTACACTTAAAATATTTGAAGCGTAGTAAGTCTTCAACTAAGCACCCTTGCTATAAATTATGCCTATATTTCAATACTTTATAATCTATATACATATAATAAAATTAAAGTGGTCGAATTTCTGTACAATGAAAAAAAATACTAAAAACTGAGTCAGGGGGATGTAAGAAGTGAAATAAAAGAATATTTGGTTTTTTTTCAAATTTTGTTTCTCTGTTTGTCTGTGTGTCTATTTGTACCGGATAATCTCCGAAACGACTGGACCGATTTAAATGAAATTTTGTATGGTGGTAGCTTATATCTCTGGCCAATACATAGGATACTTTTGATCCCGAAAATTAAAGAGTTCCTGTGGGATACTTAAAAAAACTTTCCACGCGGACGAAGCCGTGGGCAGAAGCTAGTTTTACAATAAAGTTTTGTTGTGCTCACAAAGGTCCGGTTTTGCTGTCAGCCGCAGATTCGAAATTTTGGCGGTTGGCCATAGACTACAAGGCAATCGTCATAGTTAAAACTGGTGTGTAACATTGTTGATAAATCGTTCGCGAACAATGTTTATTCCCGTTTTGCTCTTCTAACTTGGACTCTCGACGGGCGACATCAAAATGACACCAGTAAATATTCGTGATAATTCATTCGCAATTAAACGCCTGCCGACGGTGAAATATTGCGGGGCCACTAAAACCGCGTGCAAATTAACTTGTTTAATTACCACCATCCTGTGCGTACCGGAACGAGGTCGTTCGCGATCATAAAACGCGTTCATGTATATTTTAATTATTTTATAGTTTTTTAACTGTACAAGATACTTAAGTGTTTCTGTGACTGAATGTCCGCCAGAATTGGTGTTCTTTAATGCTGATGATAGGCAAAGGAATTGAGTTCATACTGCTTTTTCAGATGTATAAAATGTCAATCTTGGTGTCATTGAATGTAAACGTATGTAGTTGCAAATGTCAGATATCAACTTTATAATCTAAGTTAAAGGAAATTTTCAAATGATGGTGGTACACGATGTAAGACTAAAAATGTATATAATATAAACGTCAAAATTAAAGTACATTCTGAGTTTCTTAAATGCAAGTAATATTTTGTAACAATTTAAATGATTAATTACCTTTAATTAATTAATTAATTTGATTTACCTACAATCTATTGTAATATCGTTAGCACTGTACAATATGAAAATATTAAATGAAAAACATGCGGTTATATCATCAAACGGTATACAGCGAATCTAAATTAGGATGGGAAGAATACAATATATAATTTGAAAATTTGTACTTAACGATCGATTAAAAAACAAATTGGTTAAATTGAATAATTATTCTTCAAATTATTTATAGCGTCGGCTCAATAATTATTTACATACATACATATGAGAAGAAGAGAAGAGATTGCTTCTTAGGAATAAGACCGCTTATTGTGCACATATAGAATATTTTTAGGCTATAAGTTTTTCTGTGTTTTATATAATGGTGTACAATAAAGTGTTATCTATCTACCATATTGTCACGCCTGCTTCCCAATAGGGGTAGGCAGAGACGATGAATCTCCTGCTCCGATCCTGACAAACACATTTCGCTTCATCAACTTTCATTAATCTCTTCATGGATACACGCTTATTTAAGTGCTTCTTACATGGCCTTTCTTCAAAATATCAAACAATTTTTTAAAACGATTTAAATGACGATTTTTAATATGTTTCATTATCGGAAGCGAGCTGACATACCAACTGACGTAAAATGCTGACCATCGTCTATGGACAAGCTTTTAAGATGGGATAGAAGGGATGGGATTAGATGACTAGTTAGGGAGGATAGGATGACGGAAGAGGATGTGAACTAAACACGATCAGCAAAAGGCTAACTGTTTCATGCTGATATTATGTGTTCGCGTAGTATGGTACACCTATGGAGCCAACCCTAAAAGCTATAATCGAGAAAACGGTTCCAACATGGCTTTACCATGTCATGACACGGTCCAAGGGAGCAGAACTAAAAAATAAACTATAACATCACTCATCACATAATATATAAGTATAACATCATCAATCACATTGAACGATTCAATATATTTCATAACAAAATATTATATGTGTAACTTTGGTATATAATATATAATAGCAGAATGTCAAACTTTGGAATATACTCTTCTCTATACCTCTTACTGACAGAGAGGCCAAATCCTTACCAACATTTAGAAATTTACTCCGAAAACACTATTTGTCCACAAATAGCTATGTCTGATTAACACAATATAATCATCTTAATACATTTATTATAATAACTTATGTATTTTTAAATGTATTACTGTATATATATGACTATGTATGTATGTATTTGTTTATTTATTTCTTATATTAGTTTGAGTATTTATATATCTATTGCCTTTTTTCCTGTACCACCTACATCGCCTGATTCAAATTTCTTTGATTTAGGTGACCTGAAAGAGATCGCTTTGAGTGATAAGGCCGCCTATTGTATTTTCTAAAAAAATATTATATATATGCTCTGTTTTTGTAACTGTATATTTTGATGTGTGTGCAATCAAAGCAATAAAGTGTTATTTCTCTCTGTCAATATCCAAACTGAAAGATAGAAATATATATAATAAAAGACACACACACATCCGCACATACGCATGCACGCACATACTCACGTACGCACGCACGCATGCACTCATTTTATATAGCTACAGGTCAATTAATTAATAATTCTAGTATATTTAAGTTCTTATAATAGAATTGTGTTGGTTGCCGCGATACAGACCTAGAGAAAAGAGCAGCAACCGCCGCCAAAAAAATTGTAGCCTTCATTTTCATTATTATAACTCAAAATGTTCTATTACCATAAGTTTTTAATATAATTATATAAGGCCTATAAATAATTGATTAAAAAAAAGAAATAGAACTATTTAATATTAGCTTAAGGTAAAACAATGTTATAGTAAGATATAAAAATACGGTACAAATAATATAGCTATAGACGGCCCATTACGCTCTGTACAAAGTGATACGCACAAAAACCAGTAAGAGTTGGCTTCACCTCGATGTGTCACTTTATCGTGATAGACATCGATTCCGCTCCGAAACACCTTGTAAACGTCAATTAACACGTTTCATATGAATTTATTTATTGAACGGTAAATTTATGGTCAACGTTGCGTGGCTTTTAATTAACGCCGGTGTCTAAGGTGGCTTTGATTGATTTGTACGTTTGTCTCGTTGAATTGTTTAATACAGTCGTGAAAGGGTATATTGTAATAATAAATATTCCACTGCTGTGTCGGTTAGTAACTATGAGAACGTACTACTATATTACTACGTGACCATTAGAATATCACAGTAGCTCACAGGGGTAATGGAGGGGGTTTGGCGTCTTAGGGTTTCGTCACGTAGTCAATATCGTCTAGGGCAGGGGTTCCTAAAGTGTGCTCCGCGGCGCCCTGTTGCGCCGTAGACAGTAAAGAAGGGCGCCGTGAGACTCTCCTATTTACTATTCTCCGGAAGCTAAACTTGGCATTCGCGGTCACAAAACGTATGGAGATCACCAAGCTCACACGTCACATTTACTAAGTTGCATTATATTTTATTTCCTTGTATATACAATAAAAACTCAACTTCATACTGTAGATGTTTCAATTTTTGTGCCTTACTTAGTATCATTGTACCCTATTTCAATTAGCCAAGGCGCAAGTACTAAGCCTGTAAGTGCGCCGCGAACTGAAAAAGTTTGGGAACCCCTGATCAAGGCGTATCTCGTGCTTTTTAAAAGGCTAATGAATAATTTTTAAACGTCTAATTAGCTTATATTCAAAGTCATGAAATTGAAACAAAACATGTATATATTTATGACTGTAACTTCTATTGAATGAATGAATGGAAACACTTTATTGTTCTCCAGAAATTAAATCTACGTTCCTAAGTCTTGGTACAGTCAATGTTGAACAAAGGGCGGCCTTATCGCTTAAAGCGATCTCTTCCAGGCAACCCCTTAAACTAAGGACAATATTAAAACATAACAGTGGCGGTGAACACACCAAATAATACGAAACATTCCAAGAATAAGTAAAATAGATAATAATATACTTTATATACTATACAAACATAACATATATCATACTATGTATAGAATCAGCAGCAGGTTTTAGACCTGCGAAGATCAAAGATGTTTAGTAACCATCAGTTTAAAAGACAATATGGAGCTTGTCTGATGTTGAGTGGCAGTGAGTTCCTTCCACAAACGGACAGCCTGTACCGTGAAAGAGTTATTAACGAAGGACCAGTGCAGTACCTGTCAGTGTACAGGTGTCAATTAAGGATAGATTATTACTAGAGCGCAAATAACGGGAATGAGAAAGATGTAGGAAATCAAAACGTTTCTTTAAATATGGAGGGGTACGAGGATCAATAAGGATATTGTATAAAAGAGAGAGTAAGTGAACATTCCGGCAAATAGGTAACCATTTAAGCTTTTTATGATATTCGGAAACATGGCCATATTTGCACAACTCATGTATGAACAGTATACAGACATTTTGAAGTCTATCGAGCTTGTTCAGTTGTTCCTGTGTTAAGTCGATTCTATTGTTAATTTTCATTGATAATATCTATGTCTCTTGACACTACGGGCCATAAAAATATCGCAGCTTTAGAGGGCTTGCGTGGGGCCATGGGAAGGCCAACACGTTGTACCGACGATATCTTTATCTAAAAATGCACCCGACTATTGTAGGCAATGAGGACAAAAATTACCGGGCTATTGAGATGAACTGTTAGTGGAACTAAGGATCTGGGTCTATGGGGATTATGGCGTCTACCCGTCGCAATGTTCAGGGAATAGTGATAAAATTGGCATACAGTGACTCTCCGATCCCTGCATGAGCCTCAAAAAATTGTCGTACAACATTGGCGTAGGGCAACATGGGTTGCAGGGGCCCTCTAGCATCTAGGGAGCAGAGGAGTCTTCACCCCCGTTGATGAAGTGAGTTTGCTCTGATTCCCGGGGCAATCTAAGTCACTTTCGCTAGGATCGGCGTGGGCGTAACTACGTTCTAAGTCTCATGCCTTTCCTACCATAAGCGCGGGGCACATGTGAGGAGGGTGGTTTTAGTGGAGTATTGATTTGGATTGGAAGGTTGGTTCGAGTCTCCACACAAGTCGGTTGATTATTGTTTGGATTGCCCCCAGTGGAAAGCCTCCATGATCGACAACGGTCTAATCCCTAGCAAAGGACCCGGTATGAGCGAAATGCATTTCCCCCGTCTGAAAAAAAAAATAAAGGGCAATATGGGTTATTATTGTTGTTAATTATTATTATTGTAATTAATTTATTAACCCGCTGTGTGCTCGCGGAAGCCTAATTATTTCTAAAATAAAAATGGCTTAAGTTACTCTTTATAACAACAGCTATCTGCCTGGGAAAGTCCTGTCAAAATCGTTCTAGCCGTTTCAAAGATTAGCCGGAACAAACAGACAGACAAAAAAATCTTAAAGTTTATTGTTGATATAATACCTTCATTACAAACAGACACTTCAATTTTATTTGTCTGTATGTATAGATTGACATTCGTAAAATGTTAATACTGCACGCCTAATTAGGCAAAATGTATTGATACTACAATAACATATATGTCGTGCGAAGAAGGTTTGGCGATGGTCGCTCCTCCCACTTCCTACGACTGGGACTGAGGCTTGTCTAAGTAGTACTAAGAACTAGATTATTTACATTATTCTATTCTATTCTAGGAGTTTTCGTTGCAATTAATAAAAATAGTAGTCGAAAGAAAACACGCTTTCAAACATTTCAACAGTAGGTGCTTCCCCGCAATTAAATATTTACTTATAATATAAACAGAGATATATTCGATAATTGTTAGACCAATATGAATTCGAGATCGGTATTTACTAAGGATATATTTGTGTAAATGAACAAATATTATTTTTCGCAAAACTGAAATGTTAATATGTATTTGCTTTGCAAAAACTTCTAGTGAATTAACTATACTGAATTGACTTTTAAAATTTATTTTATTCGTTATTAGTTGCTTGAAATATATAATATGCATTCATCCTAATAATATATATCTATTTAACCCTGTTAATAGTGATAGGAATTGATATCGAAAGAGCTCAACCCTCCCTTCTTAAAGTAATGCTCTTTAAATACTACAAATTTTCTAGCTGACTCGTGCCCACTTCGCTGGGCATCAGAAAAAACTTAAAAATGCTTATTATTAATCACAATCAAATATATCCTATGTCACTGAAGAATAATGTAGCTTTCCACTGGTGAAAGAATTTTCAAAATCGGTCTAGTAGATCCAGAGATTACCCCCTGCATCGTCACAAACTCACAAACTTTTACCTCTTTATTTTTTGTTTTACTTACTAAGTGAATTCAAAATACTTCCCCTCCCGTACTGCCCGTACCCCAGTGACGCCTTCGTCGCATAAGCCTATCTAGCCTATTAGGGTGCGCGGCGACCACGCGAGATTTTTCTAATACTTACATTTTTAAACTCGTGATATCTTTCGAATGGTGTGTCCGAATTAAATAATTCAAAAAGTTTTATAAAGATATTGAAGCAGTCTTGAATATGAAGTAATTTATTTTGATAAGGATGAATACCAAGATACAAATAAAGAGCTTTTTCTAGCGGCGGCATTTCAATTAAAGTTTTAAAATAAAACAACACTTATTGTGGCTTAACTATAATAGTTAGACATATACTGTCGAGACATTTTTTGTAAATAATAATATGTTCTGCAAAGTCGTAGTACATTATTTTATTCTATCATCAATAATTTTCGCAGCGCACGCGATATTAGGTAATTTTTTTATACCTTGGGTTACACTATTGGAGTTTTAGTAAGGATTCCTATTTTTTTCAAAATGTAATATAGTCCTATGTCAATCGGGGATAGTGTAGCTTGTGAACAGTTAAAGAATTTTTTAAATCGGTTCAGTAGTTTCGGAGATTACCTCCTACAACGTCACAAACTCACAAACCTCTTTATAATATTATATAAGTAAGTATAGATTACTGACGTTTTAGTGTTAGAAATGTTATCTGTATCTCAATTATCAGTATAGGCCAAATTGGGAGTGAATGAAAGTAAAATATATCCCTCTCTATTCCACACACCAAATTGTGTCATAAGTGAAAATGAAACAACAGTATCTATGCTGTTGCTATTTTAGCACGGTTTCTATGAGAGTATTTTTTCTGAACGTGTACCTAATGGTCTACAACATAATTATTTTATAATCGAATTCTCGTTTACTGGTGAAAATGTAACTAGTGTTGGCAACCTAAATTTATGGCAGCTGCAGCTAATATATATTTATAGGAGATATTATGCAGTTACTTGTAGTTATTACTTGTATAATAATGTCACAATTTAATAGATTTTGTTAGGTATCACGTAATAATAGCTATTTTAAGGCAGATGTTTATTGATCTGTTGATTGGGATGATATAAAGACTTGGAAATAGTGAGGATAGAATGCAGTTACCATCCCAGCCTGTGAACATTTACAACACCCAAGGTGCTACAAATGCGCTGCTGCTCTCTTACGGGAGACTGGAACCTGGTCACTAATGCCGGAACACAACTCAAGGTTGTTATAATACTTTACGACATAATATACTTTAGACCAGGGATGGTAGCCATCCAGTCGGGTAAATGCCCCATCACCTGGCAGTTGTCGAAGTTGTGAAGAACGGGGTGACTGCAAGGGGAGGTTGGAGGTCACCGTGCAAGATTGGGCCAATTCTTTATGTCATCTTGGTAATATGTGTAAAATGTGTTGCTATCGAATGATTGGATTGAGGTATTCTTTTTCTTGTGTCTGAAAAATGTATGGTTACGATATATGTTTTTATTGATTTATTATGACTAGTGGTCGCTTGTGATCGAAATTCGTCCATAATAATTTGTTTTCAAAGACAATACTTCTATAATCACAGATTTTGCCAAGGAAAAAACAAAAGAATATATATATGCGTGTGTGATGTTTTTTTTATTGATTTAATTAATTTTTTTGCATAATTTAAAAAAAATTAGCATCCGTCGCTTCTACTCTATATAAACTACTGGCTGTGCCCGCGACGTCGTCCGCGTGGAATTTGTTTTCAAAACCCCCCGATTTTGAAACATTCTTCATTTGTGCTCCGCTTCTGTTGGTCATACCGTGATAATATATAGTCTATAGCCTTCCTCAATAAATGGGCTATCTAAAACATTTAAAGAATTTTTCAAATCAGACCCGTAGTTCCTGAGATTAGCGGATTCAATCAAACAAACTCTTCCGCTTTATATATTAGTATAAGATAAGTGTGTGAAATTTTATACACTCCGCCCGCGCAATTTTCGTAAAAAGGGGTACAAAGTTTTTGCTTCACGCATTAATATATAGATAAGTTTCGATGACGCTTACACTAAGTATTCCAGTTTGACCGTGCTAGGGGGCGTCGGGGTATATTGCACACGGGCGCTACATGGGCTATGATACGAATCATGCTTTACCCTCAATTTTATACGAATGTAGTAATGTAATGGCTAACTGATGATATCAAACTCCCATAAAAAGAATTATACTATCAATGCAGCAGCATACATTTGTTTCGCATGGCCGCGTTAACAAACAACCTAAAAGAAACTCATCGTAGTTCAATAATACATACATCATATATTGATATAACAATATAACTTAAAAACAATGGATAAAAACAAAAATTATGTTCACACATTGACGCTTTTAAACAAGAAACGTAATTACTACCATAATTATACTTTAATGAAGTGATTTATAGGCACGCACGAATGTATGTTTACATGTAAAAATTCGACGTAGTTTGACGAGCGGAAAAAATTGCTAGGGACTGAATACACTGTCAATGTTTCGACTATATAAAACGCTGGCGTTTTATAAACGCACGATCGATATAATCGAATATCATAAATTAGCTAACTAAATAAAAATCTACAATATTATACACAATTTAATAGAATTTATAAAAAGCTAGAGCTAGGGATATATGTATAACATTATAGCCAATAAACGCGATAATCCTATGATGTTGACACTTGAGCAGAGGAACAAATAGCTATTCATTGAAAATTAAATTACTAACGCAGTTTAATTAAGTCATATTTGTACCTGAGTTGTCTGTATTTAAATAAATAATAAAAAAGTAAAATGGCTCAATGGCTAAAAATATGCTTTAGTAGAAAATGCTGCGTGACTTTATTAATAAGCAATTTACATAAGCCAATTTAAAAGTAGCAATTACAGATATAAGTAATAATAAATTACGTTTAAATATTTAATTTATATGTCACTTAAAATGACATCCCTCACAACGTTGGTCGAGGATTTCTCGGGGTTGTCATATGTACTGGTGGAGCCCCACGCTGGAAGCACTACGTAGGGCGTGCAACCTGGCTCACCACCAGTACACCAGACACTGCAGACGGCGTCGTCGCTTAGCAGACGCAGCGGCCGTAGCAGCTCGCCTGTACGAGGGGTACAGGAGCGCCAGAAGAGAATTTCAAATTGCCATACGCGAGGCTAAATCCGCGGCCTGGGGGAAGCTCTTGGTCAGTCTTAACGCAGACCCTTGGGGGCGGCTGTTCAAGATGGCGTGGAATAAGCTCCGCACCTGCGCACCTCCACTGACTGAGTCTCTCTCCCAGGACCTCGTAAACGATGTGGTTGGCACTCTGTTCCCCTCTAGGGCTGAGCACTCACCTCCTGTCATGACTCCACCAGATGTGGAGACCAGCGCGGACGAAAACCCGGTGCCCACAATGGACCAGGTAGAGCTGGGGGCAGCGATGCTACGGCTACGAGCCAAGAACTCCGCCCCCGGCCTTGACGGCATACCGGGGCGTGCGTGGGTTCTGTCCCACGACGCCCTGGAGCCCCGACTGTTACGCCTCTTCAGTGCATGTTTGGCTCAAGGACGATTCCCGGCCCGAATGAGGACCGGAAAACTCGTCCTTTTGAGGAAGGAAGGGCGCCCGGCGGATTCATCGTCCGCCTACCGGCCTATTGTGCTGTTGGACGAGGGGGGCAAACTCATCGAGAGAATAATCGCAGACCGCCTGGTCCAGCATCTGACGACTACTGGGCCGGATCTGGCGGACAATCAATTTGGTTTCCATCCAGGGCGCTCTACATTGGACGCCATAATGCAGCTGAGAGGCCTGGCGGAGGATGCGGTTTCCCGAGGTGAGGTCTTGTTGGCAGTGTCACTCGACATCGCCAATGCGTTCAATACCTTGCCCTGGGCTTGCGTCAGGGAGGCCCTCCGGTATTTCGGGGTGCCGACCTACCTCCGCCAAATAGTCGGGGCATACTTAAATGAAAGAGCCGTCATTTACCCGGTCCACGGAGGAGGGTGGAGTCGACGAGCCATGGTATGCGGTGTTCCACAGGGATCGGTATTAGGCCCTTTACTGTGGAACATCGCATACGATTGGACTTTACGGTGTCGGGTCCTCCCCGGCGTGCCGCTCGCGGAAGGACCCATAGGCAGGCGTGCATCCTGAGCACGGCTGGGGTGTCACAAATAGTAGGCAGGATTCGGCGGCTAGGTCTAGAGGTGGCTCTGCAGAAGATCGAGGCTGTGATTTTTCACGGCCCTCGCAATCGACCACCTCCGGACACTAACATCGTTGTAGGAGGTGTCCGCATCGGCATCGGGGAAACCATGAAGTACCTGGGATTGGTTCTCGATAATCGATGGGACTTTTCGGCACATTTTCGGCAATTGGCCCCCAAACTCAAGAAGGCGGCGGGAGCGCTATAGCGTCTGCTGCCCAACATTGGGGGGCCTGAAGCCACGTGCCGAAAACTCTTCGAAGGTATCGTGCGGTCTATGGCCCTATACGGAGCCCCCGTTTGGGCAGCCCGCCTGACGGCCAGAAACGTAGCTCTGCTGCGACAAGTGCAGCGAGTGCTGGCTGTCAGGGCGATACGAGGATACCGTACGGTGTCCTTCGAAGCGGCCTCGCTACTCGCCGGATCCTCACCGTGGGACCTCGAAGCCAGGGTCGCTATGGTGGTCCTTTCAGGGCACGGTCGCTTCGGAAGGTACCTGTGTAGCCCAGCCCGCGAGCCAACGTCAGGGTGCCATCATTGCGACACCGGCGACGAGGATATGGCGCTGCACACCCTCCAGGTATGTCCTGCCTGGACAGAGCAGCGCCAAGACCTCGTCGCCATTACCGGATCAGACCTCTCGCTCCCGGCCGTGGTGCGCACCATGGTCGGGAGCCGTACCGGATGGGACGCCGTCTCCTCCTTCTGCGAGCGCGTTATGCTTACGAAGGAGGAGGCGGAGCAGGAGTGTGAGCGCACATCACTGCTCCGCTCCCACCAAAGGAGGACGCGTCGGCGGCGGAGGGCCAGTCAGGACCTTCGGCCACCGTAAGCGGGCGGCGCGGGTGGGGCCTGGGTATCCCTAACTGGGGAGTGGTAATAGCATCGCACCAGTACTGACTGTGCATGCTAGTGCCACCCCCAATCTGGCGAATCCCACACTAGGTCGCGAACTATCCCCCCAAGGTTCTGCCCTTGTCGCGGCTTAGTCCTTAAACGGATTTTCCCTGGATAAAAAAAAAGATTTCTCGGGGTTATTTCTTCTACCGGTGTTTGTGGGAGTCTGCACGGCTCGACGTTTATTACTCACATAACTCAGTCTCCGTATTCTTCTTAGTCGGTCTTAAAACGAGGCCATCGTAAATTATATTGTTTAAAGTGTAGTTTTAATCATTTCAAATTTTCTTGTTTTTACAATGAGTCGCTTGACATGTTTGATTGAGAAGGTGGGCACTGAAAATCAGCGCTGTGGCAGACTATATTTTGATACAGCAAAATACTGAATTCTAACCTAATTTCGCAAATTGCGGCATACCATTTTCTTAATGAAACGATAACTTCTTATGGGAGGGTAAACCGCTTCGTTACGTAACGCGTTACGGTGCCAGTCTGTCTGCCTTCCCTTTCTCTCACGCATACGGCAGCGGTAGGCAGGCTCCTCCTCTCACTCTAACCAACGCGCTATATACATACAATTTAAGTAATAACCTAAGCTTTTCTCAAAATATTAAATAGTTCAACTTAGATTAGTTTAAGTTATCACTTGTGTCGGGCGTCTCGAGACGCAGATGTTTTTTAAATATGTTTTGTATCATTATGCGTTTTGTTGTTGTGCATGTCGCATTTTAGAAATTAATGTTCTATATTTTTCTTCTTTCTTTCTTCTTGATTTTTTTTATAATATCAATAAAAAGTGTAAAGAGATTTGAAACGCCGCGTTTTTGACGACTCCGTGATGCATAGTCCTTGTAATGCAAAACCGCTTTTCATTATGAATTCGCTCGTGAATTTTATGGCGCGCAGTGTGCTATGACGGCCGATAAATTGATTTAGTTTAATGTTCATTGGCATTAATGACGTTTTTGCAAACCAACATTAGAATATCGTTATAGTTACAAAGTAATTATAATGTATGTTTTATTCATAAAGTACACCACTTATATGGCAATGTAAATCAATAACACAAGTATATAATGTTAAGAAGCTTTAGGCCCAAGCAAAATAGAAGCATGTAAAGATATGTTTTCTAGTCACACTATAATTCTTTTAGAATATTAAGTACTCATAAGCTAACTGGGTCTTGAGATGATATGGATAAAATAAAGCGTTGCGTGAGCACGTGATAATGTAACGGTTTGAAGCGCGGTATTTTACTCGGTATTATTTCAACTGTTCGGCCACTTTTCAGTAGCCATGATCACAATTACAAGTAATTAATAATTTACCACGTAATTATTTAATTACGTCGTAATATAGATTTGGCTCTCATAGAGTAAGTATTAACCATAAACAAAAATAAAATAATTAAAATGAACAAGTTGCGGGTAGGCTAAGTAATAAACTTTACCAGACGGCATCGGCATACTTGATGGAGAGCCGTTACCATCGTAGCAAATCGTAACACACTCGGCAATGACAGTTGTGCCACTAATTAATTATATATTGTTTATGTAGAACATTTCAACCAAAAGTTTCAACTGCATAATAGCATAATTTTTCAAAATTAAATCAGTCACAAATTGAGCCCCATTAGCACGTTTTCAACATCATGTCGACATAGAAAAACTAATTAGGACTTGCAAATCAAAATAATGACAACATATATATATTAGGGTAACGGTATACTTTAACGCCATCTAGGTTTCTAATAGAAATTTCAATAAAAGTGTCGAATACATCTTGTAAACGTAGTTTAGATAGATGGCGTTAATAATGCATTTGTTTAAAAAGAATTTAGTAATGGTTTCTCTTTATTTTATTTTTTACTAGCTGGTGCCCGCGACTTCGTCCGCGCAGTGGGTTTTTTGAACTATCCCACGGGAACTCTTTAATTTTTCGGGATCAAAAGTATCCTATATTTTGACCAGGGATATAAGCTACCACCATACAAAATTTCATTTAAATCGGTCCAGTTGTTTCGGAGATTAGCCGGTACAAACGGACAGACAAACCGACAAACAGAGAAACAAAATTTGAAAAAAATCTCACTATTTCACTTCTTACATCCCTCTGACTCGAATTTTAGCATTTTTTTCATTGTACAGAAATTCGACCTCTACAATTTTATTATATGTATATGTATATAGATTGCTTGATTTCAGCAGGCATACAGACGGCCCACCTGATGGAAAGCAATTACAATCGCCTATGGACATTTGTAACTCTGCGGCTATCTAAAGAGGGACTGGAATCTGGCCACTAAGACAGGTAAATATCCTACCACCTGGCTGTCACCTATTACTACAGACCGGCCAGCCGCAGGAAATTGTATTCTTTCTCAGTTTCTGCACGGATAATGTTGTCCTTTCCTAAAAAAAATACAACGTGATTACAGCGCCACCTACTGGGTCCAATTATGAAACTACGTTTTAACGGTTTCAAGTGCGGTAATTTATTTGATTTTTATTATTCCGACGTTTCAGTCACTTTTCAGTAGCCGTGATGACGGAAGACAAAGATGTCAAGTGTCAATGAGTATAAAGTTTTATTTAACCTACTGCCAACTTGTTCATTTTAATTATTTAGTTTTAATTTTGTTTATGGTTGTTATTTACTCTATGGGAGCCTAATCTAATTTACCACCGCTTCGCAATATGTTGTGGCTTGAAGAGAAGAAGCGGCGCAAGAAACTCTTCAGCAAACATGCCTAGCTCTAATATTTTATATAATATTATATGCCGTCAAAGATAAACCGCACAGCTGCCTATTGTAAGCGCAGCTTATTGTCCTCCCGGATTAGGGAATTCTTTGTGTTTTGAATTTGCAATTAAGAAAAACATGCTATTGTCTTTTTACTTCTTTTATAACCATCATTAGCGTCGAACTAATACCTATTGTTATTGTTTTCGACTTTGTGGACGTTCGCAGGTGTGCAAATTAATATTTCTTAGAAACTCAGTGTGCGCGACCAATTTCTTTGTACTGTGTAGTTAGTATAAGACGATGCCCGAATGGAGGGGTGGGCAGTCAAGCGACGGCTACGAAACGAATAAGACGTTTTCTAGTTTTTATACGTGTTTGTACAGTTCTCATAAATTCTATAGTAGTTCCAACGGCATTTTTTTATTCGAGTCCTGTAGCTCGTAACAATAATATTAAAATGGGTGGGATGAAAAAAAAAAAAAAAAATATATATATCCATAAATAACCAAAGGGACTTTTAATTTATTTCTGGCAACATTCAGAAAATGACTATGTCAAAGAAACAACAACATTTTCTTAAGTGACAGTCCCCACTTTTAGAGACTTAAGAAATCATCTGGATAGTGTTAGAGTTACAGACCGTTTCACATAGATGTGGCGATGGGTGTAATGCGATATTTGTGATACAATATTGTTTTTAATTGTAAATTACGTTACATATTGATAAATGACCTATGCACATTATATACATCAATGTAGCTCTTCGTTATGGGATTTATTTTTAAGTCTATAAATAAGACTCATTATTTTGATCACAGTCAACATCTTTAACATTAACGCAAGTGCGACCCCAGCATAATAGAGATGATTGCATTATGTCTAAATCTAACATACGAAAAGTACAAGCTCAATTATTAGAAAGTAAAATTCTTCTTTTGGCCATATTCGAGTGGTCGCATCACTAAAATCAGTCCGTGTCAAAGCTCTCCCCTTGCTGTTCTGCACGATATCCAATTTAAATCTACAATTTATGATCTAGTCAGTCGTAATTTATTATAAATTCTTCCGGTAATCTCGCCTCTATCAGATTTCTTGTATGAATTAGATATAAATCACAATGATGGCATAATAATTGAATATTTATTAATAATTACACGTAATGAACAACTTCCTTCATCGAAAAATGCATGAGATTAATGTTGCGTAATACTTTATTAATAGTAATAATAGGTAATTTTGCTTTACATGATGTGGCCAGTTTCGCATTTTTAAGACTTGTACAGTTGTGGTATGAAAACGTTCGTCAGCTTTCAAATTGACTCACTTAACGTTCCGCGAGCAAATGTTACCTTTTCAAAGTAAGTCACAGAACAGACTATTTTAACTATTTGACAATAAAATTTAAAATTTACATGATTTACTTACATCAAAGTTGTTTGAATTTCTATCTTGTCTAAAGAGATTGTTTAGACATGTAGAACCTTTTTATTGGTTTTAATATTTATGTTTGTTTCTTATTGTTAATGTTAGTGTCTGTCATTGTCAACTTTGTGATTTTCTTTTTTTACGTTTCTATATTTTATAAACGTAAATTTATTAAAATGTATTGTTTCTTGTATTCGTCGTATTGTGACGAACATTTTCATTCCGCGGATGTACATAGTTTTCGCCGACGTGTGATCCGGTAAATGTTCAGGGCTTATTTATCTCGTCTTGGTAAAATTTCTGGATTTTGCCATCGGATTGGTTTACCAATACTTGGGAGCAAAAGGCATGAAATAATATTTTTGTTGTAATTCCCGGATGAAAAGCCGATTTTTTAAATAAAATTAAAGTAAAATATATTTTATCTCGAGTTTTTGAAAACTATCTATTATAATTTTTTTCTAAATAAACATTTTTTTTCTAAAAGATATCTATATAATCTCGAAAAATACTTAAGATAAAAATCTGAAAATTTGGGTGAAATATTTTTATTTGATAACAAAACGATCTCCATAGTAAAAGTAGAAAACAACGCGGGGGCAGTGTTTACTTAGAACCCTGCTAATAACCCTTTTCAATAAAAGTGTCAAATACATCTTGTAACTTACGTAGTTTTACGATAGATGGCACTAATAATGCAATTCGTTAAAAGATCATTTAGTAGCGGTTTCTCTTTATTTTATTTGTTTATTGCTTGAGTTTAGCAAACAAACAGACAGCTCACCTGATGGAAAGCCGTTACCATCGCCTATGAACATTTGTAGCACCAAAGGTGCTAACAATGTGCTGCCGCTCTCTAAAGGGCGACTAATACCTGGCCACTAATGCCGGATCAGCACTTAAAGTCGTTTTGGCGACTTACTTTAGACCAGGGTGGTAGCCATCTAGAAGGGCAAATACCCTACCACCTGCCTGTGGGAAAATCAATACTTTAAATACATATGTTTTTACTATTTGTAATTTTTACCTTTTGTAAGTTGTATATAGATATTATTAGTATAGATATATTTTAGTTTGTAAGATTTCATATAAGAAATTATTAAAGAAGAAGAAGAATTAAATATTTTGCCTACTGCCACCAAAATTGTGTTTGCACAGTCTCTTTTGTTACCCATTTTAGATTACGCTGACGCCTGCTATCTTGACTTAACCGTAGAACAGCTAAATAAACTTGAGCGACTTCAGAAGTTTTGCATTAGGTTCATATTTGGCTTGCGAAAACATGACAATGTCTCTGAATTTCGTGAAAAACTCAAGTGGCTCCCTATTAGCTTTCGCCGGAATACTCACAATCTCACACTACTTTATAACATATTATTTATTCCTAGTATTCCTCTTTACTTTAAGGAACGTTTTGAATTCCTTCGCCTTTCTACTTCCCACAATTTGCACACTCATACGTATCGTAAACTCACTTCATCCTTTTACAGTGCAGGCTATCAAACTTTGGAATGCGCTACCTCTTACTGTCAGAGAGGCCAAAACATCGCCTACATTTAAGAACGCACTCAGAAAACACTCCTTTTCCTCAAATAACTATGCCTAATTCTTATACTATGATTTATTGTATGTATTTAATTTATAAAGTAATTTAAGTATGTGTATTTAATTTATAAAATATGTAGTTTAAGTATGTTTAATTATGATATACCTAATAATCTGCACCACCTACATCGCCAGATTAGATTAAACTTTTCCTTAAGTTAGGTTGCCTGGAAGAGATTGCTTTAAGCGATAAGGCCGCCTATTGTTTCTACCATGACAATATTGTAATTGTGCATTTTTGAAATTGTACATTTGGTGAGCAATAAAGTGTTATCTATCTATCTATATAAAGTAAAACAGCTGCTTTTATTTTTATCAAAATGTATTGGAAATTTTAGCAAAATATACACATTACACATAATGTGTTCATTAAATTACGAACCGTACAAAAGTAATTAGATGTAAATTTCATGACAATAATGCCTTAAAAGTGATGTAAGAAATTACTGAATTACATCTGATAAAAACTGGAGTCATAAAACTCAACAACCTCTATATTACAGAGGGCATAGGCAATAATTACATTCTACAAGGAGTAACACCATAACATTTCCATTTACAAATTTAAAAAAAAATAAGCATTCTTCAAATGTCAGTTACGACATGTCAATTTGCAAGTTTCAACCGCGTAGCTAGTGTAGTATTACGATGCTTTTTGTAGCAATTAGGAATACCGATATCCAATATTTCGAATAACTACACTGCCCGGTTAAACGGCCCTTGAAGAATTTTTATGGGCGAAGCGTAGGGATGGGACTAAAATTTTTAAATACATGTAAAATTATTGAGTATTTTATTGAATTGCATAGATGACACATGGCAATATTAATGCTAATACAACTAGTTTTAACGGTTTTAAGCATGGTATTTTGTTTAATTTTATTAATTTTTGTAATTCAATTTAATTCTTCCATGATCATGGTTACTGAAAAGTAACCAAAACGTCGGAATGAAAAATACCGAGCTTGAAATAGTCGAATCGTAATTTTATTACAGGCACTAGTCATAATAAATAAAAATTCTACAACATATTGAAATCTAATTATATTTATATGTATATTCATCATATCACATCATATTTGTTCATATACAAATGATTTAAATTTTAATGTATTTTAATTGACTAATTAATTAATGGAATTGACTAATAACAAAAACATCAAAACTAAAATACACTATGCGGGAGATCACTGCCAACGGGGAGCGTGCCCAGAAGGCTGGCTGCATTGCCGCGCTGTATGGCAATACTTATTTGTTGTGCGAAACATGAGCCAGCCTTCTGATCACGGGTAGTATCAAAGAGTTTCTAACATATGTCTTTAAAGAAACTCTTTGCCGATGGACCCCACGGGCCTAATGTTTTAACCCCAAACGGCACAAATATGTAACCTTTTCCTAAGGCCCCATATTTGCGCTGTTTGACGTCTTCAGCTGAAGCGGCGGCGTTGCCAGCCCCTGACTCAGTCATTGGAAGATGTGACGGGGCCAGTGTGTCCACACAGGTCGCATCCCACGAGTGGCATTCCGTCCGGTCTCTTGCCATCGTCACGTACCAGGCCATTCGGTTCTAGAATGGCCGGTACGCCGACGCTGACAAGAGCTCGGCGGATGATGACGCTGCGGCTGGCATGACGAGATCTTCTTCCCTCGCTTTTTAAACATGACAACCCGCGGTGTCCATATCGATCTACCATAACTCCACATTGACAGTGATGTGGTACGCAACATGGTGCCCCCAGGCGTATATGAATATATTAGAAATATAATTTTCACAATAAGTTGGTTGATGATGAAGATTTGTAATTATAAATGAGCGGGTATCATTATCTATTGCATAATATTATAAAATTTTAAACATGTGTCTGTACACTGAAGCTGTTAAAAACTCAACTCAAATAGATTATATAAACGACGGAGAACAAGATGAATTTTTTAAAATTTCTTGTCTGTTTATTCGAGATTCACGTAAAAATTACTAAGCCGATTTCAATGCGGTTTTGGTGATCAATAGCAAATTCCTGGATTTTTTAAATCTGCAGTACTCTTTATCGCGGGAAACGCGCTGAATTAGTCCAGGAATGATTCAAAGTTACCAGGCTGAATTTTATTTTCGAATTCCAATGCGATTTTTTCATTGAATGATAGAAAAATGTATGTAATAAGATCTGTGATACTTTTTATTCGGGAATCCTGAGGGAATTTTCCCGGTAGCCGTATGAAGTTGTTGGAGTACATAAAAAAATGAATGAATTAAAATATCAATTTAAAACGGATTTTAATTACTTTTAAACAATAATGCTAATTCTCAATTTGACTTATTCTATATATGACCTCATAACGATATAAATATTATTATAGTACAAAATCTAGAAAGTTGCGACATTTTATAATATCAAGTACATACTGAGCCAATAAAAGCTATCAAAAGAAGTTTGCTATCCTTGGTTGGAAAACAACCATGGATCGGATTGGAAAGATATGGAGAAACAGAAACATCACAAAGGCCACTAAAATGCAACTTGTCAGGGCACTAGTGTTTCCCATATTTCTCTATGGTGCCGAAACGTGGACTATAAGAGAAAGTGAGAGAAAGAACATAGACGCTTTAGAAGTGTGGTGTTGGAGACGAATGCTACGCATAGCCTGGACACAGTTCCGAACCAACGTGTCAATCCTCGAAGAACTCGACATAAAACAACGTCTCTCTTCCATCGTTCAAGGTCGTATTTTCACTTTGTTTGAACATATTACACGACGAGAGGACACGTCGGTGGAGCGACTGGTAGTCCAGGGCAAAATGGAGGGCACGAGGGCGCGCGGTAGATCACCAATGCGCTGGACCGACCAATTCAAAACCGCACTAAATGGTCCACTCCACGAATGTACGAGGAAAGCTACCATACGAGAAGAACGGCGACAAATTGTGAAGCTTGCCACTACCCCTGTCATGAGGACCACGACCACTCTGCCAAGAGTGTGACGACGGAGAAGAAGAAGAATCCTTGGTTGGCTCAGTGTGTACGCAGCATAATATGAATACATAATAATATATATTTATTGATGTCAAAATTACATATAAAAATCACAAATACAAAATAGGGATTTTTCCTTCACGGATATCAGCCTGTTTAGGTGTTAGTCCCTTCCAGTGTCTTAAAGAAAATGTTTTAATGCAAAAGAGATTTGTAAAACTTAAATGTTATATTTTGTAAAAATAAGAAGACTTGCTTTCGTAACTAGCAGATTAATCAATGTTTATTTATTACTAAATTATTTAAATTAACAGTACGAACAAATTTTCTATATCACCATAACTACGTCTTTACGTTATACATATAATACATCATTGGGATATAAAACTTTATATGTAGGCTTTATTGGCTGTCATGTACCCTATTATATTAGCATTATACTATTTATATATACTATATTATAGTACCGTTTTGTATATATTTTGTCATTTTATGATTCAAAATTTATTTTATATCTTTACAAAAACATGGGACAATATTAGTATTTTTTTCTGAACCATTTATATTAGTCAGTAAAAGTTAATTGAAAAACATGAATTAACATAAAAAGCTTTTTCGCTAGTTGTTTCATATAACAAACGGCCGAATCCCAGCGGGGGTTCGATGATAAAATCAACATAAGACATTAAGAAATGTATTTTACTTTGTTATTTCATAAAATAAATATATATTTTTTGCAAATTTATACACTTATTTTAGTTAATTAAAAGTAGAGTTAAGATCTAATATTGCATAAATTTTTGATCAAAATCTTATTACAGCTATTGTATGAAATTGTTTCATAATTATTGAGTTATTTCTTGCTTTATTTGCAATTTTTTTACGAGTACATAAATATATATTATACATTCTATTATTTTTAAATGAGTAAAATGTAATTAAACTTAGTCATTGTTATTAATTAATTACTAACAAACACGCGAAACTGCTTGCTTCATTCAAAATTTATGTATTCTGAAGGTAGGCATGTGAGATTTGTATTTTTGGGTGATATAAAACAGACATAGATCATATAAATATCTTAGATGATATAAATTATACCTTTATGACATCAGATAATTGTGATGCCTATTAAAGTAACACTCAGACCAGAGAACAACTAAAGCTATTTTTGAAACATACAACTCTCATTTTAATTTTCATTTGAGTTTGTATTGTGTTGTAATACTTTCCCAACATAACCGAATTCAAACCCAGAACCTTTCGATCCATCTGCTAGCTTCTTAGGAAGCTTCACTTTGTGTCAACGGCCTTTATATTTGAGTAATTATAAATTATATACGTAAAAAAAAAAATATTTTAATGAATGTATTATTTATGTAGATAAATGCTATTAAAATAATTTAAAACTGGAGATTGTATGCATCAATATATTTCCGTGTTTTATTTATTTATTTAAACAATACATATATGTACATATACTTGCTTGGCCTCACTGATTGATTGATTGACTGACTAACTGACTGACTGACTGATTGACTGACATATCAACGCATAGCCCAAACTACTCGGGCTAGAACTGTAGATGCGCACTAAGAATGGATTTTTGAAAATTCAACCCCTAAGGAGGTGAAAACGGGGTTGAACGTTTGTATTGAAAATCAGTCATTTTCAAAGTAAGAAACACGAAATTTAATACGCCTGCTTTTAGTTAGAACTAAATGTATACGCGTATTGGAGTTATTGAACATTCAATCACTAAGGGAAGAAAAGAGGGATGAGAGTTTGTTCAAACTATGATTATCTTTAATCTAAGCGAGCGAAGCTGGGAGCAACAGCTTGTAAATTTATTAAAAAAATATTAAATATATAATCGGTAGACAAACACACGTTGTTTAACAAAGGTACACTTGTTTTATGAGTAATATACAACGGATCACTCTGGGGCCGATTGTTACCAGTTGCAGGACTCGAATTTAAATTGCCGTTGGAATTATTATAGAATTTATTAGAACTATACAATATAGCGTACACGTATAACACAGGTACAAATATAACTGAACACAACCTGTCCAAACGTAATGCACGATTCAATAATACGCGCGAATTCCGTCACTAAATAGATTACCGAATATACACAAGTCCTACTTCGCTTGTGGTTATCTTTATACTGCACAAATGCAAATATGTCTGCCCGGCAAGCGTCGACGCAATTTCCCAGAAATCGTAATCGGCACACCTGCCTAATTATGCCTGCAAACGGACATAAACGAGTACAATAGCTTGCTCTCCACAATAACCAATAAATAAGTAAACAAAAGAAGAGAATCATAAAAGAATTACAATTAGTTCAAATGCCGACAGGTAATAAAGTATCTTTCTATACATATGCAGGTGGATTTTGTTTTTGTCGAAACTTAAATTATAACAATATGGAGTTAGAGTAATGTTATAGGCTTCTTTACGAATCTTAAAGAATTCTACAAACTTACTCTAAATCAATATAAATAAGTCCGTAAGTGATGAATATCGATACAGGCACATCCCTATGATTCATAATTATGTAAGGACTATTAAAGAGTCGTTTCACATTCTAATACCATACTTTTACTATTTGTCTGCACGTAAAAAACTGACAAGAAAATTTTAGCTTTACAAGCGTAAACTATACTTTTGCGATAAATAAGCAATATTAGATAAACATTGATATTTTTAACCGACATCCAAAAGGAGGAAATTTTCAATTCGACTAATTTTTGTACATTACGTGATTTCTCCGTCAATTGTTGAGCGATTTCACCATTTTTTTTATTCGAAAGACTTCATAGACTACTTTTGAGATGGTCCTATAGTTCACCAAGTCAGGATTTGTAGAGTGGATTCCAAGAAAATCGAGCCAACCCTTCTTGAAGAGCGCCTACACTCATCGAGAGGCAAAATTGTATATGCGTGCCAGTAGTACAATCTCCGTCAATTGTGGACCGATTTTAACATTTTTTTTATTTGAAAGAGCATATTCCTGAGATGGTACTATTGTTCACCAAGTCAGGATTTGTACAGTGGATTCCAAGAAAATCGAGACAACCCTTCTTGAAGAGCGTGTATACTCGCCGCGTGGCAAACTTGTATATGCGTGCCAGTAGTACAATTTATATAGGCGCTTAATATATTAGTTCTAAACTATTCAACTATTTGGGCAACTAAAAAATTATAAAATGCACCGCCTCCAAGATGGTGTAGAAAATATTATTTATTGGTTTTTAGTTTGAAATGGGTTTAGTTTTTGAAAAAAAAGTGCAAACGTTACACTTTGTGACCAACTGTAATGAATATCTTTACTAATAAATGCAGTTGTGTTTTTTTTTTATAAGGGCCCTTCAGACCCGGCTTCAATCTTAACATAGTCAGGGCCTTTAAACAGCTATTTTAATATTAAGTGTTCTTTTCCAAGTCAGACCATTCAATATGACATCATACATATATCACACACATGCACGCAGGCGCACATACTCACACACATATATAAATATATCCTTATTAATATTGTAAATGCGAAAGTAACTCTGTCTGTCTGTCTATCTGTCTGTTCTGTTTTCACAGAAAAACTGATGGACCGATTTGCCTGAAATTCGGTATATTAAATTTTATACCGAAGATGGACAAAGGATAGTACTTTTCATCCCGGAGTATTTGGTCGTTTAGGTAGTTTTGGTCGTTTCGGTAGTTTTGGTAGTTTAGGTTGATTTGGTAGTTTTAGTAATTTTGGTAGTTGTGGTAGTTTTGGTAGTTGTGGTAGTTTTCGTAGTTTTGGTCGTTTATGTAGTTTACAGCGAGATAGACGGGGATGTATAAATAAAACTAGAACAGGTTGTAATAGAGGATAAAAGTTCGTATGGGAGACCAATCATTTCTCAAGTATAGATATAATCTATTAAAAAAATGGGATAGTAACTCGATCTGTCTGTCTGAATACCGAAATCGGACATAGATAATTTTCATCCCGGGAGATAGAATAGTTTGCGATGTAAGGTGAAGTAAAATTAAATCTTCCGAGGGCAAATAGCACCAACATAAAAAATAATACAACCTAACCTGTATTAACGCCTGTATATATCGAGGGCTTCATAACATATAGGCGTATACGCAAAAATACCATTTTTTTGTTGTTTACTAAAAACTATGCATGTTACAATTTAGAAAGTCTTACCAGTATGCATGTTGTACCTAAAAAGGGTATTCCAAATTTCAGCCTTATACAATCAACTAGTTTTGTTTTATTCACAATTGTGTCTCTCGTGTAAAACTGTACTTTTGTCTGTATGCCCATTTGTTATGAAGCCCTCGATATATATATATTATTACAGCTATGACATCAGAGGTGACCAAACCCTCCTTCACCGATGTGCGGATGTGAGTTGTGAGTTTGTATGTCACGCTGTTACGTCTGAACTACGCATGAAATTTTGCATATACGTTGTCAGGGGTACAAAAAAGGATAGAGGGTAGATTTCATAAAAAAGTACTGTTCCTGTGGGATAGAAAAACATTACTACTTAGGTTCTCCTAAATTCTTTAAGACATTTTTAGACTTTTTATTCAAAATAAGTTCCGCTGGAGAACACTTTTTAAAGGTCATATGTACAAGTTAAAATTTAAATTTACTTGCTATTCTACGTACACCGCTTCGCAACGTTGCTGCAAGCCTCAATACGTAGCTACAGGGGTTCTCCAGCACCTGGGGATGTGGAAGAAATAACCTCTGTTGAGGTTTGCTCTGCTTCCCAGGGCACTCTCAGGCACTGATGCACAGGATTAGCGTGGGCGTAACTACGTTCTAAGTCTCATGCTATTCCTATCATGAGCGCGAGGCACATGGGGGGCAGGAAGGTTTAGTGGAGTAGTGGCCTATGGGATACGTCTTTACCTTACTGAGTCACCACACAAGCTGATGGAATTCCCCAACAAAGAATCCGGTAGTCTATGAAATGTTTCATCCGTGCAGGAACGGAGAAAGAATACAATTTCCTGCGGCCGGGCGGCCTGTCGTAAGAGACTACAAAACAACACACAGCCAGGTGGTAGGGTATTTGTCCGACTAGATAGCTACCACCCCTGGTGTAGAGAATGTCGCCATAACAATCTTGAGTTGTGTTCCGGAATTAGTGACCAGGTTTCCGACTTCCTTAAGAGAGCAGCAGCGCATTTGTAACGCCTTTGGTGTTGCAAATGTCCATAGGCGATGGTAACCACTTTCCACCAAGTAGGCCGTCTGCCTGTCTGCTGAAGTCATGCAATAAAAAAAAGCCTTAATACGTAGACTGCAAAGTATAAAGTAATACCGCGTCTATTATAGAAAATAATCAACAAAGTTTAAATGTCAACAGAATAAATGGCGCATGGACATGACATTACCCGGAATGTTTTGATGTAATATAAAACACTCAATTTTATAGGTAGCGTGATTTTAATACGGAATACATTAATAACATGGCGATGGACACTGGTCCTAAATCAACCGTTTATTATTCAGCCGGTTTCAACTTATCCGCATAGAATAAAATGGAATTAAAATTTAGACGAGACAATATTAAATGGGTAGATGACACAATAAACAATAAGTTCCAAAATTAATTTCACTCAAAAGCGCAAGCGCTTCAAGATTTTAGCTAATATATTACACAACGTTTTTACAAAAAAAATAAATTATTTGATTTTGCTAATGTATTTATATTAACTATTGGGCGCCCAATGGTCGAAATTCGACCATAATAAATTTAAATTATAAATTAGAACATTATTAAGGTTCTGTTGTCAACGATGATACTATTATAATCACAGATTTCGCCCAGGCTACACTGTTAATTTGACTTTAACAGTAAACAAAAGACTATATATGCGTGTGTTAAATACATGGTAGTGTGTGAAATGTTTTTTTTATTGATCTAATGTATTTATTATGTATAATTTCTAAAAATATTAACTTTCTGCAATCCTTCTCTATATAAACTATAAGTGTGCGAAATTTCATACTCCTCCGTTCGCGCAATTTTCGTAAAAAGGGGTACAAAGTTTTTGCTTCACGTATTAATATAATGATTACCTATTGGTAAAATAGGCGAAGTCTGTATTTTAAGTCTCTATGTTTGTGTGCGTGTACTACTGTGTACGCATTACGTATCACACCACTTGAGAGCAATTTTTAAAACATTTCTGTATTTCTGCAGGCTAGGCTGATTAGCTATACCTGAATTATTTTTTCAGCTTTTTAGGGCCAATTTTTCAGTCATCAGATAAAAGTTATCAGTAGAATAAATTATAATCTGATTTAATTCAAAAGTGAAACCATTGAACTATTTTATTCATGCAACTGACATTTTTAATTTTTCCGCGTTATACTCTATTTTATGAATAACTTTTATCTGGTGATTGAAAAAGCAGCCCTTAGCCAGACTTATTTTTAATGTCACAGAATTGAATAGAATAATAATTTATTGCTAGAAATGTGTACATAGGTGATTTTTTGTTGAATTTATCTCAATACATTTTGCCTTATTAGGCGTGCAATTTTCAGATCTTGTAATTAAAACTAAATTGTTACTAATTTACAATTATAATTAAATAAATTAGATAATAATATTAAATGTCAAGCAAAGCATTAACTAAATAAGAATACATTAATAATTATTAGAATTTATCACTTAAATAATCCTCGATTTTATAATAGCATTTCTAAGAAGATATCTAATTGGCAATTCATTATTTTTTGGGGATTGGAGCAGTTTAGGCATATTATGTCCAAATCGTTCTACTCTATCGGTTTAGTCTATGCGCTGTATGTCGTAAAATAAGCACCCGTAGCAGCTATAAATTTCAAAGCCGTTTTCTAAAATTAATAACGCATAATTCTAATATAAAACCTTAATGAGTGGGGAATAAAGCAATAAAATAATAATTTATTGTTCAACTCGTATAATAAAATAAGTTAGCAATCTGACCGACACGAATCAATTACTTTGTTTACCGTCTCCACAACATTCGTGCTGATTTTTATCTTTTTCTTTATTGTTATTTTATTTATTGAGTATGGGCGAGTTGCACAATACGTTACCAAACGTAAATGAGCTTGTTAAGATATTCTTTATTATTAAATGTAGATAGATAGATAGAGAACACTTTATTATACACTGATACGAAAATGAACTTAAAGACTAAAATTATATCTAGTTATGTACAAAGGGCGGTCTTATCGCTAAAAAGTTAATCTCTTCCAGACAACCCCAGGAATGAATTGAGATGATAATGTCGATGGTGGTATTCGTAACATACAGTACGAACTACTTACTTTTTAATAATAAATACATCAATGTAATATAGATATATACTTAATATGTTAATGAAGTTTAGTTATAAAAAGTTTTTAATGACAAATTAGCAAAAAACAATAGCTTTGCTACTGAGCAGATTCCGAGGAAGCAGCAGTAGTAACACAATGTAGGGTATTGCTGACAAACTCAAGTGTCGTCTGATTTGGTAATTTGTTATGAGGACCAAATCAATGTTAGTCATTGATTACTAACTTAGATCTCGCTTTTCTATCATCCTCTCTCAATTATTTGGGGATTGGGCAATATGTCTTTTTCTCTCTTCCATACTCCTGTATTCTGACATATATACGTGTTCGTCCTGTGTCACACCACAAAATATCATGTTATTTTTCACACAATCCATCCATCTATTACTAATATAGATGTAAGGTAATAAACACTACTAATATTAACTAATATATTTTGTGTGTTTTGGTGTGTATTTATTAGACTGTGTTGTCTTTAATAAATAAATTATTTCTATTATAACATTTATTTACTTCAAAATATATGCAGATACACAAATTATAAACTAGTATAATGAAGGAAACTTGACTTATATTGTATTCTGTTTTGGCGGAAACTTGATGATAGATGATATGATGTTCAATGTTATTAAAAAAAAATGTATAATATTAGTTAAGAATGATAAATAGTTTTGTATAGTATATAATTTTTTGAGCTAAATTGTATGTTTGTATTAAATGAATGGTGAATATTAACTTAGTGAAATGTGTCTTTGGAACTGCCACAAGAACTTACTCACTTGGCATTAGTTAGAGACATAAAATTTAACTGGAGCTTCTGTTACATGGATTTGCCTTTGTTTAATGCCTACTTGTTGGAAGTTTTTTTTTACTAGAAGAAAGAGGTATTTTTATAAGTAAATTTCTAAAGCTGTTTCTGAGTTTGTGACTTCTTTACAATCCTTTTTATTAAATTTTAATAATTTATTTATAATTTTCCAATAAAATGTAATGTATATTTTAACTTTCTGTAAATGTTTTGAATAGTAGCAAAATAATATGAAAATTAAAGTAAAACCAAAAGAGAATTAATAAAAGACAAGGAAATCAATATTTTCATAATTAAAAAAATAATTGGTAAATTTTGCATCTACAGTATCTAATTTTATATTAGCTGACGTATAATAAACCCATATCTAAAAGAAAATTTAAGAAATTTATTCATATTTTTAGGTTAACTGACTCTAAATACGATTGTAACTAAAGTTTAACTAACACTTTCTTAAGATTTAGAGCAAATGGTGAAATTTGACCTAACATTTCAGTATTTTATGGAATAAAATTACTATTTCGTTTCTTAACTGTTTTGGTCAGTGATTAATCTCGTGATCTTTGATCATGGATAGAAACTAATAGTTTTTAAATTGAGCTGATTGTTAATGTTGTAGTCAAACATCGAAGTTTCGGCGCTCCTAGTTTTGTCTAGTCAAAACTCAGATCTGACAAGTTTTTTTTATCAATGCCAAAAGCTGGCTAACGGACAGATGACCCAACTGATGGAAAATGGCTATTGTCACCTATGGACGTTTGCAACATCAGTGGCGGTGCCAACGCGTTGCTGGCTTCGAAGAAATCCCATGTCGTAGTGCAGAAGGAAAACCTCATTGGGAAGTTTTGAAGATCATACATGTAAGGCAAAATTTAAATCTACTTCCTAATCTATGTCCACCGCTTCGCAACGTGTTATTGCTGTTTAAAGGAGAGGAAGTGGCAAGCAACTCCCCAGCAACTTGTCTAGCTAAAAAAATTTTTTTTCGTCATAATTATTTATTATCTCATTTTCTTTTTTTAAATACATATAGAAGTTGAATTACAATTACTTTTTAAAGAATGGATGGAGTTGTAACAAACAAAAAGATAATGTTACCGTCGCAGTAATGACATACTGCGATAAATCTCCACAGATTCCTTAAATGTTATACAAAACTTGTTATTAGATACACGCGGAATAAACAGAATAGAAAAACTGTGCATAGTTAAGCGTGAAAGATTCAGGCAACGAGGGTGATCTTACAGATGGCGAGCGTAACGGTTATAAATATGCGATGTGGAGAACATATCAAACAGTTCCACAGAAATCCTCCCGTTGCATTCTATATCTTACCATGTATGGTAATTGCAATGTACAGTCGTGGTATGAAAAGATTCGCCAGTTTTCAAATTGATTCATTTAACGTTCTGCGAGCACATGTTACTGTTTCAAACTAAGTCATAGAATTATAGAATAGAATGTTTTTTATTGCACAAAATGTTACAAAATAAATTCATACATACAATCGTAATGATAAGTACAATGGGCGGTCTTATCACTGGGAGTGATTTCTTGCAAACTTTTGGATGGTTGGGAATTCCGTTTATTATTATGTTTAACTGTTTGACAATAAAGTTTAAAATTACTTAGGTCAAAGTTGTATTATTTTTTTATCTTCTCGAAGACGATTGTTTAGAAATGTAAATCCTTTTCATTGGGTTTAATATTTATGATAAGTGTAGTGATTATATTATTATCTTCTTTATTTCTGATGATTAAAACTATTGTTAATCTCAGTGTCTGTCATTATCAGCATTGCAATTTTCTTTTCTCATGTTTTCATATTTTATACATACATACATATTGTAACGCCTGTTTCCTGTTGGGGTAGGCAGAGACGATAGATCTCCACCTGCACGATTCTGATAAACAATTTTCGCTTCATCAATTTTCATTACTTTTTTCATACATTCATGTTTATTTAAACTGCTTTTTATCTGACCTTTCTTCAAAATATCTTCAATTTGATCATGGTGAGTACATCTCGCTCTACCGGCACCGACTCTACCAGTCACATTGCTGTCATGTACTTGTTTTGTGATTCTGCTTTCGTTCATCTCTCTACATGCTCAAACCACCTTAGCATTCCTTTTTCAACTCTTTTCACTACATCTTCTTTCAGTCTACAACGCTCTCTTATCACACTGTTTGTTATAATATATCACTTACATTAATCTTATATATTTTATAAGCGTAACAAAATTTAATAATATTTATTAAAATGTTAGCAGTACTGTTTCTTGTACTCATGCAAGCAAAAGTCGACTTTAAGGTGACGAACCTTTTCATACCGCGACTGTACATATTGAGACAGAAGATTTAAGGAAGTAAATATCTACGTAAAATATTTGGTCTTGAGCTAATCGTATTTAGTACGAAGAGCAAGAGTTCCAATGGCGCACCTTCCACTATCCTTTTTGTTCTATCCGCTCCCTCTATTACATTCTCTCTATTCTATTTCTTCTATCATATCTCTGTATCATATACCTTCTATCCCATCCTCTCTAACCTGTGCCTTCTATTCTATTTCTCCTATCTCATGCCCTTTATCATCATCATCCTCTCGTGCCCTTAGAGGCTGCCAATGCTTTGGCATCGCTCCTGGTGTTGCAAAAGTCCTTAGGCCACGGTAAACACTATCTATCAAGTAAGTTTTCGCTTTTTGGCTACAACAATAATAAAATCCTATGTCAGAACTAGGACTATTGACATTAGAATGAGACGTGGCGGCATTTGCTTACAATGCTACCGTTACAATCCTAATTCAACTTTTTACTATAGTAGACAATACACCAACAATCGATAGTATTGTAAAGGTAAATGACACTCAACTATAATGCAGAACTATTGCCAAGCTCATTATAATAAAGAACGTATCGCTTCACCGCTAAAGGATGCCAACGCAACAACAACATAACACTTATCGATAAAGTATTATCGATATCGATTCAACAAATATTTTATGAGATTCTCCTCGTAAACGGAATGTTGTAAAAGGAAAGGATAAGTTAATAATACATTATAATATTTTATGGCTGCTTAAAAGTGTGTAATCTGGTAGCGAGTATCGATTTTCATTTTATGTCGACACATACAATTACTCGATGTAAATGAACTTTGCATTGATAAACTTGATTAACTGATATTGTGATTTTTAATTACCCGGACTAAAATTACAGCTGTAATTAACTTTTTTTATGTTTCAAGCTTGGAGGATAGCGTTGTAGTATGGCTCATTCATAAGTGAGTCGTATGAGTTGAATCAACAATGTAAGAATCTAAGCTTAAAGAAAGCTTAGTCTAGGTAATTAAAAATCAGAGTATAGTGAATATGATATTTTGAACTTTAAATGTGTTTTGCTGATATACGATTCTGAAATTGCTGATATATAAACACTAGCATTCTTGCTGGTTGTTATTCTTTAATTTTTATATCTGACAATGTTTCTCAATCATGAATGTTACTGTAAGCCTACGAGCATTAGATTCATCATCATGTAAATATTGAGGCCATCCAGTTTCTCGACAACACTAACATAATGAGAGAGCTCAAAAGGACTAAATCTTTTAAACTATTGCTATAAAGAAAACTAATGTTTTATTAAGCTTTAGCTATGGATAAAGAACACATGGACAAAGTCTTCGTTTTAATAGAGACTAAAAAAAATCCTAATGGACACTGTCTTAGTAAGTTAAAGTAAGTTTTATTTAAACTACTTCAAGCTTTTTAAACAAGAGGGTATAATATGAATGTGGTAATTTTTAAAGACTTAATTTACTTAAAAATATCTAATATTATTAATATTTTCGATTAGCTAGTTGTTGCTTGTTAAAATTTAATAAGTAAAAAATGTACAATTAAAGCAGCATTTGTGAAAATGATTGCGGATTAACTCTTCCACGGGATTTCATAAATTACTGGTAAATAATTGCAAAATATTTGCTTCATTTAATATGGAAGTTGTCAAAAAACAACATCAAAAACTTAACGAAAAAATTCTAATAAAAGTTTTACCCAACACTTTTATAATGTAACCAACAATTTTAGTATGCCTTTTATACTCAAAACTATTTGACCCAAGGCTATAACCATAAAAGTGAGACTATTATTTCAACTATGTTGACATAAAGGTCATTTTGTAAATACATAATTTATATACCTGTCAACAAAGTCAAAACATTAACTGGCTGTAAATAATAATTTACGTAACGAATGCGTCAAAATTAATATTAAAGAGCTTCTAAAAGCTATTTCAAGACAAACTCATAAAAGATTGCTTTTTAGAGACGTGCAAGGTGTACATTATACATTTATCGATACTTCGTTTATACCAGTAGTTCAATAATGTATTTTTTGATGAACATACAAACAATTTTGTATGTAGTAAATATGAATTTAAGTTTTTTGGAATGCGTTGTTGTCATTTTAAGTTGTTTGTGCCACTATTGACGTTATATCTAAATATATCTTGTGACAACAAAACCTCTCGTTTTCATCTCGTGTTCTTAGCCCCCAATATTTTTAAACATATTTATTCTGAAGAACATAAAATGTTTTCAATTTTCAAACGTATGCAGAATATGTATGGTTACTGTAACAGTATACAATACATAAAATAGACATATACGTAGGAATATGGAAAATGTTTTAATTGCCACGAACTGCATCTCAAAACGTAAACCTGCATATCGAAATAACCGATGTAGGAAACCCGTTCACTCACCTGGAATAAGTATGGCTGGTACATTCTCCATTTTTCTAAAATATAAAGGCCTGAATCTCGCATTTACAATCGCAATATCATTCAAATAATAATTTTATGATAATAAAAGTGTAGTATGAATAAATTTATTTATTTAGATAAATTTGTATGTATTTTTTGGCTCCACCTACATCGCCAGATTAGTTAAAAAATTATTTTAAGCTAGGTTGTCTGGTAGAGACCGCTTTAAGCGATAAGGCCGCCTGTTGTTTTGCCAAGATCTATTGTAACTATGCATTTTGTTTTTGTAATTGTTTAATATGGTGAGCAATAAAGTGTTATCTAATCCAATCTATAATAATATGTACAGAATGTTGCATTGTTTTATTATCGACTCTCATAAATACATTTTATCGACACCTACACTTCTCTATCGTAATGCGTAGGCGCATACAATGACGGGTGTAATTTATCGAGACAGTTTATGGTCTATATTAATAAGTTTATTATTGTTATCGGCATGTTTAACTAATCATGACTAGCCAATGATCCAATCTTTATGCTACCAACTTTGAAACGGTTGGCCTGATTTCAATAAACATAGGCTCGAACTCTGTTGGTGACACACTTAAGCTTTGCGATGAAGTTAATTTTTAACATTTTTTTCTATGTGTGAAACATTGTCTGAACGAAATGTTTTTTTATGTAAAAATTCGTAGTTCTATTGTTAAGATTTGTGTTTTACAGATTTGTCGTAAGAAAATTCTGTGAATTTATAGTTTCAAAAATTAATGATATATATGAGTAATTCGCGAGTAATATACCGAACTCCAAAGTAGCTTCCGCTTTCCCATACCACCGCCGCACCCCGGAAGAGCGGCAGCGGTGCGGTCACAAGTAATCTACACAGTTAGACGATGGCGTGGTAGCGGCAAGGTAGTATTGTCGAGCTTTAAATTATAAATAAGCATTTTTACTTCATACCGATTTCGTTCTGCGAAATTGAAACTATTCGTAAAAAAACGTGAAAGTAATTAAGATTTATTTTTAGGCTTTTATTTCTCGTTTTTATTCCTATCGTGAGCAATAAAAGTGCTTTTAATTAAGGTTCAATATAGTGAGTTGTAAAACAGAGCCTTAATAGCAGTAATGGAGGCTTGTTATCGGCACATCAAATTTGACTGCCCATTAAATGGTTAGTTCTGCTTATGTCCATTTGTTGCGTACCAGTTTTGTGTAGTTCATGAACGATGAACTATTAGGGACCGGTTCCCTACACTGTACTGAAAGACACGTTTCACATTGCCAAACGTTAATCAGTCTATTAGTTCACTAGGCCAGCGCTCAGCATGCCAGACAGCAATCCGACAGTCTTGTGTAGTTCATGAACGATGAACTATTAGGGACCGGTTCCCCACACTGTACTGAAAGACACGTTTCACACTGCCAAACGTTAATCAGTCTATTAGTTCACTAGAAAAGTGCTCAGCATCCCAGACAGCAATCCGACAGTCCTGTGTAGTTCATGAACGATGAACTATTAGGGACCGGTTCCCCACACTGTACTGAAAGACACGTTTCACATTGCCAAACGTTAATCAGTCTATTAGTTCACTAGGCCAGCGCTCAGCATGCCAGACAGCAATCCGACAGTCTTGTGTAGTTCATGAACGATGAACTATTAGGGACCGGTTCCCCACACTGTACTGAAAGACACGTTTCACATTGCCAAACGTTAATCAGTCTATTAGTTCACTAGGCCAGCGCTCAGCATGCCAGACAGCAATCCGACAGTCTTGTGTAGTTCATGAACGATGAACTATTAGGGACCGGTTCCCCACACTGTACTGAAAGACACGTTTCACACTGCCAAACGTTAATCAGTCTATTAGTTCACTAGGCCAGCGCTCAGCATGCCAGACAGCAATCCGACAGTCTTGTGTAGTTCATGAACGATGAACTATTAGGGACCGGTTCCCTACACTGTACTGAAAGACACGTTTCACACTACCAAACGTTAATCAGTCTATTAGTTCACTAGGCCAGCGCTCAGCATGCCAGACAGCAATCCGACAGTCTTGTGTAATTCATGAACGATGAACTATTAGGGACCGGTTCCCCACACTGTACTGAAAGACACGTTTCACATTGCCAAACGTTAATCAGTCTATTAGTTTACTAGGCCAGCGCTCAGCATGCCAGACAGCAATCCGACAGTCTTGTGTAGTTCATGAACGATGAACTATTAGGGACCGGTTCCCTACACTGTACTGAAAGACACGTTTCACACTACCAAACGTTAATCAGTCTATTAGTTCACTAGGCCAGCGCTCAGCATGCCAGACAGCAATCCGACAGTCTTGTGTAGTTCATGAACGATGAACTATTAGGGACCGGTTCCCTACACTGTACTGAAAGACACGTTTCACACTACCAAACGTTAATCAGTCTATTAGTTCACTAGGCCAGCGCTCAGCATGCCAGACAGCAATCCGACAGTCTTGTGTAATTCATGAACGATGAACTATTAGGGACCGGTTCCCCACACTGTACTGGAAGACACGTTTCACATTGCCAAACGTTAATCAGTCTATTAGTTCACTAGGCCAACGCTCAGCATGCCAGACAGCAATCCGACAGTCTTGTGTAGTTCATGAACGATGAACTATTAGGAACCGGTTCCCCACACTGTACTGAAAGACATGTTTCACACTGCCAAACGTTAATCAGTCTATTAGTTCACTAGAAAAGTGCTCAGCATCCCAGACAGCAATCCGACAGTCCTGTGTAGTTCATGAACGATGAACTATTAGGGACCGGTTCCCCACACTGTACTGAAAGACACGTTTCACATTGCCAAACGTTAATCAGTCTATTAGTTCACTAGGCCAGCGCTCAGCATGCCAGACAGCAATCCGACAGTCTTGTGTAGTTCATGAACGATGAACTATTAGGAACCGGTTCCCCACACTGTACTGAAAGACACGTTTCACACTGCCAAACGTTAATCAGTCTATTAGTTCACTAGAAAAGTGCTCAGCATCCCAGACAGCAATCCGACAGTCCTGTGTAGTTCATGAACGATGAACTATTAGGAACCTGTTCTCTAGATTGTACTAACTGTACTGTACTAAAAGAAATGTTTCATATTATCAAAAACTAATCGGTCTATTAGTTCGTGGCCGGTTTCTATATCTTATTAACCATCCATTTGCATATAATATAGCATAAATCTGATATGAGAGATAATTTTCAATTTTTCGCTCTAAATTATATCTCTCCCCTTTGAATGCCTCTTGACGAAGATCTTCTCCAACCCATGCTCGTGCTGCCTGTCAAGGGCTGTGTTTTTCCAATACAATCCAGAAATAAGCCTGAATGCGTCCTCCTAGCCCTTGCTCTGCCTTCTTCTGCTCCTCTTATCGACCCTTGAGTATCAGTGAGTCACTAGCTCGCTTTAGAATTTCCTTCTTAGCATGTGTATTGTACAACGCCATGTCTAAGAATCAATTCTTGAGAGTATATCTTTAATTTTAGCTTTCATGTTTTCGTTGTTCACACTATCTAACAATTTAATATTCAGGATGCTACGTTCCATAGCACATTGCCAACTTCTTAATTGGTCTCTGTGACTTCTGTTTACAGACCGTGTTCATTTGCCTTACTATGGGTTAAAATTTGACATAATCTTCATACAAACTTTGTTAAATTTCTACCGATGATATGGCGAGTAAATGAATGGTAAGATATAAAACCTTGTACCTAAACCAGTCATCACTCAGCATCAGCGCGCCAATCAGCGATCTGACAGTCTTGTGTAGTCCATGAACGATGAACTGTTGGGGACCCTGATTCGATTACTAACAAAGAATATCGGAACGTTTTAATGACCGACTAATACTATTAAAGTGAACTAGTTCAGTAACTGAACTGTACTAGAAAGGAGCTCTCACTTGGATGACCTAATAAGCACAAGACTATTGCGTACCTCTTTATTACTTATCTTACTACCCGTTCATTTACCTACTTTGCCATTAGTAGAATATTAACTTCATACAAGTGTTTATTTTCTACCAGTGGTAAGATAAAAGACGAAGTTAAAGATGTGTTTCAGCAACACATTGGCAGCACCACTGGTGTCATAAATAAGGCGATGAAAGCCACTTTCTAATTTCAATTTAAAAAACTCTTTTTTCATATTACACCATCCTGATTTAGGGAGACGATCCCTATAATATAAGTACCGCATGGTATAATAACTGCATAAGTTGTTCTATATACTAAATGCAAAATTAAAACATAGTTCATTATTAAAACTAGCAACATCGTCCGTGTGGATGTTTTTTTCACGGAACCCTAAAAAAAGTAGCTTAAGCTACTCCTTAGATCATCAGCTATCTGCCACTGAAAGTCTCAGCAAAATAGATCCAGCCGTTTCAGAGATTAGTCGGAACATCCAGACAGACAGACAAAAATTCTAAAAATTACATTTTCGGAATCTCCTGGTCCGAATTATCCACTCTGTTTTTTTTCACAAATTTATTTTGACATTACAAACAGTCACTTCAATTTTATTAATTTGTATAGATGTATAGATGAGCATTAAAACTAATCTGTATTATAAAAAAATCTTTTATAAATGTATTTCCCACTAACCGGGGCTTATTTAAAGCTTGTTATTCCCAAAAATAAATTATGGCGTAAAATGAAAGTAACAAAGTGTATCAAACCTTCTTAAATCTGTTATTTATGTTCGGTTGTTATACGAATGATGAATAACCCTGTATAATATCATAAAACGTCGAATTAAATGAAACGAATGAAAACAAAATGATCAGCTCTAAAATCATGGCAATAGAGTTCAATTTTCTTTAATAAAATCTATAAAATATAGACGTTTGAAAGCGATGGAAATTAGTCTTTAAAATTGGGTTTATACGGCTTAATTTCAAATGTTTCTTTTATTCAAGTTGATCTGATTGAACGGCGATTATTGCGAGTTTTTATTACTGTATAGGCGTGTAACAGCAATTAATTACATGTATGGACAAAATCCGCAGTCATTAAATAAAAATCGTTTTTATATGTATAGAATAGGAGTTGTCTAACGTCCCTCACAGATGCATAGTGTTTACAGTAGCTAGCAGTGGCGTGGACTTCATACAAGTCGATTCAAGGTAGGCTATGGGTAGCCTACCTTTAAGAAGTTACCGCCTGGCGACAGGGGCGGATTTACACATTTGCCGTCTGTAGGCTATTCAAATTTTGCCGCCCCTGCCGACGTTTATAAATCTATACTCTAATTCACAATTACAATAATTAAAAAAAATTGACAATGACATTGTAACTTTATGATTTGTGTACTGCCCCAGATTAAATACACAACTTTTTTTTCCTGTAATTAGCAGATTATGAAGCAGGGGATCGAACAGGGTTTGTTACTGCCATAGCCAAAAGCGACTACTCAAATTATAGACAAATTTAGCTAATTAGTGAAACATATTTCATGTTCAATTATATAATATAATATTTATCTTATTAAGTCTAGAATTTAAGTAAGTAAGATACAATTTCTGTTAGACATAAAAAAATACTGGCCTCAAATTTGAAGCCCCTACAAAATCTACCTCCCTAGGCTGGAGCTTACTCAGCCTATTGGTAAATCCGCTACTGCCTGGCAACGAAAAGGTCGAAAGCGCTATGAATTTATTTGCACTGACGTTTTTTATTCGTGCATATATTATTACTGTGTTACTATCTCTTACGCTCAACCGTTTTCCACACGCATTGGATGAAATAGCAACACATAGCCCGATCGGGCACCGGCTTTTGTTTCGAAATATGCGGTAAGATTGCAAAATTAAAAATACAAATTCTAATAAGAACGTACATCGCGAGTTAGACGTTTATATATATATATATAAGTGTAAGTCTGATTTACAAAAATAATTTAGTATGCTGGGGTTGACCCTTACGGCGTTCATGCTTGTGAATTATTCACGGATTTTATTCAGTTCTTTGTTCATAGGCGGCGTTTGCATTATATAGTATGTTTTTCCGGCTTAGCCTAGCCGAATGTCCACTCAGAGCCACTGGTAGCTAGTAGTATCTTACTAACAAAATAAGATGTGATGGTTAGTTTGTATGATGTTCGAAGATCTTACAAACAAATGAAATTTGTTTCTTCAAAGAAAAGAGACGGATACGCTTTCATACAGTCTTTGGCCCAGATTTTAAAAAGATGAGAGTGAGTTTAAGATTTTTTTATTATCAGGATATATATATATATATATATATATATATATATATATATATATATATATATATATATATATATAATGATATTTGAATGAATTAATCGTGTGATGTAAGTGTTTTCATATTATATTTTATTTGTGAGCTTATTTTTAAGATGTCTCGTTTCCTATATACAATTTAGGGCTAATGTGAAACTTTGTAATAGAAAAATATAACGCTTTTTAGAAACTATATTTCGACTCATTACACTTCTGTGACCTTTGACATTTGATTTCTTTCTCCTTTGTATGAAAATCTTTGCTGCCACCCGCGATCATAAAGTTGGTTCGTATTTCGCCCAACAAATCAGCATTGTCATAGTCTTCTGCGCACACGCTTCCCTCTCACAACCTCAATTAATTTATTTATAACTTAGTTTTTTTTTGTCATTGAAGGAAGGCCAACACGTAGAGGCCCTTTGACAAATTTAATGTAAATGTGGCGTGACACTGAGCGGCGATTATCCCTGACTACACCATATTTTATATTAATGCACCCAAGGACAAGCCCCGGCCAGTGTAAGACTATTGTGGGAAATGAGAACAAAAAGTACCGGGCTATTGGGTTGAACAAAGCAAAAACTAAATACTTTCCACAACATCTAGAAGTGGGTGAAAATTAAAAAAAAAAAGTAGTATATTAATGATTGAAAATTTCTTGATAAAATAAGTTTGAAAAATACTTTTTAGGGTAATTGGTTCTTAATTTACGTTCCAGGTTGTAGGGCATTTGCCTGTCTGGGTGGTTATCACCTCTGGGGTCGAATTCTGCTATTACTATCTCGTTAAAATCACCAGAAATTATCGTCTTAATCCTAAGTTTGCCTGATTCTGGTATTTTGTTAATTCCAATGGCGTGCCCGTCGCACTCCACTCTATCTTTATAAATATTTATAAGTGAAAACTCGCGAAATACTTGTTTAAAATTTTTTGGTGCCTAACTTTTTAATATTCATCTTGGCTAACGCCGTTTCTGGTAGCACCCTTTTGATAATGGTAACACCAATTTTTTTCATCCATTATTCCGCCGCGACGATATCGACAAGATTTTGTGGATTTAACAGAATACAAATTTTTGACAGTATAACAATGGAATCGTATTTTAATTGTCTTCACAACTCCAATATTCTGAAAGAGCAGCATTGAGCCCCCTTTTTTTTAACCAAGGAAAATCCGTTTGAGGACCTAAGTCGCGATAAGGGAAGAACCTAGAAGGTATAATTCGCGACCCGTGTGTGGGATTCGCCAGATCGGGGGTGGCACTAGCATGCCTAGTCAGAACTGGTGCCATGCCATTGTCACTACCCAGTTAGAGATATTCACTAAAACCCCTGGGTGTTCCGTCCTGCGCCTTATGCCAGGGCTACGAGAAAACAGGAGAACCGGTCCCAACTCCGCGTACCTTGGCAGGCGTGGGCCTCACGCACAAGTCTCTTCTATTGCCGGGGGAATTCTTTAGTCCCCCGGCATCGTCTAGGTCTGGTCCGGAGTGGGGCAGTTTGTAACTCGCCCTACCGGAGGAGAAATGAGCGCGCGCGGAACGCTCACGCTCTCATCTCGACGGCATGTGCAGGTGAGTGAGAACCCCTATACCCCAAGGAGCCCCACCGCTTACGGCGGCCGAAGGTCGATACCCGCCCTCAAGTGCCGGTGCATCCTCCTTTGGCGGGAGCGGAGCAAGGAAGTCCGCTCAAGCTCTCGCAGCATTGAGCCCCTGGTCTAACGTATTCCACCATAATAACCTTGAGTTGTGTTCCAGTATCAGTGGCCAGGTTTCAGTCACCCGTTCGAAGCCGGCAGCACATTGGTAGCACTTTTGATGTTGCAAATTCCATAACAGTAACCACTTTCTATCATGTGGGCGGTCAACCTATCTGCTTTACCATAACATTCAAAATCGGAGAAATCCAAAGCTTATAGAACTTTAAAAAATAATTTTAACAATAATCATGATAAGAATGATCTGAAGTAAACATCTCATTGCGGTTTTCCCTCTGCAATTTGACATAGGGTTCTGTAAGAAGAGAGTTATAAAATTTCTTAGGGGTCGTGAACGGATTTATCCTTGCAGGAACGGAGGAAGAATACAAATTTTTGCGGCCAGGCAGCCTGTCGTGAGAGGCGACAAAAGAACTCACAGGCAGGTGGTAGGCCGCCTAACAACGTCGTGTTCCGGCATTTATGGCCAGGTTCCAGGCTCCCTTTAGAGAGCAGCAGCACGTTGGTAGCGCCTTTAGTCTTACAGATGTCCATTGGCGACGGTAACCGCTTTCCATCAGGTGGGCCGTTTATCTCCTTCATGCAATAAAGAAGTCAAGTGATATGAAATATTTTTACATTTGAAAATAAAATTAAGCAAAATATCACGCTTTAAATTCGTGCCAAACATTACAAAATCTAAGTCGTACAATGTTAGAAGGTCTAACATTTTAAATTAATGCCAAGTGTCCTAATCTAAATTAAATATTGTGTTATCTTTGACCAAAACGCAAATTCAAATTTTATATTTTAATTATCAACAACAATCTCGACTTCCTTGCTTTTTATTTCTAATTAGAGGTATAACATAAAATCATAATTACATACTTAAGCCGGTTAATTAAATATAAAAATAATTCATCATTGACGTGAAACTATAAAAGTTTTTTGTTAAAAGTCAAATTCATAGATAAACATCGAATTAAGCAATTAATTATAATATTATGTGCATTTAAATACAACATTAATAAACGCGCACAGTATAATTAGAAATTTAAATAAATTTATAATTTATATGCTTATAATATTAAATATGTTATTTATTAACATATAATTATAACTTCCTAAAACATATAATAAATACGATTTATTTCATTCCGTAACCCAGAACTAAAGAAATAACTGCTTATATGGCCTACATAGTAAATTAAAAATGGAAATCATTTTTAAGTCGACGATTTATAGAAAACAATTTATTAATAATCAAAGTAGTCATGACTCAGTGGCTAAGTCGCTCATATTTCATACAAAAGATGTGGATCAGAATCCTAGCTGAAACACCAGAGGATCTGCCCCCAGAGAAGATGTCACTATAGGTGCTGCCACCAGAGGTGCTACCAATGTGCTGCCGCTCTCTTATGGGAGATCGGAACCTGGACAACTCAAGTTCGTTATGGCAGCAAGCATACTTTAGACCAAAGATGGTAGCCATCCAGACGGGCAAATGATCTACCAGCCGGCTGTGGGTTGTTTTGTCGTCTCTCACGACAGGCCGCCAGGCTGCAGTCATTGTTTTTTTTTGCAGCAGTTCATCGGACAGGCAGTCGGCCCACTTGATGGAAAGCGGTTACCATCGCCTATAAACATTTGCAACACCAAAGCTGCAACAAATGCGCTGCTGCTCTCTTAAGGAAGATTGGAAGCTGGTCACTAATGCCAGAACACAACTCCAGGTTGTTATGGCGGCATACTCTTGACCAGAGGTTGCAGCCATCCAGTCAGGCAAATACCCTACCTGACTGTGGATTGTTTTGTCGCCTCTTACGACAGGTCGCCCGGCCGCAGGAAATTGTATTCTTTCTCCGTTCATGCTCGGATAGCCAACTCCTATTTTGGTAAGGCTGCATTTCAAGGCACCCAGCTGGTTATGTGTAGAATATCTAGCCATACCACCTTTAGCCTGGTAGAAAAGGTAGGCCAAAGAAATGCTGGCTTGACCTCATAAAGAATGCGGCAGATCGCGCGAGAATGAAGGATGAATGAGAAGGAATGCTCACTTTTGCCAGGTGGTAGGGTATTTGCCCGTCTGGATGGCTACCACCCCTGGTCTAAAGTATACCGCCATAACAAACTTGAGCTGTGTTCCGACATTAGTGGCCAGGTTCCACTTACCTTTTAGAGAGCGGCAGCACATTGGTAGCACCTTTTGGTCTTGCCAATGTTCATCGGTGATGATAACCGCTTTCTATCAGATGGGCCGTCTGTCTGTCTGCTGAACTCATGTAATAAAACATAAGAAGAGAAGTAGAGAAGACAAAGCAGGAAATCGGACCCGGGGCTCCAAACCAGAAAATCCAAACGCATGCGGGATTTAGGCAATTTTTGTGTTTTTATGGCGCGTAGATACATTGTTACAGTAGGGTGTTATATTGCTTTCAAAGAAAAACTAAAGATACACAAACAAGAGAGTTATAGCAGTAAAAATTTCGGAAACGAAATTTTCCTTATTTATTATGGTCTGAGTGTCTAGGATCACCCGCACAGTGGTCAGTTCGTTAATAATTTTAATCCGTGTAGGAACGGAGAAAGAATACAATTTACTGCGGCCGGGCGGCCTGTCGTAAGAGGCGACGAAACAACTCACAGCCAGGTGGTAGGGTATTCGCCCGACTGGATGGCTACCATCCCTGCTCTAGAGTATGCCGCCATAATAACCCTGAGTTGTGTTTCGGCATTAGTGACCACGTTCCAGTCTCCCTTAAGAGAGCAGCAGCGCATTTTTAGCACCTTCGGTGTAGCAAATGTCCATAGGCGATGGTAACCGCTTTACATCAAGTGGGCCGCCCGCCTGTCTGTTGAACTCCTGCAATAAAAAAATATATTATGGGTAAATAAACAACGGACCACACAAGCGTAACTTGCTTAGTATGGGTATATAAAATATGTGTGCATTGCTGCCGATGTACTTTTAGTACTTTTAATCAGAAAAAAGTGTTTTTTTTTTTTACTAGATATTCGAACTAAGAACACCGTGAACAACATAAATAGTAACATACCTTAGATTAACTGGAATAATAAAACTGTATCATGAACAGCTCCTCATAAAAATCGACAAATGGATGTATTAATTAAATGAAACTTAAAAAAAATTGTTGCTACCTCTCATCCATAATAATTACAATAAAAACCCAATTAATTTACTTTTACATCGTCATAAATATATTTTTAATTGTGGCTACCCCGAAAACAACCAACTCAATTAATGTCCCGCCACTGACAGCCGCAATATTTCAATCAAAGATTATAAATGTTAAGCGCAACGCTTGAAGAGGGTAGCGGTGTAGCTCGATAGAAATAAAGAAAGAAAGAAAGAAAAACTTTCCTCGAGCGAGATCGTTATACATTATTATACACAGAGCATATTTTGAGAATTTGTAATAAAGGTTTATGCATATTGCTGTGCCGGGAATATATTATCAAATTTGTTAATTAATTAATGAATAATAATAATAATTTATAAAACTAAGTCTACTTATATAATATTTAATTAGTAAAAATAAATAAATATCTCGCTCTTTTTTAATAAATAATGATCAAGGTAAGACATAGCTCGCATAATGCAGTTGAAGCGGGCCGGTCACTTCTGTCGCAGAACTGATGACCAATGGAGCAGACGAGTAGTGGAGACCGCGTCTCAGTATACGTATTGTTAAACGCCCTCCGGCCTGATGGACGACGTTCTGCGTAAGATCGCCGATAGGCGCTGTATGAGGAAGGTGGAGGTCCAGAATGAATAGCACTGACTTGAAGAGGCCTACGTCTAGAAGTAGATTGCGATTGTCTGACAATGATTTTTGTTATAGCTGCAGTACAACAGACAGTGAAAAATGGTTACCGTCACCAATAGGCATTTGCAACAGCAAAGTTGCTAAGAAATTGCTGTCGGTCTGGAAGGAGTGACTAGTCTATATAAGGAGGAGTAGCCATTCAGACAGGCAAATGCCGTACCATCTGGCTCTGAGTTGTTTTATCTCCCTTTACGACAGGCCTTTCGATGGGAGGAATTAGTATTTTAACTCCGTTCCTACAAAGATAGTTATGTTTAGCACTAAATCCCAGTTACGTTTGATGAACTATAACAGGCGAAGGTAATAAACCACCTGATTGGTTAAAGATTATGGGGATTTCAGCTTCTCGGAACACTTTATTACAGCAATATTAAAAAATAACAAGTAAATCCGCTTGTTATCAGAAACTAGGAAGGTATTTTTATTTATTAGGACAACTTAAACCGAGTGTTTACGCCATTTATAATATTCACCAACTAAATTAATATTAAAGGGAAATTCCACATTTTATAAATTCGATATGTGCAATTGTGGTTGTATAATAAATAAACCGTTGCCTCATTATTTATATTTCAATAACTTTGCTTGAGTACATGACGTGTAATTGTCCATCCCTTTCTTTTCTACATACTTCCCTATATTTGAGCCGAATATACCTTGCTCACTGGGTGAGAAGAAATCGACGGCAAGAAAGGAGGTAGTCCAATTGTGCTCTGTTCGTAACTCGAAATAAAGTGAAATAATTATTACAAAATACTTTAAATAAAATCGTGTAGTGCTATAAATACTATAAATATTTATCAGACTTAATAATAGTGGCCATAGGATATAATAACATAGAAGAACAGTGCCGTATAATCATTTGAAGGAGATCCGGTGAGTTCCCTTTGTGTCCTTCCAATTTCAATACATTGATTGTGCTCAAAATTTTGTCTAACAAAATTGAACCAAAGCGTAAAACCGAGTAATATTTGAAAGCATTATACCATCTGAGAATAGAATAGTCTATTTGATCTATGGTGCAATATTTCAACGCGCTCGCTAGTGGAACAACACCTGCAAACGGCGTTCGCGGCTGATTTATTGTACCCCCCCTTCTATCCTCTCCCCACTCCCTTTACCCCTGAGGCCTCACGATGGCTTCCCCGGCCATGATTAGTGTTTAGTTTTTAATAACAGCTATGAATTATTTCTATAGAGGTGAAATTACAAGGTGACCTATTATTTCAACGCTAACGTAACACGTGGTTCGCTTGTGAAAGTTACTTAGGAACCGTATCACGCTGGAATTTTTGAATTTGGATGTGATAATATGTCCTTGATGCGTAAGAAGTCTTCAATGAAGCTCAAGAATTGCGTATATTCCAAAATTTTGCGATTTTACAATAAATACTTGCTGCGCGTACAATAGTTCGTTTTGCGTTGCGTAGTTGATTTTTTCGAAAAGATGGATGGATTGTGTGAAGAATGATATGATGATATGTGCTGTGACAGAAGACGTATATCAGAATAGAGGAGTGTGGAGAGAAAATAAATGTTGTGTCGACCCCAAATAATTGGGATATGGTGAAAGGAATCACACATCGGCGCGAGCGTACTGTTTCATGGCCGGCTGGACCAGTGTATACCTTCCTTGTAAATCGTGCGGCGACAGTCCTATTTCCATCCTTTAATGATAAATTTTACGAAATTTTTCTGTCATGCATTCAGAAACTTAGTAGATTATAAACATGCCAGGTGAGAGGGCATTTGCCCGACTGGATGGCTACCACCCCTGGTCTAAAGTAAATCGCCATAACAACCTTGAGTTGTGTTCCGGGATTAGTGACCAGGTTCCAGTCTCCCTTAAGAGAGCAGCAACGCATTTGTAGCACCTTTGATGTTGCAAATGTCCATAGGCGATGGTAACCGCTTTCCATTATGTGGGCCGTCAGCCTATATAAAAAAAAAAAGATTTTTATGTAAGTATTTAATGCTTATATAAAGCTATAATATAGATAAAATAAATCACATTGATTATTGTAAAAACTAAAATTGCAATAGTTAATTCTAGCGGTTTCGGCAGACGTTGCCCTGTACTGAAAAAATAAAAATCTTGAACCCGATTGCAGCGCCAAGTATTTTTTTTAGATTTATAGGTTACATTATTGAAGTTTTAGTAGGGATTCCTACTTTTTATATAACCTATATTAATCAGGGATAATACAGCATTCGAACGATGAAAGATTTTTTGAAATCGGTCCAGTAGTTTTTGAGTTTATTCGTTATAAACATGTAATATATATATATTATCGTGGTAGTAATAAAAACCTCCATTGCTGCATAATAAACAAATTTACTTAACTTCATAATTTTAGTAGAATTTAATGACTAAGAAACTCAAAATATTCCGTTAAGTAAACCGCTAACATAAATTATAAGTTTATAGCTGCACTTAATGTTTTAACGTAATTACACAGTACAAGTGAATTTACGATCTTCATAATTAAAGTTTCATATTTAAAACGCGAAATACTATAAAAAAAACTTGATAAACTCGAATCTTGCATGACTGAACATAACTAAAATAAACATAACACATAATGTTAATTAGCATAATAAAATGTTTACAAGGCCTGGTAACACACACAAATGATTATATCCTTATATATTACACTCACGCATACATTGACAACTTGCTCGTGATTGGCAGACGTTGCGTTTTCGCAACCACATCTCCAGGGGCGCATAACTCCCTGTCGCGTGTTGGTGTGGCGTATTATTTTTAAATTATTATAGCCGTAATGAAATAATTGCAATATGCTAATCCTTAGATAAACGAGCTGTGATCACGATAGTGCCACAGTATAACGAAATCAGTGCTTAAAATGTTTAATACTCCAGTATTATCTAAAACATTGTAATTACATAACCCAAATCTGGTGTTAAATATATGAAACTGATATGGAACGGTACAAATAATGTAAACTTAGTTATTGTCTATTGGTGTTTCACTAATTCAATGAGTATGTGTATTATAATGTTCTATTAAATACTACATATACATGTTTAATTAATATACAAAATCATTTATTTTATTTGGAGGGTTAACAGCTGTAGTCTTACAAACTAAAGTTACAGAGATAGCTAAAGAACAGCTATTCATAACCCTCCACAGATGGCAAGGAAATAAAAAAAAGTATAAAATGCAATAATTTTAGAAAAGTAAAGAGCAATAAAAGTATATATATTAAAAAGTTTTTCACCGACTTTTTGTATTTGAAATATCTTTTATAAGGTCAATGCATAAAAAGGAACAGAAATTTTAAAAATACGGTATTATTATATGATAGCGTTAGTAGTCACATATCTTTAGAACTAAGTGGCTCTATACGAAGTTGCCCCACTGAAACACTACTGTGGCTAACCAGCAGACTCCGTTCCTAGCTAATTGGTGGCACTTGCAATTTGTAAGCGATGTTTAGTTTACGGCCGAGTAGTACCACAGAATATAATTTCTTGTGTAAACTAATAAACAACTCAAGAAATCTGATTATTAATAACGTGGGCTTTTTTGCGCTTTCGTTTGTGAATTGCTTGTAAATTGGGTAACTCTTATCCCCTCTTTGCTTCAATATCGTGATAAGTCAGATAAAAAAATTGCATTTTGCGATTTTATTTTTCCAAAAAAATATGTTTTTTTTTTAATACATTGTAGATTGACAGTAATAGAGTTATTCGTTTCAATGCAATTATTTTCTGAAAATTAAAAAATCCTTTTTCCAAACTTTCAATTTTTAAGATAACACTTTATTGAAGCAAAGAAGCGTTACATTTTTTTATTTGATAGTACAGCAGACATTGTGATGGCTCATCTGATGGAAAGCGGTTACCGTCGCATATGGACGCTGCAACAGCACAGGTGGTACACACATAGGTACATATGCGGTGCCGAACTTAACGGAACTTTGACACTTTTTTTGTAAAAACCCACGTAGTAGCGCTGTGGAACACCGGAGCTCCCCATGGTGCGTAAGATAAACATTTTTGAGAACCATGAGCGAATTGGCTTAAGGAAGGAGGATGAACGCCCAACCAATGGCGAGTGGTGTGGTGGTACGAAGTCGACGGTACCACTCTGAACAGTTAGTTCCCCTAAATTATCATTATCACCTAAACACTCCTAATTTTACAGTCGGTAGAATACGCAGAGAGACGCGAATTCTCTCCGAAGGCCAAGCGTATCTAGACCATCTCTGACTATGGGATCGTCGACAACGCGATCGACGCGAAGTTAAATATAGTCCAGGGGTTTGTGTAAGCTGATAGGTGGGTGCCCCAGTCCACAAGAGTGAACAGTACTCCATAATAGGGTAAACACATCATTGTCATCATCATCATCATCATCCTAGCGTTAAATCCCGGTTGCGTTCGGGGCGTCTGCGTAGAAGCCTGGGGTCCACTTTCCTCCCCTAGAGGGTGCCTCCTATTAAATATCTGTCCAGTATCTAATAGCGCACACGAGTCCTCATTCCCGAAGTCCTCGATACAATCACTGTCATATTCCCCTTGTTCCGTGGTAGTGATGACCCCATCTATTTTATCCGTACAGGAACGGAGAAAGAATACAATTTTCTGCGGCCTTTCGTAAGAGGTGACAAAACAATCAACAGCCAGGTGGTAAGGTACTTGCCCGTCTGGATGGCTACGATCCCTGGTCTAGTGTATGCCGCCATAACAACATTGAGCTGTATTCTGGGATTACTGTATTCTGAACTACTGCAATAAAAAAATCGTTATTGCAGTCCCATCTTCCGCTTTCTTTATTCTCATCCTTCCCTAATCCCTCTCTCTTCTCTTCTCCCTCTGGGTTCCCATATAATGTGGGTTTGAAGATCAGGCGGTAGATGCCTCTTTGATACTAAAAGTTTACCGTATCAAAGTGAAAAGATTTACGGGGTACTTGCTACATATCACAATAAATTCTGAAACAACAATCGTACTCATGGAAAATGGTTACCGTCGTCTATAGTCACTATAGAGCCAACGTGTAGCAAACTTTTAGGATGAGAGAGGGACAGGAGATAATGTGATCGGACATGAGGAATGGGTTAGAGGGGATGTGAGGGAGAAGTGGGCTATCGGAACTCTTACTCATCTCAAGAAACATAATTAGCTGAAGACTGTTCTCGTCGTCGTCAGCCAATAACCGTTCACTGGTGGACGTAGGCCTCCCCAAGTCGGCGCCACTCGTCACGGTCCTCTGCCTTTCCCATCCAGCGCCCACCGGCAACCTTGCGCAGGTCGTCAGTCCATCGGGATGGAGGGCGTCCGACACATTTACCGAGACGCGATCTCCACTCCAGGGCACGTTTGCTCCATCGGCCATCGGTCCTGCGACAAATATGACCGCCCCACTGCTACTTCAACTTGCAAATTTTGCAAGCTATGTTGGTTACCTTGGTTCTCTTATGGATATCTTCATTTCTAACTCTATCCATAAGAGAAACACCTAACATAGCTCGTTGAGCGACTTGGAATTTGTCCACGTCTCGACCCCGTAGCCTAATCCATACAGTTCTGTTTCACGCCAATATCCTTTTTGCTATTGTTTGCGTGGTATCACACCGATCGAGCCAACCCAAAAATCGGTCCAGGAGATTAAGAGGATCCTAGAACCCGACTATAGCACCACCTACCGGTTCCAATTGTGAATCTAAATCATTCGAGGACCCACTAAAACACACACAAAAACTTTCATCAACTTCGGTAAAGTCAAGTCAAGTTATGCGCGTACGCATATAAATTTCTACGATTATCTGTAAGTGAACAGATATGATCATTATTTACCTAAACGATCCTCATTTATTAAAATCAGCAATGCGAAAACTTCAGAAATAATTAAACCAACAGTTTCATTCGAAACGTATAATTTAACAATTAAAATTGCGATGTGTTTTTCATATATCAAGATTAAAATCTAAGACTGATTTCTGTAATCTAATTTCTTGACCTAATGTGCGTATTTCCACAATTACTTCGTGGTAACTAACGATGAAGAAAAAACATCATGAAGAAACTTACACATCAACCAATATGTGAAACCCGCTGATTCACGCTAGAAATGGGAAGGCTCGAGAAAATATTTCATAAATGTCATGATGTAAAACTTAAAAGATGTCGGCTATAGTGCTGCTAACTTATCTGTGCAATGAAGAGCGGCGCTTCATTCGCTTTGATGTTGCCAATCTATGAATAGTTATCAAAACATTTGAATATATCACAATTAGTTATATGCGTTACGGACTGTGGCTAAATGCGTCTTATTTATAGCGTTAAGAATAAAGACGTTAACGAATAAACAACTTTTCTCAACTTTTTCCAGTTCTAAAACTGGCAACCCCAATTCCTATGAAATTTCAACATGGTGGTTGCAGTTCCATTTTTCGCCATTTAACAGATAGAGTCCGTGCCACCAAAGCAGTCCCACAGACGCAGCGCTGCAATCGCCGCTTAGCCCTGTCAGAGTAATTATTTGCTAATCCGTAAATCGATCTATATATAATAATTGTTATATATGCATCAAATATATTGTTACGAGTTGCAGGACTCGAATTAAAATGCTGTTGGAATTATTATAGAGTTTATTAGAACTATACAAACACGTATAACACAGGTACAAATATAACCGAACGTAATAAGTCCAAACGTAATGCAGAAGATCGTAATTCAAATACACGCGCAAAGTTTATCACTAAATAAATTACCGAATGTACACAAGTCTTGCTTCACTTGTGGTTATTGCTCGACTACTGATCTCTCCATGGGGGCATTGCTTTATACTGCACGGATACCGACCGTGAACTGAATTTCTTAGAATCAGTTTGTACTTTTAAATCCGAAATATCTGGCAGTGATCACAATACAACAATAGGCTGTAAAAGATACAGTATACAATACCCAATGGGCTTTTTTTTTTAATCACAAATTTTAAACACAAAGTAAACAACAGAAGTCCAAATGCCAAAAAGATAATAAAATGTGTTTCTACAGGACTGCAGGTGTGAATTTGTCTTTGTCGGCACCTAGGTCTTAACACTATATATATATATATGTACTCAATCACAAAACACTACTTTTTCGAGCTTTCCTTTATTCTCCGTGGGAATTCTGTTGTGGCATCGACTCTAGGAGCCATCCACAAATTACGTCACAGGAATATCATGATTTTTGACTTCTCCGTCCCTGTCACAGCTGGTCACATTCGTGACACTTCTCTCCCTAGTGTGACATCACATATTTTGAAATTTTACATCGAAAAATTATTAAATTAAAAGAGCAGTCCCTAAATAGTTTTATTTCCATTTAAATTATTTTTAATAATTTAAACACTCATCTCATACAGATAGATTTGGTAATATTTTGAAGATTTTTATTAGTAGTTCAAATTTCGTGTTTTAAGCTTAAATATATTAAACCTCTACCCCTCCTTAAATTGTAACGTAATTTATGGCCCCTAGGTTGGGCAGGTTGGTTAAAATGTTAACCAACAGACTACCTACTTTCTGATTTATATATAAATATAGAGGTTATAGTCACAGACATACATACCTCTTTCACAGATTTTAATAATACATTCTAGAAATTAATGACTTCCTACAAAAACATAATCACTATAATTATTTGCAAGATTTATTATAACCGAGGTGAGTTTTTATTACCTCAGCTATAAAAAAGCGTGGCTTTGCACTTCTAACTTTACTTTAATGTTCTCCTTAATTATGTTTAACTAAAATAAAACGTTTTAAGTGGCCATTAGAAAAATTTAGAGGAAACTAAATATTAAATAATAAATTAAGTATTTGATTATATTAAATTCATTAATATAAATCCGTTGGCTCAGCGACCCAAAATTTTTGCATTGCACTGCATGAATTAATTCCTCCTTCACCATTTTAACACTGGACAAGCAGACGTACGAACTTACGCCACCGATGGTGGAAATAGCAACTAGGTGGACGAAAAGCTATGCTTCCACTTTTTTAATTTTTTGAAGTGTTACTTCTACATAGACGTCTTAGGATTTTTCTGTCACGAAAAAGCGTTACGGCCGTGTGGAGGAGCGGCATAAATTTAGACTAGATGTAGTGAGAGGCGGCATAATTTTAGAGTAGACTATGGATGCGTTATTTGGTTCCGGATCAAATTAGATATTTTGTGTTTAAAATAAGATATGTTCCAATAAAAAATGCATTCATTAAAATGTACCTAAACTAACTAAATTATAATTTGCAGTAAACTTACGAAAACTCGAAACGTGTGCTGGGACACATCGTAGAAGTGAAACTTCAACGGACAAGTGGAAAAGCGAATGACAACGGACAAGTGGCAAAACGAATCGCAACAAAATTTTAACTTGAAGTTTACGGGCAGATTGTTAATGTACTTATCCAATTTGAAAATCTTTCCGTAAAACTTCAAGTTGAAATTTTGTTGCGATTCGTTTTGCCACTTGTCTGTTGAAGTTTCACTTCTACTATGTGTCCCAGCACACATTTCGATTATTTATTGCACGAGTTCAGCAGACAGTCAGACGGCCCACCTACTGGTATGCGGTTACCATTGCCTGGACATTTGCAACACAAAAGGCGTTACAAATGCGCTGCTGCTCTCTTGAGGGAGTTTGGAACCTGGCCACTAATGCCGGAATACAACTCAAGGTTGTAATGGCGGCATAATCTAGACCATGGGTGGTAGCCATCCAGACAGGCAGATACCCTACCACCGAGCTATGGGTTGTTATGTCACCTCTTACAACAGGCCGCCCGGCCGCAGGAAATTGTGTTCTATCCCCATTCCTGCCCGGAACAACAATATGTTTGAACAGAAAGCGGGTTCCATTGAAACTTTCACTCATCGTAGCAAACACGACTAGCTTGAGGTTAACCATTTTGCGCTGATATTCTGTGAGAGTGTGGTATCACACGGACCGAGCCGGTCTTAAAAGCTGTTGCAGTGGAACACTTACAATAACAATAGATGGCGCTGTGCAATAATTGAAGTCGCAAACGTTTCCCGAAATGTACAAAGAATATAGGTATACAAATTTCCAATAGTAATAGATCGGCCTAGGCCTGCGAGGAACAACAATGGCCTCGCCGGAAGATCTTCCTTTGAGACGGAGGAGCATTCCATCTCGCTCCTCCACTGGAGTCCGCCCTAGTCAGGACATTCCTACACTGTAATCGAGATAATAATTAAACCATGAATCTACCACGTCAATTTTAGAAATGTATAAATTCTTAACACAATAATGAATGAATAAATTAATAATTACGAATAGGTTCATAATACCTTATTATTTTAGACACTAATTTTTTGTATTACCTGTAACAGGCATACCTACAGCCCTTCTTATGGTAAGTGGTTACTATAGTCTATTTACGCTCGTGTTCTTCTGGAGCCGCTCCCAGGCACCCAGATCATAGTAAATAACGGAAAGTCCGTTTAATAATTTTAACACAGTAGGAATCGAACCCAGGGCCTATATTGTAAGTTAACTAGTTTTTTTAATGTTTAAATTATAATTAAAACGCTATTTGCCTCGTTAAAGAATGTCGTCACAACTTGCAACGCCGGTACAAAATGTATGCAGCTTCAGCATTTTTTTAAGGTAATATTAATAAATAGTGAAATATCAGTTGATTTTAGTATTTATTATTAATTGGTCGCCCGTGGTCGAAATTCGACCATAATAATTTGTTGTCAAGGACTATACTTCTACAATCACAGATTTCGCCAAGGCTACACTGTTAATTTAACTTGAACAATAAACAAAAGAGTATATATGCGTGTGTGTGTCAAATATATGGTAGTGAGTGTGGTTTTTATTTTATTGATTTAATGTATTTTTTATGCATATTTTTTAAAAAATATTACCTTTTGTCGCTTCTTCTCTACATAAACTATAAGTGTGCGAAATTTCATACTCCTCCGTCTGCGCAATTTTCGTAAAAACGAGTACAAAGTTTTTGCTATGTGTGCAAAGCTATAAATAAACGATAAGATAAAACTAGTATAAATAAAATTACTATAGGAATTTTTTTTTCATATATTCAGTCTTCCATATGCTTATACAATATTATTACATCCTTATTGCTATGAAAGTTATTTAAAAATCACTACATTCATGGTTCTATGTGGATAATAAAAATATAATGTAATCTTAATGATTGTTATTTAGTACCTGCGATTTTCCTTTCACACGAGCTCTTGAGTATTATTAAAATGCAAAATATATATGTTAAGACACGATAAAATAAATACATTAGCATACTATAATCTTCAACAGGGTAATCATATATTTAATTTTAAAGTTTACCTGGCAGGTTTTCTAACTACTGTGCAAAATATATAAGTATGTGATTTATTATAAAAATACGACTGCAAAGATGTATAATAAATTACCAACAAAATGTACAGAAATTACAAATATATATTTTAACAGAAAAATGTATAACTGGCTGGCTGACTATCCAGTAGATCTTTTTATTCGTTAAATGAATATTTGAACTTTAAATTTTAACTTCCGATGATAAATCCGTGCAGGAACGGAGAAAGAATACAAATTCCTGCGTTGGGGCGGCCTGTCTTAAGAGGCGACAAAACAACCCACAGGCAGGTGGTAGGGTGTTTGACCGACCGGATGACTGGATGATTAGCTGTTTGTACTTAATTTAGTAGGATTACATTCCTAAGGTTTGACCCGCGATATAAACTAACTCTGTATCGAGTTTCAATTTTTACTTAAAATTGATAATCTAAGATCAGTGTGATACCACGCTCTCGCAGAATGTCGGTATGAAACGGTTATCTAATCGTGTGTCGTACGATGAGTGACTTTCTTCTGCCACCTCAACGAGGTGGACAACGCATCAGCTCCCTTAGTGTTGCAGATGTACAAGGGCGACGGTAGCCAGTTGCCACCCAGTGGAGCCGTTTGCCAGTTTGTCTATAAGCAAACATAAAAAAAGGAGAAAGAAAGAAAGAAAATATGTTTATCATCGCAATGTTTTTACACACAAAAAGGAAAATATGATTAAATAACTATAGATTGTACATTTAAAGCATGAATACATAATTATAAAAAAGACTAAATAACTTACACCACATTTACAGTAAAAAATATATTAAAATTTGACATACGTGACTCTGGCTGAATGCACAAACTGTGCCTAGCCAAATTGAGAAAAAAAAATTGACCTAGTATCTTAAAAATATTTTAAATATTTTTTAGAGTGTTGTGCAACAAAACCTTGCTCTAGCTTTTGTGCCATTTTCTCTCTCCATCCCAAGGTGGTCTGGATGAGATCGCTGCTAGCGATAAGGCCGCCATTTGTACTAATTCTAAGCTGCTTTTGTGTATTGTTTCATAAATTTTGTTGTACAGTAAAGTATATTCTATTCTATTCCAAATATTGTGTAAGTTAAAATTGTTACTCTATTTAAATTAAATTATTTTGACTTTAATTGCGTTATAAAACTTAAAATATATAATTAATACAAAAATTTAAACATTTGTACGACCATAGGTCAGATAAGGTGATATACTAGTCTCACTGCTTTACCAACTGTTGTAGACATATCTGTGTCTCTGCAAATAAAGATTTATTCATTCGTATATTCATTAAAGAAACCATAATTAGTACCCATCAACAAAATATATTTAAACTTTATATTCTTTGAATCTTTTACGAAAATCGAATCGATTTTAACTATTTAAAACTTAACTATAGTTTTAAATAGCGCCATCTCTTTCTTATCTATTTAATTGTCACTACACCTGTGAATCTATATTGAACATACTACTTCTATACCTTGCCGACTGTTCATTTGGCTAACTATCGGTTAAAATTTGACATCAGCTGCATACAAGTAATGTCAAAATTCAACCGATGGTAAGGCGAGTGAATGAATTATAAGAACACACACACTCACATATATACACAGGCACACATACGTACACACCCTATACTATCCAGACACTTAAATATAAATAAAAATATAAATTAATATCATCTGAATCCTAATACTTTACAGTTTTACTAGTTTAGGATTCATAATTTTCTGTTTATGTAACAAATTAGCCTTTAACTAAAAGTAATTTCTTGCAGTCGGATGGCTGCCAATGCTAACTGTAACAGGTTTGATTCTAGTGCGGGGTCTTGACAACCACCTGACTTCACAGCTTGCGTTTCCTTGAATATTCTGTCTTTTTTGTACCTTTTACTTGTAACAAACACAGTTATGTATTAATGACTATGTAATCAAGATTTTAATATTTCAGAACAAAAAACCAAAACTAATTCTCCCCTTATACATCCATCGAGACCACATGACCAATGTGACCATATCATGTTTTTATTATAAGAAGAAACTTCGATTCTAGTAGTGTAAAGTTTACAGCCTGATATTATTGACAGAGTTTAAAAATATTAATTTTGACTTTTAACAATACTTGGTACACATTCATAGCCGGGTCACGGTTTCAACATTTAATCTGATAAAAGCAAATTGCAATAATAATTGTTAATAACACCTTCCGGTTGCTGTCGAACGAGCCTCTATTCCAGCCATAATTATAGACAAGTACAACATATAAATCATTTTGAGTGACAAGTGGACATAATAAAATTCGCACACCAAAGAAGCATGAAGGACGCAAATGTAGCCTTTATATTATTTTTTATTATGTAAATATTTGAATACGATTTAAAAATGCAATTCATAAAATAGGTGTGAATTTTTTTATTTCAAAAATGCCGATCAAATTCTTATCGGCCCATGTACAGTGGAGGTTACGAAGTAACGACAAAAGGATATGATTTTTGCCATTTAAATTATGATAGCCTAAAAACTGCGTATAATTGTAAATACGCAGTTGAAATGCGAACTTTGAGAAGTATATGTGCGGTTAGCTTGAATGATATGATAAGGTACAGTGTGTGATAAGGGAATGTTGTGGATTGAAGGAAGACGTAATAGCAAGAGTTGAAAAAGGAATGTTAAGGTGGTTTGGACATGTACAGAGATTGGATAAAAGTAGAATCACAAAACAAGTGTTTGACAGTATACCATGGTAGAGTTGCTGCCGGTAGACCGAGACGTACACACCATGATCAAATATCAGAACTGTTAACAAGAAGTCAGGTAAAAAGCATCTCAAATAAACGTCCGTGTATGAAGAGGTTAATAAAGGTGAATGAAACAAAAGTTATTTGTCAGGATTATTACAAGTGGAGACCCATAGTCTCTGCCTACCCCCATGGAAAACAGGCGTGATATCATGTTAATTGTAAATACCCCATATTGTAAAAACAACACAAGAAATTTTCGTCAAAATACACCAGTAAAAAATGTTTTTGTATTGTAATTTTTTCAATAACTGTCTGAGGCTTAACCTCACATGCATATATGCACGGAAAATGTTTTTTCACCCTTTAGAGTTATATTTGTAGTGGTTGCTAGCTCTAATTTTTCAATATTTAGTTAAACTAGTGTATATTTGAAACATCTTCAACCAACCTTTACCTTCCAGTCAATTATTTTCGAAAAATGTCCGGATATACAAGCAGACAGGCAAACAAGAAAATCCATATAATATCTATGTATCTTATTTACTTTCTTTTAATAGGCACACCAACGTCTGCGATGCCAATATAATCTATAACCAGAAATTTCTTAAAGAGATCGCACAAAAGTGACATTAAAAAAGACAGCATACACGAAGCAACAAATGCATCTTCAATAAGTTATTCCCTTTAAACAGAAACGAAAAATAAATCATTATCCGAGTGACAAGTGGAACTCCGTAACTGGAATTGTCCACTTCACGACACGAATCACCCTAAAAAGGCAACTTGTATCGTAATTATGTTTTTATTATTGCTTCGCTTGTTTATAATGGATCTTGAGTAAATGATCCATTAAAGTGACACGTTTAATAATAAAAAAACTCTATAATTCTTTTTTTAACGTCTCTTCATAAAGTAAATAACTTTACAAGGTCCTTAATTTTATAGAGAACGTAAATAATTTATAACACAACTACGTTTTAATGGTTTTAAGCGCGGTGATTCATTTGATTTTTGTTTTTCCGACGTTTCAGCCGCTTTTCAGTGGCCGTGATCACGGAAGACAAAGATGTCAAGTGTCAACGAGTATTGTTTAAAGTTTTATTTAGCCTACCGCCAACGTATTCATTTTAATTATTTAGTTTTAATTTTGTTTATGGTTATTATTTACTCTGTGGGAGCCTAATCTAATTTACCACCGCTTCACAACATGTTATGGCTTGAAGAGAAAAAGCGGTGCAAGAAACTCTTCAGCAAACATGCCTAGCTCTAATAATTTTATATAATATTAAAATGGGTGGAAGGAAAAATAAAAGAAATCATCAGTAGAGTTGGTTTGTGTTCCAGTGCATGTAGAAAGAGCTCACAGTGTCCTGAAGTCTGGCAGTTGGTTTTTGCTGGGTTTGGGTCTTGATAGTTTTGATGATCGGGTCCCAAACAGGTGGTACTTGCCAACCATCTCCTCTATTGAAAATATCTATCTAAGTTAAAACGTAGTTTTATTATGTATACAAGTCGCGAAAACTTGAGAAAATATTATAAATAATTTAATTTTTGAACCGATAATAAAAAGAGAGGTCGTGTAAATGTATTTTTTTATGAATGTTCAGCCATAACTTTCTTGTTTCTGAACCGATTTTGATTATTCTGTTTTGCGTTGGATTCAGTACAGCTTCAGAATAGCATTGTTATTGGATAGCATATACGTTACTTATGCGTGAAAAAAAATCTAACAAAAAAAAATAAAAAAATTACTTTCTCTCTCTTTACCCCCTTATCTTGAAGTCGGTGCGAACTAAAACATAAAACTTACTTTATTTAGCAAAGTTCATTTTTTTATGTTCTACTTCACACTGACTTTAAGATGTAAAAATATCTATTAAGATGCAAAGGTTTGGTGAATTAAAAACGAATGATATAAAGCATAAATAAAATAAAATATACAAAATAGAATACCACCATAAATTCTCAATTGTATTTGTGTAAGAAAATATACATGTTTCAAAGCATACAAGTTTTGTTGTATTATTACGAGCTTTATAATATTTTAAATACTAATTTGCTGCCTAGAGTCTATGGTCTTTCGATTTTAACTTTATATCATAAAAATTAAGGTACAGTAAATATTATTCCTGGACTTATATTACTATCCCTTACACTACACATAAATACATGTTTACTTCAAACAAAAATGAACTTAAGTTTACTTGCAATGAGGTTGAGATTAGATTGAGGACATTCTGAATTTGTTATCGAGTCCAACCCGCTAATTACAAATGAAAATCGCTTCCCGCCAACCCGTGTCACTGATAACCACAGTCGCAAAGATAATCTAAGCTAATAGGGTTGCTAAACATTATGTTTACGTCCTTTATCGATACATCGTCGAACTCCTTTCAATTATGCAAACCTAGTACTTCAGCAGTCGAAACTTGCAACACTGCAATATATTATTTTTTTATCTTTTATATTGTTACTAGTGCGGGACTCGTATTAAAATGCCATTGGAATTATTATAGAGTTTATTAGAACTATACAAACACGTATAACACAGGTACAAATATCACCGAAGACAACAAATCCAAACGTAATTCAGAAGGTCGTAATTCAATAAAACGCACAAAGTCCGTCACTATTATATTGCCGATTGTATACACGTCACGCCTTGATCGTGGTTCTCGCTTGACTGCCTTCTATCTCCATCAGGCCATCATTTTATACTGCGCAAATGCAAATATGCCTGCCCGGCAACGTGGACCAAATTTCCTAGAATCAGCTTGTACTTTATAATTCGCGACACCTGGCTAATGGCCTGCAAGCGGCCGTAAACGAGAACAATAGGTTTATGTTCTTCACAATACGGGAAACGTATGCCAATAAATAAGTAAACAAAAGAAGATGATCATAAAAGAATGACAATTAGTTCAAATGCCGACAGGTAATAAAATGAGTTATTACAGATATGCAGCTGGATTTTGTTTTTGTCGGAACGTAAGTTATAACATTATGAATACTGGCAGAGTTTTATTTTTACATTCATATACGTGTAGCGCATTACAGTTTTACCTGGAAACCTAATAACAATAGGCGCAAAGACATACTATATTCTAATATCATTCAATTATAGAAAACGCCCTACAAAGAAGGTTTTTGTTGAAATGAGAGATTTATTTAATTTTAAATTAACTTTTTAATGATGGCGACGATAAAGACACATTTACGACGTCAAAGCTAAGAACGTTTTACTTCGTAGATTCGTCCTCTTCGTACTTACTCGCCACTTTTCTGTTGCTTTCAATTTAAAAGCGGATTAAATGCTAGCAACACTGCCAACCCTATATTCTAAAGATAAAATGTACCGGGTAAGATATCTTAATTACTTCGTTCGCGGTACGAAGTTTATAATTGAGAACTCCACACTCTTATCCGTGCGATTACGTGACAAATGCTGCAGACATTTAATTTTGTGCCTTTAGTCAATGACAGTAATGTCTAATTATTTACATTAACTGCTACTGTATTGTTTAAGTGTGGCCAGATTCGATTTCCAGTAGAATTAATTATAATAACGAACTTTATATTATTTGCTCTAGTCTGGGTGTTACTGGGAACTACTTTTGAGTGACCTATAACATATCCAAACAACGTGCGCTTCAAATGCAAGTGCTATTATAACATTTATTTTGGTTGTTGTTAACAAATAGATTCTTATTGTAAAATAAACACACGAATTGAACTCCATTAAATTAAAAAAAAATAGTATGTTTATTTGTTAAATTTTAGTGAAGTTTAAATGCAAATAAGTTTTGAGGAATATATGGGGCGTTTAATAAATTATCCTTATACTTTTTGCTCTGGTCTGAGTTATTCTTGTAATCTTCTATATTGGTGTGAACTATTAGTATGAGCTCTAACATTACAAAATAACTTTCTTACTATGGAACGTTGTTCAGTGTTAAGCTTTTTTATATTATTATCTTCTCTAAAAGAGAGGACGTTATTACACAAAACACGACATACGAATATACTCAAAACTCATTCGAAATTCTAAACGTGCCTCATACCGGCATTTGACTAACGAAAAATTCTATCACAAAAATTACTTCAAAATGCTGTCAGTTATTCCGTAAACTGCAACCGTTTTTGGTAAAGCGAAATAATTCGAAACGTTTAAGGCTCTAAACTGAACACCGCATTTTTTATTCGCAAGGCACGTCACGTACAGAAATCGCAAAATAAAACACGTGCCGAATGGCAACCACAAATCACATTTTTTAATCGAACCCACGTCTTTTTAAATGTACAATTTTAAAAATCAAACGTCACACACCTTTAAGTATGGAACGCAAAGTTTGAATTCGCGTGTTCGGTTCGAAAATCAATTTTGTGCGGACCGAATGTGCAGTCACGTCGTGCCGAGCGGAATGCTATCGACATCCGCTAAACTATCGACGCTGGCACAACACTAATTGCTCTTTTTGTTGTGAGCCATTATTTTTCACGATGATTTACGAAAGCTCTTTTAGCGGTAATCGTATCTTAAAATGACTTTAACGGGCCATTCTTATGATAAAGATTGATTGTATGTGGCGTGAATAAATCTTAACTGATTTCTTTGATTATAGTGCCGGTTTTAGTGTGTGTCTGGAATTTATGCGAGTTAAAAGCGGGTTTTATTACTATCGATAAAATTTTATCTATTTAAAGGCTTGGGTAAAGATAAAATCTCTTTTTAAGACAACATAATATACGTCTAACGTCATAATAGTGCCATTATGAGTATTGAAGAATTTATACATGTCATTAAAATTATCTGCGAGTCGTGGTAGCGGAACGGCTGGCGCACGCGTCCCACACTCAAAGGGCGTGGGTTCGACCCTGGCCGGAACGCATGCATCACTTAGTCAGTTTTCTGATCTAACGTGCATATTGTTACAATTACCACGTGCGCTAACAACGGTGAAGGAAAACATCGTGATGCAACCTGCACATCGAGATAACCGATGTGTCAAACCTGCCAAATCGCCTTGGACAAGCGTGGCGGGTATACTGTCCATTCCCCCTATAATGGGAGGCCCGAGCTCAGCAGTGGGATATTTAGTGGCTGATATTATTGTATAATTATTATTAAAATTATTGGTCTTTATACATTAACTGCAGAAGGCTGTGAAGTAAATGCATTTATATAAAAAATCTTAGTGATTTTGAAAACTCCATAATCAAGCTTGTTTTCAAATACATGACAATTGAAATGGTTGTATTTGACGCTGTAACTACCTCCATTAATAATATATCGACAACTTTAGGCGAATACACTCTGTAAGTAACTTTAATCTTTACCCTAATGCTTTACTACAAATGCGAACAAAAAACACATTTGAAGTGTACAACAAAAACAAATCTATTAGGTTCAAAGCGTGGTTGGCCTTTGTCAATATGTAAGTGAAAGCATCATTCACACGTGTCATTGGTGTATTGTCAGGCGAAGACCGGCGTTGAAACTAGTCGACGGTGGTTTGAATGTCGCTACTAAATCACTTTTGTAGTAATTTATGTTTGGAATGAAGTAGTGTTGGGGATTTAGATATTATCGAGAAAAGAAGTATCGATAATAATTTATAGCAATGGCATACGGACACATGTTAGAGTAAATTGTAATATTCTTAAATCTAAAAGCACAGGAGTGAAAATAACAGTTTATCAAAATCTAATTTTTAAATGTCAAATGTATTTAACCAAACTTCCCATTACATGACAAAACTATGACAAAAGATTGTGCTAAGGTACGTTATCCTGGTTGTCACATTCTAAGCGAGATATGGCTCCTAAAAAACCCTATACTAGGCAAAGCCTGAATCGCAGGGATCATATAATTTTATATATACATAAAATGAAACATTATTCAATACATATTTAAAATATGGAAGTGTGAGCGCTTGATTATGTTACGTCGGTGGGTGTGTGCGTGCGTGTGCGCGCGCGTGTGTGTGTGTGTGTGTGTGTGTGCATGTTCGTGTGCGTGCGTGCATGTAATGTTGTCATCATGTTATCACCTACATACATTTAAAGTATGATGACAGAAATAACGTAAAATTTACAAACAATAATAAATGCGTTATTTGACTCTTATTATTTAAGAAGTACGTCAGCTGATTTGCTCCGCTCAATTGCATGTTTTTGGTATAATAATTATAATCTAAAAATGACATGAAATCCTTTAACACAGTATATAAAGTGAATTATTGGAAATAGTAATTATAATGAGTGGTGAATTTTATTATTTTCACATTTAAATATAATATATATCATATTTGGTTTACGAAAATATGACACATGTTTCTGAATTTCGTATGAAGCACAAGTGGCTTCCTATTCGTTTTCGCCGGAATAGTCACATTATAACTCTTTACAGTGCAGGCTGTCAAACTCTGGAATGCGTTGCCTCTTACTGTCAGAGAGGCCAAAACATTACCTACATTTCGGAACTCCCTTAGAAAATACTATCTGTCTTTAAATAAATATGTTTAATATATTAAACATTTACTTATTTATCTATTGCTAATATAAAATGCTTGTCACATATAATGTTAATAAATATACTGTACACTTTTCGTACAAATTCCTTGAACCCGGGGTACCTCAAATGAAACGGTGGTTACCTCAAAGCAAGTTATTTATTGTAAAGGTAAGCAGCTTCCAGTACGAGTGTCACGGTTAAACCATACCGCGAGCTATAATGGCGCTAGCGCCATCTAGGGCCCAACGAAATAAACATTTAATATTTATAAATAAATAATACACAGTCTCTGGATGAGTTCTTAACATGCCGCCTACCAAAAGAATTATTTCCTTTTAACACCGCCTACCGTGAACAGAGTCAATAATAAAGAACAATGGACTGTATACAATTCTAATTAATTGTCCAGGTGACTGTGTAAAATAGCACAGATAGCTTTAAATGCACATAAAAAATAAATAAATTTAATTAAACAATTATAAATTTAAAATAAAAACCAAATTAAACTTAAAGACTAGTACAAGAATTACCTTCGTGGGTATGCAATTCATTCTTTATGGGAAGGAGACATAATTTTGAAGTTGGACGTTCTCTGTCCCGATCACCCATATTTCTACATCCAAATCCTCTGTTATGTTGGTTACTACTAAGATTTGCCATGCGGAACCAATCAAGGCCGCTATAACCACCGCGCTCACTGTCATGATTCGCGAATCCACGATTTCTATCATGCGCTGTGAATCGATCCTTGACAAAGTAGTCCCATCCTCTATAGGGATTATATGCTGGTGCAGGCACATAACGGCTATGACGCCACACACTGGGCTTACTATCACTCATTGAGTTTCAGCCCTCCTTTGCCATTTGAGCATGCATAGTGATTGTGTTCTTTGTTTTAAAGAAACTCTCAGCCTTGTAAAGATGGCCTGATATTATCCACCCGAAATGAGTGTCTTGTGCGACCAAAGAACCCGATGGGTCTTTGATTAATCCCGATTTTAAGATGCGGCAGTATGTTTTTGCCCCCAACAAAATGTCAATTTTGTTAGGTAGATTCAACGTTGGATCTGCTAATTTTATATTATGAATTTCTGGCCAATCTGTAATTTTAAATTTGGCGTCTGGCATAACTGAAGTGAGTGAGCTCAAAACATGCGCAGTTACTTCAATACTGAAAGAAGGGTCATGCAACGACTGTATGTTGATATTAACGACATTTCTGGACACTACAGTACCATGACCACCTCCTATCCCAGCAATAGTAGTTTTCAATGCTACTTTCTTCAATTGAAGTAATTGCGCTGCTGCTTCGGTAATAAAGGATGCTTGTGACCCTTGATCTAATGATGCTCTCAGAATTTGAGTAAACCCATCTGATGATTCGGCCTTAATTAGGGCTGTAGGCAACAGGCCTTGGCCCTGCGCTTGTTCATTCATATAATGAGTTGCTATATTTGCACTAATGTCACATAGCGCAGATTCTGACATATTATATTCAGCTGAGGTTGTAGCCTCTATGGCCGTGACATCCACACTAGTTACACTGGGGTTTCTAGGGTGCAACATGGAATGATGTTTTCGCTGGAATATACGACATTTTAAAAGAACACGACAAACTTTGGAAGTATGGTTACTTCCTAAACAATTAAAACACACACCCAAAGTCTGCGCAATAATCCGGCGTGTGTCACTATCTTCTTTAGAAAACTTCTTGCAGTTAGCTAATTTGTGATTATAAGAACAATGCGGGCATGTAAATTTAACAACGCCATGCATAAGTTTGGCTGGACTGATATAACCTTTAGGTTTAGCATTTGGTTCAATAAATTCAAGAGCACGAAAACGTGTCTCTAAAAACTCGCTAAACCATTTAAAGGAAGGAAAATCATCGGATGATTGGCTTACATGCAGTTCCCACTGCTTCCGAGATTCTAAGTCCAACTTCAAACTTATGACGTATATGATTATTACATCCCACGAAGTAACATCAACTCCAAGAATCGTACGTTCATGTAAATAATCACTAGTTACATCTAGAATTTCTTTTAGTGCTTTTGAAGATTCGAAAACCATATTACGTTGGCTAAATAATCTTTGTAGTATATTATTACAAATAAATTTCTTATTGTGAAACCTATGTTCTCACAGTTCCCGACACTTATTGTAGTTAATGTCAGTTATAGGAATATGTTTTACTAACTGCTCCGCTTCACCTGATAACTGCGCTTTTAAATAATGAAGCCGTTGCACGTTATCTAACTTATTATTGTTGTGTACTAGAGAGATAAATAAGTCTCGAAATTAAGTCCATTCGGTATATATACCGCTAAACGTAGGCAGAATTATTTTAGGTACTTTTACAAAATTATCAGGTGAGATATTGCTAGTCGTTGTATTGGAACTATGAGACATTAGTAAAGACAGTACATTCTTAAGTTCTACTTTATAAGTTACATAGCTATCATAAACCTCTTCATAGATATCTTCCTTAAAGTAGTCGAACAAATCTTCGTCTTCACACTCGCCAACTACAGTTTCGTATTTGGTAATAAAATTCATCCATTGACTTTCCAATATCTCTAGCCTTGTATCGATATAATTCGCTGTTATGCGCTCTTTTGGAGACTTCTTAAAGTTTATTAAACCTTTCTCTATCTGTCCTTTTATATTTTTTAGTTTATTGAATTCTTTCTCCATTTTGTATTCTAGTTTGTATTTGTATTTTACGTGTGTAGGCTGCTGCTAGTGGTAACTATACGAAGTGATCGAACTTCAATTTTTCCAAGTGTCTTAAGGGGTAATTCTTTCTAAGTGTCGACACAAGTGATTTTTCGAAATCTTGGCAAAAATGATTTTTGCTAAATGTCAACAAGAGTGATTTTTTCTAAGACCCGTTAAGAGTAAATTTTTCTAAGTGTTTTTGTTGCTTTTCTATCGCTCTAAAATCCGGCATGGATTCCCCGTCTTATCGTTTTTAGCGAAATTATTCTAAGTCCCAGATACTTCTTCTCAAATTCGTCTAAGTTCATGCATTAACTTGTAATATTTCAAAGACTTAGAATGATTTCAAATTAAATAACACTTATAAATTATACTCACAGTTTTTAAGTCCACTTACGCACTTCAGCTGGTTTCCAGTATATTCATACCACTAGCGCCACCTACTTTGAAGTATAAGTCCACACACGCTCTTGGCACTTTGATCAACTAAAATTTTTCTTCAAAATATTCTGTAAGTCTAAACTCTAGCGCCACCTTTTATTCAATAGAATTATTAATTTAAAATCTTTGAACTAATTATTAATTTATTATGACTTTGATTTGTGTTCTTCAAAAACGCTCTTCGACTCTAAGGACCATGTACACTTTTCGTACAAATTCCTTGAACCCGGGGTACCTCAAATGAAACGGTTGGTTTTTTTTTTTTATTGGACTTGACTTTATGTTGTTGGTCCGAAGACCTCACAACTTTACCGGGGTTTTCGGGGCGAGTGCCTTTGCGAAGCGAAGGCGCTCGAGCCCGGGAGGCAACTTGCTCGAGGGGGCTCCCTAGGGAGTTTCACCTCGGCTGGACTGTTGCCATGAGAGGGGGATGAATCTAATGATGCCCACCATAAGGCGACACAATGCACTAATTGAGAGCGGGCGACGGGTAATATAAAGCCCGAGAGGAAGGATCCCGGCGGACCGGGATCGGCGGTTCGCGGTGGCCTATACTATCTTACTGCCGTTTCGCAACGTGTTATGGCTGGGAGAGAAGAAACGGCGAAAGAAACTTCCCAGCAACACGCCTAGTCTATCCTATGGGGGCTGTGTCTCCTGGCGTCCCTCGCGGGGACGTGGAGAGATCGTGATTGGCGGCGTCGACGCCGCCGTCTGTGTCTGTCTGTCGGTGCCTGCCAGCCTGCCGTCCTAACCGCGGGCGGGCTGATCCGAGCTAGCCGTTTTGTGATATCGTCGACCTTGTCCATAAGGATGTTACGCGGTCGTCGCACGAGAGCCTTTCGTCGAGGCTTATAATCGGACGCGGACACGACGGGGATTTCGATGGTGCGGCGCTAGATCGAAATACTTACGCGAGAGCGACGTAATGTAGTTTTTGATGGAGGAAGCTCCAGATCGCGGTGGATGTCGACGTTACGCATATAGAGGGGAGCACCGACGGCTCTGCGCATGAATTTATTCTGAACGATTTGCAGTTTCTTTAAAAGGGCAGGCTTGGCATGGCCGAATACCACACTCGCGTATGTCATGATCGGGCGGATGCATGTTTTATATAGAGTAAGCTTGTGTCTGAGGGACATTTTGCTTCGTTTATCTATCATGGGTGCTAGACGACCCATCACAAATCGCGCTCTATTCCGGACTATAGTGATATGCTCGTTGAAGCGTAAGTTCTGATCTAGGGTGACACCCAGGTATTTGGTGTACTTTGCCCAGGGATCTCTTGTTCGTAGAGCGAGATGGCTTTTAAGCGAAGGCAAGCGCGTTTGGGAGAGCGAAGCGTGCCGGGGAAAAGAACATTGCTGCGCTTTTCTCCGGGTTTACCTCTATCCTCCATTTGCGAAACCATTCGCCTAGCTCTGTTACAGCTACCTGTAGCCGGACGCAAGCCATTTGTCGGTTGTGATCTGATGTATAGAGTGCGGTGTCATCCGCGAAGAGGGCCAACTCTACATCTGGAGTTTTTGGGATGTCGCTGGTGTACAGCGTGAAGAGTAGTGGAGATAGTGCCGAGCCCTGTGGTACACCGGCTGTGAGTGGGTGAGGGGACGAGCGTGTTCCCTCCACTCGAAAACGGAAGCTACGGCCTAGGAGGAAGTCTCGTAAGATGAGCACGAGTCTGTCTGGTACACCGAACTGGTACAGCTTGTAAATCAAACCGTTATGCCAGACCTTGTCGAAGGCCTTAGCTACGTCAAGGAACAGTGCGGCTGTTCCTATAGGGCGACGAAGGCGATGGGCAAAGTGGGATAGTATGTGCTCCGTGATGCGGTGCACCTGTTGGACGCATGAGTGTCTGGCACGGAATCCAAACTGCTCATCGGGTAGTAGATGTTTGCTGATGGCAAAATCTCTTAGTCTAGAGAGGATGACCCTCTCGTAAAGCTTGCTGAGTGTGCTCAGTAGGCTGATTGGGCGGTAGCTGGACGGTTTATTAGCCGGTTTTCCAGGCTTGTGAATACCGATGACGTCTGCTTCCTTCCAGATCGCGGCGAAAGAGCAGTTTGTTATGGCGGCATTGAAGATGCTCACTAAGATTATAATCAAGTGGCCGGGGAGGAGTTTTAACACGCGATTGTTAATGCCATCGACCCCTGGGGCCTTTCGTGGTTTGAGGGACTTGATCAGATCTTGCACTTCTTCCACCGTGACTGGGTCGAGTGTGGTTTCCGCTGGTAAGGAGGATCTACGTTCAACCTCGGAGTCCACCTCCGTCAGGTGTGACTGGTCGACGTTTTGTGTAGTGGGGGAGCATTGAAGCTCTAGACTCTGAGCAAGGCATTCGGCTTTCTCCTCATCATCGAACGCCTCGGTGTTGTCGGCTCTTTCTAGCGCGGGTATGACAGTGAGGGTATCTGATTTGAGAGCTCTAGCCAGCTTCCAGTACGCCTGGTGAGTTGGTTCGATATCTCTCAACGTTCTGTCCCAACGTTGTTCCCTGACTTCCCGGATACGTAGTTTGACCTCGCGCTCTAGTTGGCGGAGTCGGACTCTGTTGTCTTCGGTGGGATATCTGTCGTGAGCTCTGGAGGCGGCTCTCTTTTCCCTCAGCAGTACCCTCACTTCGTCCGGCAGGCATAAGTGGCGGTCATTCTCCACTGGCACCTGTCTGGACGAGTTCCGCACTGCGGATTGAAGGTGGCTGGTGAGGGCCTCGATCGCCGTCTCCGTGTCTTGGTGGGATTCGATGTGGTCCGGGATGCGGTCCAGGTCTTGTGATTCGCTTGCCTTGAGGAGGTCCCCAAGTCTCAACCAGTCCACAGAGGTCCTAGTTTCAGATGTCTGGTCCGTCTGTTGTCCTAATTTGAGGATAACCGGGCGATGGTCCGAGTCTATATCGTCCATCGTTTCGATCGAATGGAACTGAAGAGTTACGCCCCTCAGTAATGCTAGGTCGAGAGTGTTTGGGGTCCCCAGTCGCGGTTGGGGGTATCGTGTGGGGTCATGGGAGTTATTATATCAAACAAAAGATTGTCTGATATATTTATTAGGGCTCTGCCATTGGGGTTAGTGGTATTGCAATTCCACTGTTCGTGTTTACAATTCAGATCTCCGGCTATTATAACAGCTGGGCCTAAGTTGAATAGGGCTTCTAGGTCTTTCTTAATAAGGGTTTTCTGGCACGCGAGGTATGCTGAGACTATGACTAGAGGTTGGTGGCCAGTCATTGCTAGTCTGCAGGCGGATACCTCCATACCTACTAGTGGTGGGGTGACTAGAGGCATGCAGTGTAGAGATCTTCTGAAATAGATCAGGGTGCCGCCACCACGGCCTATCCTGTCATGTCTAGTGACCCGATAGTTAGAGATCTTTGGATCTCTTTCACTCGGTTTCAGGAAGGTCTCCTGCACTAGTAGTATATCTACTTGATTGGTAACCAGGAAGTCATGGACCAAGTCGCGCTGGTTTCGAAGGCCGTTGGCGTTATAAGTCGCCAGAGTCAATGAGCGTGGTTTATTTCTACCTACATGCGCCATTTGTTACCGGTAACAATAATTTAACTAGGTTGTTTAGTTATAACGACCTAAGTACCTGGAGGAGGTACGCGTGATCCATTTCGATCACGAGTTGATCCCGGAGGGAGGGTTGGTCAGACTCTGCAACTTGTCTTAGTTTTCGAGCCAAGAGTTGGACCTCTGCTAGGTCGAAAGGCAAGTTCTTGGCGAATTTAGTCGCCAAGGCTAAGTCCTCCGCTAAAAGTGGTGGGGTGACGGCCCAGAAGGTGCTTTTAAAATGGGGGCGGGGGCAGGGGTTGCTGGGGGTAGGCCGGCCAAAATTGGGGCGCGCGTCCTTAGTGGAGGAACGCTTCCGTCGTGGGAAGACCCGTCCAGTGATTTACCACTGGAGGGGGGGCCGCCACGAATGCGGGTTTGTTCGGCACTTTTCTAGTGCCTTTTTGGGCGTTGCCCTTTCCGAACTTACGTTTGGGTCGGGGGGCGGCAGGACAGCCTCTGTAGTTAGCGGGGTGACCCGCTTGGCCGCAGAGAATGCAGCTCGGTGGCTCCGGGGAGTCCCGGGTGCGTGTGCACTCCGAGGTCCCGTGGTCGCCCAGGCACTTGACGCACCTGGGACGGGATTGACAATGTAGGGCAGAGTGCCCATAAAGTTGGCAACGATGACACTGCCGCAGTGTATGTTTTTCGTGTGGGCGTTCCACACGAAGGCCAGAGAGGCCACAGACCTTCTCAAGTTCGAAGATCTTTTCCCCTCTGGGGAGAGGTCGAGGACAACCAATACTAGGTTTAGAGGAGACTTTGTTGCGTCGCCTCTGTGCATACGGTGCACTTCGTGCACCGGTACAGCTTGGGACTTAAGGTCCTCGAGAATGTAGGAACACTCGATTTCCTGTGGGAGTCCGCGGATTACAGCCCGAAGGCGTTTTTCTTCCGGCAGGGCATAAGTATAGTAACCGATTTTACGGTCACATAACAAGGATGTTAGGGAGCGGTGGTCACTTGAAGACGTGACCATAACTTTGATGCCGTGTTGGGTATCACGGGCTTCTTTTATAGAGATTGCCTTACCTGGCAGCTCCTTAGCGAGTTGAAGCCAATGGGCTTTCTCGCGGATGATCAGGGGTGGCGGCGGGCGCTGTGAAGGTGGCCCAGGGCGGCTGGAAGGTGCCGCTGTTGGTTTTGTGCCCGCAGTGGGAGCGGGGTTGGGGGGACCTCCCTCTGGGTCTTCCGTTTTTTGGTACGATTGACGGTTATGAAACCGTCATCGTCCTCGTGGTTTAAGGGGATGTTCGCGGGAGGCGCGACATCCATGGGGGTGATTTCATCGGCCGGTGGAAGAGGGGCATCCCTGAGGTATTGCGGACCGTCAGGAGATAATTCGATTTCTCGACGAGAATCGATTACGCGGTGTATGGGCGATCGCGAACGCGATGTCGTCGAACTCGCGGAGCTCGATCGCGGTTGTCCCGACGCGGAACCGCGAGAAAACGAGGCGCGTGATTTTGGTGCCACACGGTGGGCATCGTTGAGCGGGGGTGCGGGCGGCGGGCACACCGGTAACACGGCGGGTACGGATGCGGGGGGTGCGGGGAGCGCGGGCGCTAAGGCAAAGCGCAGGTGGTCAGCGATAAGCGCGGTGGCGGGGGTCGCGGGGGTTGCGGTGGTCGCGGCAGATGCGGGTGCGGGGGCCCCTTGCACGTGTAAGGGTTTCTCGGAATTAAGTTCCGAGATAACGGACGCCATTGATTGGGACTCCGGAGTCCTCAAAAATTGGTCGAGCGCTTGAGGGAATTGCTGTCGTAAAAACGACAGCAAACCCTCCAACAGCAATGGAGAGAGCTCCACGCCGTCCATTGTCCCTGAGGGGGACGAACGATTTGGTGGAAAAACCACCTGATGACGCACTTTTCACTGCACTGTCACAGAAAAAACACAGATCGACTGAACGAACGAACACAACGAACACGAATAACGGACAGCCGAGGCGGAGCGGGAGACGTGCGCGCGCGACGAACGACAACGGGCGAATGTGAAACGGTGGTTACCACAAAGCAAGATATTTATTGTAAAGGTAAGCAGCTTCCAGTATGAGTGTCACGGTTAAACCATACCGCGAGCTATAATGGCGCTAGCGCCATCTAGGGCCCAACGAAATAAACATTTAATATTTATAAATAAATATTACACAGTCTCTGGATGAGTTCTTAACATATACTTATTTAGATTATTTCGTATATAGGTATATATTAGTATTCTATAAATGTGTCTGGATTTATGTATGTGTTAAATGTATAAATTAGTGTTAGTATGTATATTTAAATTGTACAGTCCTCTCTTTTTTTTGCACCACCTACATCGCCAGATACTAAGAATTTCTTTTAAGCCAACCTAGCTTAAAAGAACCTGGAAGAGATTGCTTTTAGCGATAAGGCCTCCTGTTGTTTTGCCAAGAAGTATTGTAATTATGCATTTTGTTTTTGTTTATTTTGGTGGGCAATAAAGTGTTATCTATCTATAATTTAGATAAAATATAAACTTGAAAATAAATTGTTAAGTATGCTATGTTCATTAATAATTATTAAGCCATGTGGCATTGCCAGCTATTTATGTAGTCCTACCTATCATAAGATAGGTAGGACTAAAATTACTTACGATGTATTATCCAAATCCTTTAACTAAATTTCTCTTGTTATATTTTATAATAGTTGTAGGTAAGTCTTAACTTCTCTGAACTTTGTAAGCCCTGAATTTTCTGGGTAATTTGCACTTAACATTTCTTTAATTTATTACTTTATTTTGCTGAAAATACGAATTTTAAAATAATTTATTAATTTGAAATTGCCATTAAAACAAAATATGACAATATGTCTAATTTATTCTTTATTTTCTTTTTAAATGCGAACATGTCGTAACTCGCATAACATTTTCTAAATATTCTCAGATTGTGATCCTATATTTAAAATTTTCGAAAATATAATCAGCGTGTTCCTTGGGAATAGTACATAAGGAGGAACAATCCTCCATTTAGCATGCATTCGGATACTACTATTCCACTGGAGTAATCCTCCTAGTAAACTAATATAATATCTATAGGAAGCTCTTCTCTCATATAACCCTACCATCTGAAGCAGGAACTTAAAGTCTTCTTCACCAGAGAGCCGTGCAGTTTCGAGTCTTCGATGCTGCCCCGCAGACAGGCCCATTTACTGGCCTGAGTACGGGCCTCTGTGTGCTGGCTCTGTACCCTGCCGACGCTCTGAGCGTCCTGCCGGTACACTGAGCATCCTGCTAACGCCTTGAAAGGCATCACAAGCATCGACAGTTGCTGCGTATCCTGTGGTGCTGCCCTGCTCTATCTCTTCATCTATTGGCAGCCCAGATACCGCCGCCCTGCTGCTGCTGAAACGACTGCAGCCCCAATCTACTCTCAAAGGACTCGAGACTTTTAAGAAAAGTGATTTCCGCGTTTAGAGCCTCAATAGGTTTCCTATAACTGTGATAGGTTATTTAATATATTATTGTAATAGGAAAGCACCCAAATAAATATTATTATAAGTGAGACCCGGCTGTTTTAATTCAATACAGTCTTTTTTTATGCAAACATAAGTTATTATTACACAAACTCAAGATAGAGGGATATAACTTTTATAAACACTTCAGTTTTTAAAAATAGACAAGGACTTGACACTGCGAAGTATTTTTTCAATCATAGGAAGGCAAAGAGATAATCATTTGCGCTTTTCATCGACAACTAACACACCTACATCACTGAAACACCGTTTAAAAAAGAAACATTGGGTAAGGCGGTAATCAACGCGGGCATTCAGCTCTGTCGCGGTGACAGATGACAAGTGACAGGTGACAGCTGATGTGAATGACGGTAATGACAGTTGGCCGCTTTGAAGTGTCAAGTGCGTCGTTAACAAGACGAAGCTCAAAGGAACGGTTTCCTCTCCGACGATTGATGTGGCGCGATTTGCTTGAAACATTTCATATGGTCTAGTCTGTGACGCGTGTGTGGATTAATAACAAACAAACTATACTGCTATTTTTCTTCTAAAAATTGGTCACAACTGCCAGCGTTTAATTCACATTGTACCAGAGGCCTAAAGCGGTCGACTTTGGAGCATTGCTTAGTGATATTGACACCTGTCTAGATATACTGGTAGTTATAAGTTATAACAAAGTTTCACTTTATATTGATACTTCTCATGTTCATCATACGAAACTGCGATAATGACCTCTTTAGGCCCTTCAGTTTCAAAGTAATTGGTTAACACATGGTCCTATGGCTTACTGTCTGCTACGCAATAATCACACAAGCCTAGTATATTTATTATGATGAATGAGTACATAAGGAGATCTTTAAAAGTTGGACCCGTGACTGAAAAATTGAGAGGAAGAAGATTAAGGTGGTATGGGCGTGTAATGAAGAGGAATTAAAGTCACATGACAAAATGAATGTTAAACTAAAATATGGGTGAATGAATGAATGAATGAATTGATCCAGAGAACTATTGATGAAATGAGCGTGTCTTTTTAATTGCGAAGCTTGCAAATAGGCAGACTGTCTACCTGGTGGAACGTGGTAACTGTCACCTGAAGACGTTTACAACATCGGGAGCGAAGCTAAAGCGTCGCCAGTTCTTAAGATTGATTAGAGCAGTGATACTGAACCTTTTTCTTATAAGAGCCACATAGATGTATAGATAAGGTGTTGCAGGCGACAACATAAATGTATTTTGGTGTTTTTTTTTTATTGCTAAAGTTAAAAGATGCTTGCGACCCACCTAGTGGAAAGTGGTTACCGTTATCTATGGACTTTTGCAATACCAGAGGTGTTACCAATGTAACTGTATAAATATTAGTATGTCAGACGGGCCACATAAAAAAGCTCGACCGACCACGGGTTGAGTCGTCGTCGTCAGCCATTTGCAGTCCACTGCTGGACGTAGGCCTGCCCGAGTCGGCGCCACTCATCCTCGTCCTCTGAGTTCCTCATCCAGCGCCTACCGGCGACCTTGCACAGGTCGTCGGTCCATCGGGCTGGAGGGCGTCCGACATTACGTTTACCGAGACGCGGTCTCCACTCCAGGACTCGTCTGCTCCATCGGCCATCGGTCCTGCGGCACACGTGACCGGCTCACTGCCACTTCAACTTGCTAATTTTTGAGGGGCTGAATATACCTGGATTAAGCAAATGCATAGGGGGATGGAATAGAAAGGTCACACAGGAGGAAATAGAATAGAGGGTTTGGGATAGCGGAATGAGAGAGAAGAAGATGGGATAGAGGGAGGGAGAAGTTGGCCATCTGGATTCTCTTTCACTCATTGCACGAAAAACGATTAGCTCAAGGCTAACCGTTTCACGCAGATATGCTGTGAGAGCGTGGTACCGTAGACCCAAGAGTTGTAATCAAGTTAATGATTCCAACATGGCTCTACCATGTTGTAAATTTTGAGAAAATGAATAAAAATCTGTGTTTATAGAATACTATATTAATTTAAGAATTAAACAATATAAGGGAGATGGCGACTTTAGGACCAAAGAAATTTAATGAGTTGATATGTGGCTTAAAAAGAGTTATATTTTTCTATTACAAAATGGGAAACATTAGCCCTAAATTCTATGTGGAAGACGAGAAATCTTAAAAATAAGGTCACAAATAAAAAAAGGTATCAATTACCATAATCGATTTATGTGAATGAATTTCAAAAATTAATAATATAAAAACACTCACAGCACACGATAAATTCATTCAAAATAATTAAACCCACTACAATTATAAAAATTATACACATAATACAATTTTAAAATCACTTTCATAGTTTTACAATCGAGGCCCAAGATAATATGAAAGCGTATCTACCTCTTTTTACTCTTTAAAAAATTATGTAACTTCATAATAAAGATACATGCACACAAGCCACGCGGGGGCGTTTGAATCGCGCGAGTAAATCACTTGACGTCGGCGAACCGCTCGCGCTCGTTTTGTATTTGTGATAGATGGTTGCGCCTGCACATGATTTGTGAGGCTACAGTGCTGCTTTTAAGGGCTGATAAATTTAAAAGTAATTTTTTTATTAAAATACTTGGAAAAATAAATGTCAACATTTAATTTACAAAGTAAAATATTACAAACACAGTTTAAAACCTTCACTAAAATTCAGACACAAATCACGTTTAAGCATTTATTTACATCTATATACATTAGGTGCCGTGCCTTAATAGCTCATTTTTGCAATAAAATGAGCTATTAGCTATAGCCAACTCTTTGGACTAGAGAAGTAATCTTATTCCGCGAGATTGACACAAAACGATGACAAAGTGCTTATGGACTCGAAAAAGTACTTAATCACTGGTAATGCAAATATAATATCCAAATATGAATAATGTCTTAAAACCGTTTGTTCGTAACTATGGTACGTTAAAATATCTCTAGATATGTTGATGTAAGCCGACAATCATAACTATTGTAGTTCATCAAGCATTCTGTTGACTTCTGTCGACTTTGTAAATAGCAACTAAAAATTATTTGACACTAGTATCTTGGCAATTTGATATTCATTTGCTTTTGATTTACATACAAAAAAAAACAAATAATAAATATGTTCACACGACCCCTTTTTCACTTAACAAAAGAACGGAAGCACAATTGTCGCTCGTAGCGACAAGCCGTTGCGTCGAACGTGTGAAACACGCTTTATGTAGAAGAGTATATTGTCTGAGAAATTATTTGCTTTATGATTTCTGAATCTTTGTTTAAATATATTTATACTAATATTATAAAGAGGAAAAAAATGTATTTTTGTATGTTTATAACGTATAAACTCAAAAACTACTGGACCCATTTCGAAAATTCTTTCACCATTCGAATGTTACATTATCTCTGATTAATATAGGTTATATACAAATTAGGGATCCCTACTAGAACTTCAATAATGTAACCCATCAATCTAAATAAAATGCGGTCTAATAATGACGGTCGCCTGCCACAATATATATTTAATAATATAATTTATATTCGTAATAATTTGAGTGCCTACAAGCAGTATAAGGATGTTCACAATTTCAACATCAGGCATTGTAATAGACTGGTATTGCCATCTTTTAGATTACAAAAAGTGTTGACCTCTTGCTTGGGGGTTGGTATACGCTTCTTCAATAAGATTGCGAGTGAAATGTTAGATCTGCCTTTCGCTAAATTAAAAAGTATGTTGCTAAAAAGGGATACTACACTATTGAAGAATACTTAAATGACAAAACTTCATTTATATAGCAGCTCCCTCCAACCTCTTACACTCTATTTTGTATAACTTTTTTTTTTATCTTGGCAAGCTTGTAACAAATTTATGGGGATATGTTGCAGCATAAAATTTTAGTACGTCATGTCATTATTATAACTATAATAATATTTTTCTTTCCTTTTATTGTGTCTTTGTCTTATTGAGTATGCACTGTTTGCTACAACTCCATTAATTCTTCAAAAGTAATTCTGTAACACATTTCTGTATAAAATGTATTAAAAAAAAGAGTGTGAGTTAATTAATTTTTAGCCAAACGTGTTGCTGGTAATTTCTTGCCGCTTCTTCTCCTTAACAGCAATAACACGTTGCAAAGTGGTGTACATAGAATAGGAAGTAATATTAAATTTTAAATTATATGTCTAATATGAATTTTAATACTTGGCACTGGAATCGGGTTCTGGATTTTTATTTTTTCAAGACAGGTCATCGTCTGCCGAGACCGCTATTGTATATATATATATTAGTTATTGTAGTAGATCTAAAATCATATGAACATCAGTAACCTTGATAATTATTGGAATTCAAATGTAATATTCAATTATATATCATTTACCATTAAACCAATATTTGCTACGTGTCCTTGTTGGAGATTTCGACGTTTTCAATATTGTGACCAGTTAACAACTAAATGTTTTTATAAGAAGACTGCTATGTGACTTATTATTATACTGTGAACTGTTGTCGCACAAAACTATGCTATGAGCATCAACCAGAACATTGTCAGAGAAAAACTGTACATTATTTCAATATTTCAAAGTAATACTTTTTGCAAATAGCAGATACTGGTTTAACAACGTCGATAATTTCACAGACGGACTTATCTCAAATGACTCAACAACTCACTAATACATAAGTATTAGTGAGTTGTTGTTAGTATTATTACATATTACATTATACAGCAGGAAGGTAATATCTGATTATAAAATCAGATAACCTTCCTGATTAAATACATTTCACACACTGTACTGACACACTCAAACAGACATTTTTAGAAAACCTCGCCATCCCTTCAACAATTTTACAGTATAAGAAACTTAGCAAATTGGCTCAACCGATAGCGGATTGAAGTCATTGACAAACTATTTAAACTAAAAAGGTTATGAATGGTGTTACATTATCGTTTGGAAATTTTAGATAATATTTTATATAAGATATTATATAAAATATTATGTATAAAGTTCTACATGTAATAAAATAAACCCAGTAAATAATCTATCACTTCTGCCAACATGAAAGTAAAATGTAGTGAATTCCGTCTATATACAATTGAGAGATTTGAAATCTACACAATCTCTACATTATATTAGAGATAAATATTGTTACATATAATTATGGAAAATTGTAGAAAACTACTCTAAAGAAAACAGGCGCCAATCACATAATAAATAAAAATATAACAAAACTATATTCAATTAAGGAAATGGCCGATTGTATCGTTTAGAAATAAGAGGGTACATTACAAAATTAACTATTAATCTTAAAAAGAGCATGACAAGAACAACCATAAGCGTAACTAAATATAACAATATTTCCAAAAATACCACCAAATAACAAAAAAATAAAAATTCATTATAAATTTATTGCACAACATTAAGATGCAATTCAAGAAGTTTTTATAATATTTTTACATGTCTATAAGTAGAAAGAAAACTAAATTATAAATAAATTAATATAAAGTATGTAACAAATCGCTGCCAGAGGGAAGCGTGCCCAGAAGTCTGGCTGCATTGCCACTCTGTATGGCAATGCTGATTCGTTGCGCGAAATACGAACCAGCCTTCTGATCACAGGTGGTATCAAAGAGTTTCTTACAAATTTCTTTAAAGAAACCCTTTACTGATGGACCCCACGGACCTAAAGTTTCAACTCCAAACGGCACGAATATGCAACCCCTTCCTAGGGTTCCATATTCACGTCGTTTGAGATCTTCACCTTCTAGCCATCGTCGCTCATCAAGCCATTTGGCTCTAAGATGGTACGCTGACGCTGACAAGAGCTCAGCGGATCATGTCAATGAGACTGGCATGGCGAGAAATTCATTAATTATTATTATTATTAATCAAATTAATTATTAAAACCGTAGTCGACTCGATTGCCACATTGTCAGTCCCTGTCACCTGCTGTCAAATAAATTAGAAGTTATTTACCAGTAACATGCTTTAACAACAACAAAAAAAGTGAAAAAGCTTTTACGTAGATAAATATCCACGCAAGCTCGGGAGGGATAAAATCACTTTATTTATAGTCACCACACCGGTTTTTTGTCACCCGTTTAATTCGGTAGCCTATTATTGTCACTGCCTCTTAATTTATGACCTCGTAATTTTTTAAAGGGGACATTATACGACGCATCATTTGAACACCTTTTTATTAAGGTTACAAACTTTTTTTTTATTAACCCCTCATATTGGAAGATTTCTTATAATAATATGAGGCATCCTATAGATAGATAGATAAATAAAACTTTATTATACACCATTACAGAAAAATTACGAACTAGTATTATTCTAATTCTGTACAAAGGGCGGTCTTATCGCTAAAAAGCGAGGTTTTCCAAGAATATTGCTGACTGGAGTGGCGATGGTGGTATACCTATACATAATTATTGTGCGGTTATATATATAAAAATATACACAAAAGTTATATACATATACAAGATAAAGTGATAAAATGCAACTATTTAAACATAATAAATATATAGTTGTATGCAATATAATACTAATTATATAAAATTACATATCATTATATTGCAGATAGAATTTCCTGAAGATGTTCTTAAATGTTATTAAAGATTTTGCTTGTCTGACAGCAACAGGTAATGTATTCCAAAGTTGGACAGCCTTGACCGTGAAAGAGTTATTGAAAAACGTTGTATTACGAATAGGAGTAATAAGTATATGTTGACTGAAAGGGCGTAAATTGTAAGAGCAAGAAATAAATTCGAAGCGTTCTTTAAAACACTGTAGAGTAGTAGGATCGAATAAAATACTATAAAGCAATGAAAGAATGTAAGTTTTCCGGTGAAAACGAATTGGCAACCACTTGAGTTTTTTACGAAATTTAGAAACGTGGTTATACTTGTCTAACCCAAACATAACCCTTATAGAAAGGTTTTGGAGGAGCTCAAGTTTATTAAGTTGTTCTTGAGTTAAATCTAGATAGTTGGCGTCGGCATAATCAAGTATGGGTAAAAGTAGCGACTCTGCAAGCTTAATTTTGGTGGCGATGGACAGGAAGAATAATAAATACATAAATGGTATATATATATATATATATATATGCAGAAATTTTATATATTTTGTTAGTATATAAACCGTAGGCCATTTTTTAGTTTTTAGATAATATTTCATTTTGTTATTATAAAATACGTCTTATATATTAATTGTACATAATTATGTTCATAAAAACATTATGTCCAGTCCTGGTATGAAAATGTTCGTCACCTTAAAGTCGACTTTTGCTTGCACGAGTACAAGAAACTGTACTGCCAACATTTTAATAAATGTTTTGTGACGTTTACTATAGAAAAAAAATTGCTCACTGTTTACCGACTCCATTCTGTCGATTTTACAGAAATGACAACTATCCAAATCAACGAGAATTTTATATATTTGTAAATGCACAGCAAGTTTTATTGACAGAGATGTTATTGTCGGGGTTAATTGATTTTGTTGATAGGACTAGCCTCACTCCTGACCAAAAATGAAATAATAGTACGAATAAGTAATATAATGACATTATTTCATTTAATAATGAATATAATCACCAATAGCGTCAATCACACATTATAACTTATTTCTCATGGATCCCACAAGGTGAGAGCATAGGTCCGTCTCTCTTGTATCTACTCAAATGCTTTGGCAGTGGTTTTGTATAGCCTTCTTGGTCCGTTCATTTCTATTTTCCTATCGAGTTTAAATCTGCAGATCTTGCTGGCCGGGAATCACCGCTACGTCACTGTGCCGATTGAACGATTCTTTAACAATACGAGCAGTGTGCGTGCGAGAATTGTCCTGACGGTAGATGAAGATTTTACATATTTAAACAATCTTCTTAGACAAGATAGAAAATGAAACAATTTTAATCTACGCAATATTACACTTTATTGTCAAACAGTTAAACAGAATCTTCTGTGTAACGGCCTGTTTTGTAATTTAGTTTGAAAAGGTAACATGTGCTCGCGGCATGTTAAATGAATCAATTTGAAAACTGGTGAACATTTTCATTCCCTGAGTGTATATCCGAAACAAAGAAACAAAAAAACGGCCAGTGTTTTTTTTAGCGAAATTCTCCATTCTATACCGCACACTGCTAACGACAGCTCTCAGATAAAAAGTTTGCCACATGATATTATAAACTATAAACCGTATCAACACTTGAAACCTTATTTACAACTTAGCACAGATGTTTATCTCTACACAGGTCATAAAATATTTTGTAAAAGTTAAAAACATTACAAATTTACTTCCGTGCCTTATTTTGGTTTAGAATTGAATTGGAAAATGTTATCATTATTATATATACAATATTTGTTTTGCTATTTGTATGATATTTTATATTCTTATTAACTAGGTTGGAGTATACATTATAGTAGTTTCCTTTTTTAAAATCTATTTCATTAGTATTTATTGTGGTGACATTTTTTTTGTTTTTGTTCAATATTGACCTCATGTAAATTAAATAGACATTTTATGTAATTCTCCTATAATTGTAATATTTTTTTTTGTTTTGTTTTGTAATTAACTGTTCGAGCCATTTTTTATTTTTATTATATAAATTATTTTTTTAGTGGACACGTGATTGATATATGTATTGATTTTGTGTTTTATATTTAAGGATATAAATTTTTGTATGTTTCGCAAACAAATTAAATAAATAAATAGAATTTAAACTATGTTGTTTGTTGCTTATTATACTATTATATGTTTGTTTATATTAAAAAATAAATTATTCTAATTAATATAATGTAATCTATAAACAGTAATGACAATACAATATTATGGCTTTTAATATAAAAGTCATGTTTTTAAAATTTAACATTATCTTTTCTGATTGGATATGTATTATAAATCTATATTTCATAGATAGATATATAAAACTTTATTATACACCAATAAAAAACTGAAATATATTGTTACGAATTGCAGGACTGAAATAAAAAAATGCCCTTGGAATTATTTTAGAGTTTATTACAACTATACAAACACGTATAATACAGGTACAAATATAACCGAACGTAATAAGTCCAAATGTAATGCAGAAGATCGTAATTCAAATACACGCGCAAAGTCCGTCACTAAATAGATTACCGAATGTACACAAGTCTTGCTTCGCTTGTGGTTATCGCTCGACTGCTCATTCCTCAATCGGGCCATTGCTTTATATTGCACAAATGCAAATATGTCTGCCCGGCAAGCGTCGACGCAATTTCTTAGAAATCGTAACCCGCACACCTGGCTAATGACTGCCACAAAAGATTACAGTACACAATGGGCTGTTTTCTAATCACCAATTTTAAAAATAAAATAAACAAAGAAGTCCGAATGCCGGAAAGGTAATAAAATGTGTTTCTAGAGGGCTGTAGGTGTGAATTTGTCTTTGTTGGCACTAGGTCGTAACACTATATATACAGAAATCTTATATATTAAATAAAATCGGTTTCCGTTTCAATATTTCATAATAATATTCAAGCGCAAACCGACTTTGAAGAAAGTAGAATAGTTTCGTGGAGCAAATTACAATGCTCTTCAACAAAATCCCAGAAAACATTCAAGAGATTTCGATGACGAATCGACGACGACGAAAGATGAAAGATTTAATTAAATAATAAGAATATTATAATCGCTAGAAAGCTCTTTCAGTAATTACACATACTCGAATAACTATTTTATTAGATCTTGTAAAACAAGCAAAAGTAGTTATGAAGTTGTGTAAATACGTCCAGTCTAGAATGTAGATTATTTTTTTATATTAGGTTGGAACCATAAAAACTTCATCATGAGAATTCAATTATAATATATTGTTTTTCTTGTCTTCTACGGTGTGCGGTAAAAACAAAATTTATTACTGTAGTACAGCAGACAAGCTGACTGCCCAACTGTGATGGAAAATAGTTAACGTCGCCTATAAACATTTACTTACAGTAAAGGTGCTACCAGTCTACAATTTAAGCAGTAGTGATATGAGAGGATTCGACAGTAATTATGTAATAACTTATAATCAATATATAATTATTTGGTTAAGATATTATAAAATAAATTATAATTTATGTTGAGAATTAAATAAAAACTAAAGTAAATTATAAATAAGTATATATACAAATTAAAATTAAATTATAGAATCTAGTGCCAGACCGCTGTCAGTTGGAAACGTGCCCAAAAGACTGGCCACATTGCCTCGCTGTATCGCAACGCTAATGCGTTGTCCGAGGTACAGACCAGTCTTTTGGTCACGTGAGACGTCCACCAGGCGTTTCGCTATGTCTCGATAAAGTTTGTGCGCCTCAGGCCCCCATGGTGCCAGGGTCTCGACCCCAAAAGCCGCAAATATGTAACCATTTCCGATGGCGGAATATTTGCGGCATTTTAGGGCCTCTTGCTGTGCAGCAGCTGTACCAGCACAAATGCTAGTGGCTGAAAGATGGGACGCCGCCAGAGTAACGACGCGAGACGCGTCCCATACTAAAGGGCGACCCATCATCCAGGGCACTAATGACATACCATCGGGTCTCCTGCCATCGTCGCGGCACAAGCCGTTCGGTTCTAGAACGACAGGTACTCCGGCGGTGACAAGGGCCCGACGGATTATGTCATTAAGTGCTGCATGGTGCGGAATTCTGCCGGCCCTTCTGGTACAAGATAAACCATGGTGACCGAGGCGCTCCACCTTATCTCCTCCACACTGACTGTAATTTAAATATGAAAAATTGAATTTGTATGTCGTCTAAGTTACCATGTACAGTCAATGTTTCTTTAATTTACGACTTATTTTATTTTTAAAGCGACACTAATTGACACGCGGACTTGTAGCGTGGACCGGTCTGTTATGTCAATAACAATATCATAATAATTTGAAGTCATTTGTGTTGTCATCTTGTACTTATTTATGTATATACCTTATTACAAATACATCTATTCTATACATATATACATACAAATTGAAGTGTCTGTTTGCAATGCCAAAATAACAGCTTTTAAAATCAATTTTTAAAATTTTGATGTTTGTTGCGGCTAATCTAGGAAACGGCTGAACCGATTTTAACGGGACTTTCACTGGCAGATATCTAATGTTATAATAAGGAGTAGATTCTTCTTTCTTTTGAAGTAACGGAGTAAAGGAGTAAAGGAGTAACTTGGCTACTTTTATTTTAGAGAAAAAATGAAGTGCCGGGAAGCAAATTATATTAAATTACACGCGGATGAAGTCACTGGTAACAACTAGTATTATATAAATTGGGCTTAATACGGGCATATATATTATGTGGAGTATCGTTAGTTGGATCTTAGAAGTCTTAATGCCTTTTTTATTTAAATTAATAGATATTAGCTTGATGACATATTAGCTTCTAAAACCTTAATAATTGTTAATCTATTCCGACTTTTAAATTATGACGTGTAAAATTTAAAAAAATCAAGATGACAGATTTTGCAAATAAATTCAACACGAATTAATCTAGACTAGATCTCTTTGAGTAGTTTTCGAGATGTGCACATGGTATTTTAGAAATGTGTACATGGTATTTTCGAGATGTGTACATGGTATTTTCGAGATGTGTACATGGTATTTTCGAAATGTGTACATGGTGTTTTCGAGATGTGTACATGATATTTTCGAGTAAATACTTTTTAGGATTTTGTAGTACAAAAGCACCTTGAACAAACGTCTAAATATGATACAATAAAAAAAATGTATGAAGTTCCATCGTCGAAGGAGAGCCATCGTGTCTGCCTACCCCAACGGCAACAGGCGTGACAATATGTATATGTGTAATTTGTAGCCATAGTTCAATTACAAGAAAAATGGTTCGTTCGTCGTATCTACGGAATGATTAAATATGTAGATCTAACACACACACACCCTAGGCTGATTTTATATTTTTTTAGTATATCTATATTATAAAATTCTGGGTGTTGGTGCCAACCTTGATGTATGGCAGTGAAAGTTGGGTATGGCAGAAGAAGCATGAAAGTAGGATAAATGTAGTTGAAATGAAAGCTTTGAGAAGTATATGTGCGGTTAGCTTGAATGATATGACAAGGAGCAGTGTGATAAGGGAAAGTTGTGGATTGAAAGAAGATGTAATAACAAGAGTTGAATAAGGAATGTAAGGTGGTTTGGACATGTAGAGAGAATGGATAATAGTCGAATCACAAAACAAGTGACAGTGTATGAGATGAGCACATAAATATCAGAAGTGTTAAAGAGAGGTCAGGTAAAAAGCATCTCAAATAAACGTGCATGTATGAAGAGGTTAATGAAAGTAGATGAAGCGAAAGATGTTTGTCAGGATCGTCACAAGTGGAGATCCATAGTCTCTGCCTACCCCCATGGGAAACAGGCGTGTTAATAATTATGTATAAAATTCTAAACAAGCTGTTTTCTATATTGAAGCTATTAAAAAAAACTTGAATAGACTATAATATAAACGATGGAGAACACGATGTTGTTTGGTCGAGATTCACGTAAAAACTACTGGGCCGAATTTGATGCGGTTTTCACTGATCGACAGCTAATTCTTAGACTTAAAATCTGCGCTACTCTTTACCCTGAAAAACCCGTGGGAATTTTTCTGGGAATGATTTAAAATGGTCAGATTGAATTTTTCTTCTTTCTTGAATTTCACTGATCGATAGCAAATTTTATGCAATAAAATATGTGACACTTTTTATTCCAGCAATCCCACGGGAATTTTCCTAGGAGCGGTTTGAAGTTGTTTGTGTTTGTGTTCCGGGAATCCCGCGGGAATTTCAAGTCAAGCGTGGACGAAGTCGCTGGCATATCCGAGTACATAATATAATATGCACAATATAAACATAATATATACACGGTAACCTTTATTTAAACTGGAACTATATTTTGTACACAAAAACATATGAAAATATTGCTTAGAAGTTGTTTTTAATAATTTGATTATAATCTGTATTTAAAACCACGTTTTAATTTAAAGTCACCTTGTTATATCCTCTTGTAATCGTACTTAACAATAGCATTATACAAAGTTCTCAAACAAATTACTTAAATCATTAAAAGTTACTAATTAATATCAACATACAAAGAACATGATTTTGATACACGTCACAGAAAATGCACAAACAATAGCTCAATTAATTCTCAGACTAGGAACTCTTTTGATCTCTGTAATACGAATTTAAGAAACTGATTGTATTTATTACTATTTCCAAAGTAGGTTAACTTCTAGTATTTTTGATCCGAAATTACAGATGGTTTGGGGCCGCTTGCATAACGATCGCCTTTAAATAAAATTAGTTAATCATATTGTTCGATCGACAAAGACAAATTCACACCTGCAAACCATAAAAGCACACTTTATTACCTTTCCGTATTTGGACTTCTTTTGTTTACTTATTTATTGGTTGTTGTGGAGAGCAGCCTATTGTACTCGTTTATGGCCATTCGCAGGCATAATTACGCAGGTGTGTGGATTGATATTTCTGGGAAACTGAGTCGACGCTTGCCAGGTAGACATATTGCATCGTGCATCATAAAGCAGTGTCCCAATGGAGAGATGGGCAATCAAGCGATAACCACAAGCGAGGTAAGACGTGTGTACATTCAATAATGTATATAGTGACGGACTTTGCGCGTGTTATTGAATCGTGCATTACGTTGCACTGGTTGTGTTTAGTTATATGTAATACGTGTTTGTATAGTTCTAATAAATTCTATAGTAATTCCAACGGCATTTTAATTCGATTCTCGCACTCGTAACAATATTAAACTGCCTAAATACGTTTTACACAAAACGTATTGACAGTTCTTTAAACATATTTAGCGGCAAATTTTGCGTTGTGCAAGACGCTAATTGTATTTATGGGTGTTAAATGCGTTTTGTTTCTTAAATAAATTTAAGCAAACTTATGCAAGCGGCCCTTGGAGTCTCTCAGCCATAGAAGGGACGTTGGCGCTCTAAGCGTGTTCTACCGTCTGTACAACGGGGAGTGCTCTGATGAGCTATTTGATTTGGTGTTTACGTCGCCATTCTATCATCGCACCACTCGCCGGCGATTGGGAGTTCATCCACACTTTCCAGACACTTGGAAGTCCTCCATGGCACGTGGCGGACGCTCCTTCATGCCATATGTGTTCAGGAATGAACTCCCGCGGTTTTATCAGAGCGCTACAATATGGAGCTCTTCAGAAAGGGCATGAACAGATATTTAAAGTCTCAACGAGGTAGGCAACGCATTGGCTCCCTTAGTGTTGCAGATGTCCATGGACGGTAGCCACCTACCACCAGGTAGTCCGTTTGCCAGTTTGCCTACAAGCAAACATAAAAATCTTGATTTTCGAATTGATACAGACGTCTTAACTCTCAAAGGTCTTTTGTCGTTCATTTTCGGTTTCGAAAATTTTTTGCATGTTTTTTTTATATTTAAGTACATTTTCCATTACTGTTCCATTCGTTTATGTGTTATCTATCATATTGTGAAATTGTAAGTGTAGTATATTGTTTCTTACATTTTTTGTGTTTGTCTATTTGTTCAGGATTCACGTAAAACTACTGGGCCCACTTCGTTGCAGTTTTCACTGATCGATAGTAAATTCCCAAACTTAAAGTCTGCAACACTCATCCCGAGAATCTTACGGGAATTTTCTTGGAAGAGGTTTAAAGTGGCCACTTCGAAAGAAAACCATTTCGATGCGAAACTTTCACTGATCGATAAAATCTTTACTAAAACAATTGTACATAGTTGTGTATGTCTTTAGTTACATTACTTATCCCGCGTTTTTACGGGAATTTCCGGGATTCATGTGTTTTCATACTAAAAAATGCATTACTCTGTTGAAAATAGCCTTTCATTTTATATTTAGCAAAATAACTGTAATCTTTAATACCTACCTGTCCAACGTCGACAAAGTCTCGGGCCAATGTTAATATAGACTATGTTATTTAAGGTTTAAAGAAATCTTTGTTCTTTTCTCTTCTATGTAAAATTTCATTGACTCTTTCGGGCTGATTAGACGGAAACAAACGACAAAAGAAACGGTTAGATTAATTGAATCGGATGCAACTAATATTATTGGCGGCGGTTGCTTCTCGTTGAGAAATTAAAAACTCGATGTAATGGACTGTATGATTATTATTTAACTTTTACCGGAAATGAAATAAGTACAAATTATGCAAGAGAGTCGTCGTTAAAGCAAGAGAGATTGTTGAGTTGTTATGAGAGTTGTGATGAGAGATGAGAGAATGATTTTGCCTCCAAGGCTGGCCCTATATCCCGCTTCCCGTCCGACGCCTAGTTGCTAATTGTGCTAGCTGCACATCACCCGTCCCGCTCACACATTGTGCTATATATTGTACTAACTGTACGAATTGTTAATATTTGTACTTAAGGTTATCTGAAGTATCATTGAACCTCTACCTCTCGCTGCTACATATTTATAAGCGAAAAGTCGTGAAATAATAAAAAAATGTTAGCTTTTCAATATGCACTTCGGCTTACGCCATTTTTGCTAATGGTAATACGAGTCTTTTTCTAATATTATTCTAACGCGACGATATCGAGAAGGTGTTGTGTGTTTACGCTTTGGTTCAATTTTGTTAGACAAAATTTTGAGCACAATCAGTGTATTGAAATTGGAAGGACACAAAGGGAACTCACCGGATCTCCTTCAAATGATTATACGGCACAGTTCTTCTATGTTATTATATCCTATGGCCACTATTATTAAGTCTGATAAATATTTACAGTATTTGTAGCACTACACAATTTTACTTAAAGTATTTTGTAATAATTATTTCACTTTATTTCGAGTTAAGAACAGAGCACAATTGGACTAGCTCCTTTCTTGCCGTCGCTTTCTTCTCACCCATTGAGCAAGGTATATTCGGCTCAAATATAGGGAAGTATGTAGGAAAGAAAGGGATGGACAATTACACGTCATGTACTCAAGCAAAGTTATTGAAATATAAATAATGAGGCAACGGTTTATTTATTATACAACCACAATTGCACATATCGAATTTATAAAATGTGGAATTTACCATTAATATTAATTTAGTTGGTGAATATTACAAATGGCGTAAACATTGTGGACTTTGTAGAATACGAATTTTTGACACTTTCATCGCCACTGCAAAATATTGAAGTGGCAGAATTGAACCCTGGTCTAGACTATGCTCTCATAACAACCCTGAACTTTGTTCCGGCATTAGCGGCCAGATTCCAATCTCCCTTTAGAGAGCAGCAGGACATTGGGTCCCGAGATCTCATACGCTCTCCTGATCAGGGTGATGTTACGAGGTCGCGAAGATCACAAAGCCGCTGGCAGGCTACCAGAAGCCACAGATGGCTACCGAACGCCAACGAATGGCCAACTAAGCCGCAGACGAAGCCAACGCAGAGCCCGCGAAGGCCATCGGATACCGCAGACTGGCCAACGAGAGCCGCTGAAATACCACCATTAGGAAGGCTCCAATGGCTCCAAACCCCGCCAACGACGGGTAGTTGTCCGTCGAGTAGAAGCCGGGGTTTTCCTCGAGGCCCTAACCCCCTCGCCGCCTCAAATGGCCAAGAGGAAGAAGACCACCGAAGAAGAACATTGGTACCACCGTTGGTGTTAGAATGTCTGTAGGCGATGGTAACCGCTTTCCATTAGGTGCAAAACGCTGTCTGCTGAATTCATGCAATAAAAAAGCAACGCCATGTGAAAAGTGTCTTCAACAAACAGACGGTTCTTCAACAGCTTATACAACACTAATAATATTATACACACAATATAATGAAACCTTGTAAAATATGCAAATGACATTAACTCAAATAACCGAGAACGATGTTAATTTCCAACAATTAACAACATAATTGTATAAAATTATAATTTCCACAGTTTTATATGATTAATTAAGCTATTATCTGCTAGACATTAATATGGTTGCGATTTTTTGAATTACAACCGCTTTTTTGGTGAGAATTGCATATATACTTACTCGATCGTATCTGTCCGTTTGTGTATTTATTTGTTTCATATATATTTGTACACTTGGAAACGTGCGCGGGTGAAGCGCCCGCGGGCACTATTAGCCTTACAGCAAAAGACATAGTTCTCCAAGTTCTATAACTTGGAGAACTGTTTAATTCAACTTCCGAACGAAGTATACCCGATCCTGTTTTTTGTGCAGGATCCAGCTGAATTACCGCAGATGGCTAGTTCAGCGATGCCGAGCTTGGTAGACTTCCCAACTCTGTGGGAGCGCTCGAGAAGGCACCCCTGTGAAGTTCGACCTTGTCGCGACCACTGCGGGGGGGAGATGAATCTATCGGATTAAGCCATTCAAGGCTGAGGTGGAAAGTGGGGACCATTCATCGACTTGGTGGAGTCGATCTTAGTATATCTTTACTTTACTACCACTTCCCAACATGTGTTGGTAAAGAAGAAGCGGCGGAAGCGACACGCCCAAGCTAATCTTGTGTGGCTACTTTGTGTCTTTAATGAGTGAATGTGATTGTGGTCTAACGTTGTAAGGGCTGGTCGGAGGCTCTCTTGCGCCAGTTATGTCTGCGTCTGTTATGCCAGGCTGATATGAGCCTTGGGAGGTTCATAATAGCGAGGAGTTGGGTGATTTCGTCTGGCTCGTCAATGAGAATATTGCGAGCATCCTGTGTGGGTCTATAATCGACCGTTTCCACCACCAGAGGATTCGGGTGGTGGGGGCTCGGTCAAAGTACCGGTTTCGCCGCTGTGAATTACAGTATTTATACGACGTTGATAGTCCAATTATTATTTACTAAAACAGATTTGATTATTGTATAATGTATGTATTAAATTATGTTAAACATGAATCATAACTTTATATGTAGTAAATTTGATATTTAATTTCTAATCACTTCAATAAGTATAAAATACTGTAAAACACAATTTACATTAGTTCAAATATTTGCTGTTAGACAGCGCCACCAGACAAACTCAACAGGTGGTTACAAAAGTACATTCTCTTGGTAAAACCACAGAATAACTTTGCCAATGGTGCCATCTACATCACTGAGAATACATGAAGATTTTGCCGAACAATAAATCTAGTCGTAATGTAGGTTTTTACACTTCTATTGCGCGAAGAAAATTAACCGAAGCAAAGTCCACATTATAATCGCCTAACACAGTATAATCATTTAACAGTTAGACATAAGAATAAAGGTGAAAGCACCCATTCGTCTTCGCTCGCGACTAATTATAAATACACAGTATAATTAAATTGAGTTAATTCATAGTTACACAGCGACTATAATGACGCTGTAGAGAATTAACTGAGCGGAAACGAATTATGTACTAAAGTGTCGGACTATAAAAGTTTGTTGGCTGGTTTGATTACGAAACTGTGTGTATCTCTTATGCTAGTTCAAGTCTCTGACTTGGAATATTAGGAAATAGTAACGACTTATACCAACAATTTCTTTTTTCTCTTTCTTCTATATCCACTGAACGTATGGTAATAATACAAAATACAAAATATCTTTTTTACTGCAGGAGTTCTGCAGACAGGCAGACGGGCCACTTGATGGAAAGCGGTAACTATCTTCTATGGACGTTTGCAGCACCGAAGGTGCTACAAATACGCTGGTACTCTTTTAAGGTAGACCAGAACCTTGTCACTAATGCTGGAACACAACTCAAGGTTGTTATGGTGGCATACTCTAGACTAGGGGTGGTAGCCATCCAGTCGGGCAATTACCCTACCACCTGGCTGTGGGCTGTTTTGTCGCCTCTTACGACAGGCCGCCCGGCCGCAGGAAATTGTATTCTTTCTCCGTTCCTGCATGGATAAGCATTTAAGAAAAACAAAGTACATAAATAAAACACATTTTATAGGCTAAAAAGACTATACAAGACGTTAGGTTGTCTCTAACTCCCAAACTAGGTATAATTACCTGTAAAACGAGGCAATCAGAAGTTCCTCACGCCAATTGCCAGTGTTAAAATTAATGATTTCCATAATGGTGACTAGTATATTAAAATAATAACAGCTAATAAACGTCCCAGTGCTGGGCTTGGGCCTCACTCGGGCTCAATTTACAACATAGGAGCGCGGGATTCCTTGCGATAAGTATTAAAAAAAAGAATTAACCATGGCGTAACAGTATATACTTGAAAATGTACTAAGAAAAATATCTCGGATTTTCCCAGATAATGTGACATACATTGTGAAAATACTGATTTTGACGTTTGACAGGTGCTACCTTATGAAAAACATAGAAACAACATTCTTTTGATCTACGCTATGTTTACTATTCATGTTTAATCATAAAATAAATTATATATAATTATCTATTTCAATTTTTTCATTTATTTAATTAAAGTTATCAATTACATAATGATCTACTTTTGTTATTGTTAATCAATGCCTATAGGCCTATGTTAGCCAGGACGTAAGGATATGACTAACCAATGAGAGATGTGTATAAAACTCGCTCTGATTGGTGGGAATTCAAAAATGTAAAAAAGACACGGGTTTTTGAATTCAGTTAAGAAGAGATCATCTTGGTACGACAAAAAAGATACTTACTAAAGTGAAAATAAAAAGTCAGTTTAATATCGAAGTTATATTTATTCAAGAGCCTTAACATTACAGCTATAACATCATAGCACACTCTTCAAATTTATTTCAAAAGTAGCAAATGATGTAGGTTTCGGAAAATTCAAAACTACATATAGGTAAATTATCTTCGAAACGTTTTTGCGTTCGTAGTAGTATTTGTATATTCGTTTTTTTTTCAATTTGAACATTTTATATAATTCCCAGAAAAATACCCGCGGGATTTCCAGGATAAAAAGTAGCGCAGATTTTAAGTCTAATAATTTGCTATCGATGAGTGAAAACCGCATAGAAATCTGCTCAGTAGTTCTTACGTGAATCCCGAACAAACAGTCAAATCGACAAACCGTAAAACAGACAAGAGATCTAAAAAAAATCGTCGTGTTCTCCATCGTTTATGTAGTCTATTCCAGTTGTTTTTTTATATAGCTTCAATGTATAGACACGGCATTTTTAGAATTTTATAATACTATAGGTTATAATATCGTTTAATACAATTAGTTTCCTATTAAGTACCTGTCTATAAAAATATATACAAAGTATTAGTTGAATTATTTATGTGCTGACAGTACACTACTACAAACGCAAAAACGTCTCGAAGTTAATTTATCTGTATATATATCATTACATATTTATCTGTATGTATAAGATTCGTTACACTACTTTCTGTACGTTACTGTTTATAATTAGAATTTTTTTATCTAAAAATAATTTTCTGTATAACGACATTATTATTACATATGTATATTGTATTTAAAAACCTATATATTAAATCCCTTTTTGGTCGATTTGTTTGTTTAATGAACTAATAAAAACCATATTTGCAAAACTCCATTAAAGGTCTATCTCATAAAATACATAATTTACGACCTACAATGTTCGCAACGATTAAAAATTATAATAAAATCAACTAAATATAGTATTCAATAGAAATATTAATAAATATAGTTTTATAGTATAATACAGGTGTAATTATAAGTAATAAAATGGATTTTAAAATGGTATAAAATCAATCGTAAATAACAGTTTTATTGGTGTCATGTGGGAGCGAAGTGTTTGCTTCGTGTAGGCTCCATATACTAACTTTGGATAGCCATTTTAATTTCCATATGAATATAAGTGCATGTAATTTAAAAAGTAATATCATTTAATCTTAAACTACATAATTCAGATACCTGATAGAAACATTCTTCAACGAGCCATGAGAATAATTTTCTTTTAGTAGTTGAAAGAGAGGTGTAAGGCCGTTTGTCCACCACCGCAATCACCAGAGAGCCGTCATCCCGGCCGCCGATGTTTTGAGTAGTTCGGCGTGACCGCTAGAACCAGGCACGGTTTTATGACGGGCCGATGTGCCGGAAATACAAAACACGTTTGTTCTTGTCCACACACTACCGTCACACCGCACCGTTCGCCTGGTTTTCGTTTTGTCTATCATAAAATTTGTAAAAAAATGGCTAAGAAATTCAAATACGATATTTATACATTAACTGAAGTTGTAGAGAGTAAAGACTGTTTGTGGGATAAAACAAAGGATGTGTCCAAAGATAAAATTTTGAGAACAAATGCGTGGCGCGAAGTTTACGTCTTTTTGGAGCCCAACTTTGAAAATATGGAGCAGAAAAGCAAAGACGAGCTCTAGAACTGAGCCACCGATATATCGGCGCGGTGGACACGCGATCGCCCTCACGTCATCTTAAACTCGGCCCGAAATAATCTCGTTCTCGGTGACGGCGGCGGTGGACAAACGGCCTAATTCTCTTATTTATGCGATTGTATACTTTTATTGTCATTACTCGTATATTTTTGTGTCTTAATACAGTCATACGCATAGGAATTATTAGTCTAGTTAGTTCTCTGTGCTTGATTTTGAATACTGTCAAAAAAATATATGGAAAAGATCAACAATACATAAAATGTTAGTTATTCATTCAAATTTATTTTGTCACCTTCAAAGTATGCTTCTTCAGAAACGATACACTTCAACGAATAATCTAAACATCAAAAGATTTTTTAAACGCTTTTTCCGGGATCGAGTTTAGTTCGCGTCACGAATTCTCCTTATGTCTTCTACAGAATGAAAACGGGTGCCACGAAGTGATAATTTGAGTTTATGAAAAAGAAAGAAGTCGACTGGAGCCGTTGAATGAATAACTAACATTTTGTGTACCTATTATTGATCTTTTCCCGGTACAATTTTGACAGAAGTATTTGGTATGTACACGTTGAAAAATATTCTGAATGCTCTTCTACATAAATGTAGTGAGAAGGTTTGAAAAAGGAATTTTAATGTGGTTTGAGCATGTAGAATAGAATGAATAAAAGCAGAATCACAAAACAAGCATATGACAGCAATGCTACTGGTAGAGTCGGTGCCGCTAGACCAAGACGTACTCACCATAATCAAATTCAGGATATTTTAAAGAAAGGTCAAGTAGAAAGCAATTTAAATAAACATATATCTGCGGGCGCGATGCGATGGCCGGGAGAAGGCAAAGGGACGTGGAAGAAGAAGCAGGGAAGCACTTACCTCGCCACTAGTCCGCCGCCACACTGCACTCGTCCCCCGGGGGTTCACACACTCACTAGTATTATGGTGATTTAATGTGCATTAAATTCAGTTCCAACAGTTTATTTTCTATTTAATGTGTTCCAACCATTATTGATACGTATTCTTATATCTATTTATAAGGAGGTGTTCCTCGGCGCAACCATATATCTATGAACAGGCTGTCAGACATGGGCTTTTACAAAAAGAAATGGCAAAAAAAATCTGTTTGTCAAAGAGCATTGGAACAAAGCGCACGGAATATAAAACTAAAAGATAGACAAAACAATTCAGATATAAGAAAGAAAACAAAATTTCAAGATGCTATATGTCATTTCAGAAAGCTCATGTGGGACTGGGCTGGACACTTCTTGCGATGCTCGGACCAGAGATGGACATAGATAGTGACAGAATGTCGCGGTCTTACGTACATCAAACGATGTGCGGGGCGCCCGCTCAAGCGTTGGGACATCCGCGCCGTAGTGGGCCCAAGGTGGCTCGCAGTGGCCGCGGACAGAGAGCACTGGGTGTAGCTGGAGGAGGCGTTTACCCAGACGGGGGTCCAATAATAGAATAATTGATAAAAAAAAATGATAGCTCCTGCGGGTAGGGTCTGTGGCGAAGCCTTAGGTGAGTAGCGACACCTCGGACTTGAATCCGGAGGCCAAGGCAACCCTGCCTCCGTGCTTGCCTTAGCCAGCCGGTACGGAGTAGAGATCACTAGAGCTAATACTGAAGCTCCAGGGGTGGAAGTCATAAATGGCCTAACATCGGAAGTATCTTCGGTGAACCTGCAGACCACCTCTCTACACCCCTTAGCCACTCACAACCATGTCGCCCCTGTTCTATGGCAGTTTTTGGAGTCCATGCAGGGAGTGGCGAGTCACCGCCTGTCCATTTTTCCATGTTCCCCAAACATTGCGACGGGCAGACGCCATAGACCCCATATTCCCAGACCACTAGAACTTCACTCCAACAGCCCGGTACTTTTTGTTCACTTTTCCCTGGCCTACACTGGCCGGGGCTTGTCCTTGGGTGCATTATTATATGGTGTAGACAGGGATAATCGCCGGTCAGTGTCACGCCACATTTACATTAAATTTCAAGGGGCCTCTACGTGTTGGCCTTCCCATGGCCCCACGCAAGCCCTCCAAAATTCCGGGCCATTTTTATGTCCCGTAATCTGCAGAGTATAAAAAACACACACAAATTAAAAAAAAATACTGACATTTTAAAATATTATTGTATGACATGTTCGTTATGGATGAAATAAAAAAGCTTTTATTTATTTTATATGTATGAAAAGAAAGATCAATGAAAGTTTATGAAGTGTAAAGTATTTGTCAGGATTGTAGAATCTGGAGATCCATCATATAGGTAGACATGGGAACCCAGAACCCAATGGAAAACAGGCGTGAAAATAAGTATGTATGTTCTCTTATTAACTAAATAACTTATTAGATTTTTGTACAATTACTAGTATTTTCCCACAGCTGTAGCTGAACTACACAAATTTATGTTTATATTGGATTACTTTGGTTGATTCGTCCAAATTGAAAGATGTAAATAAACCGTCCAATATCGGCTTTAGGTTCAAACGTTTTATCATTTTCATCAGCAGAAACTAGTCCAATTTTAACGGTTTCTAATGATCACGTAAGTCAGTTGACATCCAAGGCACGAATACAATTATTATATTGTACAATATGTCACTTATTCCACATAATTCAATGACCACTCACCGCTCTGTGGACGCGTGACAACGTTGACAAATAATCAACAATACGCCCCGTGATGCGGTTGACAAGTTACATAGGGCTGGCAGTTCTCAAAAAAGTTTTTCTATGACAGTGAGTTACTGTTTATTCTTGATCACAGTAGAACTAACTAGGCCGAGTAGGCGAAGTACACCTACCCTTCTTACTTGGTGCGGTAAATAGTAATGCAGGATTACTCAGCTGTACAATTTCAAAATCATGCAATTTTGTAATTTTTTTTAGTAAATGTTTGTGAATTAATTATCTTCCTAGGCTTTGTCTTATGTGTTGTTTTCGCGAAAACTAGTGAAAGCTATATCAAAATATAATATTACTTCTCATAAGCTTAATAAATAATTATGAAAAGTCATGTACTTTAATAAGTACATGATTTTTTTTTGTAATGTGGAGTAAAATTTCTTAGGTAGCTTGCTCAGTTCTAAAATTGTACGGCTGTACTGGTATGATAGTTTATTTTTAATTACATAGAACTTATATATTAAAACGCGTAAGATCATAATATGTAATGTTAATAAAAATCACAATTTCTGAACGAATGTGGCGCAACAGAGAGGATAATTGATCAGTGGATTTCACGTTGTTCATTTAGCTGTATATAGTTTTTTAATGTCGGAAGCTAGCTAACAGACAAGTGGCCCACCAGACGTAAAGGGGCTACCCTCGCCTTTGAACGTTTGCAACACCAAGGAAGATGCCAACCCTTTGCAACCCTTTTAGTTAGATGAGGTAGAAGTGATGGGATTAGGGGATGAGATAGGATTCAAGGCCGGAGTGTGCATAGCCGTCCCCTGGATGCTCCATATACTCCTCGGGGTATCTCCACCGGGGCCCGGGGAGATACGTAAACGCATTTTATTACCGTGAACAAAAAAAGGGGGATAAAATAGGAGAGATGGGATACATCCCTTTATAGATTACTAGCGGTCTCGGCAGACGTTGTTCTGCCCTCAAAAAATAAAAATCTAGAACCCTATTTCAGCGTCACCTATCGGGTCTAATTGTGAATCTACACCACCGGAGCAATCACCACCATCCTAAACAACCACCCACTTACAACTCATAGGTGTGTTTGAGTTTCATCAAAATCGCAGATCCCGATTCCAGCGCCAAGTATTTTATTTAGATTGATGGGTTACATTATTGAAATTTTATCAAGGATCCCTAATTTTTATATAGCCTATATTAATCGAAGATAATGTATCATTCGTATGGTGAAAGAATTTTTGAAATCGGTTCAGTAGTTTTTGAATTTATTCATACAAACATACAAAAATACAAATCTTTCCTCTTTACGATATTAGTACAGAAGAACAAAGTAATACAGCACGTTAAATATAAATATAATTTTTCAACTTATTACGGATTCTTAACTATAAACAAATAAAATAAGAAATTATGGCAACCCTAAATTTTTGTCGTCCCAACGACAATGTCGCGCAACGTTCGACGTTTGTATCCGCTGTCAACATGATTGGCAGTTCACGTGTTACTCTTAGCTGTTGATTCTGATAACTGTATTCATGATACGATGACATTATTATGATATTTTTCGATGACAGCTTTGCTTTGTTAAGGGGTTTCATTTTGAAGTAAATTGTTGATTGATTTGTAATTTAGTTACGTCAGTCTTAAATGCTTGGTGTGCCAAACCGGTCCACGCAGTTCACCCCACTACTGTACTGCTCACATCTATGGACTGGGGCACCTTCTTACCAGACTGACCCCCTCGACTATATGCAGCTTCTCCCGGTTCGTATCGTCGACTATATGACAGACAATTTAGAACCGCTTAGCCTTCAGAGAGATTTTGTGTCCCTCTGCGTATTCTACCGCCTGTAAAATTGAGATTGTTCCGAGGAATTGTTTGATCTGGTGCCAACGCCTCACTTTTACAACCGCACCGCTCACCAGCGACGGGATGTTCACCCCCATTTCCTTGAGTTCTCACGCTCAACTACGCAATGGTTCTCTAGAACATTCATTCCGCGTACAACAATGATCTGGAGGGAACTTCCCGCCGCGGTTTTCACTTTGCGCTACGACATGGAGTGTTTTTGAAAAGCTTTATAAAATTTCTTAGTGGTCGGCAACACGTTGGCGACACCCCTGGTGTTGCAAACGTCCGTAGGCAACTGTAACCGCTTTCCATCAGGTACGCCCGCTTGCCTACATCAGGCAATGAAAAAAGTCATTTGTGGGTCTCATTAAGGAAGCTTTTATTGCAGAATGTCTTTTAAATTAAATGCTATTAAATAATTATTATTTTCAGTACAGTACAGTACTGTTTTTGACGAGGGAAAATCTATTTCAGGACTAGAACCACGGGAGAAACGCAATGAAAGAGCACGGGATTCACCCCTTTATTATGGTAATACCTCTGACACCGGGTATTCTGCTCTTTGCTTTATGCCAGAGTTAAAGGAAAGCTGGCACAATACCAACTCCGCGTAAGAGTATTTCTCTAGCTAGTGAGCTAGGCAGAGGCAGACTGTATCTGGGTAAGCTTAGCTCAGGGAAGACCTACACTTTAGTAGGTAGAGCCGTCATCTACCCGGTCCACGCAGGGTGAAATCGCCGAGACATGGTATGCGGTGTTCTACAGGGATCGGTACTAGGCCCTCTGTTGTGGAACATCGCATAAGATTGGACATTACGTTAAGAAAACGGAAAACCAAGGCTAAACTTCTCTATCTAGGCTATCCTGGTGTTGCAGTTGTCCATGGGCGACAGTAACTACTTACTTTCAAGTGGACCACTTGCTACTTTCCTTACAAGTAATCATAAAAAAATATTATTTGTCACAGACAGCATCCATGAATTTTAGAATCGATTAGCTTAACATCAATCAGCATTGAACTACCACAGTTTTCGCAGATATTAGATAAATTGAAAGGCTCGATGTCCATAGGCGGCGGGAACCACTTACTATCAGATACATCACCCATTTGCCAACAAACAAAAACATTAAAATATCATAAATAAATACATGTGTCTATTATCTGGTTATATACAACAATACGAACCTAAAAATGTACTTTATAAAGTACAGTATAAAAGCAAACTGTTACCAGGATTTAAGTATTGCTACATGTGTTATTATGTCGGAATAATAATATGCCCGTCAATAATAACTGCATGAAATAACCGGTAATATAGTTGATCATCCAAAATTACACGTCAGTAAATTATTGGTCAGTAAATCATTCCGTGAACAATGAAGTTATAACGTATGGTTTAAGTCAATGCATGATGGATTTTTGATATTATATAAGCTAAGGTATTTTTTTATTACATGAGTTCCGCAAACAGACAGACGCCCCACCTGATGGAAAGCGGTTACCATCGCCTATAGTCAAACCAGACCTTTGTAACACTAAAGGTGCTACAAGTATCTCCCCAAGCTAAGCAAGTTACGCTTGTGTTATGGGTAATATGCAAAGAACTGCTCTGATCGGATTCCAGACACCCCGACCATAGTAAATAACAGAAAGATCGTTTCCAAAATTGACCATGCCAGGAAGCGAACACGGAGCTTCTGCGTTCTAGCGAGTTCGGCCAGTTAAGGCTCGAGACCCGCTCAATAAATCTTAAAATAAATTTCAATGTTGTAGTAAAAATTAATAACTACAATTAATTAAAAATGTTATCTCAAACACATAAAAAAGACAATAGAAAAAAATACTAATTAAGTAAAAAGAAAACACAAAAAATGGTCCATTGTCAACGCCGTAACTAATGATGACATTAAAAATATTACAATAATTACCTAGCAGTGTACTTTCCCAACACTAATTAAGAAATTAATGAACGTCTATGTGTACTAATTATAATTGATTATAATCGTTATATTTTATCAGTCAGTAATCGCTTGTGTGGCCATGTTCATTTATATTACTTAACGTGGCGCCGCTGCCTATCAAATTACTACTTTTTATATATAGATATAATATGTTAATTTGACGTCTGTACATTTTACATCATGAGGTGAAATGTTTGAGAAATTATCATAAATCCATTGATGAGATAAGAGGCCGCTGTTTTTGTTAATTGACTACAAAACTCCATATAAATATTTATTCTAAAACAACAACAATTATACATCGAAATTAAAATTAAACACTACAAATAAAGAAAAAGATTTTATTTGAAGAAATACCGACGTACTTATAATAATTACAAATCATAGTAAAAAGTAAGAAACAAGTTTTGAGAACATGTACGCCGCATTTTCAGCAACTGAGGTTTGCACTCAGCTTATTGCTGTGCCGGAGTAATCCGACACAACGCTGTGCAAACCTTCCTTGTACCGCGATGACAAAAATGACCTAACTAGAAAAAAGTTGACTAAAATTTACTATAAAGACAACATACACAATAAAGATAAAGCTAAAATAATCATTATCATTCTTGTACGTGTCACTAACACCAGGATACATTCCAATTACATCCACTATGGGTAGATATTATTTACGACTATTAGTTTCCTATTCATGATAATTTAGAAAAGAACAACAATAAGAAGAAAGAAAGAAAAAACGTTTATTTGGTCTTCACATAGTGAGATCCATGGCGATGAATTAAACGATGTAGGTATATACAAAAAAAAGTCTCGCGATAATACCAAATAGGTGCACCCTAGGACGGACGGATGTTGCATTGTTATTTACATATATATATATATATATATATATATATATATATATATATATATATATATATATATATATATATATATATATATATATGTATGTATATATAGTATGAGTAATAATAAATGACATATATAGATATACACATAATACATATACTTAATGAACAATAATATACAAATCATATTATGCCGGGTGTCCTAAAGCTTTGCCACATGGAAAGTGAGTCAATCGAGAAATGCGTGTGCATAATTTAAAGGCTTATTTTTATTAGTATTTATTTTAGGCTCTACCTCCTCGATTTTTTCAGAATTATTAGTAATTAAAAATATCGATTCTGTCTTGATATAGTTGATACATAAGGCTCTGCCATATACCTATTACTTTTAGTCAGATACGCGAACAGGCGGACAGAGAAACAAAACTCCCTAAGACTTTCAATATATACATTTTTCTAAATTCAATATACAAATTAGATACTTCTACTAATTTATATTATTTATTTATATATATTTATTTATATTTGTATATATGGACATCTTAGAATACTTTCACAATAAGTGCCCGAGGCTGTATGTATCAAGTGTAAAATAAACGACTACTCATCAAGTGATAATTTAAGGTTCGACGGCCGTTGTGTAATTTCAATACAATGACTATCTTTAAGATCTACTGTCGACATAAATCATCCGTATGGTGGGGTCTCATTATAAGCGAAAAGCGTTTTTGCACACCAGATTGTTATTTTTCCTTTCGGGAATAAATTTCTACAATTAACAATGAAAGTACTCACTGCTTCTTCACAGTTAATCATGATCTAATCGTCAATTTCTTTTGTTAAGAAGAATTGTTTCAATGAATCAATCAGTCTCTATTATTATCAAACTTTTGATTGTCTTATTGCTTTAAATAGAGGGCATTGTATTTTGTAAACTAATTTAAAAAAATAGCTTTGAGTTGTATCATCATCCTTGTGATGATATGATGGCTTGTGTGGAACATGACATGCTTCGACATCCTAGCCCTGTTTTATCTTTCAATGGGTAAATCAGGAGCTGGCAACACTTCTTCATCAGCTGGAGTCCTAAAGCGGCGCAAATATGGAACTTTATAATTATATTTTTGCCGGTTATGGGTGAAATATTAGATTCGTAAGATCCATCGATAAATAGTTTCTCCAAGGACATTTCCAAAAAAATACTATGGTCAGACGCCAGATACATACTTTGCAGAACGAATCAACATTGCCATTCAGAGTGATAATACAGTCCACTTTCTGGGCACGCTTTACTCTAACACATATCTATGTCTATGATTTAGATATTTACATTACAATTAGTCTTGCATTTTTATGAAATATTAATATTATTTCACTTGTAGAATCACAAAATAATTATATAACAGAAAGGCGACTAATAGAGACGGTATCACTAGTAGACTACGACGTATTCACCATGATCAAATTCAAGGATATTTTGAAGAAAATTCAGATAAAAGCAGTTTAAATAGGCGTGTATGTATAAACAGACTAATGAAAGTTGATGAAGCGATAGGTGTTTGTCAGGATCGTAGCATGTGGAAATCAATCTTCTCTGCCTATCCTTTTTTGCGCGATATCGGCAGACAGGCAGATGGCCTACCTGATGGAAAGCGGTTATCATTGCCTATGGACACTTGTACCACCAAAGGTGCTATCAATGTGCTGCCGCTCGCTAAAGGAAGACTGGACTACCCTAATGTGAAATAGGCATGACAATATGTACGTATGTATTTCACTGGAAGTAAATTTACGACACCTTCTGTAGAATAATGAAGTATTTATGTAAATAAATACTGCGTTGATTCGTACAACTAATAACTATGTTTTGTTTTGTAAAAACGATGAAAAATATTACGACTGCCTCGCTGTATTTGAGCCCACGTCTTCACCAGGAACATACCAAAGTCTTAATGACAGCGATTAACATTTTAATTCGTGCGTGCAATCATTTTATTACATCTTAAAACCGCCAATCGTGACCTCAAGTACAATATAATATCAATTACTTAACAGGAAACGAGTTTATTTATCAATTAAGGCAGCTTAATTTAATTGGCTTTTTTATTTTTCACAATTCTCTTGGCAGGGAAGAGGATGCCTTTGAGAATTCTTGGTTGTAACACCACTTGAACAGTTAATATCTTTTGAGATTCTTTTAATTATGAGACTTTCATTAAGAGTTCCAAATAGCTGTACTAATTAATACTAAGTTGATTTAAATAAATAATCAACAGGCAGGATGAGCCAATCCAACGGGCCTCGGGGTCCAACGTCAGCTACGACGGGATATGCTATCCCCTAACTCCATGCTGAAACGACTACGCTCGTTAGACAAATACTGACTTTAAGTTAGAGTTAAGTGATAGTTGTTTAGGGTCGCGAGAAACCATAGAGTACACGATCTGATGACGACGCGGCCTAATGTGACGTCAGCCATACGTGATGAACACAATAAGTTAAGTATATAATAATACATGAACTAAGTAATCTATCTATCTATCTATGCCATAAATGTTTCGAGTTTACACAATGAGTTTAAAAATGTGAAAAATAGCAGGGGACTAATTCGGACCAGCAGATTCCAAAAATACAATTTTCAGAATTTTTGTCTGTCTGTCTGTTAGAGAAATCACCTGAAAACTACTGGACGGATTTAAATTAAATTCAACATAGAGCTATCTTATATCCTAGGGCGTAACTTAGGATACTTTTTATCCCGATAAATGACGTCGTTTCCGTGGGATAGACGAAAATAACGAAAAAGATCGCTTGATCGCACCTTCTTTGGTAACTACTGAATGTATGTATATTAACCAAACTCGATATAATGCTAGCATATAACCAGAGTTAAAACTTAGGATAAATTTATTCCCAATAAAGGACGTAATTTCCTTAAAATGAAAGAATTAGAAAAATAGATGTCACTACAATCGCGTTTTTTCAATTCACTAACTAATACTTACGTTATCATAACCAACAAGTCATTCATTATATTACTTAAAATCAGGTTGGCTTCGACTCACCTCTATGTTTTACTGGGTAGTTGTGTAGACTATATGCATTTAGTTTGTTATTATATGAATTTAACAAGAAACAGTAAATTAAGTTTTTATGTAAGTAACATAGAGCTACTAACTAGGGTTTATCACACGGCACAACCGCAGAGGAAACTCTAGTTGAAACTAAAGTACATTATGTAGCAGATCACTGCCAGGGGGAGCGTGACTAGATGACTGGATGCATTGCCACGCTGTATTGCAATGCTTATTTCTATGACCACATTTTATTCTTATTTAACAAAAAAACTATAAATTATACTATAAATAAAACTATACTTACAAAGTAACATAAATCTATAAGTAAAAAATTGACTCCAAATCGCTGCCGGTGGAGAGCGTGCCCAAAATGCTAGCCGTATTTCCGCGTTGGATGGAAATGCTGCGTTGCCCTAGGTGCAAGCCAAAGCCAGATTTTTGGTCCCGCGAGACCTTGATTAGACGCGTTGAGAAGTCTCGATAAGGGTCATGATCTCCAGGCCCCCATGGCCCCAGGGTCTCGACCTCGAAAACCACAAATACGTATCCACTACCAATGGACACATATTTGCGATATTCCAGGGCCTCCTGGTGTGCGGCAGATGCCCCGGCTGTCACGGCTGTGTCTGGAAGATGGGACGTCGCCAAACTATCGACACATTGTATCCCATACCAGAGGGCGTCCCATCTTCCATGGTACCAACGAAAATTTCTATGATAATTCAAATCACGGGTAGATTCAAAGAGTTTCTTACAGATGTCTTTAAAGATTTTTTTTTCCGATAGACGATAAAAAGTCTGACAAAATATACAAGATATTCCAGTCCAAATTCTTACATTTTGACGCCATTTTTGAGGTTAGACGGATGATATGATCATATTTGTACGCTTGCTGTCAAATAGGATCCCTAATTATGATCATAGACAATATCATAATCACATGTAGTTATTATATTGTCATAGGTTCTTTATACAAAATGACTCGTACTTCTATGATCATATTTCTATGATAGTCTAATAAGGCTCTAATTGCTGTATTCAAGATAATGATTCCAGCATAGGTCTATTACGGATGTATAATATACAATGGATCGATTTGGGATTATTCCCGGACACCGTGTCAATAGTAAATAAAGAAACGTTCAATTACGAAATTTACCATGCCAGGAAGTGCACGAGGATCCTCTGCATTGCAGGCATGTAGGCCGTCAAAGGCTTAATGTTAGCCCACTGAACTACAGACGTTATCGCTTAGTAGATTTATGTCGTTATCCTAAAGGTGTAGCTTCATCTGTGATAGTGCCAACATAATGCAGTCTTTATTTCAGTCTGACAGTTAATATGGAAGGAGAAATCCAAGAAATGCAATCTGAAAAGTTTCTAAATCCTCCATAACCAAATGAGGTAACAAGTCATTCTATGGTGTTTATCGGCTCTTTGAAATTAATATAAAAAGTTTTTGATATACATTTATTTATTTTAAAATATCCAACAGTAAATAAAACCTTTAAGATATTGTTACGAGTTTAGCGGGACTCGATTACTATAGAGTTTATTATAACTATACAAACACGTATAACACAGGTACAAATATAACTGAACACAATAAATCCAAACGTAATGCAGAAGGTCGTAATTCATAAAACGCGCAAAGTCCGTCACTATTAGATTCCCGAATGTACACATGTCACGCTTAGATCGTAATTATCGCTCGACTGTCTCCTCTCTCAATCATGTCGTCGTTTTATACTTCACCAATGCACTGTGTCCGCCCGGCAACGTAGACTGAATTTCCTAGAATCAACTTGTACTCGTAATCCGTAACACCTGGCTAATGACAATAGGCTGTGCTCCACAATAAGTAAACAAAAGAAGACGATCAGAAAAGGATTAAAATTAGTTCAAATGCCGACAGGTAATGAAATGTGTTTTTCTTACAGATTAGGAGTGGAATTTATTTTTGTCGGAACCTAAGTTGTAACACTATAATACTTTATTGCTCCCCAAAATAACAGACATAATATATTAATTATAGTTTTTTTAGATAAAACAATAGGCGGCCTTATCGCTTAGAGCGATTAGGCAACCTAAGTTTTAGGATATGCTTAGCTAATCTGGCGATGTAAGTGGTGAATAAATTCAGATTTTAAAAATATATATTAAATTTTTAAGATAAATATTTAACCCAATACACAATTATGAGATATATTTTATTGATAAATATTAATTATATAACACTTAAATAATTGTAGGTATATATATAATTTGCTGTTGTTATAAACACTTTTTCCACTTTTATTAACGAGCCAATAAACTTTGTATAACTGTTATGAATAAAGGGCTTAGTATTCTTCTTCTAAGATTATAATTCAAAATATTAATACGAAAGTGCATGGATGTCTTTATACAAAAGGCAAGGAACAAGGGAACAAATCACAGCATTAATAACTTGGTCTTGTGGGCATTAAGCTTTCCTACGGCCGGCGCAATCAGCGTAATGTGACCACAACAGCCTGTAATGCTATGTTGGGAGGCCAGACCCATAATCAGTATTATGACGGACCCGATTTGTACCTTAGAATATTAAGAGATTATATATTGTTTTCTATGTCCATTTTTCCTAAAATTACGTACATAACACCTGTTACAATAATTTTTGGAATACCAAAAATTATTTAAATGCCATAGAACGGAGAGAAAAACATAGATATAAAGTAGGGTAGGCCATGATTTTAAAATGAGTTTGTAAGAATAACATGACATTCTGTACTGAACCAGTACAATGTACCACTTCAAATGAGGTAAGGAGATTTGTATGGTTTGTACCGCGGCAGTACATTTGAGGCGATGAGGCCGGTGAAGCGGTGAGCGTCTTTCCCTCATTTGTCCCGAACAAAACTTCTAGTTTGGAAATGTTCGTTAAGAATCGGATGTGATCGGCCTCGGTCACCTCATTTTACTAGCAGTCGTACATGTCATGTTGTCCCTCTTTTCATATAAATAACTGTAGAGGCTTTATTGTATTGTCCTCGTTCCGTCCTTCTTCTTATATTTGATGCGTGTGTAATAGCGGGACAAAATATTTTAAGTTAAATTTTGGGCCGTATCAGTACAAATCTATTTTGTACGGGACAAATGTACTGCATCACACGTTTACTACTCATCACTACATAGATCTAATATCACAGTCACATTATATACACATATATACACATAATTTCAAATACTTATTGAATCATTTTATCCGTGCAGGAACGGAGAAAGAATACAATTTCCTGCGGCCAGGCGGCCTGTGGTAGGAGGCGACAAAACAAGCCACAGCCAGGTGGTAGAGTATTTGCCCGACTGGATGGCTACCACCCCTGGTCTAGAGTATGTCGCCATAACAACCTTGATTTGCCTTCCCGGCCAGGTTGCAGTCTCCCTTTAGAGAGCGGCAGCACATTATTAGGTCCTTTGGTGTTTGTTACAAATGTTCATAGGCGATGGTTAGCGCTTTCCATCAGGTGGGCCATCTACCTGTCTGCCGAACACAAGCAATAAAAAAAAATAATAATGATTGCACTATTTGACTTTTTTTACTTGTACAATTCTAGGACGTCATAAGTTTGATAAGATGTCAAAAAGTGCTTCAATTGATTTGAATGGGTCCGTTCCTCCATTTATTGAGAAATATTAAATTTTCTCCTTTTATTTACAATAACAAAACTACAAAGCCATTTGTACATTAATATATGTAGTACACTAAAACACACTCTTCATAGTGTATCCGATAGCACAGAGAGACTTGCTACCTTACAGCGATGCACAAGTCTTTGAAGCCGGGTATCAAAAAGACTAGTTATCAACGCCAATTAACCTTTTGGGCTCTCCTATCAATCAAATTCGATGCATCCTTGGTACTTAGCTAAGCCATCCTAAACGTGAGAACAATCATCCTCATGTTACATATATACTCTATGTGTCTTGCAGAGCTCAAAATTGGAAATCACCAGAGGTTATCAGCAGTATGCCAACAACGGATACTGAAGTAGGTACTTTGGCCACATAGTCCGCGAGAATCCAGACATGGAGAGACTGGTGATTCCTGGGAAAATTGTAGATGCAAGAAATTTGCTTTGTAACATTGTTACTAGAGTGGTAGTTTATATATAGGAAAACCTGTTATTGGATTATTATTACCTTACATTTTGGTGTAAACGATTTTATCGTATATTTATGTATTCGCTGTTGGTTTTCTAAACAAATATATAAATCATGCCTCCGCCATGCTCAAAACCAATGTCAGGGGAGGAGAGCAATTATTCACTGCCATCAAAGTCGCTATCCTCAGCAGCACCTCAACAGTGGACTAACTACTTAAAAGAAGAGAATGTGGCTTGTACTTCAGAAGAAAAGTTATTCAAGCACTTGCTTTAAAAAAAGCTCATACAATACGTATAAACTGTAATGGCAAGACAAATTATTTTTCTGACAGGTTGACTAATAAATAAAGGCTATGGTGGCTGCAACCTGTGATTACGGGGGGCCGATGATTACATAGTTGTGTGGGCAAATTGCTAAGCCATCACTGTCTTTTGTCCAGTTAATGATACCACGTCGGTATAAGGAATATCATCGTGGCGTAATTGGTGCTGGGAATACGCGTGATGGTATAATCAAGCTGAACTTTATGTTATTTTTTAGGTTACTATATACTACAGCTGATGTATGATGAGGCTTTGCCATCCAACTCTGCTAAATTACGTTCGTTTGTAGGCAAACTGGAAAGGTAGTACTAGACTAGATTTCATTTTTCCATTGGGTGGGCCCTCTTCCTGTTTGCCGGATTTGCAGTGAAAAAAAAGTCTTTACAATCGTCCATGAATATCTGTAACACGAAGGTAAAAATAAGGAGTAAAAGTAAGGAAGGGAAAAGAAGGGAAGGAAAAGAAGGGATGGAAAAAGATGAGAAACTCATTGAACACAATACTACTACTCCTACTCTCTGCTTCTCTCTCGCTCTGAAGTATCATTTAACCTCTACCGCGGTTCGCGGTTGTGGGGATTGGAAGGGGTTGTCAACGGCAAACCTTCTGCGCACGATTTATACGTATGTATATATATCCTCTATATATTGTAAATCACTATGGGTCTGTAACCTAATATAAAAACTATTATTATTACACAGTCTCTGTCATTCAATTTGAATGAAGCAAACAAAGTGATCCATGTAAACATGAAATCTAATTACTTAACGTCATTGAATGTTGTAGTATTCTTTAATTTCTACTCCTTTCAACTAAATGATTTAATTTGATTCAACCGTGCGAGTCAATTTTAAGCGTCTTAGTAAATAGTACTTTGTTTATTTGCCGACCAAGTCATACAAAGCGGTTATGTTGAGCACAATAATAAATTTAAACCCTTCCGCTACCAAACATTTAACATCTCATTAACTGTGTACAAAACAATCCAAAATGCACCGAACCGTAACCTTGCATACGATGGAATAATTTAATGAGCAATTCAAAACCACCCACTCGCTGCTTGGATGTTTGTTATTTAGGTTCCGTAACCATTTAGGGAGAAAACGGAACCTTTGTTAAAACGTCATGTCCGTCTGTGTATATCACAGTAATTTTTTCGCAAACTACTGGGTCTGCATGCAAGAACTTCTTTTTTTATATGTAAAATCAATTAATGTTCGTTAGTCTGGCTAAAATTAAACAACGGCTTGACCGATTTTGATAAAATTTAGTTTGTTAAGACTGAGTCCCTGGATGGTTTAGATTCACAATAGAACCCGATAGGTGGCGCTGCACTCGGGTTCTAGATTTTTATTTTTTCAAGGCAGGATAACGTCTGCCGGGCCCACTAACTAGTTCACATCAAAAATTAAGTTGTTAAAAACTAATTACTAGGGTATTTCATCAACGTCATTCAAGATATCTATATATATAGCTATAGATAGCTTGCAAAATCTTAAAAATTCTGCCCCCCTTTAACTTTTAAACTATGAAGTGGGTATTTATGAAAAATCAAGGCAGTAAAGCTTCAAAAATAGTCTAAACTAAAATTATTTTAAATAAAATTTGAATATTTTTGAAATATGATGTATTTTCGATTAAATGCTTTCTTAGCCAAATATCTATCTTCATATCCATATATCTAACAGGGGTCGTTTTTCACTTTTATGGAACCTTCCATTGTGTGCAGGCTGCCAAGCGTTTGGCCAATTTACTAAGTATTACATATTGTTACATGCCGTTAAAGATAAGCGCACAGCTGTCTGTTGTAAGCGCAGTACATTATCTTCCCGGATTAGGAATTCTTGTCTTTTGAATTTGTAATTAACAAAAACATGCCATTGTCTTGTTACTTGTTTTATAACCATCATTAGCGTCGAACTAAACCTTATTGTTATTGTTTTCGACTTTGTGGCCGTTCGCAGGTGTGCAAATTAATATTTCTCAGAAACTCAGTGTGCGCGGACAATTTCTTTGTATTATGTAGTCAGTATAAGGCGATGCCCGAATGGAGGGGCCGGCAGTCAAGAGACAACTACGAAACGAGTAAGATGTTTTCCAGTACTCTCGAGTAGCGATATAGACGACGGACTTTACGCGTGTCGAATTGTATTGAATCGTGCAGTGTGAACTGGTTGAATCCAGTTTTATTTGTATTTGTTTTATACGTGTTTGTACAGATCTAATAAATTCTATAGTAGTTCCAACGGCATTTTTAATTCGAGTCCTGTAGCTCGTAACAACGACTAAAAATATTCTTGGATTTCCATTAAAATAATGTGCAAGTCAATTTGAGATCTTGTTTTTCGGTGGATCAAATTTGAATAATAATGGCTTTTTGTACCGTGAAAGTTGTGCTTTATTAACATATTTTGTGTATTTAAATTGAGTCGGAATAATTAAATTTTTTAATCGTATAAACGTGAGTTTCTATTCAAATACTATATTAAAAATGCTTGCAAAAAGATATTATCTTTAAACCACTGTAGCCAAACAAAAACCAATTTTTTATGTATAATTTTTCCCTCTTATAGTTAGTGTTAGTTTATATACATAAATATTTTACTTATTGTTTTAATTTTTGAATAACATATTATAATATTTATAAAGACAAATAAATTTGAACCACTTGCACTGTCTGTTGGGAGCATTAACAACAAGAGAGATTCCCAAAATTATTAGAGCTAGGCATGTTTGCTGAAGACTTTCTTGCGCCGCTTCTTCTCTTCAATGCACAACATGTTGCGAAGCGGTGGTAAATTAGATTAGGCTCCCATAGAGTAAATAATAATCATAAACAAAATTAAAAATCAATAATTAAAATGAACAAGTTGGCGGTAGGCTAAATAAAACTTTAAACAATAGTCGTTGACACTTGACATCTTTCTCTTCCGTGATCACGGCCACTGGAAAGTGGCCGAAACGTCGGAATAACAAAAATCAAATAAATTACCGCGCTTAAAACAGCTAAAACGTAGTTTTATTATACAAATTATATCACAAACATTTTTTTAAACAGTATCAGAATATCTATTATAATATAAAATTTTAAAAATTCCATGTTTGTACAGTGAAGCTATTAAAAAAAACAACTGGAATACACTATATAAACGATGAAGAACAGGATGCAAATTTTTTGAGATTTCTTGTCCGTTTGTTTGTCCGAGATTCGCGGTTTTCGCTAGTCGACAGAAAATTCTTAGACTTAAAATCTGTGCTACTTTTTATCTTGGGAAACCCGCGGAAATATTCCCGGGAATAATAAAATTAGCTTATTTTGACACAGTTTTCACTAAAACGATGGCTTACACTCTTTTTCAAATGTTGCGGTACTGTAACGACTAACCTGCTTTGTCATTATGTATATTAAAAAATGTAATGTTTTTAAATTACAATCGTAGAACGCCTCTCAAAACAAGAGAAGACAGAATGAGACCCGCCAGCAGCACACGTCAATGTAAAAGTGTCTCTTCATTGCTAATATAAACTTACGCTCTAAACCAGTCTCTTATTGAAGATCCCGGTCAGCTCAGAAGCCGCTGGCCGTTACAGTACTTTGTATCCCGGGAATTTCAAGTCAAGCATAAATGAAGTCACGGGCATATCCTAGTTTTATTTTAAAAAATACATGTTGACAATATTTTTTCATAAAACAACATCTATGATAAAATCTTGTATATAAAAATCAATTGCTGTTCGTTAGTCTCGCTAAAACTCGAGATCGCTAATTTTGGTTTTGATATATTTGTGGAAGTCCAGGGAAGGTTTAAAAGGTGAGAAAATATGAAAAAATTGATTCTGAGGCGGTACGAAGTTTATTGGGTCAGCTAATATTTAATAAGAAAAATGTATATATAAAATGGTGTAGTACACGAGAAGCTAAGTGGAGTCCAAACTAACGGTGGTTAGGACTCAAGGAGCCTCCTCACAATTCGTGTCGTGTCCATGAGTGCTGCCTCTGTATGTGTCCTTTCACCCAGCATCCTAGTGAGAGTCTCTCTAGATGACGGTAGAGTTTCTTCGCTATAAGACCCTTGATGGTGACAACTATCGGCACAATACTCGTTGATTCCAGAGCCACATAGTGGTTAATACATATATTACTATAAAGTAACATTGTAAGGTAGCTAAACAATTGTTCATAATTTTAGTTTTATTTTTACATTGTATACAGTTGTAAGTTTAAAAAAATATTTATATTAATAAACTAGCGCTTGCCCGTGACTTCATCCGCGTGGAACAGTTAAAAAAAGTAACTCTTAGCGTGATGATATATATATATATATATATATAGCCTATGGCCTTCCTCGATAAATGGATTATCTCACACTGAAAGAATTTTTCCAATCAGACCAGTAGTTCCTTAGATTAGCGCGTTCAAGAGAACAAACTCTTCAGCTTTATAAATATATTAGTACTAGCTGACCCGGCGAACTTCGTACCGCCATATTTTCTGAATTCCTAAAAGACTTTGTTTCATGACATAAAAACAAAATCACCAAAATCGGTCTAGGTGATTAGGAGAATTCTAGAACCCGATCTCAGCGCCACCTACCGGTTCTAATTGTAAATCTAAATCATCCGGGAACCCACTCAAACACACAAAAACAAAATCGCTCCAGGTGATTAGGAGGACTCTAGAACCCGATCTCAGCGCCACCTACCGGTTCCAATTGTGAATCTAAACCATCCGGAGACCCATTCAAACACACAAAACAAATATCATCAAAATCGGTCCAGCCGTTTAGGAGGAGCTCACTGTCAACACACGTACAGAAGAATTATATACATATAGATAAGAAGAATACACATAACAAACATAAAATCGATAACCTTACTGAAGGATAAATGGAATAAACAAATTATACCCGAATGAAGATATTAAAGCCAATTTGGCAATTTGGTTTATTGCCATACGAAATTGTATGTGTGTTATTTGATAAACATTTTCTGGGTTAAGCGTGGGTGGGAACAGTTATTATGACCCATTCGTGTCCAATAAAATATCATAAATTCAATTCGTAAAACACGTGTTTATCTGCGGAGGTTTTTGATGTGTTTTCGTATCAGCTCATTAACGTCCCACTGCTGGGCTCTCGTCTCCTATTTCGGGGTGGTAAGCCAAGCTTGGTTAAAGAGGATTTGTAAGTTATAATGATATCTAATATGTTTTCTTTCATCATTTTGGTAATCTTCTATACCTAAACCTAATTAATAGATATATATATCATTTGGTTCGTTGTGTGCTACAATGATTTTATATATGTATATGTTATTTAAATTATTGGTTTGTTACACTGTTTTTAGTGTGCAATTCATTTACCTTTATCCAACTGTATTAAATTGTATATATTGTTGTTGTTGTTGTGTGTGTTATTTGTTTCGTTGTGTGTTACAATGATTTTATATATATATGTGTTATTTAAATTATTGGTTTGTTACACTGTTTTTTAGTGTGCAATTCATTTACCTTTATCTAACTGTATTAAATTGTATATATTGTTGTTGTTATGTGTTTTGTATTATCCACCGTGACTTCACTTTATGGTCCCAGACAGAAGACCAGCGCTAGTTCTAGCTAGCTAGTATTATGCTGAGACTAGGTCCAATTTAGGACTTATTTTGTTTCTATTGTCTTTCTATTTCTATTTATATTAACTTGATTTTTGTCCTAAATAAAATATTTTTCTTTCTTCTTCTTCTCTACACTTGATGCTGGTGATATATTTTTTTTATTACCATAAACCTCTAAACAGGCATACGGCCCACTTTATGGAAAGTAGTCAACGTCCCCTATGGATGTTTGCAACACGTTGCCGGCCTTGAAGAAATTTTATAACTTGCTTCTTAAATTACCCCATGTCGTAGCGCCGAGGAGAAACCTGAGAGGGAGTGTACTCTAAGTCCAATAAATTTTCTAGATAACCGTTGCATAATAATTGAGCCTGGTGTAATAAACCTGATGGCGTGTTTGTACAGAGTTTAAAAAAATAGAAAATAAAAAACCAGCAGATTCCAATAATTTAAGATTAGAATAAGAGATCCGATCCCAGCAGTGGGAAGTTTATGGGCTGTTATTATTATGTATAAATAAATCCGGAAGGACAGTTAAGAAAAAATATTTTAAAGTTCTTATTGAAACATAACCCAGTAGACAATTTAATATTAAATAATCGTAATTTACACATCCCTTCTCAAAACACTCAAGAATCATAAACTGAAACGGATCTTATAAATCAGGCAAACTTTTAATAGCAGCAGAAACATAAATTATGACATATCCGGTATTACTGAGAAAATGTTTGAATTGTATCATAAAAAATTACTTCAAACCACAAAGAACAAAAACATTCTTTGTTTTTATAAGTTGCTTGCGAAATTGAAAACAAGACTACGGCCCTGCCAGTACCTTGTCATTGTAAGCGACAGATAAGCGCGACGCGATGGGCGACAAGAATAATAGTTTTTAGGATGTTAAATAAATAAAAGAGAAGCGCAAAATTTTAAAAACTCTTGAAAACAAAATTTTAAGGACTCATTTGTTTACGAAACGACACCTTCTTATGCCCATTACTCGAAGGCAAAGTGGAAGCAAGGGGAGATAAGGGCAAGCCAAGGCGAGCATTAATGGATCGAATTAAAGAAAAAGTGGGTGTCATATGTTTGCTAGGTGGTAGGGCATTTGCCCGACTGGATGGCTACCACCCCTGGCCTAAAGTATGTCACCATAACAAACCTGAATTGTGTTCCGGCATTAGTGACCAGGTTCCAGTCTCCCTTAAGAGAGCAGCAGCGCATTTGTAGCACCTTTGGTGTTGCAAATGTCCATAGGCGATGATAACCGCTTTCCATCAAGTGGGCCGTCTGCCTGTCTGCTGAACTCCTGCAATAAAAATATACAAAAAAGTAAAACAGTTGGTTCATAATAGAGAGGATTGGAGGAGGCTTCACCGGCAAGAGCTCAGCTCTTAAATGATATTATAGAATAAAACTTTGTCAAATCGCTCGTCGCGTCCTCTGTCCTAAAGCTCAAATTTGTGGCCGGGTCGTAAATGTTAAAGAATATTTTGAAAAGTTGTAAGATTACTTCCAGCAAATACACGGTGAGGGAATTTTGCAGCGCGAGTATCCTATGTTCACCATAATTGGGTTTACATACTCGAGCTGCCCATTTCCTGCTTCCTGCTGTGTAATTGGGCATTGCACACTAGGGGTAAAAGTTTGTAACACACACTTCAAGTCTCCACCAACAATTTTTAAATAACCCTTTGCATAAGTACAGTAACCAAGTAGAAGGCCCATCTGATGGAAAGTGGTCACCATTGCCTTTGGGTATTAATAATATCAAAAGGATTACTAATGCGCTGCTGACCTCAAAGGGGAGAGTGAAACTTGGCCTCCGATGCCAAAACACAACTCAAAGTAGTTATGGCTACATGCTTTAGACGAAGCAGACAGGCAAATGTCGTCACACCTGGTTGAGGGTTGTTTTATCACCTTCTCACGACAGCCCAGCCCACCGCAAAAACTTGTATTCTATGTTATCCGTGCAGGAGCGGAGAAAGAATACAATTTCCTGCCACCTACCAATCCTAGTCTAGAGTAAGCCGACATAACAATCTTGAGTTGTGTTCCGGCATTAGTGACCAGGTTCTAATCACTCCCTATAGAGCGCGGCAGCACATTGGTATCACCTTTGGTGTTACGAATGTCCATAGGCGATGGTAACGGCTTTCCATCTGGTGGGCCATCTGCCTGTCTGCTGAATTCGTGCAATAAAAAAATCTTTCTCAGCTGCTGCACAGCTAGATTCTTATGTCATCCGATAGTTTTTCGTTTTTTAACATCAACGTTCCATCCCAATCAAATAAACAAAAATTAAAACAAACAGATCTTCAAAGGAACTTCGAAATCTTCTATAAGTGATTTAACTGGAAATCTTGTTTGTTTGTCCGTCTGATTGATTGGCATGAAAACTTTGGATCAATCGCCAGATGTTGAAGGTGGTTCGAATTGAGTGGTGACTGTCAGTAACTGCCCATGAATCATAGAGTAGAACATACTTTATTGTACAAAAATGCTACGTAAAATATTCAAGTACAATCAGCAGTCTTATGGCCCTTAGCGATTTTTTCTACACAATCTTTCGATACAATATAAGAAGGAAAACTAAAGTCAATAGTTGCTAGACTAGCACTAGACTTATCAATTTCAAGAATATTGTTTGGCTTTATAATCATATCTTCTGAACCCTGCGTGCAATTCGAAATCCCGGGATAGGTTCTTTTATGATAAACAAGTTCGCGTTTGACCACGATAACGCTTAATATTAAACGAAGAGGAATACAAATACTTAGATAATATCTATTCACACGAGACTAAGATTCCGGATTATAGTTTTCGGGAAATATCACAACATCGGTCTTTGGTGCATTCCACAGCTTTGTCGTACTGTAATGATAGTTTGTCTAAATGCACTATATCCACTGTATCTGTGCAAAGTGAAGATTCACAACTATCGCTACATGATAGTTTACTAAAATCCACTGTATCCACTGTATTCGTGCAAATTTTTTTTTTCCTCAGTCCACTGTATTCACGCAGAACGTATACCTGCAAAATCCTATTAAAACCAATATATTTGAATTTATTAATAACCCTGCAATCATGTTATTACCTCGCGTCCTTGTTGAATCCTCTGTATCAGACACTCCTTATACCTTGCTAGTCGACCCCGGTTCCTCTGGAAGTTTATTAAAATATTATTTGTATGGAACTTTTCGAAAAGAAAATAAAGTTAAGAGGTATTGATTCATCAGAAGAATCCATCCAAACCCTTGACCATTTCCAACTCAAGCTAAAAGTACCTAATTCCAATAAATCTCACCAGTTTCTTCGGAGGATCAGGTTCGTATGCAACCGCTGCCACCAAACTGTTATGGGGGACCGGGTTAACCCCTTTTTAAAAAAGGATAATTAAAACAAATTATTGTATTTAAGAGACGACCGTCTTGGTTGAGAGCTGGATGAAGACAGGTGTGTGATGGATGGACAAATTGGAAGCTAATATATGAATGTGATGACTAAACGGAATAGGTGTGAGATCGACCGAATGGGGTGCATAGAATAACTATATTAGTACGCAGAAGGTACGTGTAGGCAAAACGTTTCGTTCGTACTGGTAATGTTTCCACTGATGGCTAAGACCAAAGCGCCTTATTCAGCGGGGAATTACGCCGAACATTTCGACCTCATATGACCGAAACGAATCCTATAAAAACCAATAAACTGGCAACCCGGCGTCAATTTTTCAGTTGTTTGTTTGTTCAGTTTCTCTCAATTGACTCTAATCCTTCAATCAAATATTAATATAGATGAGCCAAAGCCGAGGTGTGGATTGTGATTGTTGAATTTTTACGAATATGTGCAAAAAGGTAAGCTGGCGAAACTCAACGAAACGACGAAAATCAACTCATCTTTCGAAGCGAGAGTCAAAGCATGTTAATTGGTGTCAACGCTTTCACTTGTAGACACAATTTTAGAATTCAATAATGAGCATTATTTTTTTAATAGCTGCTGCATTGACAACACTAGATTGCGAACTATTGCTCTATAAAAAGTGAAAATGTGATTTATTTGCCATGTATCTTGCGTGTATAATTCATATCCCATACAGTGCAAGCTTAATGAGTAGTTAAGGCCGCAAATCTACCCTACTTATCTGGATAGGACAGTACAAAAGAGCACGAAAATTCTCGCTAACTAAAATCAAAAACTTAACAAATATGAAAGTAAACTAATGAGAAACTGAGGAAGGTTTAAACTTGCTACAAGATATCATGGAATATGTACAAAAAAGAAAATAAAACAACATAAGTATACATAAAATGAGAATAATATTTATGTTAAAAAATCCACACCGTTCAGTTCACCCTGAAACCCTCTAATACCACCCCCTCCCTCCTAAAACGCCCCTAATAGGTACTATGTATAAATGTTTTGATTAGAATGCCTTTGTTACCACCACTGTTTCTTTCTACAAACATTTATAAAAAAAATACGTCACGAAGCAGAAAAACAGTAAAACCATCAACCCCAACCAATGAGCCGAATCGCTCGCTTGTTCGTATTTTTCTCAGTAAACTGTTTTCTTAGTAAATCACGCAGGATGTTGTATAGTCGTTCCGGATATGTGTATCGCTCTATCGACAAATTTATGCAGTTGTAAACCCGGATTTATATGTGGTGTGGCGATTTGAACGCACAGGGACACACTGACTTAGAAAACGATGAGTAAATCTCATTAATATCTCCTATATATATTTTGGAATAGAAATTCTACTTAATTGTAGAATATAATAGAATACTATTTGTTGCACACAATGTTATAAACCAAATTTATACATACCATCGTAACGTTAAATACAATGGGCGGTATTATCGCTGGGAGCGATTTTTTCCAGACAACCTTTGGATGAACAGAAACTTGCTACGGAAGGGGGTAGGTATTATATGTACGTAAATATAAAGGAAACAATAATTTTTATAGAAATTTATACTTAAACTTACATAAATTACAATATAAACCGACATAACATTTAAACATAATGTAATATGTTGTGTATATAAAAACTATCTCAAGAATATAACCAAATACACTTATTATTCAGTTACATATTAGAGATAGTGTTGTTTCGCGAGGTCAATAAACGAATGCAGACTTTGCTTCTTTTATATTATGAGCTAATGAGTTGTTCTAAAGCCTTATTATATACTATCGAAAATAGAAAATGGGCTTTTCTAAAAAATACCTTAGCTTGAATAGATCCAGGGTTTTCACCCATATAGAAGATACAAGCAGCCGTTGTTATTTTTAACAGTGTCTAGAAAGTTATTTTATATTCACTATCTATGCGCTCTGTAGCGCTCAAATAACGTAATGTAAACACTAAATTATTATTAAAATAATCTTGCATACTTACACCAGACAGAAAGTTAATACTACACGTACAAAGAATTGAAAAGGAAACATAAAAAGATACATAACAACAATAATATATAAGCGTGGCGGGTTCTGTAAATTTAGTGTTAAATATTAATAAACACTTGTCTTTGAAGTAACGATACAGGCTTATTAAGGAGCTACTTAAATGAGTTCCCTATAGCTCTCGCTAATTATGAAGATATAAATTGTCAGAATTTACCTACAACAAATATTCTATAAATACTAACAATGTATGTCCTGGAAGACCACGGGCCATAAAAACAGCCAGGACTTTTGGAGGGCTTGCGTAGAGCCATGAGAAGACCAACACATAGAGGCCCCTTCGACATTTTTTTATGTAAATTTAGCGGGAGACTGACCGGCGGTTAATCCTGTCTACACCATATAAAACGCACCCAAGGACAAGCCCCGGTGAGTGTAGGACTATTATAGGAAATGAGAATAAAAGGTACCGGGCTATTGGGTTGTACTGCTAATGAAACTAGGGATTTGAGGTTATGGCGTCTGCCCGTCGTAATGTTTGGGGAAAATGGATAAAATGGGCAGACGGTGACTCGCCACTCCCTGCATGGGCCCCAAAAAATGCCATAGAAGACAGGGGCAACATGGGTGTGAGTGGCTAAAGGGTGTCGAGAGGTGGGCTGCAGGTTCACCGAAGCTACTTCCGACGATAGGCCATTTATCACTTCCACCCCTGGAGCTTGAGTCTTAGCTCTAGCGATCTCCACTCCGTGCCGGCTGGCTAAGGCAAGAACATAGGCAAGGGTCCTCTACCTTGGCCTCCCTGGTCCAGGTGTCAGGTGTCGCTCTTCACCTAAGGCTCGCCACAAAGCCGCCCCGTGGGCACATTACGAATGTTTCACAAGAATTTATTTTTAAATACAGAAATGTATTAGAATCAAAATTAAACTTCTATGAAACATTCGTAATGTTATAATTAAAATTCATAAAATACAAAGCTGTCGTAATTATATTCCTTTAATTTATATCTTCATAAACGTGTTAATGCGTTAAAGAGAAAACTCATACAATAACAAAATTCTGTGTTTTTGTACTAAATGCTGCGTCTTAAAGATACAACATTAAAATTACAATCCAATCTAAGAAACAAGACTAATAAGTGTTATAAATCTGACCAAAAATTCTATATATATATAACTCGTGCGCAGAAGGTTTGCCGATGGCAACCTCTGCCGCATTCCACAACTGCGACCCGCGGTCGTCAGTTCTTTATATTACTTAGACAAGCCCCGGCCCCAGTTGTAGGAAGCGGGAGGGGCGACCATCGGCAAACCTTCTGCGCATGACTTATTATTATTTTTTCTTATGGTCTCTAGTAGAAGACAGTTTGTTCGTGTGTTTTTTTAATTAATATTAAGCACATTGCACTTCCCTTTGTTTTGATAGTTTTACAACACTAACTAAAACGGGTTGGTCCTTTGGAGTCAATTAATCATTTTGAGTCATATACTGTTATTTACCTAAAACTAAACTAAAATATATTAAAATTACCAATAACATTTATACGAAACGATAGCAATAAATCGTGTATGTAATTCCAAAGGACTGTCATAATAAAACGGTTATTCCAAAAATTCGATCTCGTAAGAGTTATTTTTTAATTCATATTATATTTTTTTCACAAGAAACAGTTTTATTGTCCACTCTCCCACTAACCCGAATGACTAACATTTTGATGTTTGCCAATTTACGAGTGCCGTGAGTCACAACGATTTTCACGTGTAATAACGCGTGGAGCGCTTTATATTACCCCGAAAAATTTACGACACAAAAAATGACATCAAAGAAAAGCACCAATGTAACCGATATTATCGTAAATTTCCTATGTAATGGCTAATACATTGGCCGTTTTAAAAATCAGCAACTATTCCGTTCGGCGAATTATGTCATTATAATGTTTAGAAATGATTGTTTGAAAAGCAAGTTTTACTGCTTTTTAACCGACTTAAAGAAAGAAGCAGGTTCGCAATTCGTCGTGTAAATTTGTATATGTTTTATATATGTTCAACCATAACTTTTTATGCGTTGGAAAGCGAGGGTAAATTAGATTAGGTTCATAAACGCGTGTGTGTGCGTTGAGTGAAAACTTATCGCACAAAACACGATTGTTGAAGGCTAACCATCTCACTCTGATATTCTGATAGCGAATAAACGTAGCATGGCTAAAGTGGAGATAGGTAACCAGTGCGACATGCGACAAACTAATGTCACTGAAACTAAAAGGTCAGATTTATAAATCCATCACACAACTGGTCATGTCATGTTCCCACTCCGAATGCTCGCATGAGACAACAACGTCCTCGCAATGTGCTCATTGACGAGCCAGATAAAATCAACCTACTTCTCGCGATAATGAACCCCCCGAGGCTCAGAACATCAGCCTGGCATAACAGACGCAGACAGAACAGAGCCCCCGGCTCTGACCCTCTCACGCAAAGTTAAGACCCACCAATCGCGCCTACTCATTACAAACACAAGTAGCCATATATGATTAGCTTAGGCGTGTTGCTGGAGAGTTTTTTCCGCCGCTTCTTCTCTACCAGCTATAACAAGCTGCGAAGCGGTAGTAAATAAAGATAGACTAGGATCGGCTCTGCCGGCTTGGCTTAGCTCGTTCAGCTTCTCACGGCATAATCCGATAGAGTCAATCCCCCCGCAGCGGTCGAGCCAAGGTCAAACCTCACAAGAGGTGCCTCCTCGAGCGCGCTGCTTCCGGGCTGAACGCCTCCGCTCTCACGGAATCGGGAAGCTTCCCAAATTTAAGTATCGCTGAAACAGCCATCTGCGTTTATTCAGCTAGATCCTGTACAAAAAAAGTCATGTCATGTCACTCAGCTGAGATGAGAATGTTGAGATGGATGTGTGGCGTCACAAAGAATGGATTAGGTGATAAATTAATACATAGGGGATCTTTGAAAGTTGTACCCGTGACTGGAGAATTGATAGAAAGAAGATTAAGGTGACATGGGCGTATAATAGGAGGGATGAGAGTCACGAGACAAAAAGAATGTTAAGCTGCAAGATGTAAAAGTAGACCAAAAAGTGGAGACAGCGGACGTAAATCAGAATAGAGGAGTGTGGAATAAAAATACATATTATGACGACCCCAAATAATAGGGAGAAGGTGCAAGAGAAGAGATTCTGTGGGAGCATGTTATCATACCGAACGACGCTAAGAGCTCTAATCAAGGTATTAATTCTAGAACGGTCTTTATATTAATGTCTTCTAATGTCTATTTCACTCTTAGTACTGCAACCCAGTCACAATTTCTAAACAACCTAATAAATAGCAAAATTAAACAACCCACGCGTCTGTGTGTCTAAAATTATTTTAGCACAGGAAGTATATAATGAAATATATACTAGCCATGAATTTTATAATGTTTTACTTTGTAGTTTCAAATGATTATGATTTGAAATTTTTTGACGTTTAATATATCATCAAAGAGTTTCTCCGTATGTTGGCATCGAGTTTGTCTTAAAATATATTTGATTTACTGCCACAAATTATTTGTTGAATATTAAGATTAAAGAGATTTTTTTTTTCATTTTGTCTGTTGACAATAAATTCTTGTCATTTTCGTCTCGTTGGCTTTTTGGCAGACTATTTACGCTATTAAAATTTATGTAATTTTTGTTAAGAAAAAGTACGCTGGGATAATGTTATTAAAGAATTAAAGAATTTATTCGAAACCATTAACATAGTGTACAGAAACAATTTGGTGTCGCAAACAACTGCTGTAGTATAATACTGTGTTGCAGTTGTTAGCGCCTACTTCCAGACAATTCGTTTGTTATACATTATAAAATGAAAATTATATTAAAGTTTATATATACATTTGGAAATTTTTCGTGTTAATATTTTGATGTGTGAATGGCTGTGTATATGTATGTGGTGTGTATGTGTGTGATGTTTGTACAAGTGAACGAGTGAGTGTGTGTGTCTTAGTAGACTAGTGTAGTCAGTTTAGTAAATTCTAGTGTTGAAGTGGACTTCTGTCCGAGAAGCCAGCCCGCATAAGTCTAGCGATATGTAACCAATCGAAATTTCAAAAACTAATATCGGCTAATGTTTGTTCAATAGCCGGCTAAAAACAAGCCAATGGCTATTTGGCTCATAACTCATAAAAGCTGTACTTCACTCCGCTGCAAGACTTGCGCTGTACAAAGCGCAAATCAGACCACATATGGAGTACTGCTCACATCTATGGGCCGGAGCACCCGCTTACCAGACTGACCCCCTCGACTCCATCCAGCGTCGCGCCGTTCGTATCTTCGACGATCCCATACTAACAGGCGGTTTACAATCGCTTAGCCTTCGAAGAGATTTTGCGTCCCTCTGTATATTTTACCGCCTGTACAACGGAGAGTGTTCCGAGGAACTGTTTGATTTTTTTTATTTTTTATTGCAAGAGTTTAGCAGACAGGCAGACGGGCCATTTGATGGAAAGCGGTTACCATCGCCTATAGATATTTGCAACACCAAAGGTGCTGCAATGCGCTGCTACTCTCTTAAAGGAGACTGGAACCTGGCCACTAATGCCGGAACACAACTCAAGCTTGTTATGGCGACATGCTCTGGACCAGGGGTGGTAGCCATCCAGATGGGCAAATACCTGGCGATCTGGTGCCAACACCTCACTTTTACAACCGCACCGCTCCCTAGCGACGGGATATTCACCCCCTGTTCCTTGAGCTCCCACGCTCAACTACGCAACGTTTCTCTACAACATATATTCCGCGTACAACAATGATCTGTTCTGTAATCTGTAACCACTTTCCATCAGGTGAGCCGTCTACCTGTTTGCTTGCTTTAGGCATTAAAAAAAACTACTCACTAAATATATACTAACTGACAGCCGACGGCTGACGGTTCAGGCTCCTCTTGCTGCAAAAGGTCGAAAATGGAGTACAAACAACTTTTCGTTGGTATTCACTGATCAGTAATTTACCAAAAAAAAAACAAATCATCACGATATGAAACGTAACTTATTTTGAATAAAAGCTTTTGAATTTTAATTTCAATAGAAGAATATTAAATGTGAGTCCGACTCGCACACGGCCGCTTGTTAAACTAACACTACACGGTTTTAGAAATAAAACTACTGCAAAAGATCACCGTCAAAAACTCCCATTGGCTGCTATGATCACTATTATTAGTCAGGCAGTAGCTTGCAATGTAGATGGCTACCACCCCTTCTTTTTACGAGGGGAAACCCGATTGAGGGCCATGAGCCACGAGATGGGGAAAGTCGCGGCTGGTGTGTGGGATTCGCCAGGTCTGGGTAGCACTAGCACCGCTACGCAGAATTAAAGATGCCATTGTCACTCCCCAGTTAGAAATACCCACTAAAACCCATCGGTATTCCGTCCGCCTTTAATGCCAGGGCCACAGGCTTATGGCATAGCCCCTCCGCTGGCCTTGAAAGGCGGTGGCCCATCAGCCTCATCCACTGGCGGGGAACTACTTTTGTCCCCCGGCATCTTCATGCTCTCATTGCGTGGAGCGGTCTGTGACGCGCCCCACGGGAGGAAAGGTGAACACGCGCGGAATATGTCGCGCCTCAATTTCGAGGGCATAACTGGGGAACCCTATTCTTAGAGAATAAGAAAGAAAGAAAGAAATCGTTTCTTTGCCAAATGCGACACATACTAAATAGAAAATAGACGGAACAAAATATTTTTACGGCAAATGAGGTTGGCACTCAGTATATTGCTGTGTCGGAAAATATTCCGGCACAGCCAGCGGCACAGGATTTTCAGTGCCCACCCCGGAGTCTATACATATTACCTAGAGACCCGTATATAAATAATTATTTAATTTAGTCACAGCCATAAGTACTGGAAGAAATTTCAACACAAAAATAAATAAATAAAAATATTCATATTAATGAGAATGAAAAATAGATAAAGTGAAATAGTACACACTGTGTTTTCATATACACAGGCATATCTATAATTGTTTTTGCAATTAATTAAAGTTAAGTGTTTACACACATACACAGCATATAATGTTAGAGTACAGATACATATATAAAATATTATTAGGAAATGCATAAGGCAATAATAATACTGAAAATAAACAGATTACAGGAATTTAGAGTACTAATTGACATTTAACTGAATTAATGATTAACAGAGTGGAATATATTTTACTGCGCCTAGCTATTCAACAAAAATATTTTAATCCTAACTAGAAATTAGCCAATTTTTCCGTAATTACTTACCAAAAATAATATTAGTAATTAAAGTTATTGTATGTAAATGTTATAATGTGTTAATACGTATTAAAAAATATATACAAATTATAATATGTAAATTTCGAAGGAATCACCCGCGAGGCTACGACCCCTGGTCTAACACATGCCTCCATAATAACGTTTTGTTGTGTTGGAACACAACCGTCAGAGGATATCTTCCAGGCCCACTTTCAAGGCCAGCAACACATAGGTATCTTTGGTGTAGTAAATATCCATAGGCGATGGTAACTGCTTTCTATCAGGAGACCAGCAGCTTGCAGTACTCCAGGGGCCTAATTCTGCTATTTCAATATCTTGGTGTGATGAAAATATTTAAAGTACGAATCCTTCAAAAAATCGTATTCTACTAAATCCACAATATCTTCTCAATATAGTCGCGGCGGAATAATAATACAAACACTAGCAGAAATGGCGTTAACCGAAATAAATATTAAAAAGCTACCAAAATTTTAACATTTATTTCGCCGGTTTTCAATTATAAATATTTGTAAAGATAGAGTGGCGTGCCACGGGCACGCCGTTGGAATTAACAGAATACCAAAATCAGACAAACCTACGATTGAGAAAATAGTGTCCGGCGATTTTGACGAGATAGTAATAGCAGAATTGGGCCCCAGCTGGAGGATATCAATATTGCCAAATACCTTATCCAAATACTTATTTACTTGCCCCAGCGTGACGCGATAGACATTTTTGATGAATCGCTCACCTCTCGGCCGCCGCCATTGTGTTCCCTTTCAAATTGCTCCGCTCGTTTATCAAGCTTACCGCTCTTCTCTGGAAATTAACGCATGCGCCCAATTCATAAGCTTATAGCGTGTTTATGCGAATTGAACGACTTAATTCTTCCCTCACCTTTTTACCACCGGAAAAGCAGTCGTACGATATTGAGGTGGAAGTACCAACGATACGCTTTGCTTCCACTTTTATGCGTGGAACTCCTTACCGCCTTCTATTTTACCTGAAACATAAAATCTAAGTCTCTGCAAGTTTCGCGTGAATCTTATCTTAAAAAGTATCTTCCAGTTAAGCGTGTTCCGTCTTAGATGGCACTTCCATCTGATATCAGGTGCAATCAAATAAAAAAAAAACATTTCTTTGCTCAAAACCATGGTAAATAGAAACATTAGATGACAATATGTTATTTCATATTATACATGTTTTTGCCTTTTCAGGCATGCAAATAGCAATTAAAAACTTAAAAAATCATCTAGTTCATAAAAACGAAATGTAATCCACTCAAGACATTAAGACTCACAATATTTTATTCCATTTTGATGTCGACAGAGTCGATCCAACGCGAAACTATACATGATAAAAAACGTAATAAAATAGAAAGAGGATACTCTACTATTGAGAAACGTACATATTTTTTACTTTCATGTAACTTAGAACGTTTGGTAGTTGACACTATTTTATCTGTGTAGGAATGGAGCTCTCCTTCGAAGCCGGGAGCACATTCGTTTTTTATTTTATGGAAGTATAGGTTTCCGTTTGAACACTGTCTCACCTGGTGTTGAGTAATGACGCAGTCTAGGATGGGGCACGCTTACCTAGAAGATACCTATTCACTCGTGACTTGAAGACTTCAAGATTGTATTTGTCAGGAAAACCAGACTCCGGCAAATTATTCCACTCTTTGGCAGTGCGCACCAGAAAAGATGAAGCGAAACGCTTGGTTTTGACTGGTGGTGTTTCCACCATTTAACGGTGGCGCAAACCGGTGAATCTGGTTGTCCGATGATAAAATGGGATGGCGGAATTAGCTCATGCAATTCTAATAAACACTCCCCGAAATGTATCCGATAGAAGACAGTTAGCCCCGTTAGGCCTTGCTTCTGTGCTCTAGACTCTGAAGTCGAGCATAAAAAAGACGATCATTGCCGACCAGATTCTTGGCTCTTTTCCCAATTGATTCCAATGCCTCCAACTGGTATTTAGCTAACCCGTCCTAAACATGAGAACATTACTCCATGCAGGACCGAACCTGTGCTTGATTTTATGATTTTTTGATTTGTACGTACTTCGAAAATAATGTCACTAGAAGCTTATGACTTGTGAGCGGTGAAATGGCGTGCGGTGGAAGGCGAAATTTACGCGAACACTGATTCTGACGTATCGCTTTATGGAGCCCCGTGAAAAATGATTTACCTACCAGCCAAGCCAGTTCTGTTCACAAGATTTAATCTATTACCGTATTATGTAACTGTACAAAAGGAAGGCCTTTGTTGGGATTGAAAACAATTATACATATTTATGGTTCTTTGGCCGCTTTGACTAAAAACGATTCTTATAAAGCATCATATAGGTACGTTCGTTTGGCTGTTCTTTTGTCCGTTTGTCTAAGTACCAATCTTACGGCCATATTTTTCAAAAACTACTAGGTGTATCTAGATGAAAATTATAGTAAACATTCTACTTAGTATATTATATATGCCCATGATGGTTTCTTTACAAGTTTACTATAAGTAGTAGAAATCAAAATTAGGATTGGCCAACAGGCAAGCATTTTATATTTTGAGGTTTAAATATAAATTGTAGAGAGGTATTTGGGGTTTGTTCATGTTTTTACGGTTCTGTTGTCATTATGGCTAGTACAGAATCTTTTTAAAATCGTCATGTACCATCCGTCTGTCTATTGGTCTTTTTACATAGGATTTTATTTTTTTTCTGTTACCTACAGGATCTACTTTGTAACATGGAAACCCGCGAATCCCACCCACCCATAGGGCGCTTATGGGCTGTTACTTATTATCTATCAGGAATCAGTACAAAATGACCAGCAACAATCAGACATGATGGAAAGATTCGATCTCGCGTACCGTGCGTCAAAAATCAAAAGATTTCACGGGATACCCAAAACTTTATTACCAAATAAATTGGTGTTGAAACATCAGCGTGGGTCGGTTAACGATCCAATCATAAAATCCAAAATGTTTTCAAACAACAAATTAAATGGCCCCCAAATGATTCAGATGTTAATACCGCATTAAAAATTCCAAATATGGCTGTAATATAAACGTACGAAGAAGGTATAAGACGTTGTTAATTTAATCGAATGAATGCTTAATGATTTCACCTTAAAAATACTAACAGTTTGCTAGTTGACACATATTACAAGCAATTCTAAAACAATCTATTACATATTATGTTATACATAAAAAAATCAATTTTAATTTAATTAAATTAATTTTAATTAATTAAATTAGTTTTAATTAATTAAATTAATTATTAAATAATTAATTAATTACATTTTTAAAAATTATCTGCCCGTATAGATGGTTACCACCCCTGATTTAGAGTATGCCGTCATAACAACCTTGTGTGGTATTTCGGCATTAGTGACCAGGTTCCAATCCCCCTTTAAGGCCTGCAGCACATTAGAAGCACTTTTGGTATTGCAAAAATCCATAGACGACGATGACCACTTTCCATCAAGTGGGCTGTCAGCCTGTATGCCTATATGCCTGTATAATAAAACAATAAAAAAAACCATAATGGTAGCATAGAATTACTTACCATAAATTACAACTCGCTTCAAATCTTCCTGAAAATTAATTTAATTATAATTAATTAGTTTAATTTTAAAGAATTTTTATTTAAACATTATTAATAATATATAATAATCGGCAGACAAACACACACATTGCATATCCCCAAATTAAACAAGTTACGTTTGTGTTATGGGTAATATACAACAAACTACTTTGGGGCCGATTCCAGACACGCAGACCACAGTAAGTAACGGAGACTTCGTTTTCGAAATTTACTATGGCAGGAATCGAAACCGGAGCTTTTTCTGCGTTGTAAAAAACAATTTAAAACAATTTAAATTAACATATTAATGAAACAATGGATAAAATGTTATGACTCGTTAAATATATGACGCCATAACTTGCTACGCTGGTACAAAACCTAGGCGGCATTGGCGTTTTACATATAATATCTATGTTATAGTCAAACATCGAAGCTCTGGCGCTCCTAGGTCTGACTAGTCAAACCTCGGGTCTGACATAAAGTCTTAGTCAAAGTCCAAATTAATGACGTTTTTCTACCTTTGACTAACGAATTTTTGTATAACCTAGGAGAGACTAATTTATACACTTACTAAACATGTAACAAGAGCAGAGTACCAATCGACATTTGGGCGAGTCTGCCTTAGTTGCTTCTAGGATCGACTAGGCAAAGCCCGAAACAGATTATTTTACTATTCGACGTTGGACTAAAAAGTTAGGTACTTTTAGGTTTGACTAAAAATACTGTTACAAGCTAAGCACCGACAAAGACAAATTCCCCGTACAGATTTGTAGAAGCACATTTATTATCCGTCGGCACTTGAACTAATAACATTGAAACTATTGTAATTATTTTATGATCGTCTTCTTTTGTTTACTTATTTATTGGCATTTATTTCTAGAGCCTATTGTTGTATTGTAATCATTAGCCAGGTGTTACGGATGTTAAAAGTACAAACTGATTCTAGGAAATTCGGTCCACGTGGACGGGCGGGCACATTTCACTTGTGCAGGATAAAAACGATGGCTTGATGGAGGGAGGACAGCAGTCGAGCGAGGACCACGATCAAAGCGACACGTGTGTACAATCGGAGATCTAGTAGTGACGAACTTTGCGCGTTTTATTAAATTACGACCCTCTGCATTATGTTTGGATTTGTTGTGTTCGGTTATATTTGTAACTGTGTTGTATATAGGTACGTGTTTGTATAGTTCTAATAAAATCTATAATAATTCCAACGGCATTTTAATTCGAGTCTCGCAACTCGTAACAATACTTTAGTCAAAAACCGAAATTGGAACATATTACGGGTTTTGTCGACAGGCCTTAGTCAAACCTAGGATAAACCAGTCATTCTGGGAAGAGACTGTATACCGACCTTTGGCTATAACATCTATACTAATATTATAAAGAGGAAACATGTACTTTTGTATGTTTGTAACGAATAAACTCAAAAACTACTAGACCGATTTCAAAAATTCTTCCACCATTCGAATGCTACATTATCCCTGATTAATATAGGCTATATAATTAGGGATCCCTACCAAAACTTCAATAATGCAACCCATCAATCTAAACAAAATAATTGGCGCTGGAATCGAGTTCGAGATTTATATTTTTCAGTGCAGGACAACGTCTGCCGAGACCGCTGGTTAAGAATACAATAATCTGAATTATGTTTAAAATATAAAATAAATTTATATTATATGATAAATTAAAATTTAAATAAAAAGGAAGTTTGTTTGGATGTTTGTTAGTTCTTTCCTTATAACATTATGAATGAACCTATAATAGAAAAAATTGTAACGTCATATAGAAATATAGAACGTGAACGGGTTAGTTAGAGCTTAATAATAAATAATTATAATAAATAATCCCAATGTTATTACATTGGGATTATTTATTATTCAATTTCCTACATTGTGCTAATTGAAATCACATTATATCAAACAATCTACTTCAGAACTCGCAAATTCTAGTATTGTGATTTGATTAAAAAAATACTTTAGTAATTCCTTATGAGGCAACACGATTGAAATGCTTCTGGTGTTGATACACAGGTTTATAATACATCAAATGATATTTAAAACTTAAAACCACTTTCATAATTTATGTATCAAATTAACTTCCAATCAGTGCCACCAGAATTCATCGGCATAACTTAGTGACAGAACAAAAAAACGACAGGGAACGATAAAATATTTTTATTTATACCTCAGAAGGGGCCGCTTTGTAAGATGTCAGATATAATGAATATATTACCAGTAGCACTGTACGTATATTATTTTTAAAAGGTAATTATTTAAAGAAACGACCCATGTATAGAGATTAACAATGCCGATAACAATACATCTCAGACAGCGTTCACGCATTCCCTATCCTCATCCATTACTGTTTCATCTTCAATAACACGTTTCACTGCGGTAACATCCACTGTATCAGTTGAACTGGAAATATCAGCCCTCTATCTATCACCTTACGGTTGATAATCAGTTGAATTAAATCCAGCTTTGTGTGAGCGCTAACTCTTTCATCTATCATAATCGTTCATGCTGAAAACAATCAAGATTGATTCTGTTGCTCCAATAATAGCAACCTTAGAAGTTTATTCATTAGGTTCATATTAGTTTGTAGCTGTATTCATATCTGCTAGAAGCAAACCACCGTCAGAGGCGTAACGAAGGGACGCTCGCTTCCAAGGGAATGACAAATGACATCTGCCTACCGCCTGTCAAATAACGGACAGATAATAAATGACCTACGATTGTTTATCATCAAATATCGTATATATCATTATCGTGTAGCCCCGTCTATGATTAATATTGTTTAGTTAATTTTGAGCTGGTAATGTGAATACTTAGGGTGAGTTTTGGTGACGTCATCGCCGGTTGATTACTTTGATGATGCGGGGCATTGTTATGATTTATTTTGACGGGAATTATGTGAGCTTATGTAATTTTGTTGCAAAGATATAGGGGGTGAAGTAGATTTTAATAAATGAAAGCAAATTCATAGTGCTAAATCTACATCAGTATAATTAGTAGAATAATATGAAAATCTGAAGCTAATAAAAGGTCACAAAAATATAACAAGAACATGTGTATCAGACAAGAGAACAGAAAATTTGAATACATGTTTCTGTTTAATATCTTGTTTATTTGTTGATGCATTTATTAAATTATCTTTTATTAACTTCATTTACATAACCATTACAGCTATAAAACCAGTTGTCATGTAACTAAATAGATATGTTTTCGCTTAGAAATGCTAATGAATCTCAGATTATTTTTGATTAATTGTGTCGTGTAGAATCCATACAACATTTTAATATATAATTAATTTAAACATTCATCAATCACTTAAGATTAAACGCCTTGTATTTCAAATAATCTTATTTGTAATTTCATTTGAAAAAATAATCTTCCCAAAAGCACATTTTAAATTTACAAGTTCTCTCCGAACCTAATTCCCAGTAGGTTTTGAAATATTCAATAGCGTGTATTCTTACCTACTTACCTTACTCGGCACTGTCAAACGCATTCGTTGGCTCATTACTCTTTCCCTGCACCCTCGGTTAATCTTTCATTGTGTCGGAATAAAAGCTAAGCTCATTCCTATTGAATGCTTTTAAAACTTTTTTAATGTTGAGTTGCGTTTTTGAATGATTAAAGATAGCTTTTGTATTCTTTGTTGTCGGTTCAATGATTCTGTTTGTAAATGTGACGAATTTTTCGAGTTTCTATTTGCTTATCTGCGTTTGAGATTTTCGTGGAATCGTTGTACTTCAGTATTTATTTTTTCTTAACAAATATTAAGCCCGACTAATTCGAAGGTTATGTCTTCCTAATCTTTTATACTGAACTCGATCTTCTTCTTTATTTAATCTAATCCATTGGCTCTCATATCCTTTTTCATTCAACAACAACTATTTAAATTAACAAGTAACATTTACAAATTTTATTCCAATACTAAAATGCAGTCAGATTCATCGCATTTCAGAATAAGTTCTTGTAGGAATATACAGCCTCTGTGGTTGCGTGGGCCAAGCCTTTACCGGCTTAGTTCACTGCTACACAGAGTCCTGGGGTTCCATACCTGACAAGGTAAATTTAATAAGGGAACTTTCCCTTATTTACTATGACTTGGGTATCCGGAATTCATTGCAGAATGATCCGTTGTATATTATAACACAAACGTACCTCGCTTAGCTTGGGGATAAGCGATGCCTGTGTGCTGATTCTCTTTTCTTTCAGTTTATCCTAATTATTTGGGTTCGGCACAATATGTCATTTCATTCTACACTCCTCTATTCTGGCATACATCCTCTGTCAAACCACAAATCATCATATCATCCTTCACACAATTCATCCATCTCTTTTTTGGTCTACCTTTACATTGTGCCTGTCTGCTGATAATTTATTACTTATTTATGTTGGTTTTACATCTTTATATGTTTCACTTTTTAGGGGAGTTAAAGTCTACGTGATTAGTATATTACCAGTCGATGAACACGCAAGCAACTAGAATTTAGTTATTTTTGTATTCCATTACTTAATTTTAGTCAAAACAGACGTGTCTATTAATAAAACTAACTAAGTTACTGATGAGCAGCAATGTTTAAAAATTCTTTGGCCACTCAGAAGTAGGCTTCTATCCATGCAGGAAAAGGGCGGCCTATCGTAAAAGGCGACAATAGAACCCACAGCTAGATGGTAGGGTATTTGTCCGCCCGAATGGCTGCTACCTCTGGTCTAGAGTATGCTGCCATAACACCCTTGAGTTGTGTTTCGATATTAGTGGCCAGGTTCCAATCCCACTTTAGAGAGCGGTAGCAGATTGGTAGCACCTTTGGTGTTACAATTATCCATAGGCGATGGCAACTGCTTTCCGTCAGGTGGGCCGTCTGCCTGTCTGGGTAACTCATGTAATAAAGAAGGCTCTGACAGCACACTGAAAACACCAGTCAACATGTAGAACATTGCAAAATTAGGTTTTCATAACCGACACGTAGGAATAGATTCTTTCAAATGTACCATCCATTCAATAAGATGACTTGATTATGAGAAAGTAAGACCCACAATCAATAACAATGATAATAGAAAAATGAACAATTTGCTTCGTTGCACATAAGTAAAATTATTCAGGCATAAATTTCATATGCCAACCTGACAATGTTTTCGGAACAATTTTCAAACCGAATTTATTATCGCAATAAATACATTGAATAGGATCACTTAATACCCTCGAAATAAAAACGAATGAATCGTAAATGAACCTTACAAATCACAAAAGATTATAGGAACCGATGTTTATATTCCTATTGTTGTACAACTTGTATTGTTAAAGCTCGCCAAACAACCCCACCTATTGAATACGACTAGTGTGGTGCAGTAGTCGAAAAGCTGAACGTTAAAACCGAATTCGAATAGTATTATAGGGTCATGCTTTTTAAATTTAAAATTAAATCTATTTTTTTTTATCGCTGGAATACAGCAGACAAGCAGACAGCCCACCTGATGGAAAGCGGTTACCGTCGCCTATGGACGTTTGCAACACCAGAGGTATCACTAACGCGCTACCGGCCCCGAAGAAATTTTATGACACCCTTTTTAAAAAACCCCATATTGTAGCGCTGTGGGAAAACCTCGGCTGGGAGCTCATTCCAAATCCCCTCGGTACGCAAGAGAAACGTTATGGAGAACCGTTGCGTACAAGAGCGAAGCGGCTCAAGGGATTGGGGATGAACGCCCAGTCGATGGCGTGCGGTGCGGTGGTAAAAATAAGACGAAGGCACCATTCTGAACAGTTCCTCGGAACACTCTCCGTTGTATAGTCGGTAGAATACGCAGAGAGACGCAAAGTCTCTCCGAAGGCTAAGCGTATCTAAACCGTCTGTGAGTATGGGATCGTCGACAATGCGAGCGGCTCGATGTTGAATACTGTCCAGGGGATTTAGCTGGTAGGCGGGTGCCCCGGCCCACAAATGTGAGCAGTACTCCATATGCGGCCTCACCTGGGCTTTGTAAAGCACAAGGCGTTGCCGCGGAGTGAAATACTGCTTGGACCGGTTTAGCACTCCCAGCTTCTTGGAGGCAAGTTTTGCCTTGCCTTCAAGATGGCCCCTGAACTGTACATCGTTTGCAATGTCGACACCAAGGATCCCAATACTCTTAGAGGTGGTAAGGGGTGTTCCTTGGAACTGAAGCGCATGTACGAATGAGGTTTTCTTGGTAGAGAATACGCAGACCTGTGTCTTTGTGGGATTGAATTGGACAAGGTTTTGTCTTCCCCACTCGGAGACTCTCTCTAAGGAGTTCTCTACTTTAGACACAAGTCTAACCCAACTTTCCTCTACAAATGATCGAGAGACGTTTGCACTCACACACGTGTCAGGTACACCAGAAGATCCCCAGCAGAGCGACCATGGCGGAAGCCATATTGCCGGTTATTCAAGAGCTGGGAATCTTCAAGGTACCCCAAGAGCTGCACGTTGATAATTCGCTCCATCACCTTTGAAAGCAAAGAGGTTATTGCTATGGGCCTATAATTCGACGGGTCCGTTCGGTCACCCTTTTAGGGGATGGGTTGAAAATGAGCGATCTTCCACGAAGCGGGGACACGACCACTGCGATAGGAGAGAGTAGAAAGTAGGGCAAGGACTGAAGACAGCTCAGCTGAACACGTCTGCAGCACAATTGCTGGTATGCCATCTGGACCATCTAATCTAAATATATCTAATCTAATATATAAAATTCTCCTGTCACGGTGTTAGTTACCAAACTCCTCCGAAACGGCTGAACCGATTTCTATGAAATTTTGTGTGCATATCGGGTAGGTCTGAGAATCGGACAACATCTATTTTTCATACCCCTAAATATATTTTTTAATTTTTTTTATAAAATTTCTTATTTATATTTTATTATGATTTAGCATTGAAAAATATATACAACCCTAAATTTTCATTCTTCTACCAGCAACCCCTATTTTTTAATAGCGATATAAGTACTTTAATAATTTTCTACTCTGTTCAAGTTGATTCGAGTTTAGATTAACATTTGGTCCCGGTAGATGACACTGTAATCGGGTTCTAGATTTTTATTTTTTAAAGGCAGGACAGCGTCTGCCGGTTACAACTAGTTATCTTATATTTTTTTATACATATGGAATTATTCAGTCCAAAAATTTAATAGCCAAGAAACGGCAGGCAACGAAATTAAAATAGACTATAATTTTAATTTGGACAGTCTATAAATACGGTGATATTTAATAACAGACCTTTACCTTAAATAGAGTAGTCTTAAAAATTTCAAGAATTTATTTGCAGCCTATAGTAATTATTAACTAGATGACAGATTATGTTAAAAATTAGACTAATATTTAAAAAATTCATATTCATAATTAAATTAGACTCTATTATATACCGCGGAAATATACAATACTCTTAGATAAAAACGCGTTATCAAAAGGACAAATTACAAAAATCACTTCAGTTTATGGTCATGAAGATGGAACAAAAAAATAATTAAAGTTACACGTTCACACTTTAGTCTGTAATATCAATTTCCTTGGGTTTGATGTACGTCCCAATTCAAGACGAATGTTTCGGCATATTTAAATGATCCCGAAAATCAAAACCCCATACATCACTAAAAACATTCATTGTCGATTTATCACTGTTGCTTTTGTATTTAAATGTTTCGAAACGAGTATGACGCGTCTGGGAGATTAATGCGACCTTACAATCCATATTTTTCATTATACGATGATTTGACACAAAACACGCACGTCATCCCACCATTTCCTATTAGGGTGCTGCTTTTGGCCTTAATAATTAATAGAAGTGGCACGTAAAATTAGTTGTGTGTTCTTTATACACTGGAAATTGCTTCACTCAGAACATGTAAATGATAGTTAGGTTAAGGAACAATTAAAATTAATTGGAAAATTCTTAACAGCTAGATAGATAAAGGTGAAACAAATTTCAAGGAAGAAGTAAAATACGTACATACGAGTACATATTATTATGCATGTTTTCCATTGGGGTAGCAGAGACGATGGATTTCTACCTCCTATGACTCTAACAAACACTTTTCGCTTCATCTACTTTCATTAACCTCTTTATACACACACGTTTATTTAAGGTGCTTTTGAAATGAAACCTCTTTAGGATCGTTGGAATACGAAACTTGATGAAATGAAAAAGATAAAAACACTAAAAAGAGATAAACATATAAATCTATAATATTAAGCCTGCGAGAGAATGAGATACGAGTTTTACATTGTGCAGCACAAATTAGATCATCGACCGATGATTAAACACAGTTCCACTTTGGACCGCATAAAACTTATAATAATATTTTTTAGACTAAAGCAGTGAAATATTGAAAGTGATTCTTAAGAAGTTTGTTTTGAATTATAATATGTTGACGGATGTAGGCTAAAGGAATTATATTTATGTTAATAAAAGTTAGAGAAGAATTATCTGTGAGTATATTCTCTAAAGTTTCACTTCTACTGCGTGTGAGCTGCACATACACAATTTTTTTACATGAGTTTTCTTCGAAGGATTTTAGGTATGGACATAATGTAATAGTGAATACGTCGCAGAAGAGGTAAAACGATATTATAGTAAATTAAGGTAATGCACAATTATTCGACTCTGAGCGATGCAGTCATTATTTCAACGATTTGGCTTAGATATTTTTGCATGTTTATTTTCTAGCTCATTATTTCTAATTAAATGTAAGTTTTGATTAAATATTGATTTTTCATTTCCTCCTTTTCTACTTGATTTTTTATCTTCCTATATGGTTATGATATATTATACGAAGTCATTGAGTTGTTATTTTTTGAGTTTCAAATTTTAATACGACGACTGACTAGAACTCAGATTTTTTTTAGAATTTTCTAGATATATTATTTTTATTTTCAACGTTACAGTTATTTTAAGGCAATTTTTTAAGGTGGGTATTTTTTGTGGAACTACATAAAACAAAATTTAAATTCTAATTCTACTACTACTAATTAATAATGCGATTATGAATAAGACTTTTAAATAGATTTTAAACGAGCCTATAAGCTTCATGTATCTATTGAATAATGAGGTAAGTTATACATATGATATCTCTGTACATTACGCTCATACAAAATCAATATATTTCAACCCGTATTAATAATTTTATTTATCACACTGTGAACATTTTTTTTACCTAAATTCTGCTCATAAAGTAAGCAATTTTATAACCATAAATGAGATACGCTGCCATATTTAATAAGTTTTTATTTTGATTTGTTAATTAAGAATTCTCAGTTTACGATGTCGAGACCGACCATAATTTAACATGACCAATTTATATCCTATTGACATTTTTATTCATTCCAACCATAAATATGGAAAAAACATAAACTAACGATGCAATAAACATATAATGCCGAAGCTAACAATGGCACATTTGTCAGTTCTATTCGTTTGTATGTCGTGGGTGTAGAGCAGAGGTTATCAATCACGCGGCGTGACTCTTTCAACCTGCCGCCTTACGATAGGGTTGCCAAAATCATTTTTTGTAAACATATATTTTTATAACGATTTGATAAGGGTTGTGACTAATTAAGTTCTTACATATTACAGATTTTTTTTTATAATAATTGAAGTAAAAATAATGCATTTGCTTAATCAAAATACCAGAAAAAATAGGACCTTGTCTTATTTCACTTAAATTTCTTAAAATATACATGTAACTCGTAAATTTATTAGTTGAGTAACTACAAAAATGAAAGCAACCGAAAAATATCTAAAGTTTTTTTTTAAATATTGCTGATAAAACATGTTAGTATAAAATTAATAATATTAATATAAAATAACAATACGTATTTGATGAAAAAAACGCATTCGTATATACTATACTATTTGTGTCATGCAAACAAGTATCAGGTAGAATATTGTTACGAGCTACAGGACTCGAATTAAAAATGCCGTTAGAATTACTATAGAATTTATTAGAACTGTACAAACACGTATAAAACAAATACAAATAAAACTGGATGCAACCAGTTCACACTGCACGATTCAATATAATTCAACACGCGCAAAGTCGGTCGTCTATATCGCTAATCGAGAGTACTACAAACGTCTTAGTCGTCTCGTAGTCGTCACTTGACTGCCCCACCCCTCCATTCGGGCATTGTCTTATACTAACTATACAGTACAACAAAAAAATCGGCCGCGCGCACTGAGTTTCCGAGAAATAGTAATTTGCACACCTGCGAACAGCCAACACAGTCGAAAACAATAACAATAAGGATTAGTTCGACTATAATGATGGCCATAAAACAAGTAGAAAAACAATAGCATGTTTTTCTTAATTACAAATTCAAAACACAAAAGAATTCCTAAATGCGGGAAGACAATAAACTGCGCTTACAACAGGCAGCTGTGCGTTTATCTTTGACGGCATGTAATAATATAAAAAACCAATGTAGACATTCGGTTTGTACGAAGTGGCTGTTTCTTAAAAGAACAATAACAAGAAACTCATTGACTATAAAAAAATCTCCAAACAAATCAAACTTTTTATCATCGTACATAACGCCATAAACCTTCTTAAATGTGTATGAACATACTGCGTTATAACGTCATATTTTAAACGAGTCTAACTGTAGTTGTATAAAATGACAATATTGTAACTATATAGAAAGATAAATAATCTAGTAGAATAGGAGAAAATTGAAATTCGGTCTTATAAATATGAACATATTTATAAGACGTAAATACGTCTTATAAATATGTATATAGTACATACTAAAGTCATAATTTAAACGAGCCTATTCGTTTTATTACGATATCTTATAAGTAAAATATAATAATAATCGGCAGACAAACACACATATATCCCCAAATTAAGCAAGCTACGGTTGTGTTATGAGTAATATAACGGACTACTCTGGGACCGATCCCCGAGACCCAGACCATAGTAAATAACGGAGAAAATACGTTTCTGAAATTTACTATACCGGGAACCGAAACCGGAGCCTCTGCGTTGCAATAAGGTAGATAGAAGCCGTGAAATGTTCGTAAGGTTTTTTTATTTTTTATTGCACAGGTTCAGCAGACAGGCAGACGGCCCACCTAATGTTAAGCGGTTACCATCGCCTATGGACATCTGCAACAAGAAAGGCGTTACAAATGCGCTGCTGCTCTCTTGAGGGAGCCTGGAACCTGGCCACTAATGCCGGAACACAACTCAAGGTTGTTATGGCGGCATACTCTAGATCAGGGATAGCCATCCAAACGGGCAGATACCCTACCACATATATGGCAAGGTAGGTGCATCCCCGCTTGATATGAAATTTCCGCAGCATTTCCGAGATACAAAGTACCGCAACATTGAAAAAAGAATATAAGCTATTGTTTTAGTGAAAACTGTGTCGGAATAAAATAATTTTTATGCACCTGAACAACTACAAACCGCTCCCGGGAAAATTCCAGCGGGATTTCTGGGATAAAAAATACCACACATCATATTACATAAAATTTGGTATCAATCAGTGAAAAAAATCACATTGGAATTAGCTTTTTTTTAATCTGGCCATTTTGAATCTTTCCCAGAAAAATAAAAAGTAGGGCAGATTTAAAGTCTAAGGCTTTTCTGTCGATCAGCGAAAACTGCACCGAAATCGGCCAGTACTTTTTAAGTGAATCTCGAACAAACATCGTTTATATTGTAACAACTTAGGCTCCAACAAAGACAAATTCCACGTACAGATCTGTAAAAGCACATTTTATTATCTGTCGGAATTTGAAGTAATTGTAATCCTTTTATGAGTGTCTTCTTTTGTTCACTCATTTATTGGCATACGTTTCTAGTTATTGTGGAGAACAGCCTATTGTACTCATTTACGGCCGCTCAAGAGCATCATTAGCCACGTTCTAGGAATCTAGGAAATTATGTCGCCGTTGCCGGGCGGGCGGCATTTGCATTTGTGAAGTATAAAACGATGGCCTGCTTGAGAGAGGGGATCAGTTGAGCTATAACTACGGTCTAGGCATGACGTGTGTACATTCGAGAATCTAATATTGACGGACTTTGCGCGTTTTATTGAATTACGACCTTCTGCATTACGTTTGTATTTGTTGTGTTCGGTTATATTGGTACCTGTGTTATATGGGTTTGTATAGTTCTAATAAACTCTATAATAATTCTAACGGCATTTTAATTCGAGTCCCACAAACTCGTAACAATATAGTCAACTCCAGTTGTTTTTTTTAATAGCTTTAATGTACAAGCACGGCATGTTTAGAATTTTATGATGTTATAGATTACTTTAGAATTTATTAGTAAATGTGTAAAATATCTAAATCTGAAAAAATACTCTGAGTAACCAATTTGAAACGCCCGAATGTTTCAATAATTTATAATCAATTAAGTCCATCAAATCTTTTAATAATCGTGAATTGGTTGCGTGTTCAACCTCAATAAATTTCACGTCAATATTTTTCCTCCAATGACGATGATTGGTTGATTGCTTAATTGTGATTATAGTTAATCAAGTTTTAATTTACCGCTATCTCGATTCAAAATTTAGCTATTAATCGACAATTATCTTTTGACTGTTTTTAAATCATGTTATATATCAATTTGTTCGATTTTAATGATAATAATTGCTTTAATAATCTCTAATTAAATCAATTTTAATATCATTTAAGATAACAAAGGTTACTCATTTTATTGTGTCAAGGGTATGACATATGTTTTTTAAATGCATTCAAGAGAAATAAAATATTTAATAAACAAAGCGGAAATAGTATATTAATTAATTTTAAATCCTAATTGATTATTTCTTGATTACACTGACGCCTGATATCTGCATTTAACCATTGAACAGCTGAGTAAGCTTGAGTGACTCCAGAACTTCTGTATCAGGTTCATATTTGGGTAGCGAAAATATGACTACGTTTCCTAATTTCGTAAAAGACTCAAGTCGTTCTTTGTTTGTTTTTGCCGGAACATTCACTTTATCACTTTCCTTTACAACATTATTATTTACTATAAGTAGTTCTCATTACTTTATGAAACGATTTGCATTCCTTTGCCTCTCCACTGCCCACAGTACTGTGTTCTACAGCAGTTGTTTGCGATACTAGTTTGCGAAACTTGTGACATCTGCACGCACGTCATCGTTCTATGTTAACTCTTTTATAGTGCAGGCTATCACACCTTGGCATGCGCTGCCTCTTAAAGTCAGAGAGTTTAGGATTGAACGATACAGACGCTTAAGAACCTACCCAGGAAGCACTACCTTACTTATTACTTACATATATTTTATGAAATAACAGATAAATGATTGCATTTATCTGTCATATTGTATGATTACTATTCATCGAGTAAAATATATCTTCTGAATATATATATTATCTATTTTACCTATAACTTTGGTATGTATTTTAAAATTTTAGAAACATCTAAATTTGTGCACCACCTATTTCGCCAGATTAGCAAAGAATATCTCATAAGTTAGGCTACCTGCCTAATAAAGCCGTCTATGATTTGCCTAAAAATATTGTTGGTAAGCAGTAAAGTTCTATTTATGTATATTAATAAATTTTTACATGTTGATACTTTCCAATAATTTTAAGGTTATAAACATATATGGAAGTTTTTAAATTTTATTGATGTAGGAACCCAATAAAATAAAACAAAAATGTTCAGCCCTGTACAAGTTGTGTAAGTAGGAGTACTTGATCACAGTCAGTGCCGGCGTTCGGCTGACGTTTTTATACCGCGGCCCGCGATGGATCGACTCTGTCGGGTGCTCACGAAAAATTGCCTCTGAGACTATCAGAAGCCCACACCTATTGACTGTACAGAAGATGCTTGGACTACTTAACGCATCACAAAAGCTATCGTGGGTATAATTCTACTACTCTATGTCGTTCTAGACCACGGGCCGTAAAACTGGTCAGGAAATTAGAGGGCTTACGTGGGGGCCATGGGTAGGTAGGCCAACACCTAGAGGCCCCTTCGACAGATTTGGTGTAAATGTGATGTGACACTGACTGGCGATTATTCCTGTCTACATCATATAAATTACACCCAAGGACAAGCCCCGGTCAATGTAGGACTGTTGTAGGAAATGAGAACAAAGAGTACCGCGCTATTGGACTGAACTGCTAGTGGAATTGGGGATCTGGGATTATGAGGACTATGGCGTCTGCCCGTCGCAATATTTGAGACAGACAGTGCTGTAGGTTCACCAAAGCTACTTCCGACGTTAGGCCGTTTATCACTTACACCCCTGGAGTTTGAATCTAAACTCTGGCCATCTCAATTTTTCTCCAGCCCGATGGACCGATGACCTGCGTAAGGTCGCCGGTAAGGGGCTGAATGAGGAAGGCGAGAGACCTTGGTGCAAACTTGGGGAGTTCTACGTCCAGCAGTGGATATTGAAGAGTAAAAATGATGTAGACTTATTGGTGGTAAGAAAAATCTTCTCATTTTACGGTGTCATCAATCTACATCAGTCTAGAATTACTTTTTCTAATTACCTGAGTATAGCAAACAACATGATGGCATATCTGTCGAAAATCGATTGCCGTCGTCTTTTATTGTGAACTGTTTACTAAAACTTAATTCTTTGAAAAGTAATTGTATAACATACTTATGTATTAAAAAAATAGCCTGAGATAGATAGGATTAAAAATATTTTTTAGCGAGACGTGTTGCTGAGGAGCGTCTTGCCGTTTCTTCTCCTTAAATAGCGATAACACGTTATGTATTGGAAGTAGACTGAAATGCTTATAGGTATGACTTTAAAAAATATTCCCAGTGAAACTTAGTTTTACAAAAAGGGTGTGTGTGTCAGTGTGTGCAGTTCACACGCAGTAGAAATGAAACTTCAGACAATATACTCACAGATAATTCTTCATATTATAACACACAAAACAATGAATCGAAAACATAATGAAATTGATTGACTAATCTAAATATAAATTATCGCAATATATACATAAATTGTAAGCTAGTACAATGAAGAAATTTACAAATAATCTAATACAATAAAGGAAAACTTAACTTATTTGTATTGTATTCTAGCCATAGTCCCTCAAGACTATAAGTAGAATACTGGGCCTAGATCACCGTCTTCTATGGGTAAGGTGCCCAGATCTGGATCGCCATACTGATCCGTTGCCCGAGGTAAGCACCAGCTTTCTGATCACCTGAAGAGTCAATGAGTCGTTTTGATAAATTTTCGTAGAGGCTAATGTCCTTAGGACCCCACGGTCCAAGCGTCTCGACAGCAAACGGTACAAACATATAACTCTCACTGAGGGTTGCATATTTGCGCCGCTTGAGTGATTCAGCTGTTTCCGCCGCCGAATCGGCTGAGCTAGACGTGTTTGGTAAATGGGATGCGGCCAACGTATCTACGCAGGTCGCATCCCACACCAAAGGCTTGCCACGTTGCCAGGGAATTAGAGTCATTTCGTCAGATAAAACTTTTATTCATATACTTAAATATAATTCCTTTAGCCTACAGACTCAGACTTCTTAAGTATCACTTTCGATTTTTCTCTATTTTTGTTTAAAAAATATTATTATCAGTTTTATTTCAGTCCAAAATGGACCTATGCTTAATTATCTATCGGTCTTATTGACTCTCTAATCTGTGCTGCACAATGTAAAAATCGTAAATCATTCTCTCGCAGACTTAGTCCTATAGATTTACGTGTTTATCTCTTTTTAATCTCGCTTTTTCGTTTCATCGAGTTTCAAGTCACAACGATTCTAAAGAATGTTTTCATTTCACTTCAAAACTTTTGAATTTGAATTAATTTTAATATAGACACATTTGCAACAACAAAGGCATTGCCAATGTTCTACCGGCCTTGAAGGGGTGACTGGAATCTTACCACTAATGCTGGAACACAATATGGAGTTTATCATGGTGACATTCTGTAGACCAGGGGTGGTAGCCATCCAGACAGGCAAACGAGATTAGGAATTAGAGATGTACAAACAAAAGGCAATAGGTATTTTTATCTTAGAGGTAAGCGAAATGACTTGTATGTTTTACTTGTATTAATGGCGATGATTTCCAAACAGGATTTGATTGACGTTTGTCGGTTTGATTGGCATCCAACGTATATGGGTGTGCAGCCTTATAAGTGTGTATTTTTTAAGCAAACCGGCCGTTCATTCCGTCATATTGGAAAAGAAAGTGAGAATTGATTGGACAGTTTTATGGCGATGCGAGTTTTTGGTTGAACAACATGTTTCTTCTTTTATTTTATGGAGCTTTCATCTGGTTTCACTCGTGAACATTTTTAATCCGTATTGAATAGAAATCTTACAATTTACCAAAATTCATGCCAAGAGTCATGTGATATTCTTACCTCTATCTATAGGTATTTAATATATCATCCGTGCAGGAACCTGTCGTAGGAGGCGATAAAACAACCCACAGCTAGGTGGTAGGGACTTGCCCGACTGGATGGTTACCACCCCTGGTCTAGAGTATGCCGCCATAACAACCTTGAGTGGTGTTCCAGCAGCGCATTTGTAGCACCTTTGGTGTTGCAAATGTCCATAGGAGATGGTAACTGCTTTCTATCAAGTGGGCCGTCTGCCTGTCTGTTGAATACATGCAATAAAAAAATGTTGGTATATCCCGAACCTCGTATGAAGAACGCAAATTAATATACATACATACATCATTACACTATTGCATTATGAATATATCATAGTATCTATTAGTTATACAATACAGATCAATCAAATTGAATCAATTGCTTAAATGATACACAACCGAAAAGACAAGACGTTTTTTTTAATGCAAGAGTTCGCATAGTTTTCTAAATTTTTTAACAGCGGGGAGAATCATTTCCCAGGGACGAAAGTTCTGTTTTCATCCCTGTGATTGGGCAACTTCAAGCGTACGTTCAGAATATGAGATATGAAAACAATCTTTATAGTTGCATAATACACATTTCATGAGCCATTATCTGACGAGACTATTAAAACTGACAGCTATTAAAAACCCCTTGAAAATCCGAATCCCCGAAATCTCAAATTGTCACATTCATTCGTCCAGTACATTAAAACAAATCTCTTTAAAACATTTGCCAACATCTCAACAAGCCGTTCTACATTTTTATTACTCTCTCCCTTCTTCACGTCTCCACCCCCCTGGCCCCCGACATCCGTTTCGCTTCATAAATATACTTAATGACCGACATTTACGTATCCTAACTATATAATTATGATGGCGAATGTTTGTTTGTTTCGACGGAACATAATAAATGGTCTTCGTGCTGCTAATTACATAAAACCTGTAGGATACAAGATTATAGTAATATAAGATCAACACGTATAATAGTGGAACGGAACTCGTCCAGACAGGTGCCAGTGGAGGATGACCGCCACTTATGCCTGCCGGACGAAGTGAGGGTACTGCTGAGGGAAAAGAGAACCGCCTCCAGAGCTCACGACAGATATCCCACCGAAGACAACAGAGTCCGACTCCGCCAACTAGAGCGCGAGGTCAAACTACGTATCCGGGAAGTCAGGGAACAACGTTGGGACAGAACGTTGAGCTTGATATCGAACCAACTCACCAGGCGTACTGGAAGCTGGCTAGAGCTCTCAAATCAGATACCCTCACTGTCATACCCGCGCTAGAAAGAGCCGACAACACCGAGGCGTTCGATGATGAGGAGAAAGCCGAATGCCTTGCTCAGAGTCTAGAGCTTCAATGCTCCCCCACTACACAAAACGTCGACCAGTCACACCTGGCGGAGGTGGACTCCGAGGTTGAACGTAGATCCTCCTTACCAGCGGAAACCACACTCGACCCAGTCACGGTCGAAGAAGTGCAAGATCTGATCAAGTCCCTGAAACCGCGAAAGGCCCCAGGGATCGATGGCATTAACAATCGCGTGTTAAAACTCCTCCCCGGCTACTTGATTATAATCTTAGTGAGCATCTTCAATGCCGCCATAACAAACTGCTCTTTCCCCGCGATCTGGAAGGAAGCAGACGTCATCGGTATTCACAAGCCTGGAAAACCGGCTAATAAACCGTCCAGCTACCGCCCAATCAGCCTACTGAGCACACTCAGCAAGCTTTACGAGAGGGTCATCCTCTCTAGGCTTAGAGATTTTGCCATCAGCAAACATCTACTACCCGATGAGCAGTTTGGATTCCGTGCCAGACACTCATGCGTCCAACAGGTGCACCGCATCACGGAGCACATACTATCCCACTTTGCCCATCGCCCTCGCCCTATAGGAACAGCCGCACTGTTCCTTGACGTAGCTAAGGCCTTCGACAAGGTCTGGCATAACGGTTTGATTTACAAGCTGTACCAGTTCGGTGTGCCAGACAGACTCGTGCTCACCTTGCGAGACTTCCTCCTAGGCCGTAGCTTCCGTTTTCGAGTGGAGGGAACACGCTCGTCCCCTCACCCACTCACAGCCGGTGTACCACAGGGCTCGGCACTATCTCCACTACTCTTCACGCTGTACACCAGCGACATCCCAAAAACTCCAGATGTAGAGTTGGCCCTCTTCGCGGATGACACCGCACTCTATACATCAGATCACAACCGACAAATAGCTTGCGTCCGGCTACAGGTAGCTGTAACAGAGCTAGGCGAATGGTTTCGCAAATGGAGGATAGAGATAAACCCGGAGAAAAGCGCAGCAATGTTCTTTTCCCCGGGCACGCTTCGCTCTCCCAAACGCGCTTGCCTTCGCTTAAAAGCCATCTCGCTCTACGAACAAGAGATCCCCTGGGCAAAGTACACCAAATACCTGGGTGTCACCCTAGATCAGAACTTGCGCTTCAACGAGCATATCACTATAGTCCGGAATAGAGCGCGATTTGTGATGGGTCGTCTAGCACCCATGATAGATAAACGAAGCAAAATGTCCCTCAGACACAAGCTTACTCTATATAAAACATGCATCTGCCCGATCATGACATACGCGAGTGTGGTATTCGGCCATGCCAAGCCTGCCCTTTTAAAGAAACTGCAAATCGTTCAGAATAAATTCATGCGCAGAGCCGTCGGTGCTCCCCTCTATATGCGTAACGTCGACATCCACCGCGATCTGGAGCTTCCCTCCATCAAAAACTACATTACGTCGCTCTCGCGTAAGTATTTCGATCTAGCGCCGCACCATCGAAATCCCCTCGTCGTGTCCGCGTCTGATTATAAGCCTCGACGAAAGGCTCTCGTGCGACGACCGCGTAACATCCTCACGGACAAGGTCGACGATATCACAAAACGGCTGGCTCGGATCAGCCCGCCCGCGGTTAGGACGGCAGGCTGGCAGGCACCGACAGACAGACACAGACGGCGGCGTCGACGCCGCCAATCACGATTTCTCCACGTCCCCGCGAGGGACGCCAGGAGACACAGCCCCCCCATAGGATAGACTAGGCGTGTTGCTGGGAAGTTTCTTTCGCCGTTTCTTCTCTCCCAACCATAACACGTTGCGAAACGGCAGTAAGATAGTATAGGCCACCGCGAACCGCCGATCCCGGTCCGCCGGGATCCTTCCTCTCGGGCTTTATATTACCCGTCGCCCGCTCTCAATTAGTGCATTGTGTCTCCCTATGGTGGGCATCATTAGATTCATCCCCCTCTCATGGCAACAGTCCAGCCGAGGTGAAACTCCCTAGGGAGCCCCCTCGAGCAAGTTGCCCCCCGGGCTCGAGCGCCATCGCTTCGCAAAGGCACTCGCCCCGAAAACCCCGGTAAAGTTGTGAGGTCTTCGGACTAACAACATAAAGTCAAGTCCAATAAAAAAAAAAAGTATAATAGTGGTTAAGGCACTTGCGTCGCAAATGACGCAGGTTCGAATTCTGTCCAGAAAGGATGCACCAGTTACGAAGTTTTCTAATGTGCATAATAATTGTTACAATCGCCACGATCTCGTAGTTTATGAAGTGATAATTTCTTATGGGAGGTCTTCTTATATAATAAACCGCTTCGTTGCGTAACGCGTTACAGCGCCAGCCTGTCTGGCTTGCCTTTCTCTCACGCATACGGCAGCGGTAGGCAGGCTCCTCCTCTCTCACTCTAACCCACGCATATATATAGAATTTAAGTAATAACCGAAGCTTTTCTCAAGTTAAACAATTTCAATATTATATAGTTCAACTTAGATTAGTTTAAGTTATCACTTCTGTCGGGTGTCCCAAGACGCACACTTTTTTTTTATTGGACGAGTTCAGCAGATAGGCAGGCGACCTACCTGCTGAAAAGCAGTTACCATCGCCTATGGATATTTGCGTCATCAAAGGCGTTACAAATATGCTGCTGTTCTGTAAAGGAAGACTGGCCACTTATGCCGGAGTACAACTCAAGGTTGTAATGCTGGCATACTCTAGACCGGGAGTGGTATGGCTACCATCGTTTGGCTGGCTCCAGACGTGCATAACTCTACCACCTGAGTGTGGGGTGTTTTGTCGTCTCTTACAAGAGGCCGCCCGGCTGCAACTTACTGTATTCTATCTCCGTTACTACATGGATAAAAACACTGTGACGAAACTTTCACATCACCAATTCGCCTTTGAAATGCGTAGGGGGAATACCGTCCCTTCTCCTAAAATGGATAGGCCTGAGCCCAGAAGTGGGATGCGAGAGTTGATGGCCTCTGTGATTGAGTGGGCTGAACTAATGCCGGCTTAGCTCACTGCAGCGCAGAGGCTTCACGCTCGACTCCTGATAAACCCGTAGAAAATCGAAGAAGCATTTCAGACCTTGTCTCTGTTTACAAAATTTGACAAACACGTATTGGTTCTCTCTATTTATTGTCTTCACTCAACATTAATACCAATGAGTGATGTAGAAAACCAGCACACTTTTACTTTCAAGTGAATCGTAATAATATTTTTTACTTCTTTATAATAAACTAACATGTCTTGAAATTCAGAACTCGATTATTTAAATTAAATATAGTCTATGTTACTCGGGGATAATGTGGCATTCTAACGGGGAAAGAATTTTTGTAATCGGTCTGGTAGTTTTTGAGTTTATTCGTTACAAACATACAAAAATACAAATCATTCCTCTTTATAATGTTAGTATAGACTAGTGTTACAAGATGTCCACCACAGTAGTCATGAGAGAACCATAGTGTATATTAATATGACATAGACAATCGTCATAGATCATATTTTTAGTCTATTTATCAGATGATTCGATTTATAATTAAATTACCGTTTTCTACCGGTTATTTAATTTTATAAGTCCATTAAATTATCATCTAGATAATTTAGTGCATCAGTAACTCATTATTATAATTGTTTTTATGATCCTGGCAACACTATGATGTAATTGCTATTTTTAGCAATGATGCAGTGTTATTGTTTTGTAGGGTAGCATTTTCGTATAAAAGGCGTAGTGGCGTGTAGACGGTGTTCATCTGGGAAGTTTCTTTCGCCGTTTCTTCTCTCCCAGCCATAACACGTTGCGAAACGGCAGTAAGATAGTATAGGCCACCGCGAATCGCCGATCCCGGTCCGCCGGGATCCTTCCTCTCGGGCTTTATATTACCCGTCGCCCGCTCTCAATTAGTGCATTGTGTCGCCCTATGGTGGGCATCATTAGATTCATCCCCCTCTCATGGCAACAGTCCAGCCGAGGTGAAACTACCTAGGGAGCCCCCTCGAGCAAGTTGCCTCCCGGGCTCGAGCGCCTTCGCTTCGCAAAGGCACTCGCCCCGAAAACCCCGGTAAAGTTGTGAGGTCTTCGGACCAACAACATAAAGTCAAGTCCAATAAAAAAAAACGGTGTTCATTGCTTACTGTGCTGTGTGAATATTCACATCAAAAGCTGAACAATACAAGGGAAACCCTGTCCAAATAGTTAATAATTGGTATATTTGGTACTTTCTTACCCAAATCTCTCCTTGCATTTTACACTAGTAAAATTAAATATAGCCTTTATCCTTACTCAAGGATAATGTGGCATTGTAACGGTGAAAGAATTTTTGTAATCGGCCCAGTAGTTTTTGAGTTTATTCGTTACCAACATACAAAAATACAATCTTTCCTCTTTATAGTATTGGTATAGGTTAACAAATTATACGCGGACATTGATAATTTTAATTGCAATCAATTCAAGTTTATCAATATAACCAAAAAACTTATCGCATACAAGTAATGGATTGTTGGTTTTTCACTTACTTTTGATATAACAAAATTGCGTTTAGACGGTTATGAGCACGGTAATTTATTTAATTTTTATTATTCCGATGTTTCGGCCACTTTTCAGCAACACTTTTCTTTGAAGTGGCCGAAACGTCGGAATAATAAAATCAAATAAATCACCGCCCTTAAAACCGTTAAAACGTAGTTTTATTAAGTATAAGTCGCGAAAACTTAGATAATATCACTTTTAATATATCATTTGTAAAATGAACTATGAATACCTTTCTTTATAATATCCATTTTGTCATTTTTCTAATTAATCTTGTCCTGTACATTACATAGTTATTATTTGAATTTAATAATTGTAATCTGTTTTGGGCTTAAATAAAGAAACGTTTCGTAAATTAACTTTCTGTCATTTACTGTGGTCTGGGTGTCTGGGATCGGCCCCAGAGTGCTCTGTTGTATATCACCCATAGCTCAAGTGTGACTTTCTTAAAATGGGGATTTTAAATTATATGTGTATGCTTATTGATTTATAAATAAAATAAAAGGTTAATATTGATTTTTTTAATAGAATACTGAGTCGTGAATCACACGGGTAAAGCAGGGTGAACATGCTAGTATTATACATAAATACAGATAAGCATTTTTATTGTGAAGTTTTTATGATCTGGAAGATCATTTGTTTAGTCTACATACGGTTGTAGCGAAACTCGGTTCAGGATTTATTAGGGTTAGTTTATGATACTCCTATATAAGGCGTATCGAGGGTGTGGTGCCACTGCGGGCGATTTTGATTAACGATTTTTTTTATATTAAATTGACGCAATAAGAGAATTCTGAGTATATTTCTAGTAGGTTCTAGCACAGTATGAGAAGTTTGCGACTTAAAACAGAAGACTAATATTGACAATCAGTTAGATCTCAAACAGCTTCTGATGCCATTTTCACAGTCTTAACGCAACTTTCCTTCCAACTGCCTAATCTACATTAAACAAGTATTAAGTTTAAGTTATTTTTTATTCGTGCGGGAACGGAGAAAGAATACATTTTGTAGCGATCGGGTGGCCCATCGTAAGAGGTGATAAAACAACCCACAGTCAAGTGGTAGGGTAATTGCCCTTCTGAATGGCTACCACCACTGATCTAGAGTATGCTGCTATAATGACGCTGAGTTATTCTGTTATTAGTAGTCAGATTCCAGTTTCCCCTTAGAGAGTGAAAGCACTTTGGTAACACCTTTGGTGTTACAAATGTCCACAGGTGATGGTAACCGCTTTCTATCTGGTGGGGCATCTGCTGAACGTTTTTTTTTTTTTGCTGGAGCTCAGCAGACAGGCAGATGGCCCGCTTGATGGAAAGCGGTTACCATCGCCTATGGACATTTACAACAGCAAAGGTGCCACAAATGCACTGCTTTTCTCTTAATTGGGACTGGAACCTGGTCACTAATGCCGGAATACAACTCAAGGTTGTTATGGCGGTATACTCTAGACCAGAGGTGGTCGCCATCCAGTCGGGCAAATACCTACCACCTGGCTGTGGGTTGTTTTGTCGCCTCTTACGACAGGCTGCCCGGTCGCAGGAAATTGTATTTTTTCTCCGTTCCTGCACGGATAATAATGTAATGAATATTCGACTACATATTTATTTTATTACATAAACTCATGTAATATAAAAAATAGTAATAGTAGTCCAATATTTATTAGAACTTCGTTATTATAATTACACACACATACAAAAGTTAAGTTTTATATGTGTGAATATTTTAATACCTTATTTTATATTGTATTTAAGTTATACGTATGACCTCCAAAAAATGGTCTTGAATGCAACTTACTTTGAATAAAAACTTTTAAATTTTAATTTAATATCAAAAACATTTGTAACGGTTATATTATATACTTTTATTTCTATTAATATATAATTTAGTATTTAGTTTATGATTCTACTATTTTTAACTAATTATCTAACTTATTTCACTATATATGAATGAATGACGATGATTACAGAACGATTACAAACAAATAAAGATAATAAGCTGACAAATACACATTATAATCAGGAACTGAACCCGCATCTGCACTGCAGTGAGGTAGGCCGGCAAAAGCTCAACCTATTCAACTACAGAAGTTATTTATACATTTTATATGTATAGATAACTTCTGTGGTTGTATTGCTTGGCCTAACTAACAGCCTGACTGACTAAAGCATAGCCCAAACTACTGGGGCTAGAATGTTGTACCTTTGCATGCAGGTTCTTTCTAAGCGGTTGGTGCGCATTAAGAAAGGATTTTTGAAAATTCAACCCCTAAGGGTGTGAAAAAGGGGATGAAAGTTTGTATGAATATCTGTCATTTTCAAAGTAAGAAGCAAGAAATTGTATATTCCTGCTTCTGGTTAGAAATAAATGTACACGTGTATTGGTAATTTTGGAAATTCCACTCCTAAAGGGGTAAAAAGGGAATGATAATTTGGACAAACGGACTATTTTTAACCTACGCAGGCGAGGCCGCGAGCAACAGCTAGTTGAATATAAAAGTTTTACGCGCTACCCGCTGTAAAAGACACTACCGCCTATATTCACTAAAACCGCTTTTATACTCGCCGACAACAAGCAGCAATAATTAAATTTCTTTAAAAGTTATTACTTTTATAGCGTTCATGATTTCTTTTAATTATGAAACGTGTATAAAAGTATTATTTGTTTTAGGTTATTGAACTATAATTTTAAAAGTCATTATAACTACGTATGTAAATTGAATTGATGAAGAACTACACTGTGGGTAGTGTAAACTGTGACAGGTATAAGTTTACCTTGTGTATATTACGTAATTGAAACTAACCCCAAAACTACTATTTAAATTTTGATACAATTAGCAAAAAAAGACGCAAATAATTTCAATCATCATCAACATATCGATCATAATTATGTAATATATATAATAACAGCCCATAAATGTCCCACTGCTGGGCTCGGGCTTCCCACTATAGGGGAACGGACAGTATACCCGCCACGTTTGTCCAAGGCGGCTTGGCAGGTTTCACACATCGGTTATCTCGATGTGCAGGTTGCATCACGATGTTTTCCTTCACGGTTATTAGCACGTGGTAATTGTAACAATATGCACATTAGGTCAGAAAACTGCCTAAGTGGTGCATGCGTTCCGGCCAGATCGAATCATTACGCTACCATGACTTTTCTAAAAACGATCGATCATAAGAAAAAGTGTAAATTAAAATATTGAATTAACAAAAAAAGCTTCGGACCTATATAGCTATAGATAGATAGAGAGATAACACTTTATTGTACACCATTACAGAAAACCTTACAGCCTAAAAATATTCTAAATGTGCGCAATGGGCGGTCTTATCGCTAAGAAGCGATCTCTTCCAGACAACCCGTGACAGGAATAAAACAGATTATATTGGTTAAAGGTGGTATACATAAATATTACAGGATAAACAATTACTTACATATATTTTAGATAGATAGATAGATAACCCTTTATTATACACCAATACAAAAATGAACTTAAAGACTCTAAAATTATATCTAGTTGTGTACAAAGGGCGGTCTTATCGCTAAAAAGCGATCTCTTCCAGACAACCCCTATTCATTTATAAACATATAAGTATATAAAATATTATATAAGTAAAATTATACCTAATAGACATATATAAATACACCTACTGATATCACATGCATAAATATATACATATTTTTACGTATATATATATATATATATATATATATATATATATATATATATATATATATATATATATATATATACAGAAATATACGTAAAAATATCAAACATCACTATGTTGCAGGTAGTGCTTTTTTGTCATGTTCTTAAATATTGTTAGTGATTTAGCTTGTCTAACAGTAGCAGGTAGCTCATTCCAGAGTCGAATAGCCTGTACAGTAACAGAATTATTGTAAAAAGATGAATAATGTTTGGGAGTATTAAGTCTAAGATTCGTAGAAGGTCGTAAATTGTGAGATGAAGAGATGAATTCAAAGCGTTCTTTGAGATAATACGGGGTTGTGGGGATAAACAACACACTGTAAAGGAGTGAAAGAATATGAGTATTCCGGCGAAAACGAATTGTCGACCACTTGAGTTTTTTACGAAACTCAGAGACGTGGTCATATTTGCGTAACCCAAATATAAACCTTATACAAACATTTTGGAGGCGCTCAAGTTTATTAAGTTGCTCTTGAGTCAAATCAATATAGCTGGCGTCAGCATAATCAAGAATGTGGAGTAGTAAGGACTCTGCAAGCTTAACTTTGGTGGCTATGGGAAGGAAGTTTTTCAACCTCCCGAGGGGTTTCGAAGAGAGGAAGAGACGTCGACTCAATTCGGTTATGTGGGATCGCCAAGATAGCTCCCTATCAAATATGACTCCTAGATTTTTTACTTTCTCACTAACCGGGATATGTGTACCATTAAATATGAAATTTGGTAAGCAGGTCCAGTCAATTCTACACAGCATCCGTGAACTACCTATGATAATTAGCTGAGTTTTCTCGGGATTTACTTGTAGTCCATATGATTTACTCCATTGCGCTATGTGATCGGAGTTTATTGTTAAGACTGCATCTTGTAATGTCGCAACAGGTGATTGTGTATAGGTTTGTAAATCGTCTGCATAGAGATGGTAGGAAGAAGTAAGTTGATTAGAGATTGAAGAGCCATATATGGTACTGTAACGACCAAAATTTATAGTTGTTCTTGATTAATCAAATTTTTTTTTATTGAAAATTTAGAATCGTGAGATGTATGCCAGTAGCCTGCGGGCCGCGCTGGGCTATGTATTAAAATAAAATAAAAATTGTGTGTGTGTGTGTGTAGTTCACACACAGTAGAAGTGAACCATAGTGTGACAAGGGGTGGCAGGGATTCTAAACTTCATGACGTCACATTTCATATATTATATCGTTATAATATATTTAAGCTTTAAAACACGAAATTTGAAGTATTAACGAAAAACTTCAAAACATTTCTAACTCTATCTGTATGAGCAGTTTTTAAATTGTTAAATATAATGTATCCTATCTCATTCTATCCCAGGCTTGGTCCTATAGATTTGTGTTTATCTCTTTTTAGTGTCGCTTTTTCTTTTCACCGAATTGCAAATCACAAAGATTCTAAAGAATCATCATTTTCATTTTAAAAAAACATATATAATATTTGGAAGTTAAAAAATTGTGTTGATTACTCGTCCCGGTGTTATAGTACCTAATTCTTGAACATTGTTCTAACGTGGTATGATTATGTTATCGGCGTGATACGGCTAGTCTTGAGCTAATCGTGTTTCATACAATGAGTGACAGATCCAATGGCCCACTTCTCCCTCCTTGTTAGTCCATCCCCTATCAGATCCCTTATCCCATCTCCTATCCCATCCTCTATACCATCCCTATCTCATCCCTTATCCCGTCTCTTATTCCATCCTCTATACCCCACCTATCCCATCCCCTATCACGTCTCCTTTCCCATCCTCTATACCACTCCAATCCCATCCCCTATCCCATCTCCTATCCGTCTCATGTCACATCCTCTATACCACTCCAATCCCATCCCCTTCGCCGTCTCCTATACCATCCTCATTCCCACCCCTTTCTTACATCCCCTATCAGATCCCGTATCCCATCCTCTATACCAGCCCAAACCTATCCCTTATACCACCCCTTATACCATCACATCCTTTATACCACCCCTATCCCATCCCCTATCCCGTCTTCTATCCCATCCTCTATACCACTCCTCTCCCATTCCCTATCCCGTCTCCTATCCCATCCTCTATACTAACCCTATCCTATCCTATATCCTAGACGCTACGGCCATAGACGACGGTAACCACTTTCTGTCAGCAAGGCCGTCTGTTTGTTTATCTATCCACTTTATGGATAATAAAGAATAGTATTCTGCATTTCTTTTGCTTTCTAAATTTTAACTATACCAGATCGCAGTCTTCTATGCGGGCAATACGTTTAAAAAGAGGAACGAAGATTTCCTTTCATGTATTAATAGATAATTGTTACAGTCGCATAAAAATGTTTTTTACGTCAGTATCAGAATGTACAAAAACCAATTTGCGTAATCTGGTGAAGCATAAATGTCGTCAGAGGCAAGTTTTAGTGTGTCTTTATGTTAATGGATAGTCAGAATCGTCTCGGGTAATGATTAGCACCCAGGTTTGTTCACGGTATTTTATTGTAAAAATCTTAACTTGTCTAAAATTACATAAACATTCAACTTTTCGTGGAAAGTTAAATGAATATTTTATTACTATTTAAAATTTATACCTCTTAATTTTATATTACTGTTGTATGATATATGATATGTAGATTAAAAAGTAGATTTAATTATACATTATAACCTTAAAAATAAACAAGAGTTAGTATTATAAAGATAAACTTAATCGAGATTATTATCAAGATAACATAATCTAGATTATTATCAAGATTAACATAATCGAGATTATTACCAAGATAAACATAATCGAGATTATTATCAAGATTAACATAATCGAGATTATTATCAAGATTAACATAATCGAGATTATTACCAAGATAAACATAATCGAGATTATTATCAAGATTAACATAATCGAGATTATTATCAAGATAAACATAATCGAGATTATTATCAAGATTCTCAGCGCTAAATTGATGAAGTTTTCAATTTGAACTATGTCTGTAAAATAGTGCTAAGACGTGGTAGCTTACTTGCGTCCTAAAATTCAAAGGGCGTGGGTTTGAATCCTGACCGAATCCCGATTTATGGCCGGTTCCTATGTTACTATTCATTCGCATGTCTTATTATTGGTTGGACTTTGACATTACTTGTATGGAGCTTACGACAAATTTTATCCGAGAGTAAGGCAAATCATACATAGATAAATGAAGATATAGAACGAGCCATTAGACAGTTTTCAGTGAAGACCCCAGGTAAAAAGACCAACTTGTCAAGCAACATTGATTTTGAGATATCGCATTTTTGAGTTTGGCACATTGTGCTTCGAAAACCTATGAGTTTTACAATGAAACAAAAATTTAAGTTGAATCACCTAAAAATCAAAAAGTTTCAAGCCTAAAAATATTAAAAAATGTCTTAAGTCAGATTTAACAGAGAAAGTAACATATTATGACACTGACAAACTCCTCACTGACTCCTAAACCATTAATCAGATTGTGATGAAACTTTGGTAGTGTGATGTGAGGACTCCAAAAAGTGTTTCGAGCTTAAATAATCTATATATCTATAAGAATAAAATCATTGTTTGTGTGTTTGTCCTCAATGTATTCCTAAAGCATTGATCAGATTCTGATGAAACTTTAGTAGGGTGTCCTAATAACGCCCGCGATGGTTTCTGGTACAAAAATCTTTATATATAAAATTCTTATGTTCGTGTGTATGTCATCAAACTCTTCCTAAACGATTGAACCGATTTTGATCTTCTTTTTTGTGTGTGTTCAAGTGGATTCGAGAATGGTTTAGATTAACAATTGGTCCCGGTAGATGGGGCTACAATCGATTTCTTGATTTTTATTTTTTAAGGCCAGAACAATGTCTGCCGGGTACAGCTAGTAAAGTAATAAAATAAAAACGCATTCAGCATGAAATGCATACATGACTCTACGTTCTTTTTGATCGTGCAAAAACAACGTACAGACGACGTTCCTCCAACATGTTTTATGGCATAAAAATAAATTATCATATTAAAGCGATTCCAATGTTAATAGACTCGTCGCTGAACGACTGAACCCTTTTGCGTTATAAATGGTTTTGTTATTATTTATTTATGTGATCCCTTTAAGCGAGCCTCGAGCGGCTTTCAGGGATTGCTGTGATATATACGTGTTGTGGATTTTCAAAATGATGTAGTATAACATCAACGGATTGTAACATATATTTTCATGCATGTTTACATAGTCTAGGTATCAGGTACCACCCTAGTTGTTACGATCCTATACTAATTTCAGATAACGGTAAAAAATAAATATCATTATAAAACTTACCGTTATCTCTAGCCATTTTACCGGTAAATAATATAACGTTAATACTCTTTTTATCGCTAATTTTACCGTTATAAATACCTTTTGTTACCATCGTCGCTTTCTTTCACTGGCAAACATTGTCAAAGAGCACTGTGCTTGTGGTTGTCGATTGTTTCATTAACACGCAGTCGTAATAAAGCCAAGTCTTTAAAATAGCAAAGTCGCTTGAAATAACGTAAAAATCACCGATACGTATACATACAATATTTAACATTACATTATAACGTTAAAATCATAAAAGTTACCAAGTAACGGTAGAAAGATATACCGGTATGTCAGTATCTTTTTCGAAAATACCGGTAGTTAACTATATTTTTAAACGTTATACATACAATTTTTAACGTTATATTATAACGTAAAATCATAAAAGTTACCAAGTAACGGTAAAAAGATATACCGGTATGTCAGTATCTTTTTCGAAAATACCGGTAGTTAACTATATTTTTAAATGTTATACATACAATTTTTAACGTTATATTATAACGTGAAATCATAAAAGTTACCAAGTAACGGTAAAAAGATATACCGGTATGGCAGTATCTTTTTCGAAAATACCGGTAGTTGACTATATTTTTAAAGGTAATTTATAACGAATTCAAGCCCTATCCTGACATGTAACTGTGTCATTTAGGTATTTTCATTAATTGAACATCTTTATCTGTCGTAATCAAGGCTACTGAAAAGTGGCTGAAACGTCGAAATAAAAGTTAAATAAATAAAATGTCACGCTTAAAATTATTAAAACGTAATTTTAACAATATTTTCATTAGCTTAGAAAACCCTTATACAATAATAATAACAGCCCATAAACGTCTCACTGCTGGGCTCGGGACTTCCACTATAAGGGAACGGACAGTATACCCGTCACGCTTGTCCAAGGCGGCTTGGCAGGTTTGACACATCGGTTATCTCGATGTGTTTTATCACGTGCTAATTATAACAATATGCACATTAGCTCGGAAAACTGTCTAAGTGGTGTATACGTTCCAATCAGGACTGAACCCGTGCCCTTTGAGTCTGGGACACGTGCGCTAGCCATTACGCTATCACGACTTCCCATACCATACCTATGAAAACCCATACCATAAATTAAAACAAATATTTTTTGTTTTGTGCTTGAGTTGGTCTTGTATGCGTAGGGATGAAAGATTATAACCTACCCTATACATTACTACGTTTTGAAGAATATTTAAACGCACTGTCGTCAGTTAAGATTTTGAACCCTAATTTACATTATACTTCCACGGCAGCAATCAGGAAAGTGACGAGGGACATGGACAGCGCAAGTATCGAATGTTCAATCAAATAAGTTACATACTCGTTCTGCCAAGTCTAACGACAGCCCACATGTCTATGTAGATTTATACACTCAAATTTATATTTTGATTCCTAACTTATATGTATGGCGGCCACCTCTAATTTTGATTTCTTTACTACACCATTGAATTTATGGAGGTCAAGTCAGTCAAATATTTGATTTTTACTGTTTTGTTGTTGAAAATATTTTATTTAACAAAATTAATGGAAAAATTTCTAATGTCTTGTATAACAAAGTGATTAAATCATAGTTTTTACTGGATGATTGTAATATCTTTTCAAATTTATTTTCAAATAAGTTACAGTATTATACAAACAATTACATTGCCAAACTGCAGCAAAGTTTGTCGGCAGCGTTCTCTTGGGTCATATTAAATTATACCTTATAACTTCTGTTTTAAATTCTTAAGTATACTTTTTTATGTAAATTATAATGATCGGATTAACCAATCTAGTAACCCTTTTCCATGATTTAGGCACCTGACTCATAAAATAAAACTCACAGTAGTAATAACAAGAATTACATCAAGAAATAGAAAACTGTAAACCAAACTAACATAATTCAGTAAAGATATGAAGAACCGATAATACGATATTGAAGGCTGAGGTGGATTTATGAGCAATGGTGTGGAAACAAGCGACGATATAAACTCAGCTGGTGCAATAAAATCGACTATTGATATCAGAGCTGCTACTGAAGGCGTGGCATAAATCAAAAATATGGTAGTAAGGATTGCTACAGTCTTTTCTGTTAACGCCACTACAGTTAGAAATTTATATAAAACTAGTCTAACTAAACTGGCCTACAACAGGTTTGTGTCTGATTTTAACATTATATTTGTCTTTTAATAAAGCTAGTTTAAGACAAAATATCCAAAGTAGGGTTGATAACACATTCCACGTGTTTTGTGCGGAGGATATAAGAGATAGGCACTAATCTGTCCTTTATTTTTTTATAATTTTTATTTATCTACTATGGACCATCAACAGAAGATACACCATATACATCCGTCTTAAATCTAAACAATGCTCATGCTAATTATACTCCCATTATAGGTAGTCATATTATGCATTATGTCATATTTTATAAAATGTCAACTGAAAAGTAAAATTTGGATGGATTTACATATAATAAAATATTAATTAAATAATTAAAAAAACAACAATTAAACTTACTTAATCTATTTGCGATATAATTTTGAAGAATGTATGAGGACTGTTATTAAATATATCGATGGTTTTAGATTTTTCAACATATAAATTTTCCGTGATCTTCTAGCTATAGGCGAATATTTTCCAATATTAGTTTTAGATCGTTTTGTCTTAAATATTGGACAGGGGTGACGAGGAGGCTTGCGATACACAATTATAATCTTCACAATTATAACCATGGAGAAACATAATTTCGGTTCTTCTAAAGGTTGGTGATTATCATAATCAGTCAAATACGTTTGTATTTTAAAGTTTAAACACAGAGTCACCGCCAGGAAAGGACGCATAACCGCAGCCATTAAGGAAGGCGCGATACGGTCGATAATCATCGGGTCGGACTCTATTGCATGTGTGCCGCAGACTCGCGACTCTTCGACTGTCAATTTTGCGATTCGATATTTAACTCTTTTACAACAAAATTATAATACAATGTACTTAAAATAGAACGTACGTTTAAAATACCTTGCTTTAAACGTTTTTTTTTAATATATTAGAAGATATCAAAAACAATACATTAAGTTTTAGATTAAGGGAGCTTAGACACAATATTATAAATAAGTTTATTGGTGGCAGTTGCTTCTTTTAAAATGAAACTCAATATAGACTGGACTGTATGATTATTATTAACGTTATTTACATTTACAATCAAATAATACATAGAAGAAGCACGTATTGGTGCTATTACGAATAAAGTAAGTGCACGATAGAGTCGATTGAGAGTGGCGTGATAGTGGTAAGTGAGTCAATCCCTTTTTCCGCCCTCCAAGGCCGCTTATATATCCCACGTTCCGTCTGGCGCCTAGCTGCTAATTGTGCGAGCTATGGGCGTCGGCGGTATAAGGGGCGTGGAGAGCAGGTGCGCTCCGGCAGGCGGGTCAGGACGGTGCTCTCTGTCCACAACAATATTGTTAACTAACTTATTAACATACGTTATACGGCCCATCCTGATGTATGGGTGCGAAGCTGGACGCTTACCCCCAAGGAGGAGAACCAGCTTTTAGTAGCGGAAAAGAAGGTTCTCCGTAAGATTATGGGTCCAACAAAGAGAGAGGATGGTAGCTGGAGGGTCTGAACCAACCTCGAAATTGAGAATCTCGTAGCCGACAGACAAAAATGACATGCTCTCGTTTTGGAGGCCAAGACCCACTTTGGGTCGCTGAGCCAACGGAGTAAGTAAGTACGTAACTCATTTACAGCTTACTATTAAAAAAGTAATAATATTACTTTCGAATTTTCAGGATAAAAATAATTTAAATCAATGTTAAAAAATTAGGGTCGGTCACCATACTGCAGAATGATTTTCTTCAATGATGTTATACATCGTACGGATTTTTAAAAATAAGTCAATAATAAATAATCAATCAAAATTAACAGTGTAGAGATATTCGCTTGCAGAGTCATAAAAAGTGTCTTCGTCTTCCTCTAACTTTTAAAATATGGGATGCAAAATTCTTAATAAGTGATGAGGCGTCGCTGGATTATTTCATGATAATTATATACTGTATCAAAATTATAACAATGATAGGATAATTTGAACGGGGGGAAAATTATAAAGGAAAGAGTACCCACGTACTTACTAAGGATGGTCGGTGACATGCTACAGTTGCTCTTCACTGTGATTTCGGTATACTTATATATAATACTTGTTATGTCAATATAGCAGTTATTTAATTTTGGTATATGTATGCACCGAGCGAGTTGTAATATATTATTTTATATGTTTATTACTTAGTTATTTTATTTCATAATAAAAATATGTGGCAGATGAGATATTATTTTTTATTATGATAACAGGAATAATTTTGACGTGCGTACGAAATGTAAACATTATTATAAATTTGAATGCAGAAAAGTATAGTTACGAGTTGCGGGACTCGAATTAAAATGCCATTGGAATTATTATAGAGTTTATTAGAACTATACAAACACGTACAACACAGGTACAAATATAACCGAACACAACAATTCCAAACGTAATGCAGAAGGTCGTAATGCAATAAAACGCGCAAAGTCCGTCAATATTAGATTCCCGAATGTACACACGTCACGCCTTGATCGTGGTTCTCGCACAACTGCATCCTCTCTCCATCAGGCCATCGTTTTATACCTCACAAATGCAAATGCCCGCCCGACAAGCGTCGACATATTTTCCTAGAATCAGCTTGTACTCATAATCCGTAACACCTGGCTAATGACAATAGGCTGTGCTCCACAATAAGTAAACAAAAGTAGACGATCATAAATGGATTACAATTAGTCCAAATGCCGACATGCCGACAGGTACTAAAATTTGCTTTTACAGACTGTACGTGGAATTTGTCTTTGTCGAAGCTAAGTTGTAACAGTATTAATATTCTAACAAGGTTATATGGCGCCAATAAGATTAAGTTAGTATACATATAACACTTAGATTATTTGCACTTTAAACGGATAAGACATCATGTTAATTAAGGTATGAAATTATAAATAGCTATCAAATTTTTGATGTATCTTAACAGAAAACGACGCTCTTTTTATAGCATTAGTTCAGCAAACAGGCCCACCTGATGGAAAGCGGTTACCGTCGCCTATGGACATTTTTAATAAATACCAAAGGTACTAACAATGTACTGCCGCTCTCTAAAGGGAGACTGGAACTTGGCCACTAATGGTGGAACACAACTCAAGGTTGTTGTGGCGGCATACTCTAAACCAGGTAGGTAGTCATCCAGATGAGAAAATACCCTACTACCTGGCTATAGGTGGTTTTTTTTTTTTATCACTCCAATGTAGGTAATTGTATTTTTTATCCATTCTTGCACGGCCAAAAACAAAATCGCTCGTCTGCACCAATCTGATTATGGGCAATCATGTCGTGATGCAAATTGCACATGTCATAAATCAACCGCTTAATCACTGAGTCGGCGTCTCGACGCGAATTAATGAGATTGTTTAAAAGTCAAACGAATTTCTAGATATATTGTTATTAGTGAATTGATACTCATAATATTTGATTACAACACAAATTATGACCTAGTATTTTTAGGAGTCTATGTCGTAATGATAATTAAAAATAGCTAGTCCATAACGTAGAAAATGACTGAAGGCTTTATTGATAAGCGCACAGCATTTAAATGTGACATGTATATATACGACACGATATAATGCAATAGAATGCAATGTGACTCAAAGCAGTGTAACGAAATACAGGGCAGTGCAACGAAATACAGGGCAGTGCATTGCGATACAATGCAATGCGATACAATATGATACCATAATTTTATTATACATCATCGTAATAAAAATACACTTTATGGTGATCAATCAATGACCTTACTGCTAAAAGTTTTCCTCCAGGCAAGCTTTAGATATACAAGACCTTAATAAAAAGACTGTGTTTTATAAACTACGTTATCTATAAGCCACCTTAGGTATAATTTCACAATTAACGGCAACCGGGTGGCTTAGCATAAGAGGCGACAAAACAACCCACAACCAGGCGGTAGGGTATTTTCCCCGTCTGGATGGCTACCACCTCTACTCTAAAATATGCCGCCATAACAACCTTGCATTGTGTTACGGCATTAGTGACCAGGTTTCAGTCTCCCCTTAGAAAGCGGCAGCACATTCATAGCAGCCTTGGTGTTATAATCCATAGGCGATGGTAACCACTTTCCATCAGGTGTATCCACTGCAGGGCTGTACTGATACTTTGCCTGTGAAGGCATAACTCTCTGATCACCTTATTACGCATTGGTTCAATTACATTAGTCAACCTCAAACATTGCTATACCAATACAAATTTAGATAAAATACATAAAACTAAGCCAGTACTTTGAAATTTATGAATCGGTTTGCGAGCCGCCTTCCACGCAAAAGTGGTTTATTACCATGAGTCTAGGGTTGAACCAAACAAACCAATAAAGACGAAAGTAAACGCGATTGAAGTATGTATTTGTAGTTATTTAACTGCTTTTTTAATTCGTTTAAAAATGTCATGTAAGTGCATAGTCATGTTAATCAAGTAGAAGTCATGGTATCGGCTAAAATTATATTTTCAATTTTCATGTTCTGAAAGTACGCTTGGAGTTGCCTGATCTCAGGGATAAAAACAGTATACTCGTCCCTTCGAAACAAATTAAAAACTATGCGAACCATAGATAATACATGCGACTTATGTACTACTAATACTTTAAACCGTGGTGGCGCTCCAGCGCCACTTATCTCAATGGGTCTCTCGTATCAGCATTAGATAGCAGGCCGGGACTGGACTCCAATATCTAATATTTACCAAACAACAATACAATCACATCCAGTAGGAATACGCTGGTTAAGAGTTCCAACGGCCAGCACTAACGGTCGTAATTAGCAAGGTCATTGCGAAGTGTGCTCGACGTACGATAATCTATACCTTGTCCAACTATTTATATTACTTTTGACAGGTCGGTCATTGATCAATTCGTGATTCCCTAAAGCATTATTTTCATCCGGGCAGGAACGGAGAAAGAATAGAATTTCCTGCGGTCGAGCGGCCTGTTGTAAGAGGCGACTAAACAACCCACAGCCAGGTGGGAGGGCACTTGCTCGACTGGATGGCGACCACCCCTGGTCTAGAGTATGCCGCTATAACAACCTTGTGTTGTGTTGTGTTCCGGCATCAGTGACCAGGTTCCAGTCTCCTTTAAGAGAACAGCAGCGCATTTGTAGCACCTTTGGTGTTGCAAATGTCCATAGGCGACGGTAACCACTTTCCATCAAGTGGGCCGTCTGCCTCTCTGCTGAACTCTCGCAATAAAAAAAAAATGCGACTTATATCCCAACTTTTTTTACCTCCACTGTTAAATCGGGGCATAAATTGTTATAAAAAAATATCAACAATTTTGTAACATCATTTTATACTTATATATTACTTTACACTAAATTATTATTTATTTACATAAATTTGAGCTAAATATTTATTATGGTCAGTGACAAAAAAATACTGGCGGGTAGAATGCCACAGAAAAAGAAATTGACGACGTTTCATATATGTGATGTATTAAATGAGTTCAACAGATGGATTTATCGCCTGAAGTCATTAGAGAAGTAGTTGTTTGTTTAACTAATCAGTTTTTATTTACTTTCCTCACATTTGAAATGAAAAAGAGAGTGTTAACCTCGGGTGGTAGGCCTATTTAGGCACTCAAACATAAATAGGTCACTTTCACCTCTCATGTAACAATCTACTATTTGCAACTATTCTTAGAGGAGTATCCGAAATTATTACAAACGAAGCCTCGGTGAAAGCTTAAGATATAGATAGATATGGACAGAATCGTATTTTTCAGGGGGATCAAAAACCAAATGAAGATAATTTTACGCCATACTGTTTCCTATTTACTTTCGACAAACTATTTGATTAAGGGATGGTTTTTAAATAATTAGTTAAAAGTTATCAGTCGAATAAATTATAACCTGACTGAATTCAAAAGTGAAACTATTAAATTGTTTTATTCTAGCAACTAACATGTATAATTATTCCATTTTAAACTTTATTCTATAATCTATTATACATATAATAAAACTGTAGAAGTCGAATTTCTGTACAATGAAAAAAAAATGCTAAAAACCGAGTCACGGGGATCTAAGAAGTGAAATAGAACCAATTTAGATTTTTTTTTAATTTTATGTTTCTCTGTTTGTACCGGCTAATCTCCGAAACGACTGGGCCGATTTAAATGAAATTTTGTATAGTGGTAGATTATATCCCTAGCCAACATATAGGATACTTTTGATCCCGAAAAATTAAAGAGTTCCCATGGGATAGTTAAAAACCGCACCACGCGAACGAAGTCGCGGGCATCAGCTAGTTCTATATATTAATACGTGAGACAAAAACTTTGTACCCCTTTTTACGAAAATTGCGCGGACGGAGGAGTATGAAATTTCGCACACGTAGTTTACATAGACAAGAAGCGACGAATGCTGATATTTTTTTTAATTATGCATAAAAAATACATTAAATCAATAAAAAAAAAACATTACACACTACCATGTATTTGACATACACACGCTTAATATACTCTTTTTTTTGATAAAGTCAAATTAACACTGTAGCCTTGGCGAGTGATTATAGGAGTGTTGTCTTTGACATTAATCATGGGCGACCACTAGTAAGTTTTATTTGGTGATTTAAAAATCACAATATGAATTTCATAAGTTCATATACATTGTAATTTTGGAATGTACTTCGGTTATGATGTTTTTTTTATTGCATGAATTCAGCAGACAGACAGACGGCCCACCTGATGCATAGCGGTTACCATCGCCTGTGGACATTCGTAACACCAAAGTACCAATATACTGCCGCTCTCTAAAAGGAAACTGGCCACTAATGCCAGAACACAACTAAAGGTTGTTAGGGCGGCATACACTAGACCAGCGGCGTTAGCCATCCAGACGGGTAAATATCCTACCACCTGGCTGTGGGTTGTTTTGGGGTTGGTTTGTCGCTTCTTATGACAGGCCGCCCCGCCGCACGGATAAGTTGTTAAAAATATTGTTTTAGTATCCCTAAATATACCTTCCTTATACTTATTAGCACCTCCCATTTATAATAGTTATACGAAGTTTATGTAGGCTCTTTAAAAATAATTCTTCGTAACACACAAAAGAAACCTAATTAAATTATATGAAAATGTACTTACGACGAAAAGACCGTGTACCTTGCTTATACTCGTGTATTTTTTTAAGGAAATTGTCACATATGATATATATATATATATATATATCACAATTTAAAAAAAAAATGTAGTTACAAATGTACGTAGATATATATTTATTTCTCTACATATAACAGAACCAAACAAATTGCTACGAATAATGTTCAAAAGAAGAAATAGTGATTAATTCAATTATAAAACCAATAATTAATTATAACGATTATGATTAATTTTAAATCGTAATTGATTATAGGTAAATTAGCTTCGAGAAGTTTTTAAGTTTGTAGTAGTATTTGTATATATACAGGAATTCTAAACTTGGAATTTAAAATTCCTTGTACAATCAGCAAAAAGAGGTTCGTTACATTTTGACAATCGAAAGTCAATGATGAAAGCCAAATAAATAATTATTATTCACATTGCTAATTTTTGTGAGGTCTGATTATTTTGTTTTAATTTGATAACTAATGAATTAATTGATTTTATTTTATGTTTCATTCTTGTTATAGGTTGTTCAGTGCTATTATGTGTCGCTAATTGTTGTTGTTTGATAATATTTTTTTTATTAAAAATGATTTCAATGAAACGTTGTCGAGGTAAGCTTTTGACTTCCCAAACTGAAGAAGCTTTGTATAATTTGTGCAAATATGTCGAAAATAAGTGCAATAGCAATCCGCGCAGTATTATGGCTCCCGCGCATTTAGTTGCTAAATCAAACGGAACATCATTGACTTCCATCGGAAGGGTGCTACCAGAAAGCAAATGTCATTCTTCAGAACAGGGACCTACGATTTAGTATTAAAAATTATGTTTAATATTAATATTTATTATTTTAATATCGTTTAATATTATTAGTTTCATATTAAGTAGGTATCTACCTGTAAAAATATATAAAAAGTATTAGTTTATTTATTAATGTGCTGACCGTACACTACTACAAACGCAAAAACGTCTCAATGCTAATTTACCTGTACTACCTTTTGAAAAATGACATACATTAATCATTTGTTTTATTCAATAACGGCACATGTTTAATAAAAACTAATTATACATTTTGTATGATCACGAATTTTATTATTTATTGACGTTTCGCATTATTTTTAATAATTAACTACTTCGACATTGGTCTTTAAGTTTTTAATGTAAACACTGTATTCTGTTTAATAGTATTTATTTATTTCACATAACGAAAAATCTATGACGGAAAACACCCATTATTATAGTTGAATATCTCTATAGGTATGAACACCGGTGCTATGATTTGGCATGATAATATATTGTTACAAGCCGTCAAAGATAAGCGCACAGCTGCCTATTGTAAGCGCAGTTTATTGTCTTCCCGGGTTTAGTTATTTTTTTGTGTTTTGAATTTGTAATTAAGAAAAACATGCTATTGTCTTTCAACTTGTTTTATAACCGTCATTGGCGTCGAACTAATCCTTATTGTTATTGTTTTCGACTTTGTTAGCCGTTCGCAAGTGTACAAATTACTATTTCTCGGAAACTCAGTGCGCGCGGTCAATCTTTTTTGTACTGTGTAGTTAGTATAAGACGATGCCCAAATGGAGGGGCGGGCAGTCAAGCGACGACTACGAGACGAGTAAGACGTTTGTAGTACTCTCGATTAGCGATATAGACGACGGACTTTACGCGTGTCGAATTGCATTGAATCGTGCAGTGTGAACTGGTTGCATCCAGTTGTATTTGTATTTGTTTTATACGTGTTTGTACAGTTCTAATAATTTCTATAGTAGTTTCAACGGCATTTTTAATTCGAGTCCTGTAGCTCGTAACAATGGAATGTGTTTATTTTTTCAAAATCAATCGATTCTATTCCAGACAAGAGAAATTTTTAATTTTTTTCAAAAAAAATCTGTATTCTAATGAACACTTTAATTTTCGTAATTGGCCTCAGTTTTTGAGTGTTTATGCTATTACGTATAGGTTAGGATTTGGCCCTTAAGGCGCATTTGAAAATTAACTGAAAAATAGGACCTGAAGGAAATAGGATATGAGAAACTATGTATTCCTGATCATAATTTTATTTTAGTAACATTAAATTTAAAATCACACATTACAATAGTTTATTATAAATAATGACAAAAAACATAACCAATAAATTAAAGTTTAAATTAATAAATAATAACTGAACATGTTATTTTAACACAAATAAGACAATAATAATAATTTAAAAATATGACATCAAATTGAATATTTTATGAGATTGACGCAAAAAAAATATTATTTCTAATGCCTCGTAATTAAAAATAATTTATTTGATATTTCAAGCATATAAAGAAAATATAATTAATAAATTAAAAATAATTACATACATGTGTAATATAAATTTTAATTCTATATAAATTAATCATAATTATTCATTTTAAAGATTTTATTCTTGAATTATAATTTTATTTTAAATTATCCTCGTAAATATGTCTGAATATACATAATAATACTGAAAGATTAATTTATTACTCCTATTTAAGGTAACTAGGCGTGCCTTGTTATTTTCAAATGAATTAAATAATTACCAGCATCCTCTGAGATTGGGAGAAGGTAAGAGAAAAAAGAGAAATTAGATATTGAGGTATATAAATGTTATCTCTTTCTCATAATTACTGCTTTTTAGTGGAGATAATATGAAAATGCAGCCAAAAAGTATTTATCAAAAAACAAAACCGACTTCAAAAGTAACTAAAAATCAAAAATGTAATATTTTATGCATCTTGGTGTCGGTACAAAGTAAAACATAACAATTACTATATGTTGCAAATGCGTGTGTGGGTGTGTGTGTGTGAGAGAGAGAGAGAGAGAGAGAGAGAGAGAATACTTTATTGTACACCATTACAGAAAATACAGAAAAACTATAGGCCAACAATATTTATTCAAAATGTGCACGATGGGCGGTGTTATCGCTAAGAAGCGATCTGGTCCAGACAACCCGTAGCAGGAAAAATCAGATTCAGTTTTTCAAAGGTGATATACATACATATTATACGATATGCAGTTACTTACATTATAATTTATTCAATAATAGACATATAAGTATGTTAAATATTATATAAGTAAGAATTATACTTAATAGATACATATAAATACACCTATTAATATTACATACATAAATATATATACATACACACATATATACATTACAAAATATATATAAAACATCACCATGTTGCAGGTAGTGCTTTTTCGTCATGTTCTTAAAATATTGTTAGTGATTTGCCTTGTCTAACAGTGACAGGCAGCGCGTTCCAGAGCCGTAGTGTTGTTGTTTATCTTTTATTAGGTGATTGTTATTTTATATTTTAGTCGGCTTGAAGGCGTTGTAGAAAATATTTATTTATTTCTTTTTAGTTACTTTGGAAGTCAGTTTTTTGTTTGTTACAAAATAACTGTTCTTAGTTACCCAAATAGCTTTAGAAAAGTGAATATATGAAACACAGTACCTGCCTATAATATTCGAGTGTTGCTCTCGATTTCCCTGAGATCCACTCATCAAATCCTGACTTGGTGACAATAATACACCTCAGGAGTATACTTTTTCGAATTAGAAAAAAAAATTAAAATCGGCTCACAACTGACGGAGAAATCGCGTAACAATCATACAAAAAAAAAAACAGTCGAATAGAGAACCTCCTCCTTTTGAAGTCGGTTAATAAGTTATCTTAATCGTCACATTCAAATAATAGGTGTTAATATCTTGACTTCTAACTCTAAATTATATGGAAACTGAAAATCTTATTAAATCATTTTGGATTGTAACCTAAATAACTTAATTCACACTCAAATAATGACACACACGCTCATATACACACACACATAGGTAGTTGTATATAACCATGGAACAAATTTTCATATTATGATAAATGCTTTAATTAATACGTTACAAGAGGGGACGGCCAGGAGTTTCATAGTATGGGGTTTTTCTCAGTTTAGGCTCCTTGTCTCCCGCTACTTAGCTTTGTAATTCTTTATATCTTGCAATTACTTTAAATGTAGATCATACAATTATTTATAGCAGCATTTTTATAAATTCAACAAAAAATTCTTGTTACTTTACTTTAGTATTTAAGGGAGAAAATAAATAAACATTTATCATTATTATTACGATTTCATATATTTACTTGGCCTCAAATTCTTTACATTTTTTTTAAAATACATACTATATACAAAAAAACATATATTAAATAAAAAATGTAAAATTCGATGTCCGCCGGCAGTAGGGCCTAGGGTCCAAGCTACCGGTGGTTAAGGCTCCAGAGACAGGAACCTCCTCACGATACGGGCCGTGTTCAGCAGGGCTGCCTTCTGCATCCCTTCACCCAGATACCAAGCGAGAGCCTTTCAAGGTGTCGGTCAAGGCTCTTCGCTACTAGTTCATTCACTGACACAACTATCGGTTTATTTTTTAATTATTATTATACTGTATGTCTTTGAAGACCACGGGCCACAAAAATGCCACGTGAGGCCATGGGAATATCAACACGTAGAGGCCCCTTGACTTTAATGGAAATGTGGCGTGACACTGACCGGCGATTATCTCTGTCTACATATAATGCATCCAAGGACAGCCGGCCAGTGTAGGACTATTGTGGGAAATGAGAACAAAAAGTACCGGGCTATTGGGGTGAACTGCTAGTGGTATTAGGGGTTTGGGGATATGGGGACTATGGCGTCTGCCCGTCGCAATGTTCGGGGAACATGGAAAAACGGGCAGTCAGTGACTCGCCACTCCCTGCATGGGCCCCAGAAAATGCCATAGAAGACAGGGGCAACATGAGTGTGAGTGGCTAAGGGGTGTCGAGAGGTGGGCTGCAGGTTCACCGAAGCTACTTCCGACGTTAGACCATTTATCACTTCTAGCCCTGGAGCTTGACTCTTAGCTCTAGCAATCTCCACTTTTATTATTATTGTTAATAAATTGATACAAGAAATAATAATATAAATACTTATAATTAAATAATCGCTTTTAGCTATATAATTTAAGCACACCAGCGTAAGTGAGATATGGCTTCTAAAGATTAATACAATATTGATTCAAGGTTAGACTAATCATAAGTAAAATAGTAATAAGCATTTTCAGTTTTAAAAATACACTACTCTATAGAATGTCTTCAAAATGCCTTTTGAAACCATTTAGCTTGTCGGTTTAACTGACAGTGATTGATAACTCATAATGACTCTGCTTAATAAAATCTTCAAAGTTGGTATTAAGTAAATTGCTTAACCCCGATATTTAAATTGATTTTTGCTTTCCAAAAAGGTGGGCTTTATGATCTCTTGTTTTTGTACTCGTATGTTATTTTTTTATTGCATGAGTTCAACATACAGGTAGACGGCCCACTTGATGGAAAGCGATTACCATCGCCTATGGATATTTGTAATACCAAAGGTGCTACTAATTTGCTGCCGCTCTCTAAATGGATACTGGAACCTAGCCACTAATGCCAGAATACAACTCGAGGTTGTTATGGCAGCATATTATAGACCAGGGCAAATACCCTACCACCTGGCTGTGGGTTATTTTGTCGCCTCTTACCACAGACCGCCCAACCACAAAAATATGTATTCTTTCTCCGTTCCTGCATGGATGTAATTTTATAAGGCTTTGTAGCTTAGTGGATAACTTACTCGCAACTTAAATGGATTCGAATCCTGGCTGGAAGGCATACTCCATTTACGACACAGGTAAGACCTCGGGCCTAGCGATAGGCGCTCGAAAGTTGATGAATCGTTGCATGCTTCATACTTTTTTGTCGCCTGTCGTGTCACACTTAGCTATCATTCACAGTGAAGTTCCTGATTAAGCTACTAAGCAGTTTTCTAAACTAATATGAATATTGTTACAATTAAGACGTAATGACGGTGATGAAGAAAAACATCGTGATGAAACCTGCACACCGAGATCACCGATTTGTCAAACACACTATACAGCGGTGGTCAAAAAGACTCCACGATTTGATCTTTACTTTTTTTCGTTTATTATTTTCTTTAATTAAGGAATGATTTAAAAAATAATTATTTTTATATAGTTGTACAATTTCACACAACTTATATTCCTGATCGACGGGTTTGGGGGGTGATGAAGTGTGACATTGTATGACAAAGGGTAGGAAGATCCTAAATTTCGTGACCTCACATTTCAAACGAAATATTTTCAACTTTATCTATATGAGCATAGTGTTTAAAATATTAAAATATTGTTACGAGTTACACTCGAATTAAAATGCCGTTGGAATTACTATAGAATTTCTTAGAACTATACAAACACGTATAACACAGGTACAAATATAACTGAACACAATCAGTCCAAACGTAATGCGCGGTTCAATAACACGCGCAAAGTCCGTCACTATATAGATTATCGAATGTACACACGTCTTATCTCGCTAGTGGTTATCGCTTGATTGACGGTCTGTCCATTGGGGCATTGCTTTATATAGCACGATACAATATGTCTACCTGGCAAGCGTTGACGTAATTTCCCAGAAGTCGTAATCCGCACACCTGCATAATTATGCCTGCAAACGGCCATAAACGAGTACAATAAGCTGCTCTCCACAACAACCAATAAATAAGTAAATAAAAAGAGACGGTCATAAATGTTATTAGCTCAAACGCCGACGGGTAATAAATGTGCTTTGTTTACAGACACGCAGGTGGCCCAAATTGTAACAATATAATTTAAATGCAAATAAAACTAATTACGGAAGTGCTGTTTTAATTTAATAATTTCTTGATGTAAAATTGCATGCCTATGTGACACCACACTAGGGAGGGAGAAGTCTCACCAATGTGACCAGCTGTGACAAGGACGGGGAGGGGTCGAAACATCATGAAATTCGCATAACGTAATTTATGGACGGCCCCTGAAATCAAAATTCTTAATGATTCATAAATCTATATTTAGGGCCAGCCCTAAACCCTGCAGAGCATTAATACACCATGAAATACGACCCACTAAAGACTGTATAACGTGAAATTTACAATTCATGAAATTGAATGATATATTTATTATTCTAGAGCGAAAGAGAGAGAGAGAGATAACACTTTATTGCACACCAAAATATACAATTACAAAAATAGACCATATTTACAATATTTTCTAGGCAATACAACACAACAACAACAACGAACGAGGTAATGCGAATACTTATTTATACTCATTTTTATCCTCTTATTTCATAGTTATGACGTATTTAATCTTAGATAAGATGGTATTTCGTGTTTTTTTTTGAAAACATGTTCTAGTTCGCGGGTTACAATAGTAAACCGGCCGAGATCGTTATGTAAGGTAAGAGCGTTATGCCATTTCCAGACGAGCTTTAACTTAATTTTTATTATACATTTTTGAACTTTAACACAATGTTATAAGATCTAAAATAATATCCATCAGTTTATCATACGGTGTTTTGAAATTAGAAGCTCTCGTAACCGCGCTTAGTCGGCCGCATTCTGGCGCTGTTACCGCGCACGTGCACTAGTTTTTATGTAATTGACTATTTTATATTTAATTTTTCAAAAATGAATATTTTGCGTTATAACGCAACTTTGTTCCTGATTTTATTATTGGCAGGTTTCTACATCTTACTATTTATTCACTTCTCTTTACATCGGTAGAAATCTGCTATTATTTGTATGAAGCTTATGTCAAATTTTAACCGATAGTAAGGCAAATAAACGGTTAGTAAGACATAGGATTAGCCATATGTCGTAAAGGTATGATCTTTTGTATTTTTTATATTGCTTTAGAAAAAAATTACTGACTAAATATCACAATTTGTTCTATTTACTAATCTTTATATAGTATAAATAAAGTGTTTTATCGCGTCTATCTGTCTGTATATCCGCTAACTCCACTACGCCACACAACAGATTGTTAAGCGGAATTCATGATTTTTTATTTTTTTATTTGTAAGCTAAATAGAGTTACGTCACATGGTCTGAACATTGGCGTAGTCGCGGGGAAATTCTACTCTATTATATTCACATTTTCTTATCAAGTTACTTCTATTAATATTAGTGAATTTCGTGATATCAGACTAAGTAGTATATCATTACGATTGTCAATACAAAACTCATCATTTCACAGCTGATTCCGGTATTATAAAAATTTAGTGCACGATTAGCCTTAGAGCAAAATTTATAGATGTAAGGCCCGGCTTAGACGTATATAAAATAATGAAATCGCATCGCAAAGCGAGTTGATCTATAAAATAGAACGTTACAAACGAGACAGCGCGATTTAGTGTCATGTTGCGCTGTGCGCCGACACGCGAGTAATGTCGACAGCACGCCAAACAATTCTCGAGACAACTAACCTGTAAGGCCGTGTTTGCACTGTTCAAGTGACAATAATAGATCGACAAACAAACTCACAGACAGTCTCAAGCTAAGCATGTTAGCTTGTGTTATGTGTAACACAACGGAGGAATTGTGGTTAATATCATCCACCTAGAGCCAAAAAATAATAGAACGATGGTTTACGAATTCTACTCTGCTGGGAATTTAATAATTTAATACCTTAGAGAACTAATGTTTTTTTTTTATATATTTGGCAAACTGGCAAACGGACCACCTGGTGATAGGTGGCTACCGTCGCCCATGGACATCTGCAACACTAAGGGAGCCGATGCGTTGCCTACCCCGTTGAGACTTTAGGTATCTGTTCACGTCCTTTTTGAAGAGCCCCATATGTATAGACAACGACAAATGAAGTCAAGTATTTTATTTACAAATTTGTGTAGCACACCTGCGTACTCTTGAAGCACCGCAGCACGATCGGTATCCTATTCGAAAATCGGAATCCTTTAGCCGGCCTCACTGTTAGCGTTCGAGACTCCTTCTTTCTGTTAATTGTCTAAGCCCGAGACATATAAAGTTCCAGTGAACTAAGCCAAGGCTTAAATCGCTAGTATTCGAAGGCTGTCAATATGTTTAGAAAAAGTATGTAATAATAATCAAGTCATACACTTTATGATATATATCTATCTACCTTCTATAATTTTTTTCTTTTCCTTTCAGAACATTGTTTCTTATTCTTTCCATTATTTATAACTAGCTGATACCCGCCTGCTTCGCGTGCCGCAAAGGAATTTCGTAAAATCCGTTCTTACCTGATCTCTACTTGGCGAAAGGAAGGTCCGTGCCAAATTTCAAGTTTATAGATATATAACTATAAACTTAACTTTATAGTTCCTGAGATATCGCGATGAGTCACTATATACGTGGATTTCAATTATATATATTTAGATAATATATAAAATGGTACATGTACATATTTGATAGCTTAGCGAACTCGCGTACATATAAACTTTATCTTTAAAAATATGTTTATTTACCTTGTGGACGGCGCTGTGGGGTGCATTATTACTCAATGTTTTAAGTTGTAATTCTATGTATACAATTTTAAAATTTATTTATCTGTTTGTTGTCCCAGTAAAATAATTGTTCTATTTAACATTAGTAGAGTAGTGAGGACCTTGAGGAATAGGAGAACTTTTTATCATCTTACAAAACGTCACGCGATCACGTAACTTTACTACGAGAGTACCAATTTTTCCGTTCAAGAATACTAATTCCTGCGGCCGGGCGGCCTGTCGTAAGAGGCGACAAAACAACCCACAGCCAGGTGGTAGGGCATTTGCCCAACTAGATGGCTACCACCCCTGGTCTAGAGTATGTCGACATAACAACTTTCGAGTTGTGTTCCGGCATCAGTGGCCAGGTTCCAGTTTCTCCTTCAAGGCCGGCAGCGCATTGGCAGCACCACTGGTATTGCTAATGTCCGTAGGCGACGGTAACCACTTTCCATCACAGTTGGGCCGTCAGCCTGTTTGCTGAGCTTCAGCAATAAAATAAAAAAAAAAATTATGACGTCACAAGTTGGTACAATTAACTGGATTAAAAGGAGTGAAATAGAGCATTAATTGATTAAACAGTAATAAAAATTACTTCTGTCATAATATTAAATGTAAGATGATAAGATGTTATTCTAACTCAAGTTCTTTATGTATGCTCAACATTATCATGAATCATAATCATCATTAAATAAATCCCGATTGCAATCTGTTGATATTCTATGCACCCCATTCGGCCGATCTCAGACCTATTCCGTGTAGTCTTCACATTCATAGCTTCCCATTTGTTTTATATGTGAATAATGTTGGAATTTATTGCAAAATGAATCCGCATCCCTATTATATAAACTATTTCTTCGACTTCGCATGGATTTTTTTTTCGCGTAATCCTAATTTTAAAAGTAGCCTACATTACTCCTTATAACATCAGCTATCAGCCAGTGAAAGTCCCGCCAAAATCGGTCTAGACAGACAGACACGAATACTAAAAATTGTATTTTCGGAATCTCCTGGTCCGAATTATGCCCGCTGATTTTGTTCACATTTTTATTTTGACATTAAAAACAAACACTTCAATTTTATTTATCTGTATAGAAGGTTAATACTTCTTTAAATAGAATTTGACCAATTTAAATTAGCGAAATTTTAACTATCTTTAAAATTCAATCTAAATGGCATTCAATTCGACCTAGTTAAAATACACATAAATAACCCGTGTGCATTATGCCTATGTAATTAAAATGTTATACTCGTATATAAATCAAAGGTTGTCCGGTTTGTCGTCGGTGTGTACTTTCCTCAAAGACACGTCCACTGCTTCTTGCTCCATGATTCACATACGAAGCCGGACAGGTGTAGGGTTGGCAAGTTTTAGATTCCATTATAATACACATTAATTATAGGTACATAGATAAATTATAAAATAATACCATGAGGAAAATTTAGTACAATACCATACTCTTTATTGTACACCAACATTACAGAGAAAAAATACACAACAAACTTACATATTATTTAATTATTACATATAAGACAAACAATAAACACGTTGTGACGTTATACAGTAAAATAGTGCTTCTTCATAAGTCTGTTAAAGGACTGGATAGATTTAGCAGATCGGACATCTGCCGGCAGAGCATTCCAGAGATGCACAGCCTGAACACAGAAGATCTTGCGTAAATCCCCGTAATATGTAACCGTGTCCTAGGTCGTGACCTCTCTGACATTCTCAAAGACCTCAATGTATTTATGCAACCTAAATAAATACATTGATGCCTATTGAAAGAGAGAAAAATATTTTATTCAGGACAAAGACACAAAGATAAAATAAATACTAAGACAATAGAAATAAAGTAAATCTTAAACTGGACCCAGTTTCAGCATAATGCTAGCCACCAAGAACAACAACAAGCATGTTTTTCCGCCTGGGAGCAGACAGTGAAGCTGTGTGATCATGCTGCAGTTATAACAAATGCAGGCTAAATAATAGTACAATAAAACAATATTCTAAAATAACACATAAAATTATTATAGTAACACTCATATCGAAATAAATTAACCAAATTATTACAAACGGAATTGAAAAAGAACATACCAATAATTGATGTTGTAAAAAATTGGATCCATGTCAATAAACGTCATGATTTTAGAGTAACTCAAAAAATGCTCAAAAATAGACTTCATAGTAGAGAAAGATCAACTTAGCGATTATTATCAGATTGTTTTTTAAATGATTTTGATATAATAAGGATTTTTCGTTTAAGTAGAAAATGGCCATAATATTTAACTTAAAAAGTTATTCTCCAGTGTAACTTAAGCAGTAACAACGTAACGGAACCGCGTTTGCCTGTCAGCTGAACTCGTACAATAAAAAAAAGATTTTTAACTGCGTTTTCCTTTTTTATTTTATAATAAAATGTTGCAAATTTTGTTATTTGTATTTCTGTTAGTCATTTATACACAACAATGTTTTTTACTTTAAACACAAATAAGTAGATAATCAGTTAGTTATAAAGTCACGCATTATGAATTTTTTGAAACAATTAAGCTCGTTTATTCTATAAGGTTGGCAAAGCTTCATTTCTATCGAAATTGAAAGTACAGTAATGAACCGTCGATTTTTGGCATAACTTAGAATAAATTATTTTTCTATGAATCAAGTAAATTAAAGAAAGAAAAACTTTATTTGAAGAAATAGCGACGTAATTAGATTCTATATACATTATTATATATAGAGCATAATTTGAAAATTTGTACGCCGCATTTTCAGCAAACCTTACTTTTGGCGTAAAACCAAACCGACCCAATTTTGTTAAATAAAAAATATAATATAATAATTAATAAAAGTAATTCTACTTACGTAATATTTAATTAGTAAAACCAAATAAATACATTTTAATAAAACCAACAATAAATACGTTACTTCTAAATTAAAATTAAAATAAATAATCGGGTAACAAACTTGTATCGAATCATTTATTCGAATACGATTCGCTAGAGTGCTTGCCGAGTATTACTACATTCTGTGTGCTACGTCACTGACATGAGGCAACAAATGACATTTTACTTCATAACCTATAAAATATTGAATGTGTTATTTTACTGTAAAGATATGAAATGTTTAATATATTTAATTTTCCCACTCTATATATTATATAGGCTGTGCACAAGACTGACCCGCGTTACAGGTAAGTAGTCAGACGGTGATATGTGTGTACTGCATACGAGTTTCTTGTTTATTGAAAATAAAATATAAATTGCAATTTTGAGAAAGATGATTAAAGTGATTTTGGGTCAGAACTATTAATGCACGGTACATTTGCACTTCGACTTGCCTGTCTGTGTATGCAATTATATTTGGATAGTTAACTTTTGAAATACGAGTGACAGCCCTAAACGTCTATGTACCGTTGTATAACGTGACTGAGCTCAGCTTGTCAGCGGGTATGAATGATGGCGTGCCGCGTAGACGTTACCAACTGATTTATTACTTCCGAACCCCTCTCCCCAGGACCCCCCATCCCGCCCCCCTCGACCGTGTTTGCTAATACCGTAATTACGGATGTGGGGCTTTTGATATGCATTCTTTGAAATTATTAACTCATGCCTAATTACGGTCTGAATCAATGCGAACATCGTGGCCAATTTTGTACAAGGCCGCGAAAAAAATATACAGCTGTTATTATGAATCGATTATGACCATGAATGTAATATTATAACAATCCATAAATATACCTTATAAGACCTTCCCATTTTATGTGGGAATAGATAATTTAACCGCCATATTTGGTCAAGGCAGACTGGTGGGTTGCATACATCGGCAACCTGCGCAAAAGTATGTACTGTGTGGTGCCTATCATATTTAATAAGCTGCCAAAAAAGGTTACGAGTGCAGCCTATAAATTTCTTTAAAAAGTCTCTTAAGAAAATGTTTTTGAACAAAATTTATTAAACTGTAAGTGAATATGAGAATGACAAAGACATGACTAATAATATTTTGTAAGTAGACATATCATTTTATTGTAATATTTTATATCATATAACATATTTTAATTATGACATATATTCGGGCATTGCATGCCTTATAAGGCAAAATGTATTGAAATAACGCATATTGTAACATCTTGTGTACATACATTTTAGCAATAAATTATTCATTCATTCATTCCCTCAACCTTGAGGTATAGTTTTTTCAGAATTTTTTTGTATACTTTTAATTTGCCTTTACTTTTAATTCAAATATTTTAAATGTAGAGATTATTAGAACAATGTACACTAATGCAGAAACATTTTAATCCATTAATTTAATATTTTTATTTCCTCTCCAACATTTTTGTTCGTCGTCAGCCAGTAAACGTAACCATATGCAAATCGCAACAGACGTTTATACAACTGGATAAGCTGTGCGTAGCTCCATAGATTCCCAGATACCAGAATCGAACCTACATCATTGAAATTAGTCGTAGGTAATTGTTGTATGTGTAGTTAAAAATGAACATTTTCAAAAAGTACCTGTAACTATACCTACATATAACATCACAAGTATATTTAAAAAATAATTTATAATCGCATTTGTCTTCCATCTAAAAACTTATTTTATGTTAATAATATTAAAAATAATAAAATGTCAAAATTTATATTCACAAAATACTAAACAATAAACAAATTATACATTTACGAGAAACAAACGTCTGGAATGTGCCACGTCAATTATAATGCGGGCCGTGTCACGCGGCAATACGCTCGGCTTGCATCACGCGAGCTTGACAGTCGCTGTCACGTTGCTTGACGGGACATAGTGTCACGCTGTCACGCTGACAGCACTGTCACTTCTTGTCAGTGAGATCGCGGCGAGAATTAAAAATTGCGATCGAAGCCAAGCTTATTACCATTCATAAAAGAGTTACTTTATAATTAAATCATAGTAAATTTTAGTATTGACACTAATAATAAAGCTAGGTTTTAAGAGTTTTGAGCGCGGTAATTTATTTCATTTTTGTTATTCCAACGTCGGAATAACAAATAAAGTAAAATATATTATCGCGCTTAAAACCGTTAAAACGTATGTATACAAGTCGCGAAAACTTAAGAAAATATCATTGACATTAATTGCATGTTTTCACCCTATACTTTAAAATGAAGCCCCTTTTCTATCCCTGTCATAGAAAACATTATCTATGTATAATATTGTAAAAAAGCGTAGTCTTTTGTTTCTTAAATTTTTGTGTTTGTCTGTTTGTTCGGAATTCACGTAACAACTACTGGGCCGATTTCGATGCGGTTTTCGTTGATCGATAGAAATTTGCGGAGTTAAAATCTGCGGTTTGACATTCAGAGAATCCTACGGGAGTTTTCTTCGGAGAGGTGTAAAGCCAGGTCACAAAACAAAGTCATTCCGATGAGAAACTTCACTGATCGATAAATCTTTAGTAAAACAGTTGTAGTTGTGTATGCCTTTAGTGTCATCACTTATCCCGAGTATTTACAGCAATTTCCGAAATTCGTGTATTTTCATAATAAAAAATCCATTACCACAGACCACAAACGTCTCCAGTTTGTGGTCTATCAATTTAATGACACAACATTCGAACCCGTATAGCATGACTAGTTGTATGACAGATTTATATTTTGACCTGTTAGTTTCAGTGGAATTGGCATTTAGAATGTAATTATTAGAGATGAATCGAGCTTTATCCTCAAAAATTGAAATGGTTCAGAATAGTCCTCTTCATAATACAACTTACATATCTATTTATGATATTTCTATGCATAAACTTCATATAGAAAATATTGATATGACTTCATTATCCAGTGCTTAATGAGCTATACTTACATTTAATACATTTATAATCTATGACATCTGTCAGCGTGACAGCTGACAGCTAAGCCTCGCAGATTGCGGCCGCCGGATTATGTCATATCACATTATAACACCGACGTGAGTAATAACCTACTCGATAAAATGTTAATCCATCTCACGCATAGTGGAGCTTTGTTGTGTCACTTGCATCTAACAGGATTATGTTTTGACACGCCATTTTTAAAGGGACGCCATTATGCAGCAATGTTATTTATTACACATTTATACACACAAGTCAAAGGTTCAGTAACTGTTGTAACTAATGTTACCAAATCGAATTTCCAGTTGAAGTTTTATACATCAATCTGAAATGTGTTTTGTATTTTCTATTTCGAAAGTACGCTTGGAGTTGCCTGATCACAGGGATGAAAACAATACTTTTCCTCCCTGAAAAACGATTTTCCTTGCTGTCAAAAGATTTAGAAACTAATCGAGCCATAGATAATACACGTGACTCATGACCAACTTTTTTTACCTTTATACTCATAAATTACTTTTAACTAAATTATTATTTAATTTACATAAATTTGAGCTAAATATTTACTATCATCAGTGACTAAAAAATACTGGCTGATAAAATGCTACAGAAAAAGAAATTTGCTTGAAGTTTCATTTGTGACGTATTAAATGAGTTAGTTAGAGAAATAGTTGTTTGTTTAATTAATCTGCTTTTAATTATTTTGCTCATATTTAAAATAAAAGACAGAGTGTTAATCTCGAGTGTAAGGACTATTTAGAAACCGCCTCATGCCTAAATAGGTCACGTTTACCTTTCGTGTTAAGTATTCGTTTAATTACTATTAACTCAAAGGGCGCGGGTTCGATCCTGGCTGGAACACATGGACCACTTAGGCAGTTTTTTGACATAATGTGCATATTGTTACAATTACCACGTGCTAACAAGGGTGAAGGAAAACATCGTAATGCAACCTGCACATCGAGATAACTGCTGTGTCAAAAGTGTCAAGCCGCCTTGGACAAGCGTGGTGAGTATACTGTCCGTTTCCCTACAATGGGAGGCCCGAGCCCAGCAATAGGATATTTATGGACTGTTATTATATACTATTATTATTTCAAGGTTAAAAAGACTCTTCTCAAGTTTCGATATTCAAGATAGCACCATAGAATTAATACGCCTTGAATTCGAGTAGGTGCCAGTAAAGTGAAGCATTTTTAAGTAAGATCTAAAAGTGTCAATTCGCTTGTCGGCGCGTCGGTCCCGTCAGACCTCAACACAAAGTCTCATTGTAACGAGCTTCAATAATTCCAATCCCCTACTTTTTAGATATACTCTATTTACTTGCAACATTATTTGGGCCTTTGGGTGCGTGTCAGCGAAAATAATTACATGGCTTTCACGCACACATCGATCGGTTTTGTGCTTCAATTCTGAATGTAATTTTGTAGGAAACTATCTCTCTAGGTATTTTACTCTAAGAATAACACATTATTCCAGAAAAAGAGCGATAATATCTCGTCTTAGTTGGTAATAGATTAAATAATAAATTGAATCCATCCATACCTTGTCCCAGATATTTTAAAAGGCTTGAAAAATATTTCATTTACAATTAAATATTTACGCGTGGGTATCGTTTGTCACAAAGCCTAAAGCAGCTGCTTTTGGAGAAATGCTTGTTAAAAGTAAGTACCTACCCGTAAAACATTAAAAAGAAAAACAAAATGAATACAGTACCAAATTTGAGAAACTTAATAAAATGGGAAAGACAGGAGCCCAAACTAGGTAAACCCTGTATGATGGTACTCCTGGCCCTCGCCTCCCCATTAAGCACTATTTCTATAATAACCGCCACCAAAGAGCACTACAATCAAAGAAAAATAAGGTGTGTATGTGTATGCGTGCTTGCGTACGTGTGTGTGGGTGGGTGTGTAATTATGATTTCAAGTGTGCCTGGGTATGGGAGTATCAATGTTTGTAAGTGCAAGTAAAAACTAATTGTCATTCAACAACTGTTATCAATTTTTCCGTTTCTAAGTAGTTTTGGGACTTAAAGAATTTACCAATTTAATGTTTTGTCTCTTTTTTGGGTAAGTCATAAATATGACATAATTTATTGATCTTGTTGTATAAACGACTTTCTTGGAATCCAAAAAATCTTCGAAACAAACTAATTTTTCCACCTCTTATAATGCAGACATCGTAAAAACGTCTTTTAGGTTTTGGACTCTTGCTGAACGGGATTATTGAATGTTGCCTTAAGGTGCAGGCTAAGACAAATAACTGCAGTACTATTAAGACGTCATTTGTAACACCAAAGGTGAGTAGCAGCTTTGGTGTTGTGCTGTCGCTCTCTAAAGAGAGACCTGGTCGTTAATGCCGGAACACAACTCAAGGTTGTTCTGGCAGCATACTCTAGACCAAGGGTGGTAGCCATCTAGACTGGCAAATACCCTACCACCTAGCAAAGTAATAATAATAATTTCATAATATCTAGAGAGCCTTTCGCTAGGAAGCTGGGTGAAGGGCCAGATACAGGAGGCAGCACTCTTGGACACGGCACGAATTGTGAGGAGGTTCCTGTCTCTAGAGCCCTAACCACCGATAGTTTGGACCCTAGGCTCCCCGCTGGCGGTGAGCTGCAAGATTTTATTAAATATGTATTTTATTTTTGATATGTTTTAAAATGAATTATTTTTGTAAATAAATAATGATTATATAAATCTTGCGACCGTTTTTAAACCCAGAATATACAAAATCATGACGATGTTCTTTAATGGCTTTTGTATTATTTACTCAATAGCTTTAGAGATATTAGCTTCTATTATAACTACAAATTAATAGGCCTGATTGACAGTTCTCATTACAACATATTTAGGGTCAATCCCTACCAATCCAACTTCTAAATTGTTTAACCAAGTTAATCGATTTTCACGATAGATTAAAAATTATACAACTTTGTGATCGTTTGATTACGATTTAAGTTAATTACTTTTTATGTCACACAAATACCTCACAAAATCCGAGATGAGACCCGAAAATTTTGTCTCACATCGCCTTTCGCATACCGCATGCATTTATCCACGCATCACAATTCATTTATGGATTTTTTTATTATTTAGCTCGTATAATATATATTAATCCAATCATTTTTGTTTTGAATACATATAAGTACAATTATGTAATATTGTTTTGGTATATAGTTCTTTTTACTGAACTGAATTGAATTAATGAGACGCAACAACCTTTTGGTAGCAACACTAAAATTAAACATAAGACGCCTTAGAACGTAACTGTTTTTTGGGTCTGCACCATAGATCAATATACGTATTACAGAATTAATAATAAAAAAAGTATTTTATTTCGGTATTTGAAAGAAAATAACAACTAAAATATGTTATATAACATTATATAATGCACCAGTAAAAAAATATGTATATTATCAACTATATAAATTAATTGCTATTGGCTTTCAGTTTTCTTGATTTTGTTCAATGTTACGTTCTTAAGTGTCAAATTGGGCTTTTTATTTTGTAATTATTATAATGTCGTCGTAGTCCCTTGTATGAATTGCAATTATGAATTGTAAAATATTTGTTGTAGAACTTTCAACGAAAATTGATTTAAACAATAGGTATTTGTTGAGTAGTTTTTGCGACATTGATTATTTTAGATCACCTGCTCAAATATTTTTTTATGGTTCTGTAGGCAAATATAAAAACAGACCCTTTTGTTTTGCGCAGACTGTCAAGCACTTACCCAGACTATTTTAATGTACATTTATCACTGATTAAAAGACGATCAAAAAAATGAACTAGATTTAAAATATCCTTTCGCCAATGATACCGTATTTTAGTACACAACACAATGAATCAAATCAATTTAAAAGAAAATCACGCTTCGGACAATAAGTTGAAAGGCATAAAATTAAAGTGTTCGCAGAATAAAATCGTAACAAATCTCTTGCTTCTGTGCGTATTGTGTATTGTCCGGTCATTTGTCACCGTGATTTCTATTTGGCGGCCATTTTGCGTGGGCATTGACTACGCTACGTGACAGTGTGTTTGAATAAAGAACGATTTGTCCCGGTGCTGACTCCTAATTGGTTTATTTTGGCACATAAACCGATGTTCCTTGTTTGAAATTAGTGTTAAGAAATATAATAAAACTGAAGTAAATTCGACAAGACTAGACTAAAATTGAAAATCGAACTATTTAATGTGAGGAAAGAATCATTAATAATGTTACGAGCTACAGGACTCGAATTAAAAATGCCGTTGGAACTACTATAGAATTTATTAGAACTGTACAAACACGTATAAAACAAATACAAAGAAAACTGGATGCAACCAGTTCACATTGCACGATTCAATGCAATTCGACACGCGCAAAGTCCGTCGTCTATATTGCTAATCGAGAGGACTACAAACGTCTTACTCGTCTCGTAGTCGTCGTTTGACTGCCCACCCCTCCATTCGGGCATTGTCTTATACTTACTATACAGTACAAAAAATTGGCCGCGCGCACAGAGTTTCCGAGAAATAGTAATTTGCACACCTGCGAACGGCCAACAAGTCGAAAACAATAACAATAGGGATTAGTTCGACGCTAATGATGGTCATAAAACAAGTAGGAAAACAATGGCATGTTTTTCTTAATTACAAATTCTAAACATAAAAGAATTCCTAAATCCGGGAAGACAACAAGACTGCGCTTACGACAGGCAGCTGTGCGTTTATCATTGACGGCATGTAACAATGTTAACACGTTCACTGCAAAGCGGGGTCTAAGTGGCCCCGAACATGTCTCACTTGCGGTGCAGCTAAGAAAAACATATACACCTATGTGGTACGAATGGTGTAACTTTAATTTGGTTCAATGTAGATAAAAGGTGAATGAATACATATCTAAGATGTGCTATTGAACCAGAGTTCTGTGGTATAGGTACAGAGTCACAGGTTTATACAACTATAATTCCTCTTGATTCTTGACTCTGCGCAGCAGACCAATTTTAATAGACAACCACATTGTACCAATCGTGTAAGCGAGACAGAGCTAACAATATATAGCAAGCAATACTCTGCCTTTTGCAATTACAAATAAAGTTCAATAATTATAGATTATTTACATGTAGAAACCCAATCGAAATTATAATCTATGTATTACTACTACTGTACTGACCTAGTACTGCACAACACAAAACTAAAATCCACAAACTATTTTATGTATAAGCCAAAATAGGATTTTAGTTTTTAAAAAGTTATGGGGCTCAATAGGCCTCATGTCGCTACAATGATAGTTTTAGTACAAGTGCCGCTGTGAACGTGTTAAAAGATACATGCAGGAATATTGTTCTAGAACACGAAACTAAGTCCCATTGTTTACTCACTACAAGACATTAATATTAAAAGTACATGAAACATCTGTTATTTAAAATAATCATTGACAGATGACCCACAAAAACTCAGACAATACATCACTCGTTATACAATAACAATAATGACAGTTGACATTTTGACACAAAACGCTATTCGTATAGTATTGCCAATTGAATTTGACAGCTCATGGTAAACGCTAATCGATGACAAATTGCTCGATTGTTTCGAAATTGCAAATATAAACATTATTTTTATGGTTATAACTTGTAAATGATGGCTTAATTAAAATAGTCGATTTTAAATGAAAATTGTGATAGAAATTTAGAAGGCGTGAATATATCTCTATGTATAAAACTGAATTCCTCCTAAACGGCTGGACTGATTTCGATGAATTTTTTTTTTGTGTTCAGGTGGTTTCGAGAATGGTTTAGATTCACAATTGGACTTGGTAGATGGCGCTGAAATCGGGTTCTAAATTTCATTTCTTCAGGGCAGGACAATATCTGCCGAGACAGCTAGTTGTATATAATCTTCTCTTGGTTTTTGATGAGAATTGAAGAGTAAAGATGTGTTGTAGAGTTTTATTTTCTAAAAATATATATATAAAAAAAAATGGACAATAATAGAATATTAATAGTTTTTGAGTAGAAATTATGTGTTTTTGTGAGAAATGTGAAGAAACAAATAGCGTTTCACACTTTGATATTATCACCTCTATTTTCTATAGATGTTGGCAGAGACTATGCGTCTCCAAGCTACGAGCTTGGAATGTAACATCTTTTGCCTCGTTTAGTTTCATTAATCCTTTCATATAACCAAACATTAAGGGCCGCTTGCATAAGGTTGCTTAAATTTATTTAAGAAACACAAAACGCATTTAATACCCTTAAACACAATTAGCGTCTTGCACAACGCAAAATTTGCCGCTAAACATGTTTAAACAACTATCAATAAATTTTGTGTAAAACGTATTTAGGCAGTTAAATATGTTTAACTAATTTTTATTTAAATGCATTCGTTATGCAAGCGGCCCTTAGTATACTAAAACACGTTTAACAATTGCCTCATCTAACCTAATGAACTCTTGACACATGCACACATCACTTATGTGTGCATGTGTGCAAAACAACATAATGTTTTGTTTGTATGCACAAACGAATAATAATTGTCTGTTATATTACTTATTAATAAAATTTAGCTACTTAAATTGACAAGCCTGTCTTATCTTGTTTTTTATCGCATGGAGATGAAGATTCTAATTGTTAGACAGATGTACGGGTGGTACATATAAACACAGATATAAATGTGTATTATATTTTATTACACTTAATTTATATAATTACAAATAGTTTTGATATGAAATAGCGCGACTTGGCTTGTGGCGTGTGTAGATGTTGATTGTTCAGACGAGAAACAAAGAATTAATGAATGGGGTGGCGTGCCCACGCCGTATTTGGATGATGGCCGATCCCTCCCCGCTCTTCTTTTGTTACTACAAGCCTAAAAAAAACTTTTAAAAAGTAGCAAGTTACTACTTAGGACTACTACTATTGATTATTAATTAGGACACGTCCCGCTTTCGATGCTGGGAACACTTTTGCTGTTGCAAATGACCATCGAGGACTGTAAGCACTTTCCATCGAGTGGGTCTTAGGGTCGTGCTACAGCAAACACGCTACAGCCCAGCAATAAAAAGTCTTGTTGAGTCAATCAGAAGATACTCGTATGTATACATTTTGAAAATTTCTCTAAACGAAGTGGTAGCAGTGGGTTAATCTATACAAATTAATAAAATTGAAGTATCTGTTTGAAATTTCAAAATAATAGTTTTTACTAGGCTATATACGCAAGCTGCGGTGCTCCTTTTATTAAACGTAAGTATATGTACATATATGTAAGTTTATATAGCAATTTATTTTTAATAATATACTTGTATGTTTCAGGTCCTGATTGGCACGTATCGTCTACAATCTCCTTTACAAGTATAATAACTTCATAACCCTGTCACAGAACATATGATATTGGAATTAATCCGTCAGTGCGTTGCGGCGCGGCGGCCAGCAGGCGACCCGTCGGGCCTTGTCAGGCACCCGTCATGCGACCTGTCAAAATTATGACACATGACTGCGTCCGCCGCCGCATCAGATTAACGTTTCCCTTTTTTATTCAATCTAAAATGACACGGTAATCCAGTGGAAAGTCGCCCGCGATCATTATCTGGCCTTTTCGTGTTTATTTCTTTTATAAATTTTTTAGCTTTTGTTAAAGTTACAAGAGAAACTGTTGTGGGTAGTTTTGAATATCATATCGTGAGTACGGATTAAAAAGAAGGGGGGTATAGATGATAAATAATACGCAACTGTTACTTTTTTTTTATTAACTTCTCTACGGACTCGAGTTCCGTACCCTTTTTTACAACTTAATTTCTATGAAAGTTTTTAGGTTTATACACGCTTATTGTTTATTTTGTTATTGTGTGTGACATTAATTTAGTGATTTTCATGTAGTAGTACACCTTAAGAATAACTTATAATATTATTTTTAATACCTGTGTATATGTTACATACTGGTGTTGTGAGGAAGGGCTGTTACATTTAGAACATGTAACTTACTAAAGATATATAAACATATAAAGTTGTTAGCATATTGTAAAACTCAGAAATGTTATACATGGATGTGTATTTTGATGTTATCCAGTAATGTTAGTATAAGATTGTTTTTGTAGTTTATAGTGTATAAATGCCTACATATTGTTATACTAAATATGGGGGAGATGTTGTGAGGTAGTGTTGAATATCATATCGTGAGTACGGATCAAAGTCAGTTGTTGTCTAATTTATAAAAATTACTACAGAAACAAATATTGCAACAATTTGAGATATCTCCGTGCAGGAACGGAAAAATAATACTAATTGCTGCGGCCGGGTGGCCTGTCGTAAGAGGCGACAAAATAACCCACAGCCATGTGGTAGGGAATTTGCCCGACTGGATGGCTACCCCTCGTCTAGAGTGTGCCGCCATAACTATTTTGAGTTGTGTTCCGGCATCAGTGGCCAGGTTCCTGTTTCTCCCTCAAGATCAGCAGCACATTGGCAGCACCTCTGGTATTGCTAATGTCCATAGGCGACGGTAACCACTTTCCATCATAGTTAGGCTGTCAGCCTGTCTGCTGTGCTTCAACAATAAGAAAATTAAAAAAAATACTTGTTTTTAACTGAGATGCTATACATAAACTCACGGGCACACTTATACCTGTGTGTATGTGTTTATGTATGTTTTTATTTCGTGTATCTCAGAACAGCTCTAAAGATTTGGTTTAAATTTTGTATTATATTTAGGTAGAGTTTTGCTTTTTCAATGTATCCATGTAACTTAATATTCCATATGAATAATCTAATAACAACTTATAAAATATGTTTATATTTTTAGACCATATTTAAGTATTTTAATGATGGATATTTAGGGATGTCCTGAATAGGGTGGAGGAGCGAGATGGAATGCTCCTCCGTCTCAAAGGAAGATGTTCCAGCGAGGCTAGTGTTGTTCCCATCTGCTATAGTTGGAAATTTGTATATATTCTTTGTATGTTTCGGGAAACGTTAGTGACCTCAATTATTGCACAGCGCCATCTGTTGGCTTGTAAGTGTTCCACTACAAATATTTTTGTAATCGTTTATTTTGGTGTGCAATAAATTGTTATTTATCTATCTATCTATATTCCCCGAAGGAACAAAACTTTAGAGATTAATATTAACTTCCCAAACTATATATAACTTAGATTGTAACTGTATGAAAACGCTTACTTAATTTATTCAAATTTAAATTCACAAGTTTTTATTCATAATAAGTTTCACTGGGCAACACTTTTTGAAGGTCATACATATAAGTTAAAATTTAGATTTACTTCCTATTCTACACCGCTTCGCAACATGTTATTGTTGTTAAGGAGAGGAAGCGGCAAGAAACTCTCCAGCAACACGCCTAGCTAAAAGTTGTTTTTCTTTGTATTTCTTATTCAATTTATACCTCAAGCACTTTTTTAAGTTTCATACAGAATTACTTTTCAAAGAATTAATAAATACCACTAAACACCCATCCACAACGGAACTGCATAAAATGTCGCTTAACCACATTAATATGTCAGAGCAACTTGTCAAACAGCTCCACAGCCGGTTCCTTCATTATGTTTTAATCGAAACAGCAACAATGAAAGCCTTATGACAGTGGGTGGCTTACATTATCAGGCTTATGATTGACGTGTCCGTACATACAGGAACTCAGTTAATCAGGCGTTTCCTTGTTTCCTAATATAGATAGATAGATAACACTTTAATGTACACCATTACAGAAAACTTACGAACTAGTATTATTCTAATTGTGTACAAAGGGCGGTCTCATCGGTAGAAAGCGATCTCTTCCAGACAACCCGTGGCAGGAATATTGCTGATTAGGAATGGCGGTGGTGGTATACATAATTATTGTACGATTACTTAAATTTTAATAATAAATATATAACTATGCTATATATACAAATATACACATAAGTTATATACATATACAAGATATAGTGATAAAATGCAATTATTTAAACATAATAAACATATTGCATATGTCATTTTATATAATTAGTTATATATAGCTATATGTAATTTAATACTAATTATATAAAATTACATATCATAATTATTTTCATTTTGTTTATATAATTATACTAGATTTACCCCGCGGCTGCGCCGTGGGTCAACCTCTAGTGCGTATCTCTTGTTTAAAGAGCAGGCGGTACAGGTTACATTGTATTATTTTTTTATGTATTTGTCCCCAGACGATTCATTTCATTTTATATCGCAAACTATACCATCCCCCGTCTATCTGTAAACTACACAAGTGACAAAACTTGACAAAAATGACAAAAGTGGACCAAGGTGACCAAGGCGACCAAGGGGACCAAAGGTACCAAGGAGTCCAAGGGGTCCAACGGGACCGACGGGACCAACGGGACCAAGTGGATGAAATGGAAAAAATCACAAAACCTATCCTAGTTTCTGGGAAAACCTTTACATAATACTATCCCAAAATCTATCCCATTATCCGGGATAAAAAGTATCCCTTGGCCAACCCTCGGTATTAAAATTACATATGTACCGAGTTTCAGCCAAATCGGTGTAACCTGTTAAAGGAGAAGAAGCGGCGCAAGGAGCTCCCCAGCAACATATCTATATTTATTTATAATACGTAATTGACCTCTATTTAATTCATATTTTTAATATTTATAATTATTACTTACAACCATTACAAAAAAAAAATAACAAATAAAAGAAAAAAAAACTTTATTCGAAGAAATAGCGACGTAATTACATTCGTTATACATTATTATACACAGAGCATATTTTGAGAATTTGTACGCCGCATTTTCAGCAAACCTTCCTTAAGCGTAAGACCAAAATGATCCAAATTTGTTAATTAAATAATGAATAATAATAATAATTAATAAAACTAATTCTACTTATATAATATTTAATTAGTAAAACCAAATAAATACATTTTAATAAAACCAACAATAAATACGTTACTTCTAAATTAAAATTAAAATAAATAATCGGGTAACAAACTTGTATCGAATCATTTATTCGAATACGACTCGCTAGAGTGCTTGCCGAGTATTACTACATTCTATATGCCACGTCACTGACATGAGGCAACAACTGACATTTTACTTCATAACCTATAAAATATTGAATGTGTTATTTTACTGTAAAGATATGAAATGTTTAATATATTTTATTTTCCCACTCTATATACTATATAGGCCGTGCACAAGACTGACTCGCGTTACAAGTAAGTTGTCAGACAGTGATATGTGTATACTGCATACGAGTTTCTTGTTTATTGAAAGTAAAAGTATAAATTGCAATTTTCAGAACGACAGAACGATAATTGTAGTGATTTTGGGTGAGAACTACTGATCCACACTATATTTGCACTTCAATTTGCTTGTCTGTGAACAGTGAAATGGGTCTCAAATCACTGTCAGGAACATTCTCAAAACGCGGACCTCCTTACCACAGTATACTAATATTACGCTCTATTGTAATAATTTGAATACGTATTTTCTTTCTTTTATACGACATGATTATTAACACATCGACGCGTCTTGCGTCGATACTTTGCCAGCGTTCCAACTTCCAGACACTAACATGTCTGCCGGTACAGCTGTTGCACAACAGGAGGCTCTAAAACGTCGCAAATAGCATCGGAACTGGATACATATTTGCGGGTTCTGGGGTCGAGACCCTGGGACCATGGGGGTCTGAGGTGGGCAGGCGCTTTATCGAGAATAGCTAAACGTCTGGTAGATGTTTCACGTGACCAAAAAACTGGTCTATACCTCGGGCAACGCATTAGCGTAGCCATTCAGTGAGGTTATGTAGCTAGTCTTTTGGACACGTTTCCGACTGACAGCGCTCTGGTACTAAAGTTTATAGTTAACTAGAGTTTAACCCGCGGGTCAACCTCTAGTGCCTGACTCTTGTTTAAAGAGCAGGCTTTAATATAGGTTACATTGTACTAAATGTTTATGTGAGTGCTATTTTCACCCAGAAGATTAATTACATTTTATATCGCAAACTATCCCATCTCCCGGCAAGGCCAAAAAGGACAAAAAGTTCAAAGAGGACAAAGGACAAAGAGGACAAAAAGGCCAAAAAAGACCAAAAAGGTCAACAAGGTCAAAAGGGACAAAAGGGTCAAATATGTCAAAAAGGACAAAAAGGACAAAAGGGTCAAAAGGCCAAAAGGGTCAGAAAGAACAAAAAGGACAAAAAAGAGAAAAATATCAAAAAGGTTAAAAAGGACAAAGAGGTCAAAAGGGCCATCAAAAAGGTCACAAAGGTCAAAAAGGTCAAAAAGGACAAAGATGACCCAAATGACGAAAATGGAAAATCACAAAAAACCTATCTTACTTTTTGGGATAACCTTTACATAAATCTATCCCATTATCCGGGATAAAAAGTATCCCTTGTCCACCCTCGGTATTAAAATTACATATATACCGATTTTCAGTCAAATCGGTCCAGTACTTTTACCGTAAAAGCATAACAAACAAACAGACAAATATATTTTTATCCCGAAAACTATCCCATTTTTCGGGTTAAAAGTATCCTATATTCATTCTCGGCATCGAATATATATATACTGAGTTTCAGCCAAATCGGTCCAGTAGTTTTTCCGTGAAAACGGAACAGACAGACAGACAGACAGAGTTACTTTCGCATTTATAATATTAATAGGGATTTTAGTTTGTATATAGTTTATTTTATAGTATATATTAATTTATTCACAATTTAGTTTATTTTTAATATTTAATTGTATTTTTTACGTGACGCGGTAGAGACGCTAGAATCTCTATCTTGATTATAGCTCTTAGATCCGGCTTGAGTGGTGCGATACCACGCTTTCACAGAATATCTGCGCGAAACGTGCGCTTCAAAGCGCAGCCATGTACTACACTAAGTTTTTAGCCCCATGTAAAAACTGCATAATATTAATAATAGCAATTCAAGTTTCATTAATCAATAACGCAATATATCTAACGAAACGTATAATAATAATTTATAAAATGTTTGTCATATACCTACAATGTTAATGAATATATTTATTTAGAATATTTCGTATATACGTATATATTGGTATTCTATAAATGTGTCTGGATTTATGTATATATTAAATTTATAAATTAGTGTTAGTGTGTATATTTAAATTGTACAGTCCTATCTTTTTTCTTCTCCACGTATATTGTTGGATTAGTCAAGAATTTCTTTTAAGCCAGGTTGCCTGGAAGAGATCGCTTTTAGCGAAAAGGCCGCCTGTTGTTTTGCCAAGAAGTATTGTAATTATACTTTTTTTTATTTTGGTAAGCAATACAGTGTTATCTAATCTAATGTAAACCAATTTATATATTTAAAGAAAACATGTCGACCATAAATTTTAATATAATTAACTTTTACAATATTAATAAATAACACGATCTCTAAACGCTGTACCAGTTTCAATTTAGATTATTGGATATTTTCGATTATAATTTAACATGTTATTCTTAGGGTTCTGTAGTCAAATAATAAAACCAGTACGGATTGTCACTGCTACGGAACTCTCAATTGTGTGTGTAATACGTACTTCTACAAGGTTTTTTTGTGAAAGTATGATTGTTTGGTAAAATGTGACTTCTTAAGTAGCCTCCTATTTGGAGGAATGCTTTGAGTTCTTTCAGGAAAGTAGTACAAGGCTCTTAAGATCATCAACAAATCTGCGACTAATGACGCCAATACATCCTACGCAACTTTGTTAGAAATCTTTTACTGTGCAGGCTGTAAGGTTATGGAATGCATTACCAATGAGCATCAGAAGTGCAAAGTCACATCTTTTAATAAACTCCTCAAAGATCACTATCTAAATTTGTAAACAGTAATTTATGTATGTGTATGAACTCTATGTACATATGTATATAAATATGTATGTGTATTTTTATTTACTATTAATATACGTATATATAATTGTATATATTTTAAACTATGCGCACTGAATACCGACCCATTATTAGAAATGTGAAATTATCTCCAGAAGGTTGTCTGGAAGAAATCGCTGTTAGCGATAAGACCGCCGATTGTACTAGTTAAATGATTGCTAACTCACGTGTATTATTTTCTTGTGTGCAATAAAGAATATTCTATTCTATTCTATTCTAGCCAAGTACTCGGTTGTTTCGAATTAGGCAACGCGGGTAAAGATGGTGAAAGTCTAGATTGGTTTCTTTATGTTTCTATGTAGATTATTTGAATATTTAAATATCAATGAACATTTGACACTATCTAGGTAAACAAGACCAGTAAAGCCATTTTTTTTTATCGCAGGAGTCCAGCAGACAGACAGACGGCCCACTTGATGGAAAGCGGTTATCATCGCCTATGGACATTTGGAACACCAACAGCTATAAATGCGCTGCTGCTCTCTTAAGGGAGACTGGAACCTGGTCACGAATGCCGGAACACAACTCAAGGTAGTTATGGCGGCATACTCTAGACCAGGGGTGGTAGCCATCCAGTCGGTCAAATACCCCACCACCTGGCTGTGGGTAGTTTTGTCGCCTCTTACGATAGGCCACCCGGCCGCAGGAAATTGTATTCTTTCTCCGTTCCTGAACGGATAAAAAATTGTCTAAAAAACCGAATCTATAGAGAGATCTATTCAAGTTGCGAAAACCTGGTATATACTATGCCACTAAAACAATCTTGAGTTGTGTTCGGCATTAGTGGCCAGGTTTCAGTCCCCTATAGAGGATGGAGAATGGAAAACACGAAGTCGAAAAATGACCTACAGAACCAAATTTAATTTATGTAATAAGAACGCTTTTATCGTGTTTTTTTTCGTTTATTTTTTCTTGGCACTTACGCCATTATCAGAATCAACAAATAATAAAAATATATTACAATGTTTTGAATACGCGAAAACATTTTTATTTCTCAATTCTTTTCTTTATTTCGTGTCGTAAATCTAACGACCGGCCCACTGACGGCGTTCGCATAAATTCGCCGACAATTATTTCGCCGACATTTATTTCACCGACATTTCCGAAGCCCGACATCGTGGAATTAAAATTCGCTTGCGGAAAACACTAAGGCAATTAAATTCGGGTTGGAGTCGTGGCTAGTGATTTGAGTCGGGAGAATTGCCAGCTATGATATCTTCCTGTGAATTCACTATAAATAAGACGTCGGCTTTTATGTTACTTAGGGTACGTGATAAGATTTCTTTAAAAAATACTAATTATGTGGATTACAGAAAGGAGAATACTTTGCCATTTATTAATTTCATATTACGTGTTGTTGCAAACCGGTCCTTTACAGGTGTTTTACCCGAATTTGAGTGATGTATAGTTCACGCTAATCCCTTCGTAGGCCTCCCGATAAAACGACATAAATCCTTCATTCTATTGCTTGCATTTCATGCGCATTCTTAGAAGCCATATAGCTCAACAAATTAAGAGTTCCAAAGATCAGTGTGTTGCTAGGCTATTTTACAAATATATAAGGTCCATCAATCAGGGATGGAGTTTGTTGAGTTTTAACTGCGATCGAGGCGTTACCCAATGCTCTTTCAGAACGAGTGTCTTATAACAACATTGCGCTATTGTTGTACTCGTAAGAAATGTGAATTACGTGTGTGCATTTAATAAACTTTTTGATAATTCATACAACATTTTAAATTCACATCCCACAAATTTGTAACAGTATCTTTATCTCGATTCTTGAAGTCCAGCTTTACAAATGTAAGTTTTACTTACGTCTTTTAAAGCTAACGGACTCATCCTTTCACTGGTGAGATCGGTATTTGTAAATCGTAGTTCCCGATTAGTCTTAGAGATTTACGCAAACAAAACTTACACATGTGTGACCAGGCTTACATAAATTAAATAGTGTTTTTTAATAAAATGGGTATACTAGAGAACAGAAGAGGTAACAATTGCTCAGATTGATAAGCTGGATATGTCGCTGTATTAAAGATTTTACTTGGTTTTAGCTTTAACTTCTTTAACTTTTTGACTTTATCCAAAATTTTAATTTTGTACTTTAATCTGCACTTATTACAGGCTATTAAATCTGATATATTCAAAACGACAATTATTATTTCTACAATTATTTCCGAAATATTTTTAAAATTCAATATTTATTAGTATTGAATGAGTTTATGTAGAGGTGCCACGAATATTCGGTATTCGGCCGAATGCTATGAACTTTCGGCTAAATCGATCAAACCGTCAACAAAAAAATGCACATGTCATATCAAAAATGTGCATAGTTAAACTATGTTTTAAAAGTGTTAAATACGGTTTTAATTTTTTTTAATTTAAATTTTATGCTTCGGCCAGTATTTAAAATTTCAGAATTAAATAAAAAATCAACTAAAGCGGCGTTTAAGACCGTTAAAACATACTTTTAATTATGTGTTACGTATCATTCGCGAGAACGTAAGAAATACTTTACAAATTATTGCTTCAATACTAACTTGCTAAGCGCGAACTACACATACCTTACGGCGAACATTCGGTAGCCGAATCTTCGGTAGCCGGACATTCGGTCAAACCGTTATTTGCGGCATCCCTAATTTTAAGTATATTTTATTCTATTTTATCACTGAGAAAATTTAGTCACGATCTGTATTGAGTTAGATTTTTCACTTTGACAATTTTGCATGGCAACTCCTGTCACCACTGGGTCGTAACATGAACATCTCTTCTTCAATGCAGCCTTTATACGTCCTCATCTTGCGTCTATTTAGAATGGATTAAAGTGTGGCGACTCGGGGTACAAAACTGCCACAACATTCCCGTATTTAAAGGTCGTATTTTTAGTAAATTATTAACACAATATCGACTTTATATCTAGAGTAACTAAGTTAATATTTGCATGTCTTTTATAAGTTTGATCGGCTATTGTATTGTGAAGTTTATGTGCAGCAAGGATAACCATTTTATAAGTTGGTTGGCATTATGCCGCGTGAAAAGCAGCACCTTAGCGGCCGTGACGTGTCATATGATTGATTGTATAATTAATTTGGTTTTTACTATTGAAACGGTCGGTTGTATACCTTGATTGTGCGGTCTGTCAATTAACTGGACGTTGATGAGGGTGACTGGCAGGTCTCTTTCATAACGGAGGTTTGCGTCTCAACGATATACGTACATATAGTATAAACTGTCATTGAAACATTACTAATAAAATATGGAGTAGCGTGGATTAGATTTTTATCCGGGCAAAAACGGAGAAAGAATACAATTTCCTGCGGCCGGAAGGCCTATCGTAAGAGGCGACAAAACAACCCACAACCAGATGGTAGTGTATTTGATTATAAGTATAGTGGCCAGTTGCTGTACTTTTATTACTGTTGCGGATAGAGAGAGCACCCCTGACCCACTCGCCGGAGCACACCTACTCTCCGCGCCCCGCATACCGCCGACGCCCATAGCTGGCGCAATTAGCAACTAAGCGTCAGACGGGATGCGGGATATAGGGCCGGCCTTGGAGGCAAAAAAAAAACAACGAATCTCTCTTGCTCATTCAATCACATCACAATTCTCAACGACGACTCTCTTGCATAATTTGTACTTATTGTATGTATATTTCGATTCATGTAAAAAGTTCAATAATAATAATCATACAGTCCATTACATCGAGTTTAATTTCCAAACAAGAAGCAACTGCCACCAATAATTACCATAACCCTTCTGAGTTGTTGCAAGTATTACAATACTCTAGTCTGTCCAAGAAAGGAGAGGAGGAAGAGTAGAAAGAGCAATAATTACTGCGGCCAGCTGACCTGTGTGTCGTAAGAGATAAAATAATATAAATAAATATAGCCATAATGACCTTGGGTTGTGTTCCGGTATCAGTGGCCAGGTTCCAGTCTCCCTTTAGAGAGCGGCAGCACATTGGTAGAACGTTTGGTGTTACCAATGTCCATAGGCGATGGTAACCGCTTTTCATCAGGTGGGCCGCCTGTCTGCTGATCTCATGCAATAAAAAACCACTATATCGTTTCCTTAAGTGTAGATATCTCATTTACCGTCTAACACTTGTATGTTACTTTTTGCACATTAATTATAATTGTATATAATATTTGTTGGTTTTTCTTGATTGATTTATTGTGACATTTTAATTTATTTTGATATACACTTGAATGCATTTGATTAATTATTCGGAATAGAAAACACTTGACCTTTATATTTGAAGTACCTGGTCGAATTTTATTAATTACTATCTTCTGCCCGCGACTTCGTCCGCGTGGAATAGTTAAAAATAAAGTAATTAAAAAAAAAACCCCGATTTTGAAACATTCTTCATTGGTGCTCCACTCCTATTGGTCTTAGCGTGATGATATATAGCCTATAGCCTTCCTCGATAAATGGGCTATCTAACACTGAAAGAAATTTTCAAATCAGACTAGTAGTTCCTGAGATTAGCGCGTTCAAGCAAACAAACAAACCCCTCAGCTTTATATATTAGTATAAGATATGCCCGCGACTTCGTCCACGCTTGACTTGAAATTCACACGGGATTCCCGGGACACAAAGTACCGCAGCATTTAAAAAAGAATGTAAGCTAACGATTTAGTTAAAACTGTGTGGGAATAAGTTAATTTTTATGGAGCCGAAAAACGAAAAACCATTTTCAAGAACAGTCTCGCTGGATTCCCGGGATAAAAAATATCACATACTTTAATACATAAAATCTGCTTCGACGAGTCGAAAAATCGCATTGCAATTCGACTTTTTTTTCAATCTGACCATTTTAGATAATTCCCAGAAAAAAATCCGCGAGATTCCCAGAATGAAAAGTATTGCAAACTTTAAGTCTAAGACTTTGCTGCCTATCAGCGAAAACCCCATCGAAATCGACCTAGTAGTTTATATGTGAATCTCGAACAAACAGACAAGAAATCTAAAAAAATTGCATCCTGTCCTTCATCGTTAATATAGGGTATTCCAGTTTTTTTATAGCTTCAATGTTACACGGCGTTATTAGAAATTTATAATAATATAGATAATGTGTTTTATTCAAGTTAATGTTACTTATTGTATTGATTTAATTATTTTGCCTTTATTTTGTTTAATTTCTTATGATGTTCTATTGTTTCAGATTTCAGGTGAGACATAAAGTTACAACTGCCACTGATGCAGCGCGCATACATGAAAATTTGCAACATTTTTGAAAACACAATTTATCGATAAATTGCAAATCGCCTTGAAATCACTATGTTATGTCGCTCGTATGTAACAATCATGCTTGTTGTCAATCGATCTGATAGATTACTTGTTTGGACATATTTTATTTTCCTCTAAATAATAGTCGTTTTATTGTTGGAATACACCAGCCATTATGCTCACCGTCGCCTAGAGACATTTATAACATCTGAAGTGCTGCCAAGGTACTGCCGAGCTCGAAGGGCAGTGGGGAACCTGGCCACTAATGCCGGAATACAACTCAAGTTATGGCGGCATACTTAATATCAGGTATGGTAGCCACCTAGACAGGCGAATGCACTTCCACCTGGATTAGAACTGCAGTTTTTGCTAAGACTTAAAAATTCAATTAAACTTTTAGAAATAGCTGACCTAGACTCGAAATCCTAAGAAGCACTACCATCACATACCTTAAATGCACCAATGACACCGATGGACGTGTTAAGTTTTTATAACACTCTAAACAGGATAAAAACGAAATATAAATTTACCAACATAACGCCATATACTCGAAGCAGACAACAAAAACCATCAGACACTGATTCAGGCTAAGTGAATAGCCATTCATCTTTTATCAATGCTAATTACAAAATTGTTAACAAAACCCAAACTGTAAGTCAAAAACCAACCGATGAACCTTGTATCGAACAAAAGGAATCTCTGTGAAACAAATGATGCCTAATTATTCATCGTTAGACAGCGTGGCCTTGTATTAGAAGCAAGTGGATGGCATAACTTCAAAAAGAATTATCAATCACAAGAAAGTTTCAATTAATTTAATTTGGGGGGCTAACAGCTATAATAATAATAACTAGGTTACAATCTAATTAAGAAAAAGCTATCGATAAGCTTCCATAGATGGAGAAACCCGTAAAAATAATAAATAAACGAGGAAACAAGACGAAATAAAATAGTACAGAGATCTAAGATACTAGAAAAGGTAAGTCTGAATTTGAATTCAGTAAAATTTAACCAACGTTGCGTTTAATAACTGGAAGTTTGGTTTTTAAATATTTTTCATCGTGTTCTTTAGTCATTGGCGTTCTATCTCTCTTTTCTTTCACCTTCTCCCAATCATTTGCGGTCGACACAATATGTCGTTTGATTTCATAATCTTCTACATACATTTTCTATCGCACCGCAAATTGTCATGACTCATAATCAAGTCATTTCTTTTTTGGTATGCCTTTACATTTGTTCTCATAAATTGTTCAGTTTAACATTCTTATTGTCACTTGACTTTCACTGACTTTGTTGTTGTTTTATCACAATTCTATCATCTTCTTCTCTATTGCAATTTAGGTGTTTTTGATTTCAATAGCCTCACGCATCATTCTAGGTATGAAACGATTCTTTTTTGCGAAGATTTGTGGTTTATCGAATCTGATGTAGTGGTTGGGTTTATCCAGCATGTGTTCACTGATCGCAGACTACGTAGAACTTGTGTGTTCTATGTCTGCAATGTGTTTTTATGTTCCTCTTTGTTTGCCCAATGTATGATAATCCATCCAATGTATGCCTAATGTATGAGTGTGGATTATTATACATTGGGTCAACAAAGAGGAGCATATTGGTTGAAGCGGTGGTCGGGCAAGACTTAGGTCTTGAGCTATTTAAATGCAGATGTACAGTTTAGTAAGTGGAATTTGGAAAATGACAAATGCACAACCACTTACCTTGCTTCCTGTGCTGTGGAAACCCTTCAATTGTGGATTATAAATCATAAGTCACTGGCACGAATTCTTAATTTCTTTATTGAATTCCCAATTATTTTATAATTATGTAAAGAGATATAATAATTAAAAATAAGAATTGAACATTGTGTACTTGATATTGACAAATAAAACAAATTTCTTCAGATACACGTCAAAAGCTTATGCAAGCAAGAATCGGGTAGAAGTTTCTAGACTTCTAATGTTGGTTCTTTATCACATACCTTCATCTACGTTGCCGTCCATATATCATGTCTTTATTGTTTCGATGGTAATTATTATTTAGGACATGTATAATGAGTGTAATATTTAGTTTGTGTTGCTTTATTGTGTAGTTGGATGATTAGACACAATCGTGATGCCATTACGAATGATAGATGGGACGAAATAATCATGATTTGATGATGAGACAATACTTTAAGTCTGTATACATTTTGAGGACGTTTAGAGCGGTCAAAAAGCTTACTATTCTCACAAAGGTAAGAGAGTACTTCATGTTAGAACTACTGCTAAACTTAAACCAAGCCAAGTTCGGTCGTGCATAGAGTAGTACTATTCTCATTTTTGGGAAGGCTTAGGCAAATAACACTTGGAGGCGTTGGAGTCAATTGAGAGAAAAGGGGTTCCCGTCCCCTCTATCCCATTACTCCTATCTGATCTCTCTATCTCATCCCCCTAACCCATTCTAAAGGTTGGCAACGCGTTGGCTACGCCCCTGGTGTTGCAAACGTTTATAGTCGACGATGGCTACTTTCCATGAGCTGGGCTGTCTGGCTGTTTGGCAACTTCGCAATAACAAAAAACAAACAATAGATAACAACCACTTTTCATTGAAAATTCTATTATAATAAATATATAATATAATAACAGCCCATAAATGTCCCACTGCTGGGCACGGACCTCCCATTACAGGAGAACGGACACTACACCCGCCACGCTTGTCCAAGACAGCTTGGCAGGTTTGACACATCGGTTATCTCGATGTGCAGGTTGCATCACGATGTTTTCCTTCACCATTGTCAGCACGTGGTAATCTTTTCTTATACTAATATATAAAGCTGAAGAGTTTGTTTGATTGAACGCGCTCAGGAACTACGGGTCTGATTTAAAAAATTCTTTCAATGTTAGATAGCCCATTTATCGAGGAAGGCTATAGATTATATATCATCACACTAAGACCAATAGGAGCGGAGCACCAATGAAGAATGTTTCAAAATCGGGGGTTTTGAAAACAAATTCCACGCGGACGACGTCGTGGTCACAGCTAGTTATAATAATATGCATATTAGGACAGAAAACTACCTAAGTGGTGCATGCGTTCCAGCCAGGATCGAATCCGCGCCCTTTGAGTTTGGGACGCATACACTAGCCATTACACTACAACAACTTCTAACATGGACAAAAATTCTATTTATAATTTCAAAATATCTGCCACATTTTTCTGGCAATGTTTAGGTAAACAATAGCTCCGAGCAATTTGTCTAAGGAGGGTCTAAGACTTCATTGTGTTTGAGTAATTACGTTAATAAATACTCTGTCAAAACCTCATCGCTTGAGCAATGCGGTCCATTGTTTGCGATATCTTGACATTTATGATCAATTGTACGCCGCGAGAACGCCTTTTTCGGGAAAAGTTTTTGACAGCACATAATGAAACATTGTAAAGGTAGACTCAACCTCTTGGTACAAAGCCGGTTTATACACAGTGGCTGGAGTTGGAATTATGAGGAGGGTAAACCGCTCACGTAAAAACACCGTATGATGCAATTAAGCTTCGTCTATGCCATTTCTTGTAGAAGGTAAGATCACACTTTCTGTTGCGGCGGCGCTGGATTTGTAATAAGCGAACTGTGTTTTATTTAGTTGTATTTTACAGGACAAGGAGTGTAGGACAATTTGGATAGGAATTTGAGAATGAGCACGCACGTACCTGGATAATGGGTATAAAATGCAGCTGCCCTTCACTTTCACTTCCTCTACACAAATGCACTTGATAGTTTATTTATCTTGTATATATTTAAGTAGTGAAACGTGGTATATAGTACAGTATTTTATGTATTTATTCTATATTATATATGTTTATTATATTTTGTATTTGCGTTGTGGGTCATAGTATATTACATATTAATTTATTAAAGATATTTACAGTATTTGCTAACTAAGCGGTATATATATATATATATATATATATATATATATATATATATATATATATATATATATGTATATAGTTTTCAAAACCCCCGATTTTGAAACTTTCTTCATTGGTGCTCCGCTCCTATTGGTCTTAGCGTGATGATATATAGCCTATAGCCTTCCTCGATACATGGGCTATCCAACACTGAAAGAATTTTTCAAATCGGACCAGTAGTTCCTGAGATTGGCGCGTTCAATCAAACAAACATACAAACAAACAAACTCTTTAACTTTGTATTTTTTTAAATGTAAATTGAGTTTTATAATTCTGACATGTATTCGGACATTGCACGCCTAATAAGGCAAAATGTATTGAAACGACGCATATTGTAACATCTTGTGTACATATATTTTAGCAATAAATTATTCATTCATTCATTCATTCATACTATACTTAGATTAAGGGACCGTACACGGCAAAGGGTTCAAGAATCAGCGATATATAAAATAACCTCTCTCTCTTTTCTTTCACCATATCCCAATTATTTGGGGTCGGCACAATATGTCTTTTCCTTCCACACTCCTCTACTCTAACATACATCTTCTGTCGCACCACATATCATCATATCATCCTTCACACAATCCATCCATCTTTTTTTGGTCTACCTTTACATTTGTACCCATCTATTTTGAAGTTTAACATTCTTTTTGTCATTCTATATATAGAATGACAAAAAATGTTAAACTTTTATATATAAAATAACCATGATTTGGATTATCTTGAAAAATCACATTTGGCAACGACAGTTAAAGCAGGATGACTCTCAGAAACCAACATAATGAAACTAAAGATTATGATTAAAAGTAAATTCATCGCCGTAATGAATAAGTAGATGATATTTGAGATTGGGCCGTGTCGGTCGGCGCCGCGGCAAATGCTTTAACACCAACGTACCTTCCTCATACTGCCAAGCTAAATTAGACTCTATGTCTTCGATATAAAGATGCGAGCAATAGTAAGAAGATGTTGGCAAGGCGGTAAGCAGAGCCGACAGCCGTCAATCAGGGGCTAAAAACCGGTAGCCGGGAGTCAGACGTTAAAGATTAAGAATTCAATGGAGCCGTTATATTATCATTTTTAAGTCTTAGTATTTTATTGATAGTCCTTGTCCTCTTTCCTGTCTAAACAGGACTTTTGGCGCGGCTTATCTTTTAAACGATCCGGTATAAAAAATATTAAGATCTCATCTTTGTATTTTTAATATTTGGGCTTTTATATATCTACGAAAAAAGCAGAAATGCTGTGCACCCATGCAATCGTTACAATTTTTGTTAAATATTCTAAATCAGAAAAATATGCTTTTACAAACAAAAAACAATAAAGTCACTTCTAATTGACGATAATTAGAATTAACGGTGTTTGTAGTTTTATGGACTGAGCTTCTTATTTTTTTTTAATTTTTATGAAAATAAGTTTGATTTCGATGAAAAATTGAATTTTCTTTTGCGTTACTTTACATTGTTATTTATTATTTTTATTTAATAAATACGTGTATTATTAAAGTTACTTTTGATGTTATTGTGGTCTTTTATAATATAGTTACGACTATTTTTAGTTCTAGTTTAGGGTGGGGTATAGTTATACGGCTCATTTATTTGTTATGAACAGATCCGAATTTTTTTAATATAGATTAGAAGGCTAAGGCGGGTACAAAGCGAAGTGGAGCTCCCACCTTGGCCTTCGTGGTTATTTTTTTTTATAACCACCCAAAGTTAATTTTATATTTCAACTAATAAATAATTGTGCCATATAACTATACCGCACTCCAAGTTTATACTATAGTGTAATAATAACAGCCCACAAATGTCCCACTGCTGGGTTCGGGCCTCTTACTATAGGGAGAAGAAGAGTATACACGCCACACTTGTCTAAGGCGGCTTGGCAGGTTTGACAAATCGCTTATCTCGATGTGCAGGTTTCATCATAATGCTTTGCTTCACTTTTGTTAGCACATAGTAATTGTAACAATATTAAATTAAGTAAAAAAACTGCCTAATTGGTGCAAGCGTTCCGGCCAGGATTCGAACTCACGCCCATTGAGTTAGCATGCATGCGCTAGCCATTACGATACCTCGACTTGTAGTGTCTATACTACAGTATAATAAATATAATATACTTAAAAATAAATAACATGTAAATAGCTCATTGTATTTATGTGTTGTAAGGTCAAGTAATGAACTTTCAACAGCTATTGTGTAGGACGCCGTACTCAGAAAATATGCACGAATTCAACACTACTTCACTTTCCACGTCTAAACACAATTTTAATCGTCAACTTTATATACTACACTTTAATCTTTAAAGTTACACAAATCGCGGTCGAATAACCTGATCCCAGCAAACACTAGCTATTTTTATAATTTTGTGCGAAAACCACCATTACCCACCGACTTCTGTAAACAGTCAGTGTCTCAAGTGGCACCATCTTTCAACAGGGAATATTCGAAGGAACGAGGTTTTCATAAAAATACAATTACTAATTTTCATAACTGTCAAAGTTATACATCGTATACATAGTTTCATATAACCTAATAAATTATGCCATTATTAAACGAGTAATTACTACAACTATACTTTCATGACATCTATAAATACATATTAATTGCCAAAAATTTTAGGATGCCAACAATTGTGATAGATTTAAAAATAGCAACTTCAACAAAGCTATGTGAGCAATCAATCAAAACCAGTGTATTTAAAATACTCATAAATACTACTATTAAACTATTTTAACAAAAAAAATCGCAGTTATAGACTCTGCCGATAGAAGTGAAAACTTAGAACTTTTAGTATTAAAATTTGAAATTTCATAATATTTGAATTAAAACACTATTTCAACTATGCACGGTATATACACATTGAACTTTTCATACATTCAATTTTACTTATAAGATATACAGTTAGTTGTATAACTATAGATATACTGCTATAAGAATGTTGGTGACGCGAACGAGTGAGATTTCACCCAACCAAAAAGCTTCTAACGCGCACAGCACACTGCCGCTGCGCATGCACCAATCATGAGCATGTCGGTGACGCGAACCCATAAGATTTTCCCCTACCAAAAAGTGCCCAACGCGGCTAAAGAAGTTTTCACTTTAAAAATCCACTGGACAGCTCCACGGCATTCGCAAACCAATTTTTCCCCATCATGCGGCGAGACCTGACAACCGAGAGCGGATTATACGAGCGCACAGAACAAAAAGGGCTCAAATAAATCTACGCCCAGCTCAAGCACAAAAAAGCCACCACACCTCGCAGATAGAATAACAATAACATGGACGAATGGATAACGAAATAACAAGAGACGAACAAAGATGCCGCCTCACGAATGAATGGAGGAACGAATGAAAATGACCGAATGAAATTTGACCGTTTGCAAACAATGAGTGGAGATTTACGAGGTGTGGTCTTTTGCTTTCTTTTAGGCCTTTGTTGGTTTAGGCGCATGAATGCTAATTGATTATTGTGGTTTGTTTAAAATATTTTATATGTAGGTATGCTATATATGTAAAACGTTTGATGGTCTGTGTATTCGCCGTGCAGGAATGGAAAAATAATACTAATTACTGCGGCCGGGTGGCATGTCGTAAGAGGCGACAAAGCACAGCCAGGTGGTAGGGCAATTGGCCGGCTGGACAGCTAACGCCGCTGGTCTAAAATATGCCGCCATAACATACCGCCGGCAGCACATTGGCAGCACCTCTGGAATGTCCGTAGGCGACGGTAACCACTTTCCATCACAGTTGGGCCGTCAGGTTGTCTGCTGTGCTTCAAAAATAAAAAAAATTAAAAAAAATGAATGGTTTAAACTTCTGCCCTGCTAGCTCTATGGAATTCAGATGTCGCAGATTCGATTTCTGACGTGGTAAATTTCTTAAACGATATTTCAGTTACTTCCTATGGGCTAGGGCATCAGAGATGGCTGATTCCGTAATTGACCGGTGTATATTACTGATAACACAAGTATATGTTCCTTAGCTTAGGGATATATGTATAATGAACACATATTCACGGTGCAATTGATCCATGGCCGGTCCTATATCTTGTATAACGTTTTTATCTTGCCAAGTATGCAAGTCATTTATGGAGATATGTTGCAGTATAAACATTTTGTATGTCATTATTATAACTATAACATTTTTTCTTTCCTTTTATCATGTCTTTGTCTTACTGAGTATGCACCATTTGCTACAACTCCATTAATTCTTCAAAAAGTAATTGTGTAACATTTTTCTATATAAAATTTATTTAAAATAAAAAGTTTAAGTTAATCAATTTTTAGCTAGACGTGTTGCTGGGGAGTTTCTTGCCGCTTCTTCTTAACAGCAATAACACGTTGCGAAGCGGTGTACATAGACTAGGAAGTAAAATTAAATTTTAACTTGTATGTATTAACCTTCAAAAAGTGTTCTCCAGTGGAACTAATTTTGAATTCAAATTCAAATTTTTTTATTCAAACTAAGTTCCACTGGAGAACACTTTTTGAAGGTCATACATACATAAGTTAAAATTTAATTTTTCTTAATCTATGTACACCGCTTCACAAAGTGTTATTGCTGTTGAGGAGAAGAAGCGACAAGAAACTCCCCAGCAACACGTCCAGCTAAATATTGTTTTTCTTTATATTTCTTATTCTATTTATATCCCAAGTTCTCTTTTTTTATAAGTTTTATACAGAAGTATGTTGCAGAATTACTTTTTGAAGAATTAACGACTTGTAGCAAACAGTGCATACTCAATAAGACCAAAACAGTAAAATGAAAGAAAAATATTATTATAGTTATAATAATGACATGACGTGCTAAAATGTTATGGTGCAATATATCTCCATAAATTCCTTACAAGCGTGGCAAGATAAATACGTTATACAAAATATATTATAAATAAAATATAATTAAATAAAAACTTGAATTTGAATTCACTTGCCCTACCATCGGTAAATTTTGACATTACTTGTATGGAGCTTATGTTAAATTTTAATTGACAGTAAGGCAAATGAACGGTTGGTAGTTTAGGCATTAAGTTTGCGTCAATCTGTTGGTAATTTCGATCTCGTATTAAGTATACGTCATTTTGAATATTTATTACTACTCTTTTTATACAATTAATTACAAAAATGTATAGAGTTGTCATAATGAAACACAGCTAAAAATTTAAAATAAAAACACGATGCAATAGTAATATAACTTATAAGTACAACACAAATAACATGATTTATAAAACACTAGCTGTACCTGGCAGACGTTATCTTGCCCTTAAAAAATAAAAATCAAGAAACCGATTGCAGCGCCATCAACCAGGCCAAATTGTTAATCTAAACCATCCCGGGATCCATGTGAACACATACAAAAATAATTCACCTAAATCAGACAAATGATAATGAGTTTAAATGCAGTCACCATTGCCGAAATCGGTCGGGAAAGATAATAACAACGATAACATAGCTAGACTGATTTTGTGACTGATCTTTTTTTAATGATAATTTTTTTTATTCATGAATATCATATTTTAATACTAATTATCCTATTCCGGACGAAAACAATTCCAAAAACACAAAAATTATAAAAATTGGTCCAGCCGTTCTGGAGTTATAAATGGTGTAACTAACACGACTTTGTTTTATATATATGTACACTCATATCGTGCGAATAACACGACACCCCGAGAATAACACAATAATAATATGAAATAATATAATCAAAGTTTATTACACTAGAATTATTACAATTACGATATTAAGTACTGTACACTAATACACAGAAATATTAGGACAAGTCCAAGAGTTGCATCCACGCTTGTCAGGCGTCGAGCAGCAATTTACCCTCCAAGAATACTGCGATTATCAAACAGTAATTAATGACCACAATATATTGTATGCTCCTCGTGCAAGACTGTCAATGTAGACAGTCCGTTGAAGACTGTCCCCTCCTTGCCCGAACACCGCGTATTTAAGGTCCTTATGCTTAATGCTTTGGCTCCACCTCAGTTTCGCTTTCTTCATAAAACCAACTTCCGCCATCCATATTAACATCCAACTTCCGGTCACTCCATTTCCGATATTCGTCGCTCGATAATAAATGCCTCTACGTTGACATCCGGTTATATGACTACTTCCGTCATATATAGATAGCAAACTATGAATATTCCTTTTAGATGACAAATATATTTTATTATACATAATTTTCATTTTAATATCAAAATGTGTGAAGTCGCGGGTAAAGTTAGCTATAAAATTTGAAATTATTTCATCATTATAACTTAAATAACTACAATATTTTTTTGCTACATAATGTAATGCTAAATTACTAAATTAATATTTATAAAACCGTCTGTAAATACACTAATAACAAAAATACGTCAAATATAATAATAACTTAAACTTTTTATATTATAATCCCGACAGTGATGTATATAAATAAAGATTATAATAGAAAGAAAACGATTAATTATGTTTTAAATGAACATCTGACATTGAGAATGATGAGCGTTGAATAAAGAATAGTGTTTATTGTATTGCAAAACTGGAACGTGCGAAAGGCAAAATGAGTTATAACTTAATTGTATTTTTTCTAACGAAACATAAAATATATTTAATCTTATATATGGGTAAAAAAAACTATGTATAATTACACTTTAGTTTTCCGTGTATACTATTTTTATGACTTTTAAAAGTTGATAGTATATTCAGGCATTTAATATTTCATGCCAAATATTAAAAAACAATATTTTTATTATATTATATAATAGGGATGCGGATATTATTATGTTACAATAAAAGCACATATTTTTATATATAAATTAATAGGCGTATAGTTAACATTTAAACATCTAACTTTTCAAATATCATGATAAAAATTATTTTAAATACTTTTCAAACAATAATTAATGCGCGTTTTGATTAAATTGTGCATTGTTACTTATATCTACGTATGACGTCATTAGTAAGTACATTTATACAAAATTTATGACGCTACGACGTTATGTAAGTTTATAAAAGTAACTAGGTTTATTTTTGTGTTCTCTCTATTATTATTACTCATTATAATACAAGAAAAACTACATTCGTTTTAATTCTTGTTTATATAAGTATATTAAATTGAACGTTTCAAACGCTAATTAGAACTTTATTAGACTACTCGATTCTCAGGAATTCACTAGGAATATTCAAGTTATTTTTTTATTCATTGTTAACTCACTGCCTTACATAAGGTGTTAGTGTCCAGGCTCCTAAGCAGGAAAACTAAAATTCGCGTCTACAAAACTATCATTAGACCAATTTTGATGTGCGGCTGTGAGGCCTGGACACTGACACTTAAGGAGGAGAACCAATTGTTGGTCAGAGAGGAAGGTTCTCAGAGAAGTCTTGGGCCCAACAATAAAAGGAGACGGCAGCTGGAGGGTCCGAACCAACTCCGAAATAGAACCTCATAGCCGAGTCCAGTATAATTGGAGAGATAAAATCTCAGCGTCTCCACTGGCTCAGTCATGTAGAACGGGTGGAGGACGATCAGAGACAGGACAGAGAAAAGTGGCGTGCTCTTGTTTCGGAGACTATGACTCACTTGGGTCACTGAGCCAAAGGAAAGTTTTAGTTATTGTAAGCTTGCTTTATAATATGTAAGCATGCAAATTTATATGTATAGCTTTATCCCGACTTCAAGTAGAAACGTCGAACATAAAACAAAAATAAAATTAAACACACAATTACGCACTAGTTATCCTTTTTAAACGTTTCGATGTACAAGTCATTTTACCTTTCCATCGTGTATACTGTATAACGTAATATCAAAATACTTTAAACATATTTACAGTGTCGACCTTCGAAGTGTCAAAAGCTATTAATCACATGTAATTCGACATAAGACTTATAGTAACTAATTGTTTTTATATGACGCAAACTAACTCAGATAATTTTTAGGCAAATGAAGATAAGAATTATATATCAGCGAGTCCTTATTTTTGTAAGTAATTATAATATTTCCATTATAATCAACAATTAACATATTTACGTGACCATTTTGACAAAAACGGAATCCTTGCGAAATTATCACATGCATCTGTTTTTCTCTTCGATCAAGTAACTATTGTTGATCGAAGGTCTTTCTATATTAGTAATTTGTCTCGGAAACTACTGGGTAAATTCGAGAGGAATGTGTAGTCGAAATGGCGGTATACAATGATTTAATAAAACTGGAAGATAATGGGCACAAATGTAAAGGTAAAAAAGAGATGGATGGACTGTGTGATGAAGGAGACGATGATTAGTGATGTGATGTGAGCAACACATAAATTATCATTAGCCAAGAAGCCACTAGAGTCTCTCACTACTGTGCCTCCATAAACTTACTATCTCCGCAGGCCTATCCTTTCCCAAAAAAGGAAAATCGAAATGTCGCATTGTATGAATGTATATTAATTTGTTAGTATATGTATTAACATTTTATATATTATATTAATATATATAATATTGACATATTGTGTTATTGCTATTATTGATATTGTATAGCTATTATTGTTCATCATCGTCATCATCGTCAGTCATTTGCAGTCCACTGCTGGACATAGGCCTCCCCAAGACAGCGCCACTCATCTCTGTCCTCCGGCTTCCTCATCCAGCGCCTACCGGCGACCTTGCACAGGTCGTCGGTCCATCGGGCTGGAGGGCGTCCGACACTACGTTTACTGAGACGCAGTCTCCACTCCAGGACTCGTCTGTTCTATCGGCCATCGGTCCTGCGGCAGACGTGACCGGCCCACTGCCACTTCAACTTGCTAATTTTGGGAGCTACGTCGGTTACCTTGGTTCTCTTACGGATATCTTCATTTCTAATTTTATCCACAAGAGAAACACCCAACATAGCTCGCTCCATAGCCCGTTGAGCGACTTGGAACTTGTGGACCAATCCTGTCGTCAGTGTCCATGTCTCGGCTCCGTAGGTCAGGACGGGGAGGACGCACTGCTCGAAGATTTTTGTCTTCAAGCATTGCGGAATGGTCGAGGAGAAGACTTGACGAAGCTTACCGAATGCTGCCCAGCCCAACTGAATCCTCCTATTGGCTTTCCCCTCGAAGTTGTGCCTGCCTACCTGTATTTTCTGTCCAAGGTAGACATATTCCTGCACAACCTCCAGAGGGACGCCATCGACGTTTACCGGTTTTGGCATGACTTGTTCATTGAACATGACTTTTGTCTTGTCCAAATTCATCCCGAGACTGACTCGTTGGGAAGATTCATTTAAGCTGCCCAGCATTACAGCAAGTTCCTCCAAAATCTCTGCAAAGACAACGATATCGTCGGCGAAACGGAGGTGAGAGATGCGCTTGCCGTTGATGTTGATGCCCCGTCCAGCCCAGACCAGAGTTTTGACGATATCCTCCATCGCGTTGGTGAACAGTTTAGGGAAATCACAGCCCCCTGTTTCACCCCGCGATGTAGGGGTATAGGCTTCGCCCTCCAGTCCTGAATCTGGACGGTCATCGTTGCGGTGTCATACAGGCATCTCAGCACCACAATGTATCGCCAATCAATACGGCATCTTTGCAAAGACTCCAGAACAGCCCAAGTTTCGATGGAGTCGAAGGCTTTCTCGTAGTCCACAAATGCCATACACAGCGGCTGATTATACTTTTCGGTCTTTTGTATAATCTGCCAAACAGTATGGATGTGGTCTACGTGGCTGTAGCCTTTTCGAAACCCAGCCTGCTCCGGTGGTTGGAACTCTTCAAGTCTTCTGGCGAGACGATTCGTGACGACCCTCGAAAACAACTTATAGACGTGGCTCAAGAGTGAGATTGGCCTATAGTTTTTCAAGAGAGTCTAATCGCCCTCCTTGAAAAGCAGGACCACCACACTCTTGCTCCACGCCTTCGGCACAGTGCCCCGGTGGATAACGGAATTGAAGAGCTCAGCCAAGGTCTTGAGGATTGGCATTCCTCCTGCTTTAAGAAGCTCAGTTGTAATTCCGTTATCACCCGGAGCCTTGCCATTTTTAAGTTGCCCGAAAGCCACACTAATCTCGTCCACATCGACCTCCGGGATGTCCTCCGTATAATGGCGCGTGAGTGGCGCACGTGGATCTTCGTTGCTTTGCGTCGCAGGCTTCTTCGCCCGCGAAGAATACAGTAGCCTATAGAACTTTTCTACCTCCGTCAGGATCTCAGAGCGAGACGTAAGCTCTCTGACATCCGCTGTCCTCAGCTTTGCAATGTGGCTCCTCCCCAAGCTTCTTGAGAAAACTTTGGACCCCCTGTTCTGCTCTATGGCCGCCTCAATGGCACGCGTATTAGAGCAGCGGAGGTCCCACCTTACAAGTTTTCTTATTTTCTTGGAGAGGGCCCGATGCTCTGGCGAGGCAAATAAAGCGAGTGGCATTTCACGTCTCGTCTTCATGAGATCCAGAGTTTCTTTAGAAAATTCGGACCGTCTGTTTCTTCGTACAGGCGGAAAATGCCTGCAACCCAAATCCTGCAACGTCTTCACCACGTTGTCGGTTATCTCGTCAACATCGCCCGTGGTTTCCAGCGATTCGAACCGATTATGAAGTTCCAATTAGAACTTTTCGGACCCGTGGATCATTTGGGGCGGCGTGGTGGTGAGAGTAGATTTCACCAGGCGGAATCTTTCAGCCTTAAAATTGATATTTAGCGTGCCTCGTACAAGTCGGTAGTCGCTACCGGTATTGAACCTGTTGACCACTGAGACATCTCTAAATATATGCTTTATATCCGCTATGATGAAATCTATCTCGTCCCTCGCCACAGTGTCAGGGCTCTGCCAGGTCCATCTCCTCTGGGGCTTCTTCTTGTAGAAGGAATTCATCAAGAAGAGCCCCTGCATTTCTAGGAAGTTGACCAGCATTTGCCCCTGTGATTTCGGTGTCCCAAGCCATAAGGTCCGATTCTCGGTTCGTCGCTTTCTTGTACTCCCACTTTAGGGTTGATGACCCCCATAACAACGTTGTAGTGTGCGGAGGTTGTGCCATGTATGGCTTTAGTGATATCCTCATACATAGCCTCAACCTCCTCGTCAGGGTGTGCCGAGGTCGGCGCATATACCTGTATTACCTTCAGGGAATACCTGTTGGTGAGTTTCAGCACTAGGTACGCTACCCTGTTTGACACACTGTTGACTTCCACAACGTTGTTAACGAGGGTCTTGTTCACGAGAAAACCGACACCACCCTGGGAGGCCCTGTCACCTTACCGGAAGTAGAGTAAGTGGCCAGACTCTAGGGTTACCGAATCCTCACCCTCTCTTCGGACTTCTGATAACCCTAGGATGTGCCAGTTAATTCGACTTAGCTCTACTTCCAGTTTTGTAAGGTGACTGTCAAGCCTAATCGTCCGTCCGTTATACGTCGCCAAAGTCAATTTTGTGAGTTGGCAGCCTCCCGTAACCCAGAGACTGTTAGCACCCTCCACCCCATCGTTACCGCGACCGCTGCCGTAGCCGGGAATAGCGGGGTCACCGGGAACTGAGGGCCGTTTTCTATGGTGCTTTCTCATGGGGGATAAGTGCCATAGTTACCACGGTTGGCATGCGGGTTGGTAACCGCAGTGCCGGCCTATTTGCATTGGAGACGCTGCTGCCCGTCTCCGACCAGGCGATTTCTATAAGCCAACTTTCTTGCAATGGTTATACCGCCATCGATCGGTCACCAGAGCCTCGTTTGCTGACGGCAGGGGGTACCGCGGGCAGGTAAGGTTGACAATTGGGTCCACGAGATGTTAGTTGTAGATCCCTTACACCCCCCCAAAACCCCTTAACCCCTATTGTTGTTGCTATACACATATTAATAACTAGCCGATGCCCGCGACTACGTCCGCGTGGTGCGGTTTTTTAACTATCCCACGGGAACGCTTTAATTTTTCGGAATCAAAAGTATCCTATATGTTTACCAGGGATATAAGCTTCCACCGTACAAAATTTCATTTAAATCGGTCCAGTCGTTTCGGAGATTAGCCGGTACAAACAAACAAACAGAGAAACAAAAAATTTGAAAAAATTCTAAATTAGTTCTATTTCACTTCTTACCCCCTGACTCGGTTTTTAGCATTTTTTTTCATTGTACAGAAATTGGAGCTCTACAGTTTTATTATATGTATGTATAGATGTATATATTTGGATATCTATATATTAATATATGAAGCAAAAACTTGTACCCCTTTTTACGAAAATTTCGCGGACGGAGGAATATGAAATTTCGCAAACTTATAGTTTATATAGAGAAGGAGTACAGAATGCTAATTTTTTATTCAAATATGGATAAAAAATATATTAAATCAATATAAAAACATTACACACACTACCTTGTATTTGACACACATACGCATATATACTCTTTTGTTCATTATTAAAGTCACACTAACATGGCGAAATCTGTGATTATAGAAGTATAAACGTTTGACAAGAGAGTCTTAATAATGTTCAAACTAATAATTTAAATTAATAATTATGGTCGAATTTCGACCACGGGCGTCCACTATAATATTAATATCTGTTAATGTGTATTTTGTTTTTATTTATCTTAATTATATGTATTGTATAATATCTATGTATCCCATTAATTACATGTATTTGATTTGCACACCACCGTCATACACTTTCGATTCCTTTCACACAATTCACAGCCAGGGTTGTCTGGAAGAGATTGCTCTAAAGTGATAAGACTGCACTTTGTTCCTGTCTTGACACGAAATGACTGTAAATGATTTACTTTATGTGTATGTGCTGAACAATAAAGTATTTTCTTTTTATCTATCTATCAGTCGCAATTAGAAATACAATCCCGGGATCCCGACGGTTTTCTGACCCCGAAATTCCCGGGACTGTACTTGGCTAATCTCGGGATTTTCGGGTTTGCCACAACCAGGTCTAGTTTGCTCTCCGTTGTCCGTTGCGAGTTGACAATGACCTTGCCTAGATTATATTAATAGCATTTATTACATATCGACAAAAGAATAAACCTTTGATACGCGTACGATACGTACTACATAGGTACAGCTCTAATAATATGTTTGTCGTAGAACTTAGAAGGGATTTCCCGCTCGGGATACTTCAATACAATACTCTTAATAAAATTCCTCAACGGGCCAATAGGGGAATCACCTGGTCACCCCATATCACAAAATTCCTCCAACCAGTGTAGAACCTGAACGAGCGTTTTCAGCTGCTGCTTATGTTGGCAATAAACTACGAAGCAGGCCTGGGAGTCAAACCTTGGATGCATTGATATTTCTACGACTGTACTTTCAGAATTCTAAATAAGTCTTTTTGTCTCGTTATTTCTTACTTACAAAGTATAATGTCTTTGTTTTGTCTTTTTTATCTTCCTACCATATTGTGATTTGTGTCGTGAGCTCGTGGAATAAAATTATAAAACATTTTTCTAGCAATTACTCGTTTTTTTACATTTGAGCTCAATTAGAAAGTACATAGTCTAATACCGGGTTAGCCCCAGGATCCCGGGATTACGCATCAAGAATCCCGTAATCCCGGGATCGAAAAACATGCTCGGGATTTTATTCTCTAGTCGCAATCCAACAAACCAACAAAATCCACACACCCTGTAAATCCTCCTCCTAATTCCTTAGAATAGAGGTGCTGACCCGCTCGTCTATAGCGGTGTGAATGGCGGAGTTGGCTTTAAGCGACAACACCAGCACTCCAAGTAGACCTACCCCTGCAGTCCTCAAAGAAGTGCAGGATTGATCCGCGAAGGAAGTCCCCCCTAGATAAATAGGAGGAAGAAGACTCCGACATGTCCACAGATGACGGTCAAACCAGCCGAAATCAGTGTGAAAGAAGACGTATGGTAGATTAGAGGAGTACAGAAGTCAACAATCCAAATCAATTTATTGTCAAAAAAATATACAGAAACCGTACTAGGACTAGCCTGTATCGCGGGCCACCAAGTACGTGTGTGACTGACGTAAGAATTTTTATCTCTATAATTAAATTATTTTTAAAAATAGATGATAACTTCTTTGTGTGTGTGTGCATGATGGATAACAATATTCTGATATATATAATAAGGTTAATTTATACGATATAATATTGTTACGAGCTACAGGACTCGAATTAAAAATGCCGTTGGAACTACTATAGAATTTATTAGAAATGTACAAACACATATAAAACAAATACAAATAAAACTGGATGCAACCAGTTTACACTGCACGATTCAATGCAATTCGACACGCGCAAAGTCCGTCGTCTATATCGCTAATCGAGAGTACTACCAAACATCTTACTCGTATCGTAGTCGTCGCTTGACTGCCCCACCCCTCCATTCGGGCATTGTTTTATAGTAACTATACAGTACAAAAAAATCGGACGCGCGCACTGAGTTTCCGAGAAATATTAATTTGCACACCTGGTCATCTATTCCTGCGAACGGCCAACAAAGTCGAAAACAATAACAATAGGCTATTGTCTAATTGCAAATTTTAAATTCGAAGTAATAAAAAGAACTCCGAATGCGGGAGGGGCAATAAACAAGATGCACAGCATTTCTTTGTCGGTATGTGACAATAAGTATGCAGGTGGCCCAACTGGTAACAATATTATAAGAAGTAAGAGACATATTGTGCTGGCTGGAAATAATAGGGAGGGAGATTGCCATACATGTAGCTGAGGATTGAAGGAATAAGGATACCTATTACACCACCACCACCACTGCTATCATTTCTATCAATGAATAAGCTGCCATAACAAATTCACAAAAGAATTGTATAAAATTACAAAACGATAATTACTTGATTACAAAATAAGTAATCAATCGTGTAACAATTACCAGTGTAATACTGAATTAAATTTGAATCACATTGGCCAATATCAGAGCTTGGTATCACTTTGATACAGAATGCTGATACAATATTTCAATAGCCATATTACTTATCGTTTAGACTTATTCATATCCAATCAAGTGTTTAATTTTATGTAATTAATTGTAAATACGTAATTTATATACCTACCAATAAATGAAATGGAAAGGTCTGTTGTTTCATAATAAGATGTATAATAAAATTACTGTGTTTAGAATTTTAGTATGTAAGTCTTTCTTACCGTTTTTTAAAGATAGATTTCGAACAGACTCGACTCGAAAGCTTTCGAGAGAATTTATGTGCACATAATTATGTGTATAAGATAAATAAAAAGTGAATGTACGAGTAGATTGGGAAATGGAACACGTGTAAACGGCGAGACCGATTTGGGTAATCTTTATCTTAAATTATTACCAATAGTTTGAGTTAGGTTTTAAGATATAAGGAAACTTCTAAAAGTTACCGTAAAATTGGAATATTCAACAAAAACTTAAGGTAGTTTTGCTTTGAGGTTTTTGTATGAACTCAAAACCATAACTATATCTATAATTACAGTCGCGGAATGAAAATATTCGTCACCTTAAAGTCGACTTTTGCTTGAACGTGAAAACAGAAAATTGCAATGTTGACAATGACAGACGCTAACAATAAGAAACAAAGAGGATATAATCACTTCGCTTAACATAAATATTAAAACCAATAAAAAGGTTTTACATGTCTAAACAATCTTTTGAGACAAGATAGAAAATCAAACAACTTTCATCGCAATAATTTTAAACTTTATTGTCAAATTCTTAAAAATAATTTTCTGTGGAACAGTCCGTTCTTTGACTTAGTTTGAAAAGGTAACAAGTGCTCGCGGAACGTTAAATGAATCAATTTGAAAACTAGCGAAAATTTTCATACCACGACTGTACATATGTATAACGTACGATTAGAACGACGGATGAAACATGGAATTTTTTATAAAATCGTCACGCTCCTATGTCCATCTGCCCGTCTATCTTGGTCTCTTGGTTTACACATTTCTTAAGAGCTTTTCACAAATTCACAAGTTCAAAATGAAAATGAAAATTCCCACATGGTAAGGTGTTCAGCTATTTTAATAATTCTCCTATCAAGATTACTTTACTTTTATTTAAGTCCATCTAAGGAAGTTATGATAACAGATTTTGCAAAAAAAACTGTGTTTGGAATGAATGCCATTTCCTGGATGATTTTTTGCCAATTTGCAAAATTTTATACTTCATTAGAATTTTTACTAAACAATGTCTCGTATAAATAAACTGACATTGATTGAAAGTTTCCCTTTTCGCGATGAAAATAAAACTCTCTTGAAACTTTAATGATGACTTTTTATTCATTCAAACCCCGATTCGGCCATAAACAAACCCTTTTATGATAATTAATACCTTTAACTTACAACAAAAAGTAAGTAACCTATTCAACTAGTCATGGACGAGTTCAGTTTTCTTCGAGTAACTCGAGTGGGATAAATTTTATTTTATTTCATTTAGGATAATTAACAGTGATGCGGACAAAGTGCACCCCCCTGAGCAGCCCGCCGGAGCACACCTCTCCACGCCCCGCATACCGCCGACGCCCATAGCTCGCACAGTTAGCAGCTAGGCGTCGGACGGAACGTGGGATATAGAAGCGACGTTGGAGGCCGGAAATGCTCACATGCTCTCTTGATCCCAGGCTTCGAAGGGATTTGACGCACAGATCATGATGAAAGTAGTAGGTAGTCCAATGAACTAACACACTTATTATAATTTATATCTGTATATTATGTATCGTCGGATATATATTGTTACAACCTAAGCGCCGACAAAGACAAATTCCACGTACAGATTTGTTATAGCACATTTATTACCCGTCGGCATTTGAACTAATAACGTTGAAGCTATTGTAATTCTTTTGTGATCGTCTTCTTTTGTTTACTTATTTATTGGCATAAGTTTCTAGAGAACAGCCTATTGTTGTATTGTAATCATTAGCCAGGTGTTACGGATTTTAAAGTACATTAAAGTCTGATTGAGGAAGGAGGGCAGTCGAGCGAGAACCACGATCAAAGCGAGACGTGTGTACTACAATCGGGAATCTAATAGTGACGGACTTTACGCGTTTTATTGAATTACGATCTTCTGCATTACGTTTGGACTTGTTGTGTTCGGTTATATTTGTACCTGTGTTATACATGTTTGTATAGTTCTAATAAACTCTATAATAATAATTCCAACGGCATGTTAATTTGAGTCTCGCAACTCGTAACAATGTTTTATGAAAGATGATAAAGAGGGCCTCATTTGCTATAAATGTCTGCTACCACAATTTTTTTTTATTTTTAAGAAAAGCAAACAGATGCAATATATATTTTATAAATAAATGTTAACTATACTCTATATGTTATTAATATGATATCCAACAGCACTTTTCAGATTGTACTTTACGACATGCTATAATATTTAATAAAAAAAATTTACCGTTAACGATGCAATTTACGTCTAGTAAAAGAAATAATAATAGAATATAAAACAAATATAGAATTAAGGTGGAGACGACGTACTTAAAATTTTGTTTAGTACATTATACATTTATATAAATTTAGGAATTATCACTGACAGAGAACTGTCTTGGCGGCCTCACCTGACTGAAATCAGTCGGAAACATTTCAAGTCATCTGCTTCACTAAGAAGACTGAAAAATTTCCTACCTACTGTTACTAAGATTATATGCTTGTTCAATCCTTGCTTCTCTCCCTACTTGATTATGCTGATGCTTGCTATCTAGACATCACCCAAGAACAACTAGATAAGCTTGAACGCCTTCAAAATGTTTGTATCCGGTTCATATTTGGGTTGAGTAAATATGACCATATCTCCGAATTTCGTAATAAGCTTAAGTGGTTGCCAATTCGCCTTCGCCGGAATGACCACTTACTCTCGTTTCTGCACAACGTCCTTTTCAATCCCTGTACTCCCCCATATTTAAAGGAACTTTTTAGTTTCCTCTCTCAATCTCATTCCTGTAATTTGCGCTCAAATGAAAATCTTCTGCTAACGATACCTAAACACACTTCGTCCTTTGTAGGAAACTCTTTTGCTATACAGGCTGTTAGCCTGTGGAACTCTCTCCCCTTGAAAATCAGACAAGCTACATCAATTTCTACATTCAAACACTTGATCACTGACCATTATTTATCCATTAAATAAAATTGTTGCAGTAAATTGAATTGTATTATTCCTATATTTAATTATGTATATGTATATCTATATTAGTTTATTATTTTGTTTGTTTATTTTTTCTTTAATTACGATTAGTTTTAATTTAGTTAAACCACCAAATATTATTTAATCTTTTTTGTAGTGTCTCCTTGGACACCGGGTTGCCTGGAAGAGATCGCTGTAAGCGATAAGGCCGCCCATTGTTATAATGGAAATGTATTTATATTAAATGTCTAGCTTTAAGTTATGGTGAGCAATAAAGAGTTTCATTCAATCATTATATTCGAATTTGTCAATGGCCATAGAAAATATGTCAATGTCATTTATTGTACCTACGACTCTACCATTCGACGAATAGGTGCGCGTAATCCAGTATTAGTACGACAATTCCCCAAAGCAAGCACCTCCCGTTTTTTTATAGTTCTAGGTACAGCATATTGTTACACAAGACATATAATAACAGCCCATAAACGTCTTACTGTTAAGCTTAGGCCTCCGTTTTTTATAGGAGAACGGAGAGTAATTTTTTTATAGGAGAGTAAACCTGCCACGCTAATCCAAAGATTGGCGGGCTTAAAACATCGGTTACCTCGATATTCAAGTTTCATCTCGATGTTTTCCTTCACCGTTAGCACGTGGTAATTATAACAATATGCATATTGGGTCAGAAGAGCCGGAACGTACAAGAGCGGGAGGCACGCCACCCAAATCGACTATCTACTTACCAGGAGACACCACATCGGCAAAGTAATTAACTATAAAGTCATACCCGGAGAGAGTCTCACTGCACAACTCAGTCTACTTGTCATGGACCTCTGCGTGAAGCCTAAAGACAAACCCGTTGAGCATTGCCGACGTCAAATTAGATGGTGGCTGCTTGATGAAGGCAAATCCCAGGAGTTCACCTCATCCTCCGTGGAGATGGTGGTGAACCAGTCCAGAGCCACTGGGACAAGATTCAGGCAGCCATCACTAACGCGGCGAAGGCAGCACTGGGTGTGTTTAAGGGTGGACGCAAGTGTGACAAGGAGACTTGGTGGTGGAACGACATAGTCCAGAGGGAGGCTAGGGTGAAGCAAGCCCTCTTTGAAAAGTGGCAAGGGACGCATGCGCTAAACATTTAACTACTACCATTTTACTCGAGTTACTCGAAACTACAAAAACCCGCCTCGTCCCATCACTATATTCAATCCAGCTGCTATATATGGAGAGACAAAAGGGAGTCAGCTGTCGGCGATTGTCGGCGAATGTCAACGGCCGTCGGATTTCGCCGACGAATGACGTGACGTTGATCGACCACTGTCGGCGTGGTGACAGGCCGTCCGGTGCATCGCGACATGCTAATGCCGCTGTTTACCATATAATAAGTCCGATATTTAACCAGACGAATCTTGATTTGAATTTTCGATATGTTCTGAATGCCCGACAGACATTCTTTATTGCTTATTTATATATCGAATACTGATCAGGGGATTTTTTAATTGTTTATCAGTCGTTTGGCATTGAAGAAATGATAACACTAAATGTATTTTTATAATTACTGCTGGTCGTTCGTGGTCGAAATTCGACCATGATAATTAATTTAAATTATAAGTTTGAATATTGTTAAGGTTCTGTTGTCAAAGACTATACTTGTATAATCACAGATTTCGCCAAGGCTACACTGTTAATTTGACTTTAACAATAAAAAGGAGTATATATGCGTGTGTGTGTCAAATACATGGTAGTGTGTGTAATATTTTTTTTATTGATTTAATATATTATTTTATGCATAATTAAAAAATATTAGCATTATGTACTCCTTCTCTATATAAACTATAAGTGTGCGAAATTTCATACTACACCCTCCGCGCAATTTTCATAAAAACGGGTACTAAATTTTTGCTTGACGTATTGATATATAGATTTTTAAAAATCGTGGCAACTCAGTGGCTAAAGCATTACAGCCCCATTCCATTTATTTTTAGTAATCGACAAATAATAACACTTTAGACATGGTAGAGCCATACTGGAATACCTAGTTATCTCTCCCTCAAATTTTTACCACCGGACAAACAGAAGTACGAGCTCACACCACCGGTCTATAGTGGAAATACGAACAAAGCGGATGAAACGCTATGCTTCCACTTTACAATTTACAATAAGTGTATCGTCGTTTTTGGAAATTCATTACATACGAGGGGGAAAGGGAGCTAGCTTTTAACTTTTTTTGACTACTCAAACTATGGTTATTTTTAACCTATGTGAGTGAGGCCGCTACCAACAGCTAGTCTACAATAACGCAAACGAAGCCGCAGACTAAAACTAGTTAGTGGTATATATGAATTTCGTAATTCGAGAAAAAACTTTCTATGCAATGTAGTATAAGGTTTTAATAAATGTTTTCATTCATCTGGTATGATCCGGTATGGTCTAGTGGCTAGGATACCTGGCTCTCACCCAGGAGGCTCGGGTTCGATTCCCGGTACCGGAATACTTTTTTCAAACAGATTTTTTTAATAGCTGATGAAGGACGTTTTTGGAACATCTTATTTAACTTAAAAATAAATTTCATAGTTTATTTTATATCGCTATTTTAACATAACATATAGGTTATGTTTATTCGAAAGAGAAGAAACTACAAGAAACTCCCATCAATAAGTTTAGCTAATGTTTTCAATATATATACTAGACATAAATGTATTTTTTGGTTATTTCTGTAATTATTTTATAGTCTTAAAAAAATTTGTACGCCTCATTGAACTTTGTATCCTTATGTCATCCCGTATTTATGTGTCATGTTTTAAGCGAATAAGTGAATTTAAGCATGAGTTTTTACATTCTCTTGCCCAGAATAGAAAATAATAGATATTAAAATTAATCAATCAATCATTCATTTGCTTAAAAATATGGTGATGATATGCTGCTTATAAGGTTTCTTCACATGTTTTTGCCGGTCAGGCATGCAAATTGTACACACATACTTAAAACTACTTCAATAATTATACAAGTCAATTTAAAAATTTGATATTTACGTATTGATATAATCAACACAATACTCATTTTTGCCTATATAATAGATTCATTTCCATAATAATAATTTATTTATAATTTTTTATGGCTTTTATATGTAATAATTACAAATTTATCGTGCATGTATTCGTATACTCAATAATAAGCTTTTTGGACCAAAATACCTCTCAGTTTATTTTTAAATGTACTAATATTTTTAGTCGTTTTTAAATCATTTGACAATTTATTGAAAATTAATACAGTCGACTCTCGATAATTTGAAACTCAAGGGACCAGAGATAAATTTCAAATTTTCAAGAGTTCTAAATAACAAGCGTTTGCTTATGGAACTTATGGAAAGACATTTGTTCTTTCTTGGATTCATTTTAATAGCACAATTCAAACATTAACATGACTCATTAACGTTTGAAAGAAGACTGAAATGCGAACTTACTCATATCTGATTTATGTAAACAAACGACATGTATGTGCATGATAAACGCTTCAAATTATAGAGAGTAGGAAAGCCCGAACTTCAAATTATCGTATGTTTGCGAGCAAGATAATATTCCTTCAACTTCAATTACCGAAGGGACCAATTAACATTGATTTCATCCAATTTATCGAGTATTTTCCAAGGGACCGGAAAAAAATTTCAAATTATCGAGAGTAGACTGTAGACCCATGGACAAAATCCTTTTTTTGAATAAAGTCGATTTACAGTTTACATCTATTATAAAACAAAGTCATGACAGTTACACCATTTATAACTCAAAAACGGCTGGACCGATTTTTATGATTTTTGTGTTCTTGGAATTGTCTTCGACCAGAATAGGATAGTTAGTATTAAAATACGATATACATTAAAAAACATCACTCTAGCCATTCATTTGTTGTGATCTTCCCGACCGATTTCGGCAATGGTGACTGCATTTAAACTCAATTTAATTTGTCTGATTTAGGTGAATTATTTTTCTGTGTGTTCAACTGGGTCCCGGAATGGTTTAGATTCAAATATGAATCAGGTAGATGGCGCTGCAATCGGGTTCCAGCATTTAGGTGCAATTATTTTTGTGTGTGTTTAAGTGGATCCCGGGACGGTTTAGATTAACGATTTGACCCGGTAGGTGGCGCCGATGAACACCTCTTTAACGGTGGGTCCGATTTTGATGAATCGTGTGTTTTTTCAAATAGATTCGAGAATGGTTTAGACTAACAATTGGTCCCGGTTGATGGCGCTGCAATCGGTTTCTAGATTTTTATTTTTTAAGGGCTAGACAACGTCTGGCGGGGACAGCTAGGTTTTAATTAAAATTAAAACTGATATAAAAAAATTTAACAGTTTCACAGACACAAACTTACAGACGCTGATTTTTTATACATAAATTCTTTTTTAATTATACATCTATTTCAGGCAAGGCCCATAATTAACATGCATAAAACTAGCATTACATAGTTTAATTTTACATCTGTCCACCGTCTAAGAGCAAAGTCGTGATGATTTATTTACATTTAATATTCAATGAAGCTACACACGAGTTCAATGCAATGTTATTAACCTTGGCGGAGCAGACATCAAACCTTGGACCACCCAGTAGCGCAACAGGAACGTATTTCGCTTGCACGCGGCGTACTATACACTATGCATACAGATTAGATCGATGGCAGATAAGTTTATTGATACATATTGTGGCGAGCGATGGTGGAACGATCTAGTCGGCTTAAGGAGTTTGAGAAAAATGTAGTAGATTCCAGAAGAAAAAGACAAGAACATACATTTTAGAAAGGAATAGATGATGCACAAAAGAATAATGAAATTCTAGAATAGAATGTTCAGGAAAGAAAAGACAGAGATAGATAGATGTTTAGAAAGGAAGAGACAGTAAATAAAAGAAATACTAGAAAAACAAGATCCAGAGAAGATTATGAGGTTCCAGAAGATTCGAAAACAAGATCCAAATTATGGGTTCCAGAAGATTCTTCCGGGTATATAAGCAGCGTAAGGCGCGCCTACCGGGCAGTTTGAGTTCAGTTCAAGACAGCGAAGTGACAAGTGCGATACGAGAGAGTTGGAAGAAAAGTTAAGTAGGAGACATTGACGAGTTTATTGTGAAGTTCAGTGAAGGACGAGTTTAGCGTAGTTTAAAAGGAGATCCAGAAGTGAGCTACATGCGGTAAATTCGAAGGTGAGCACTGCAGTAGCAGGAGGTGGTCTACGCAATATCGGCGACGGTATTGTGAGTGAGACATCTTATCGTCGGGACAGTGCGTCGTTTGTTGTGCGTGTATGGGCAACCCTGGGGAGAAGAATCACGTACGGCTGTGAAAGTCAATAAAAGCATTTAGATAAAAAAACAAAGGTGTTTCCTTCCCATCCTAAAGCTCTCACGTAACAATATATTGGCCCCAGTTCTGATATTTACAATTTCATAGCGATAGTGTTAAAAATTCGTGTTCTACAAAATTTGTGACGTCGTCTCGGTATCGTTGCGGCAGTAGAAAAAGAAGATATTACTATTAGCATAAATGGTGTTTGATAAAATGAATACTGTAAAGCTACAAATAATTTAACAATTTACAAAGTTATAGTTGCACGCCATTTGAATTTCCAGAATACCGAAGTGAGACAAAATGAAGATTGAGATAGTGTCCGGCGATTTTGACGAGATAGTAGCAGTAGAATTGGACCCTAGGAATATATTTAAGAGCTTGTGACTGAGATGATACAAAGTGAAACAACACACTTTGTTTCACTTTGTATCACAAGGGGTGGTAGGGATTCTAGATTTCGTGACGTCACATTTCATATATTATATCGTTATAATATATTTAAGGTTTAAAACACGAAATTTGAAGTATTATCAAAAAATTTCAAACTATCTGTATGAGCATAGAGTTTAAATTATTAAACATAATGTATTCTATCTTATTCTCTCGCAGACTAAGTCCTATATATTTATGAGTTTATCTCTTGTAGTGTCGCGTTTTCGTTTCATCGAGTTTCAAATCACAATGATTCTAAAGAAGCTTCACTTCAGTAAACTCTCATTTACATATATGGTGAACCTAGTTTTTTGTTGTTTCATGGATTTCCTGCACCTTTTACAAAACCGTAATTATATACTACACCTTGTCAAATTTAGTCTTTATAGCTTCCGAGGAAAGCGACTGAAACATACAAATACCTAAGAACGGATGATGTAACTAAAGCCTCTATTATACTATCACATATTTTTCATATAAATATAATATGATCATATGATCTTATTTCATATGATCTAATATCTCTCAAATTGTATGATTATATTTAAATGATGCTGTTCTTCATTTTTACATATTACACTTACGATCATATAAACGTCATACTATATCAAGATCACAGACTACTGAGGAGATACTATCAAGATGAATGACGATTTAGCCGTATTTTCCATTGCTGTGAGTGCAATTTTATTAATAGCATAAAAAAAAAGATAAAAATGATAAAAAAACAACAAAAAATAAAAGACGTATTTCAGTTAGATCATGGGTAGTAAGGCGATCGGAGAGAGGGGTTCATAACATCTCACTCGAAAAACATAGATTGGAAGATAAAAAGCCTTACAAGATATTCCAGTCGAAATTCTTGCATTTTGACGCCATTTTAGAGGTTAGATGGATGATATGATCATATTTGTACGCTTGCTGTCAAATAGGATCCCTAATTATGATCATAGACAATATGAATCACATGTAGTTATTATATTGTCATAGGTTCTTCATACAAAATGACTCGTACTTCTATGATCATATTTCTATGATAGTCTAATATGTCCCTAAGATCTAGAGTTCCATATCTACCGAAGTGATTACGGAACGCAAACAATAATAGAATAAAATGCAGTCCATATAACATGAAGTGATTTGAGTCATGCCCACTGTTAATCTCGGTAACAAAAGCACCTAACTCCATTGTGTGAGTTAACAAAGATATTGTCAATTATAATCTCGGCAATCTTTCAACGCACGGTAGCACCAAACAACAAAAAATATTTATGCCACAGTCAAACATATGGAGTTGACTCTTTTCAAAATAACAACTACACCCTATAATGAGTTCCTGTGTATTAACAAATAATTTATATTTTGGTGCAGATAATCATTGGGATAGACTTTTTTTTTGTCAAATTTATTCTTTATTAAGATGTCATTTCATAAACAAAATATCGACACTACTAATATGTGATATGTAATATTCTCTGTATTACTACCAGAACCACAAAAGTGTTACTAGAAGCGTAAGAGAAAGCTAACACCTGCCTATTTGTTTCATACTACTTCTATCAGAAATGGAATGTAATTTCTACCAGATAATAAAAAAAGCATAAATCGTTTCTGACATTTACCCGCGATCACAAAATATGAAAATCTGAAATGTATATTTTTTATACATATATGTAAATTTATATTTACTTGATAACCGATTTTTGTATAAATAAACACCAAATACTTTCTAATATATATTTCAATACTCATCTATATAACGAAATTCAAATAGATTCAGCTATTTTGAAGATTAGCGTGTAAAAACATTCAGGTGACAGTATGTTTGCTATTTTATTTTATTCAAGTGAACGATGTTCTTTTATTATTGTGCCCACTAATTCTCTCATTTCTTTCACCTTCTCTCAATCAATTGGGCTCGGCACAAAATATCTTTTCCTTACATACTCCTCCATTTTGACATGCATCTTCTGTCGCACCACAAATCGTCATATAATTATCATCCTTCACATAATCCATCCATCTCTTTTTTGGTCTACCTTTACATTTATACCCATCAATGTCGCAGGTTAAACATTCTTTTTGTCACGTGATTTTCATTCCTCCTCATTATATGCCCATACCAACTTAGTCTTCTTCCTCTGAATTTTTCACTCACGGGTGCAACTTTCAAAGATTATGTACTCATTTCTCACCATATCCATTCTTGTGACACCACACATCCAACTCAACATTCTCATCTCAGTTTAGTGGAGACGTTTCTAGTCTATCACTTTAGTGGCCCGACATTCGGACCTGTATAACATGAACGGTCGTATGACAGATTTATATGTCTGACTTTTTAGTTTCAGTGGCATTAGTTTGTCGCATGTCACACCGGTTACCTGTCTCCACTTTAGCCATGTGCCCACTAATTGTCTAGTGTAATCAAGTCTATGAGAAATACCGATATTAACACACTGACGGCAGCATACACGCAAATATAATTTGCGACCCACCGGCCACGGACTCGGGGTCCGGGACCTGGAACCCTTCTCAAAGCGGCGGCGAGTGAAACCGATTGCTCCTGACGTGGCCTTTGTGATTTTCAAGTATTACGTTGTCAAAATAACACCGGGGATTTTGGTTGTTATACGAGGCTCGTTATACGAGGCGCTTTTCTCCATACATGCTTGTACGCAAACTAACAAATTGTCTGTATGAAACTTTCAATAACTGTTTATGCCGTGAAATATATTATGAAGTAATAATACATGGCTTTATTTAGACCTCTTAAAAGTAGCGTCCGGAATATATGCAGTTTTGGGACGTATAAACAAGCGTAATAATTAAGATAAGTAATCAACATAGATTGTGGTAAGTGATCCATGGTAAACGGTCAGTGAGAACCATATCTAAGGTAAATACCACGTCACTGCTGAGCTCGAACTTCCACATATTTAGGGGGTCGGAGGGTGTTGTCACCACGTTTGATCAAAACCGAATAGGAGATTTCACATGCCGGTTATCCCGATGTGCAGATTTCATCAAAAATATTTTCATAAGTTTTAAGCACGGTGTTTCATTTGATTTATATTATTCCGACGTTTCGGCCACTTTTCAGTAACCGTAATCACGGAAGACACAGATGTCAAATGTCAATGAGTATTGTTAAACTTTTATATAGCCTACCGCCAACTGGTTCATTTTAATTAATTTGTTTTAATTTTGTTTATGGCTATTATTTACTCTATGAGAGCCTAATCTAATTTACCACCGGTTTGCAACAGCTTCTTCTCTTTAAGCCACAAATGTCGTATTTTACAACAATATTATGGTCCAAAAATTGTCGAGGCGCTATATGCTTCCGGCCAGGATTAGAACTCACATAATTATAAGACTTTTGATTATGCTAGCCGCTAACTTACAACTACTTACTATGTATCGGTGTTTATATGTTGTTAAGACATTTTCTAAAACTTTATATTATTTGAGAGCTGCATACAAATAGTCCACCGCGTACCAATCCTTCGTGGTTGTCAAAATAACACCGTACAATTTTGTTATTATTTTTGTTTGCGAGTTCTCTTAGCGCCCTTTTGTTCGCGTTCGTGGAACTAGGGATGTGCCAACCATAAAACCAGCTAAACAACATTTCTCTGAAAAGGGGCATGTGAATAGAATTTTGATCGCTTATATCGGCTTAGGAAACGTTAGCTGCGTCTGTGACTTTGATTGCATTGAATATATTCAAATTCAAAGTTTTTATTCCAAATAAGTTCCACTGGAACATATGTTAAAATTTAAATTTACTTCCTATTCTATGTACACATCTATGCAACGTGTTATTGTTGTTAAAGTTATAGATCCTGTATTAACATCTATAAAGCTATACTGTGGGAGATGGTATATCCAAAAAGAAAATTAGATAATAAATCATGTATATATTAAATATAATATTTTACACAAATTAACCGTAGGAACTATACAGGGTGGGATTTTGATACCGCACCTGGAGGGAAAGTATTCTAAATAAAAAGAAATAAAGACAAAAATATATGTACTTACATTGCTGACATGTATCTTAAAAATGAAAACATATTTTGAGAATTTGTATGCCGCATTTTCAGCAAACAAGGTTTGCACTCAGCATATTGCTGTGCCGGCATAATATCCGACACAACGCTGATTTTCAGTGCAAACCTTCCTTTTGGCGTAATACTAAAACTACCATAATATTTTATGAATTTAATTTAAAAACTATTTAATTTGTAAAAATATATACCTACATAGAATTGACAGTATAAATATTTTGTTAACTTTATGATTACTATTCACATATATATTTAATTTTCAAGTTTTTTATATTTTATTATTAGTCCATTCACTGACACCACTATCGGTACTATGGTTGTAGAGTCCAGGTTCCATATGGCGGTAACCTCGTGATTACTATGATTATTAAATACTGGAGATAGCAAATTTTACTCAAAGGAAACATTCTTTTATTTTTAAGAAGAAACAAATCTGTATTCAAGCATTTTCTAAAACAAGCTTAACACTCGGGAATGGAATGGGCTAAAATCTAAAAAAGAACCCCTGTACTCTTATAGAGTCAATCGATAGGGTCACTCATAAGAATCATGTCTCTCTAGCAAACATGATAAATTAAATGAAAGGAAAAGAATGAAATCTTAATTTATTTTAATTTTTTATAATAGATACATAAAAGATAAAAATTATTAGGAAAAATATCTTGTTGATTTGCTTTTGACTTTACTTAGATTTATTTTATAAGTCATCTAGTTATATCTTGGGACCATCATTGGATTTTTTTATTAAATTTTATAGATATTATAATTTATTATAAACATTATAACACAACACAATACAATACTCTTTATTGTACACCGACATTACAGAGAAAAAAACACAATAAACTTACATACTAAAAGATAGTACAATGAGCGGCCTTATTGCTAAAGCAATCTCTTCCAGGTAACCTTTGGATGGATAAGACCTACTTGCATAGATGGCGTTGGCGTGCAGTTGAATTAGATACCTAATATAATAATAAAATAATTACATTTATTACATTACATAAATTACATAATTTATCTTAATATATAAAATTCTCGTGTCCCAGTGTTAGTTACCATACTCTTCCGAAACGGCTTAACCGATTTTTATGAAATTTTATATGCATATTCAGTGGGTCTGAGAATCGACTACTATCTATTTGTCATACCCCTAAGTGATAAGGGTTGTCCAAACCTAAGATTTTTTTTAATTTTTTGGACAAAATTATTTTTTTATAATGTTGCATTAAAAAATACATACAACCTTAAATTTTCACCCTTCTATCACCAACCCCTATTTTTTAATAGTGATATTAGTATTTTAATAATTTTATACTCTCGCGAGCGTCTCAGATTTTAATTTCTTAAAAGCAGGACAACGTCTGCCGGGTACAGCTAGTACTACTATAAATTTTGTATCTTTTTATATAAGTAATCGTAATTTTAAAGTTATTATCCTTTGTTATATAAATAGTAACTATATATACTCAAGGTGGCGAAGTCCGTCAGTGGTGGAACTCCATATAGCTATCATTATTTCCATCTTTGAATAGTTACGACGACAACAAACCAGTCAGTGAAGCTAAGACACTATTGAAGTCTGTCTTCGAATTGTTTAAAAAAAGTTTTTTAAAAAACAAGCGGTATATGAACTTACCCCAATGACGGACTTCGCCATCTTGACTATATATTTACACTAGCTTTGCCGCGACGACGTCCGCGTGGAATTTATTTTCAAAACCCCCCCGATTTTGAAAGATCCTTCATTGGTGCTCCGCTCCTATTGCTCTTAGCGTGATGATGAGCCTATAGCTTTCCTCGATAAATGGGCTATCTAACACTGAAAGAATTTTTTAAATCAGACCAGTAGTTCCTATGCGTTCAAGCAAACAAACTCTTCAGCTTTATATATTAGTATAGATTTCAAAAACCAAGTATAACTTACCTTGAGTGTTAAGTCTTGTGTTTAAAAACCATCTAATTATATATCTCTTATTTTATACATTTATAATAATAATAATAAATTTTATTGAACTGAAAAATGTTACAAATACTTGTAGTTACAATGATACTTAATTTAAACTAAACATTATAACCATAAATAACTACATTATAATGACTATATCATACTTATAAATACCTATTTAAATCAACGTTAATGTTGAATTGATATTTTGAATCTGTTCTTTGTATTACCCGAGCTGTTGAAAGTGGCGCTGTCTTCCTAGCTAGGTTCTAAAATAACCTGTGTTAAGGAGAAACAGCATACTAGACTCCGATAGGATGAAACTATATGGGGGGACGGCTAGTCAAACTATTAAAGTCCATGTTTTATGTTATATATGTAAGTGATGTGATAGTAGGTTATGTGTTTATATTATGCATACCAACCAATACGGTTTGTGTATATTCTATAGTATGTTGGTTTGTGTATATTCTCTGGTATGTTGGTTTGTGTATATTCTATAGCATGTTGGTTTGTGTATATTCTCTGGTATGTTGGTTTGTGTATATTCTATAGTATGTTGGTTTGTGTATATTCTCTGGTATGTTAGTTTGTGTATATTCTATAGTATGTTGGTTTGTGTATATTCTCTGGTATGTTGGTTTGTGTATATTCTATAGTATGTTGGTTTGTGTATATTCTGTGGTATGTTGTGTGTGTGATACATTATATTATAATATTTTTGCTAGTATTATTCTAATAATTTTTCTGTGTCGTCATAACTACTGTTTTGGAGAAATGTTCGTAGTGATTTTTTGCATTTTGCACAAATTAGGACATAGATTGGACATTTGGCATTAATTCGATTATAAAGTGCAGGACCAAGATAAAATAGAACTTTTTAACGAATGCGAAGTTTATATTGGGTAATACACAAAATATTTAAAATAATATTATATATGTATATAGTAGTTTGTTTATATTTTATTTTAATGGTTAATTGTGATACTTCTATTTTAGTTTAGTATACCACGAAAAATCGTATTTTTAATTTTTCTTTAAAAAGGAGAACCGGGTTTCCTGGAAGAGATCCCTATAAGCGATAAGGCCGCCCATTGTTCTAATGCAAATGTATCCTTATTAATTGTCCAGATTTAAGTTTATGGTGAACAATAAAAAAATTCATTCATTCATTAATTTGACGGCCTCTGTGGTTGAGCGGGCTAAGCCTTTGCCGAGTTACCTCACTGCAACGTAGAGGCTCCGGGTTCGATTCCTTGTACAGTAAATTTCGGAAACGTATTTTCTCTATTATTTACTATGGCCTGGGTGTTGTATATTACCCATAACACAAGCGTAACTTGCTTAATTTGGGGATATACAGTATGTGGTGTGTGTGTTTCTCTGCCGATTTATTTATTTATTTTTATTTATTCATCAAAATAACAATAATGTTTTAATACTAAATTTCAAGCACAAGAATACTTATTAATAGTTAATTGAGGATAATCTTTATACCCACTGTAAGAGATAAAAACATTCCAAGTAAAGGAAATTGTTCTTTGGAAGCTACTAAAGGGAACTACGAAGAAACGCAATGTACCGACTTACGAGGCATTAAGGATTTGCATTATTGAATTGCTTACGGAAATGAATTTTAAGGTTCATAAAAACTGAAGGCATCAAGTAATTTTATACATAATTATGTAGTACAATGAAGAAGTTTATAAACAATCTAATACAATAAAAGAAAACTTAACTTATTTGTATTGTATTCTACCCATAGTCCCTCAAGACTATAAGTAGAATACTGAGCCTAGATCACCGTCTTCTATGGGTAAGGTGCTCAGGAGGCTGGCTACGTTTCCTCGCTTCCTTCCTTCTGATTACCTGAATAGTCCATTTTATACATAAATTTTAATTTTATATAAAATTATTAGAGCTAGACATGTTGCTGAAGAGTTTCTTGCGCCGCTTCTTCTCTTCAAGCCACAACATGTTGCGAAAGTAAATTAGATTAGGCTTCCATAGAGTAAATAATAACGATAAACAAAATTAAAAATAAATAATCAAAATGAACAAGGTGGCGGTAAACTAAATAAAACTTTAACAATACTCATTGACACTTACATCTTTGTCTCCCGTGATCACGGCTACTGAAAGTGGCCGAAACGTTGGAATAATATAAATCTAATAAAATACCGCGCTTAAAACCGTTAAAACGTGGTTGTATTATGTGTACTAGTCGCGAAAATTTAAGAAAATACTAATAAATAATTAAATAAAAAACATCGACCTGGCTACTTCAAGAAAAGCCCTTTTTTTTCAATAGTAAAATTACAAATTAACTCATGGCGAATTTTTTACTAATGCTGGGGGTCAAAATGCATAAAACAATATTTTTGTTGTAATTCCCGGTCAAATACGATTTTTGAAAAATAAATAAAGATAAAATATGTTTTATCTACAACAATACAAAACGAAACCATAGTAAAAGTAGAAAACACAGCGGGGGCAGTTTTCCTTAGAAACCCTGCTATACCCTTTAATCGATGTTGAGGAAAGTGAAAGTTGTGGTAGCGTAATGGCTAGCACACTCGTCCCAACCCGAAAAGGCGCGGGTTAGAATCCTGGCCGGAACGCATGCACCATTTAGACAGTTTTCTGACCTAATGTGCATATTGTTACCACGTGCTAACAACGGTCAAGGAAAACATCGCGATGAAACCTGCACATCCAGATAACCGATGCGTCAAACCTGCCAAGCCGCCTTGGACAAGCGTCGCGGGTGTACTGTCCATTCCCCGATAGTGCGAAGCTCGAGCCCAGTGGGACGTTTATGGGCTGTTATTATGAATGAAGAATAAGATATAGCAAGCTTCCATTAGGTGACTATACTGTAGGTAAAGTAATTATTTTACATTACTTGTCAAAGTATTGTTTCTTTCATACAACCCGTACAGGCAAAAAAGTATACCGGCAACATGATTACACTGATTCGGTCTCGCGTGATGCAGACTCAAAGTGAAATTACCGCGGCTGAGGACGACGTGAGCATGAAAAATTCATTCGGAACATAACAAGAGGGCGTCGTGGGGTAATAATTTGAATAAATATCACAGAGACGAGCCGCGAGTGTTGCCATGCGCTTAAGAGAAACTACATAACTTTCCAAATATGCCCGCTGATAAGGCTTTTTAGTTAAACCTGGGACTTGTGTAAGATCGTCATATCCAACTGTGGATCTCTCTTTGTATATCAGTCGTTTTCGAAGTCGGTTTCACTTTTGTTAGGAATTGTTAATCTCCTTAAAATAGCGTTAACACGCTGTAAAGCGCTGTACAGTGAGTTCCTTCTCTTTAAATCTCGTAAATCGTCGGTGTACTCGTAGGTTAAGTTAAAAATTACGTCTAATTTCTACGAATTTCAAAAAACCGTTCTCCAGCGAGACTTTGTTTAAAAAAAAATTTTCAACTTGAAGGGTGTTCTACGTTACCTTTACTACTTCACGACCTATACACCTTGATCCCAATTTAGCTATTACAATATCGTCAGAATGCTCGACCACTAGCAGAATTGGAGCCCTGGAATTGTCTTCTCCATAAACAATCGCTCATGCGTTAGATGTGACGCAAAAACGTTTAATTTTATTATTTTTACATTTACTACAAAATTAATTCTACACACTGGCAATAATTTAAGTGACATGACAAAGAACGCGCGCAGCCACGCGTATTCATGCGTCCCGATGCCGTAATTTGGCAGCCACATTCGTCGCACAGCGCGTAATCCCACTTGACAGATCTCTTATACGCAAAAATATTATTAGGGTTGGAAAAAACCACGTTGTTCCTAAGCTGTTTATACAATGGATGGTTAACATTTCAAAGGGAAAATAAATTATGTTTTTTTAGGCGGTGGTCTATTAGAACACCAGCAGACCATTGTAGTTTATTTCAATATTTATCGGTCGCGTGCAGTGTCACGCTGGACGCAGCCTATGGTGTCTATGACTAGCCTCGTCTTACACTTCTTGCGACTGTTAAATAATTGAAAAAAATATTATTGTGGCCTAATGGTACATATATCTATTGTATATTGATATTATATTAAATTAAGCTCTGTTTCGATTTCTGTGCGTATATTTTGTCATTTCACAGCTTTTGTAATGTTTTTACATGTATAGAGATATTTTTGTGCTATTTATGTTAGACGTATGTAAGTAAGGCAAGTGATATGTGTGATTTTTAATAATATAATGTTATGATGTAATGAGGTTTTATGAAATGAAGAAGTTGCGTTAATCGCAAACATATTGTTTATTGTTACAATTACCGTCGGTATGTGAAACCCAGTAATCTGCCTCGAACAAACCAGTATACCGTCTGTCCCCCTTTAATTGCATGACCGGAGAGAGAATACAATTTCCTGCGGCGGGGCGTCCTGTCGTAAGTGGCGACAAAACAACCCACAGCCAGTTGGTAGGATATTTGCCCATCTGGATAACAATTTTGAGTTGTGTTCCGGCATTAGTAGGGTCCAGGTTCCAGATTCCCTTTAGAGAGCGACAGCACATTGATAACACCTTCGGGGTTATAAATGGCCATAGGCGATGGTAATCGCTCTCCATCACGAGGGCCGTCTGCCTGTCTGCTGAATTCATGCAATAAAAAAAATGCGGAGGTGCTCTATCCGTTATAATGGGATTGACGGCAACTCTTAAGGTTGGATTGATCCATATGACATCAATTCCCCACGTAATTTCGGCATGGAACTGTTTTGAGCCTATCGCGATTCCTACAGCGAATGAAAATTCCGGTGACACACTTAGCTACGCCCTAATCTCATTCTTCCTATCTGTTAAAAGGAAATCATGTAACTGTAAATGTAAATAATCCACTGGCACCTCAGACGTCAAGTTATATAAAAAAAATACATGTATACAAATATGTGTTAACATATATACAAATTTAATTAGGTAGGTGTTTTACCTAAATTTTACTGTTTCTTGTTCAGTTCACTACAATAACAAAGAAGCTAAGACCATATAGTCTACACAACTGCGCAGCGAAACGTAGAGGCGTCGCAGAGGAGTCGCAGCCAACCTGATTTGAAGTAATACAATGAATGACATGTTGTTTATGACAACGTAGGTATTTGTTAGCGAATTGGAAAAAACGCGATTACAGCGCCATCTATTTTGCTAGTCCATTTATTCCACGGAAATGACATTATTTATTAGGATAAAAAGTATTCTGTGTGTAGATTCGGGATATACGCCAGCTCTGTGTCAAGTTTCATTCATATACGGTCAGTAGTTTACAAAAAAGATGCGATCGCAGCACCATCTTTTTTAATATTTTCGTCTATATCGCGCAAATGACGTCATTTATCGGGATAAAAAGTATTCTAAGTTACGCCCCGAGATATGAGCTAGCTCTCTGTCGAGTTTCATTGAAATCCGTTCTGTAGTTTTCACGTGATGCTCTAAGACGGATAAAAATTTTAAAATTGCATTTGCGGAATCTGCTGGTCCGAATTAGCCCCCCTGATTTTTTTTCACATTCTTAAAAGCATTGTACAAACTCAAACCATTTACAGATTTATTATATTATAGATTATTTTGTCCTTTCCTGTATATGTTAAAATTGTGTAATATTAAATTTATTAAAAGTTTTCCAATCCTTTAAATTGCTCATTTAAATACAACAAATATTAGGACACCGCCGAACCTAAATTACTAACACTATCTAACCACTTATGTCAACGCCTCTATCCTATCGTCTCTTTCTCATACATACTATCTCATCCACTCTATCCCTTGCTAGACTCTGGCCACGCGTTAGCGTCGCCTTTGATGACTGATTTTGCTAACATCGATAAGCCAAGGTAACCACTTTCCGTCACATACACCGTCTATCTGTTTCCTATTTTAGGTAATCAAAATGCTTAGGTAATAGTTGTTTGGGACTAAGAAGACGAGATTTAAACAAAACGAGAGGTTTTCGTTATTAAGAGATTTTATTCAGAAGTTATGTCAAAGGTGGCATAAGAAACTTAAAAAGACAACAACTCATTCCAAAATATTGAATTCAAGTTTAATATATACAAAAACTTTGATGTTCATCAATAGAAAGATCTGCAAGGCCATCTAGTGTAGGATTTCGTACTAAGCAATAGTTAATCTTATAACACACTTCTTCCACTATCTGAACTAAACCAAACCAATTCGTGTTTACAACACTATAATACTCCCATTCGTCACAATCAGGTGACAGCAAGGACAAAAACAAGTGTGTTATAATAAATTAAAATATTATCACTTATAACAACGTCCTTACTCATAAATCTCTCTAATCCATCCGCAGCCTATTAACAGACTAATACCGGCACTTAGTCACTATTTACAAACGCCTTAATGAGACTTTAATGCCACGACTTATGTGGAATTTGACATTTATTTTGTTTCATTTTCCGTTTTAAGAAACCCGACGATGTTATATAAATGTGAATAATTTTCTAGATTTTTTTGTATGCTTAAAAAAGGTGTATATTATTAGTTAATATGAGGTAGCCGGTTATAGTTATAGCTCTATTTTACTTACATAAAAACAAAATTTGGTTTTTTATATATATTAGACCTACAGATTTACTGTTTTTTGTTCAGTTCAATACAATAACAAAGAAACTAAGTCGATATAGTCTACACAACTGCGCAGCGAAACATAGAGGCGAGTCGCAGCTCGCAGCCAACCTGATTTGAAGTAATACAATGAATGACATGTTGTTTATGACAACTTAGGTATTTGTTAGCGAATTGAAAAAACGCGATTACAGTGCCATCTATTTTGCTAGTCCGTTTATTCCACGGAAACGAAGTTATTTTTTAGTATAAAAAGTATCCTATGTGTACATTCGGGATATAAGCCAGCTCTGTGTCAAGTTTCATTCATATACGGTAAGTAGTTTTCAAAAAAGATGCGATCGCAGCACCATCTCTTTTTATATTTTCGACTATCCCGCGCAGACGATGTCATTTATCGGGATAAAAAGTATTCTAAGTTACGCCTCGAGATATGAACTAGCTCTGTGTCGAGTTTCATTGAAATCCGTTCAGTGGTTTTCACATGATGCTCTAACAGACAGATAGACAGATAATAAAATCTAAAAATTGCATTTTCGGAATCTCTTGCTCCGAATTATCCAAACTGACTTTTTTCACATTTTTCAACTCAATGTACAAACTCGAACCATTAACAGATTTATTAAAGTACAGATTACAAAGCTGGCAAGCAGGCAGATGGTCCACCTATAAAAAAATGGAAAGTTGTTACCATCGCCCACAGGCATTTGTAATACCAGGGGCGAATCTAACGGGATGCCAGCATTTAAGATGATATACAGGAATGGAGTAGAGGGATGGGATACAGAAGATGAATATGGGAGAAAGAAGTAGACTATCGGAACTCTCACTCATCCTAAGAAACAAGATAAACTGAAGCCTAATTGTTTCACGCCTATATTCCGTGAGAGTGAGGTATCATACGGATTAGAACCGGCCCAGTAATCTGTATTCAAGATAATTGTTGCGGACAGAGAGCACCCCCCTGATTTTCTGAATTTTCTATTATAGGCCAGTTATTATACTTCTTTGTGCAACACAACACTCATTTGTTATCCACAAATGAGTGTTGTGTTGCACATGCATTACTCGTACAAACGTTAAAATTATGTTAATTTGTACTCTATGTCGCTTCGCAAAGTATTATCGCTGTTTCAAGAAGAAGAAGCGATAAAAACCTCTCCGGCAAGACGTCTAAGAAAGAAAAAGCAACACGTTTGTTTGTTTTAGCAACATTCTTTCATTTCATTTTCTAAATTTGTATCTTTGAAATGCTTGTCACCTTTTCTTGTCAGAATGTAAACAATCTCATCACTATAATCTTCTAATGATAAAAAGTGACACAAAATATTAAGTATTCAAATAATATAAACATATTTAAATATTGTTTTAGCAAACAATCTGACGTTTGTTGTCAGTTTGTACATACCGATCATATGAAAAGTCACCTACGTCTGTTTACAATAATAATATAAAATATTAATAAGAACGCATAAATGTCCCACTACTGGGCTCGGTAGTGGGACATTTATGGGCTATTTAAAGAGGAACGGACATCATAACCGCCTTGCTTGTCCAAGGCCGATTGACCGGTTTGATACATGAGTTATCGCGATGTGCAGGTTTCATCACGGTGTTTTCAAACTTCACCGTCAACACATGGTAATTGTAACAATATGCAGACTCGATTAGAAAACTGCGAATAGTGCATGTTTTCCCACCAGAATTCCAACCCACGCCTTTTCTGAAATGCGAGCTTGTGACTCGAAATCGTTACACACTAAGCTACCACGCCTTTTTTAAGACTAGGATAGACAATTAACATACGATTCTGACAATATTACACGTGAAACCGTTCAGAAATTGCAATGTTAACTAACGAGTTAGTTAGTAAACTAATGAATATAGATACGTATATCCAAACCATAAATCTTACTACTCCTTTGAACAGTCATGTACAGTACCTAAAGTCGTAGTCATAGGCATGTTTTAGTTTACAAGCTTTAAAACGTCTTAAAGATAAGATAATGTAAGGTAATGAGTATACGAAAATGGCAATGAAATGGATTTGTATGAGTCCGGAAAGAAATGACTCAAAACAGTTGTTAGGGTTGGAAAACACAATTTTTGGAAACTTATTTGGATATTAATGGAAATGATAGTCTAATAAAATTTTCATAAATATTAAGAAATGCAAATTACCATATAAGAGGAATGAAGATGACAAGTGCTCAGGCGCTGCCAATGCATTCCTATTTTTATAGAAAATTCCAACTAAAACATTCAATCAACGTATTTTTATTTAAAACATATTTTTAAACTGAAATTAGTTATAATTGAAAGTCAGCTCTTTTAAGTTTTCTCAAATTTCATTAGTTTAATAATCATCAATTATTCGTTCTCATTTCTTCCCTATACCATCTTAGTCTTCTTTCTCTTAATTTTCCATTCACCGTTGCTTCTTTCAAAGATCTTCTTATGTACACATTTCTCAAATTATCTATTCTCGATTTTAGTTATGCTGATTTTCAACCCAACGTTTTCTAGTGCTTGCTACTACCTGTCCAGTTTGTTTTGAAGTGCCACCCAGTCTTCATCCTCCAGAATAATATTATATACAATGAGAATGAACCAGGGACCTCATTCTGTACCGCTCGGTCAGCGTTTTCATGACCAGCAGGAATAAATAAGGACCTATGAATGATCCCTGGTACAAACCTGCATTCACATAAAAATTGCTCGTGATTCCCATTGCAGAGCGGACGTGAGTACTAGCTTCTTATAAATGCTTTTTATCAGTTTGCTAATAGTAAAGTATAAGACGTCAAGACTTGTTTCTAAAGCAGAAAATGGATAAGGATTCTAAAAATATTAATAAAAAGACAAACACAACCCTCAGAAGAACGTATAGAAAGTACAGACCGAGTCTATGTAAGCAAAAGCTTCCAATCATTTGAAGCATTTTTAAAAGTCGTATGTGTAAACTTATTTGGTAATAATAATAATAAATCTTTATTCATCTAAAGAAACACATGTTGACATAATATGAAACAGTTCGTTGCACTGCAAACGTATAAAACTGTGCTGCAGTGACAACTGTGGGATTTGACACAAGACAATGATGTCAATTATAGTAGAGCATAGGATATATCCTATGCTCTTAATTTTTGTACTCACAATGTATTGTGAATATAAAAATTAACTTAAAACTAAACATAAAAATAATAACTCAAGTGTCATTCGCGGCTATGAGCGCGCGTCGTTTCTTTGTGTAGCTGTGAGAGAACGCATATTTGTGTGTGTGTGTGTGTGTAGTATACACGTGGTTTTCGTCTATGTGGACAATAGTAATGTATTTTCTGGAAACTATTCCACTTTTATCTGTACGATTACTTCTATTTAGTACAAGTTCTCGTAACACACACCGGCGCGATCAGTTTCCTACTCCAAAATCAGATTTCTTTTAGCCGGTTTCGCTTCTAAAGCGTGGGGCTCGATCAACCTAGTTTGGTTGTCTAAAACACAACCCTATTTTATCAAAAGTAATAAATATCACAGTTGTTAACATAAGACACATAATATTTGCTGACACCACACAGCGTTGTCAGAGAGCAAATTTGCCATATTTAGACTTTTAAAACATGTTTAATTATATGATAGGTGTTATTTGTTTTATAATGTTCATAATTCGGCCTAGTGATGTTGATAAGGGGTCTTAGTACTGCAGTGTCTACGTCTTCCTTCGCATAATTTCATATAATAACAGTTCATAAAATCGGGCCTCTCAATTTTTTAAGGGAACAGACAGCATGTCCACCAGACTTCTCAAAGGTGGCTTGGCAGATTACCTCGATGCGCAGATTTCATCACGATTTTTCCTTCGTGGTCAGCACGTGATAATTGTAACAATATGAACATTAGACTTGAAAAACTTCCTAAGAAGTGTATGCTTTTCATGCCAGGATTTAAGCCTGGGTCATTTGAGTTTGATACACCAATACGTTAACCATTAAACTACAGCCAATGTTTCTTTTGTGCGGATCTACAAGTATTGAAAGATGACAAAATGGAATGTTCTGACGTGCCAGGGCCATTTTGAAATCATTATTTTGATTACAGCCCTTAGGGCCGTTTCGATCAGGGTGATTTTTTTGTTGCAAGAGATCAGCAGACAGACAAACGGCGCACCTAATGGAAAGCGGTTACCGTCACCTATGGACACTTGTAACACCAAAGGTGCTACAAATGTGCTGCTGCTCTCTAACAGGAGACTGGAAACTAGCCAGTTACACAATTGAAGGTTGTTATGGCGGAACACTCTAGACCAAGGTAGCCATCCAGGCGGTAAATACCCTACCTGTGTGGCTGTAGGTTGTTTTGTCGCCTCTTACAACAGGTCGTCTGGCCGCAGGAAATTGTATACTTTCTCCGTTCCTACAGGATAAATGTGGAGATTGGAGTAAGTGGAATTGGGATAAGGAGGGATCTCCTCATCCCAATTCCACCTATCCCTACTCCATTCTAAAAGCCGGTAATGTGTTAGGATCACCCCTGGTGTTGCAAACGTGTATAAGTGACGTCAACCACTTTCAAACATGTGAGCCATCACCCTCTCTGCTGTTCTCTAGCAATAAAATACAAATAAATTTAAATAAAATACCAGTCTTAATTTCTAAATTTATCGTTTTAATCCGTGGAGTTGTTTCCTAGTATTTTCGAGACAAACTCATACATAGTGATATATACAAAAATTGTAAAAAATGTTAATTTATAATTAGATATCGTATAAATATAAGAATCTACTGTTTTAATCTAAAGTATAAATAAAATCCTTTTCATTCTGATCTCACAATTAATTAAATAAATCAACTAAACCATACTTATAAATAAAACTATACTCACAAAATAACATAAGTCTAAAGTAAAAAATCGCTGTCGGCGGGGAGCATGCCCAAAATGCTGGCCGCATTGCCGCGTTCGATGGCAAAATCTACCTAAACGTAAATAGCAAAGAATCTACTTAACTTTTGACATTTATTTCAAAAACACAAACAGACATTTCCATTCTATTTATTGGTTACTAGCTGATGCCCGCGGCTTCATCCGCGTGATGCGGAAAAACAACCCTCTTTACCAGAAACTGCTATAACATGTGCATTCAGATCTATAATAAAATTCTGATCCATATAAAAGAGTTTAGGATTAATAAATTTAAAATTCAGTTAAAGGAATGGCTCTTAAATAGAATGTTTTACTCGGTGGAGGAATTCCTCAATTATAAATAAATACCTTCCTTGACTTATGAAGGTTATTATTATTATTACTATTATGTTTTGACATTTATCAGTTTTTTTTTCATATGATTCATTTAACATTATATAATTTAATAAAATTTATTAAAAATATTTATAAGCCCCTATGTGAGCAAAACATGTGTACACTATAACATATATTCCAACTGTTTAACCATGTTTTGAACAAATAAATTTGATTTGATTTGATTTTGATTTTGCGGTTGTTTAACTATTCCACGGGAACTTTTTAATTTTTCGGGATCAAAAGTATCCTATATGTTGACCAGGGATATAAGCTACCAGCATACAAAATTTCATTTAAATCGGTCCAGTCGTTTCGGAGATTAGCCGGTACAAACAGACAGACAAATAGAGAAACAAAATTTGAAAAAAATCTAAATTAGTTCTATTTCACTTCTTACATCCCCCTGACTCGGTTTTTAGCATTTTTTTCATTGTACAGAAATTTGACCTCAACAATTTTTTTATATGTTTGCTATGATGATTACTGTTATGTTGGACAAAAACACGGAAAACAAGAATTTGACGTGCAAGCATATTAGATTTCATCTTCCGCGTTGAACTAATTATAATAATTATGTTAAAAATCGTTGTTTTGTTGCTATTTATCTATTTTAATATTTTAAATAGTTGCCAACAATTATTATTAATTAATTATTAAAAATATAACTTCCTGATATAATACCATAAATAATGCTCTAAATATAATTTATTGAGATTACAATCTAGATTAAGACAATTTATCTACTTATTAAAGTAATCTTCATCATCATCCGGCTTTAAATCCCAGTTGCGTTCAGTGCCTCTGCCCAGAAATCCGGGGTTCGCGAACCTTCTTAAAAAAAAAAAATTACTATAACGCTAATCCAAATTGACTTATAAATTTAATACTGTCTGTCTTTCTCTCTGTTCTGTCACCTTCACCCAATAATTTGAGTTCGGCACAATATGTCTTATCTTTCTATAGTCCTCTATTGTAACATTTCAGCTGTCACAGCACAAATCGTCCTACCATCCTTTACACAATCCATGCATAATAAAACTACTACTAATCTTCAGAAAAGTGGCCAAAACAGCAAAACTTAAGAAAATATAATTAGACACATTGGTCAAACACAAACATCTAGAAAAAACTGTATTTTGTTTTACCTTTACATTAGTACCCAGCAATCTTCCAACTGAACACGCTTTTCGTCATTTGACTCTCATCCCTTCTCATTACATACCTATACCATCCTATTCTGATGTGCATCCACATTTAACCGACTTTAAAATAAAATAATAGCTGTTTCAGCAATTATTTTATTTTAACCGTCGGAAAAATGTCGGTGCACACCAGCCTTAGTTTTACACACCCATTTCAAAATAATTTGTCCGTCTATTTCTAAGTCAAATTTGTGAAAAGCCGCCGAGCGTAAGAGATAGTAATATAGTAGTAATATATGTACCAATAAAAAACGCATATATATATATATATATATGCGCCAGTGATACCAAAAGTGGCAACAGGTCGATTGCAGCGCAACTATTTACCTTGTTACGATGCATACGATCGTGGCAAGTCAAAAAACTGAAAAATACAAATTTCAAAATGTATGTAGGTAGCAAGTATCGACGATTCCATACTAACAGGCGGTTTAGAATCGCTTACCTACGCTTTGCCGCCTGTATAACGGGGATTGTTCCCAGGAACTGTTTGACCTGGTGCCAACGCCTCACTTTTACAAACGCACCTTTCCTTGAGCTCCTACGCTCAATTACGCAACTGTTCTCTAGAACATTTATTCCGCGTATAACAATGATCTGGTGGGAACTTCCCGCTGCTGTTTTCCCTTTGCGCTATGACATGGGGTTCTTTAAGGGCGTTATAAAATTTCTTAGAGGTCGGCAACTCTGGTGTTGCAAGCGTTCATAGGCAACTCTAACCACTTTCCATCAGGCGGGCCGTTTGCCTGTTTGCCTGCTTCAGGCAATAAAAAAAAGTAATTGGTAAATGGCAAATGCTTACTTCAGTAAATAGTAAATCTTGAATCTAACGAAGTTGGCCACCCCTACTACGTCTACTCTCTAATAAGCTAAACGATTTTTTGTGTAAATCCATGGGTTTTTGGAACCAAAATGAATAAAGCAAGTATAATCATCAGTAAAGAATGGATAAGAACTGAAGATAAATACATTTTTAACTCTAACAATTTAGATATTGTATTAATGAATAGAATTATTACATTTTTTGTTTCGTTCACAATACCTTCGGCTTTAAGCTTAACAATACACTACTTTTACTCCTCGAATATAAAGAAACAAAGGAAATAATTCAAGATTATAATCTCAGTGAAAGTATGCTTTTGAACAGCTGACATTTCTTATCAAAATCATTTTATTTCATATTAAAAATTCGTAATGCTCTGTAATGGAGAAATTATTCATGGAACAAATAATTATTCTTTGAATCAGTTTTAATGTCTAATCCATATATATATAAAATTACAGGGTATAGTTTTTACAGATTTTAGTCGGTTCGATTCCCGGGTGAAGCAAGAGGATTTTCGAAAATCTTTGAATGCAGTTTTATTTCTTGTCAAAAATAAAGAAATGTTTCTTTGGAGTAAAATTTGCTATCTCTATTATTTAGAGTACTTTCCCTCCAGGTAGCATTAAAAAATTCCATCCTGTATATGTCATAAACGCCTCTTTGCTTCAATAATGTGCTATCTCGAAAATCTAAACTTTAGAAGAGTCTTTTTAACCTCCAAAAAATAAATGTATCGAATCAAATAACTTGATATCTTTTTAAATAAATACATTTGTCATTGACAGAAAAAAGTTATTCGTTTAGATACAACTATTTTTTGAAGGTAAAAAACACTTTTCTCAAATTTTAATTTTGAAGATAACAACATTACTGAAGCAAAGAGCCGGTATGTTAGTATAATAATGTAATGTATGATTATATAATAATATCATCAACTCTTGTACGATCAATTTTCCGATGCTCTGAAGAAAGGAGCACAGCTGTGTGGTTTACCTTTAGACATAAGAATATCTCTATCAATAAATATTTTTAAAACAAGACTTATAAAATATGTAGGAAACTTTACTTAAAAACGACAGACACACAAAATTAACTGTAATATAATAGTAATAAAATAAATCGGCAGACAAACACACACTGTATATCCCCAAATTAAGCAAGTTACGCTTTTGTTATGGGTAATATACAACGGACCATTCTGGGGTCGTCCCAGACACCCAGACCATAGTAAATAACGGAGAAAATACGTTTCCGAAATTTACTATACCAGGAATCGAACCCGGAGCCTCTGCGTTGCAGTGAGGTAAGCCGGCAAAGGCTTAGCCTGCTCAACCACAGAGGCCGTCAAATCAATATTGTATCATGATACATATAGATGAATATAAATATAATTACATAGCTGTTAATTAAGTTGGATTATATGTATTGCTTAATAACAATTTATTTTTCTTTTTAAGTAAACTGTATATATAGTTCTTTGAGAAATAAACGATTTAAACCTTAAAGCCTTAACGACCATAACGCTCTATCTATCACCTGGCAGATATAAAAAACATAACTCAATAACACACATCAAATAAAATATGTAGGATTGTACAAAATAATTAAATCCAGTGTTACTAATTAAAAAACAAAAAACTGCCCAACATCGTTCGAAATAGAAATAAAAAATTTGAAAATACCTAATTCAAAACGATAAACACGATACAGGCGGATGAAATATAGCATCTTCAACGGCCATTAGTTAAATTACCGCTTGTCGTAACGTCACGCATTTTAGTGTTGCCGCCTTCAATTCAGACCTCCCGTAAACCAACCCTCTAATGTAAATATCGCCCTTTTATCTGTCTTTAACAATTTCGTATACTCTCACTAAATCGTCAGTGGCATATAAATTACTAGATCACCAAATTAAAAATGAATCGCATCAAAACTTTACACGATGATAAAACTTCTTTATCGCTATGAGAATAAGTCGCAAAGTCGCGTAGAATATGTCAGTTTTGAATGGCATCTGTATTGCGGTTGGATTGCCAGTATACACCGTCTAATATTGCCCCCTGCCAATAAAAAACGGGAAGGATCAGGGTTGATTTCTGTTTATCGTTATCTTAATAGTGGCCCAACATTTTTATTTACAAAAGTATTCATGGTTTTGTAATATAATACTCTTTGGGGGTTTTGTGTAAGGACGAGTCGATGCATAAATTAGAATATTAAGGACTGTGGAGTGTGTGAAAGATATGCTTTGAATGGGCCTCGATTGCATTAGTGATGTGGTAGTATTAACAACTTATTAGGATCATCTTGGATGAATGTTTCTTTTGTGAATGAGAGGGGAAAAATATTTTGATTTTTATATATCTATATCTAAAATTTTATTTTCTACTAGCTGATGCCCGCGACTTCGTCCGCGTGGTGCGGTTTTTTAACTATCCCACGGGAACTCTTTAATTTTTCGGGATCAAAAGTATCCTATATGTTGACCAGGGATATAAGCTACCAGCATACAAAATTTCATTTAAATCGGTTCAGTCGTTTCGGAGATTAGCCGGTACAAACAAACAGACAAATAGACAAACAAAAAATTTGAAAAAAATCTAAATTAGTTATATTTCACTTCTTACATCCCCTGACTCAGTTTTTAGCATTTTTTTTCATTGTACAGAAATTTGACCTCTACAATTTTATTATAGGTCCTCGAGTTGTGTTCCGGCATGGCCAGGTTCCAGTCTGCCTTTAGAGAGCAGAAGTGCATTTGTAGCACCTTTGGTGTTGCAAATTTCCATAGGCGATGGTAACCGCTTTCCATCAGGTGGGCCGTGTGTCTGTCTGCTATCATGCAATAAAAAAATAAAGCAATAATGTAATAGAATTTAATCAACCAATCACATATTAAAGTATTAACAGTAATATAACAAGAAAGTTGCGTTAATCTGCTGCATATCAAAACTCGTATAAATGATTCATTTTCATAATTTCCTTCGCAATTGATTATATATTTAATGGCATTTTTATCTCACATAATAAAATACTTATTTTATTATCATAAATCTTAGCTTAGTATGAGTTAAACAAAACATTTCTAAACGGGGTTTTAATGTACATTATTAATATTTATTCATAATATCCACTTAGCGTGTCATTTGCTCGAAAGGGGCCATAATTTTTTAAACTTTTGTTTTATGATATAGTTATTTTGATATGAATAATACCACTTTTTAGGGTTTTATACCCAATTTGCCAAAAGCGGAGCCCATGTGAAATAGTCATGTCTGTCTGAATATATGTTTATTGTGGAATCCAGTAGAGTTTACCACGCGGCTGCGCCGCGGGTCAACCTCTTGTGCATACTTCTTGTTTAAAGAGGTTACATCATAGGTTACATTGAATTAAATTTTTATGTTAGTGCTATTTGCCCCGTAAGATTCGCTTCATTTTATATCGCAAACTACCCCATCTCCCGGGTGAAAAGTATCTATGTCCATTTTCCATGTATTAAAACTACTTATGTACATCAAAATGACCAAAGTGACCAAAAAGACCAAATCGACAAAATCGACCAAATCAACCAATTCGACCAAATAGACTAATTCCAAATTGACCAAAAACCCTATCCTTCTTTATGGGATAACGTTACATAATTGTATCCCAAAACTTATCCCATTATCCGGAATAAAAATGTCTCTTGACCACCCTCGGTACAAAATTTATATATATACCGATTTTCAACCAAATCGGTCAAGCAGTTTTTCCGTAAAAGCATAACAAACAAGCAGAGAAATATATTTTAATCCCGAAAACTATCCTATTTTTCGGGATAAAAAGTATGCTATCATCCTCGGCAATATATATATATATATATATATATATATATATATATATATATATATATATATATATATACCAAGTTATAGCCAAATCGGTCCAGTAGTTTCTCCGTGAAAACGGAACAGACAGACCGGGTTACTTTCACATTTATAATATTATTAATAAAGATTATAAAATGGCAAACATCAGTTCTACCTGGAATACTAGAAAACTTGATAATAAGGTCACAAATAAAATAATTCTTTTAATAATCGATGTATGTGAATGAATTTCAACAATTGATAATATGAAAACGCTTACACCACACAATTGATTAATTGAAAATGGCTAAATCCATTACTGTACAAATTATGTACAATAGTCAGCATTTTACAAACAAACAACCTACTTAACAACACATTTATATTCGGATATATTCGGTAATAAAGTCAGTGTCATTACAGCGCTCGTTGGGATACCATACCTCATATGTAAAAAAATATATCAGGCGACATATGACGATTATAAGGCAGCTCGAAAATCACCACGAGAGTTACCTACCATACATACCTACCATTCCTACCTAACATACCTACCTACCATACTTACCTACCATACCTACCTACCATACCTACCCACCATACCTACCTACTATACCTACCAACCATACCTACCTATCCGGCTCCAAGGACCAAAAAACTGTAGTGTATATACAGTTTTAGTATAGGAGGGAAGGGTACAATGTAAGAAATACCAAACCCAACGAGCTCTGTAATGACACTGATTTTATTATCGAAAATATCCGAGTATAAATGTATTTGTTAAGCATTAGGCCGCCGTTGTTTGTTTGTAAAATGCTGACTATTGTACTACATACTTTGTACAATTACAATTATATAAAATATCGACATAATAAAAATAAATCACTCTCATCTTTTTATAATCTGGGCCCAAGAATGTGTGAAAGCGTATCCGTCTCCTTTCATATTATTTGTATGGAGCTTATGGAAAATTTTAATCAGTAATCAGGTAAATGAACGGTTACTATGAACATAAGTAATAATAACTACAAATACATACAGTTAGATCAATATGTTTATGTTGGTATATAATAAATTCAATAAATACTGATATTTATGAATATATATATACTCGTATAAAAATAAATACAATATAAAAAAAACTAACAAGTTACGCAATGACACTTCCACGAAATCTAGATCCTTGTTTCTTTTGGTTCGAAGGAACTTGTAACTTTCATGTACAAAAAATAAATCAAAACTACCTGCAAATTTAGTATTTGTGCTTTCTATCTCGTTATAAATTACCAACTTATTTTTCAACAACTTATAAATGTTCTCATAGTTTAAGCGAATTGTAAAAAATATTTTATGAGAAATAAAGTTCTTTAACCCGATAAGTAAACGAGTACGAATGTATTTGTATACATAAAATATATAGACTTCTTTTTAATGTTATCTATATACCGACCCATGGAAAGGGTTAAAAGGGTACCAGAATGTCACATTTTTTTTCCAATTCACAACATAATTTAACACATGTCTGGCAAAGGTCGCACGTTTGATGTGTTTTGACAAGCTTTTTGTAATAGTTTTGCTTGGAATCCATTAACTGCTGTGTGTTTAACATTTATTGCTTCTAAGATTTTGTTTAATGTGACTGAGTGATGCTGTGTTTCTATATCAAACTCAAATTTAAAAGTTTTCATTCAAATCAATTGCCACTGGAAAATATTTTTTGAAAGTCATACATACATATTTTTTTATAAATGAAATATCTAAGAAAAAAATAATTCATTAATATTATCATCTAATCTAAAATTACTAATAAGTAATTTAAATATAGCCTAAAGTAACCAAAAGTATTCATATTAAGTTATTTTTGAATGACAATTTCAAATAATTAATCTTATACTAATATATAAAGCTCAAGAGTTTGTTTGTTTGATTGAACGCGCTAATCTCGGGAACTACTTGTCCGATTTGAAAAATTCTTTCAGTGCTAGATAGCCCATTTATCGAGGTAGGCTGTAGGCTATATATCATCTCGCTAAGACCAATAGGAGCGGAGCACCAATGAAGAATGTTTCAGTATCGGGAGGTTTTGAAAACAAATTCGGACGACGTCGCGGGCACAACTAGTTTATTATAATATTCGTATTTTCAGCAAAATAAAGTAATAAATTAAAATAATATTAAATTCGTATTAACCAGAAAATTCAGGCCTGTGTTCCCATACCCGAATTACAAAGTTCAAAGAAATTAGGTTTTGCCTACAAACATTGTAAAATACTAGCTTCTGCCCGCGATTTCGGCCGCGTGGGATAGTTAAAAAAAAACTAAGTTAAAAACCCCCGATTTTGAAACATTCTTCATTGGTGCTCCGCTCCTATTGGTCTTAGCTTGATGATAAATAGCCTATAGCCTTTCTCGATAAATGGGCTATCTAACACTGAAAGAATTTTTCAAATCAGACTAGTAGTTCCTGAGATTAGCGCGTTCAAATAAATAAACAAACTCTTCAGCTTCATATATTAGTTTTACGAGTTGCAGGACTCGAATTAAAATGCCGTTGGAATTATTTATAGATTTTATTAGAACTATAAAAACACGTATAACACAGGTACAAATATAACTGTACACAACCAGTCCAAATGTAATGCACGATTCAATCATACCCGCAAAGTCTGTCGTTAACGTCTTACTTCGCTTGTGGCTATCGCTAGACTGCCAATGTCTCCATTTGGCCATTGCTTTATACCGCACCGATACAATATGGCTGCCTGACCGCGTAGACCTAATTTCTTAGAATCAGTTCGACACACCTTGCTAATGACTGCCATAATAGATTACAATGCACAATGGGCCGTTTTCTAATTAGAAATTTTAAACAGAAAGTAAACAAAAGAAGTCGAAATGCGGAAAGGTAATAAAATGTGCTTTTATGGTATGCAGGTGTGAATCTACTTTTGTCGGCGTGTAGGTCGTAACATTAGTATAAGATATCAAAGGAAATTAAATTAAAGAATAGCACAACGTAAGTAATTTGAATCCTACCTAATATAAGTATCGAAATAAATAGATAACAACACACATAGTGCAACATATTCATGTTATAGCTATGAAATTATGTGTGATGGGGATCGGGTCGTTATGAACTAGGGTTGCCAACTGTTTTTGAGAAATATAACGTATCGCATTTTTTAAGTATGAAATTATAAAATATTTGTAACAAAAACAGGTTTTTCAAAATTTTATGTATTTTTAATTCTTCTCTTCAAGACATATTTTTATGTGCTTCTGCACACTAACATTTTTTCATTATTTATACATTTTTGGAACCTATCATCACATTCCTCATTGAAATTTAAATAAATAAGCAACTTATTTTTTACTAAATTATAAATAGGCTTTTTCTCTTCTCGTCGTTTTAGATTCGTTACTGAAAAAAAAAAAACTTAAATATAAGTGTTTTATTATGTGCTTCGAAGTAAAAGTATATTCACCAAAAATAAAGTAGGATACGTTATTATAAAGTATGGTTGGCAACCCTACTATGGACCGAAAGAGGATGTAGAGACAAGAGTATTTAATAGCTATGTCAGAAGTTTACTAGAATACTGTAATGCAGTATAGCCACCGCATAACTCAACTGATTCTCTAAGACTCGAACGCGTCCAAAAACGCTTCCTATGGCACTTATGTCATCGCACAAATCTAGCAAAAATAAACTTATCTCACGGAGAGCGTTTGGTTTATTTTGGAGTTGATTCCTCGGAGAAGAGGCGCCATATTTTAGATGTGATGTTTTTATATAAATTAATAAATTGTAAAATAGATTGCCCTCAACTACTAAGTAGAGTCAACTTCAGAGAGCCTGCTAACTATTCTCGCTCACGCATCACTATCCTTAGTCCACCTTTGCGCAAAACAGTCTTAGGCAGCACTTCATTCATTCCATGAATTATTAAACTATACAATAAATAGCTCCACTTTAGATATATTTGCCAAATCACTACCTCAGTTTCGCCGATTATTGCACAATATGCTTCCATCTAATACTTTATATCGTTGCTAATATATTTTTTTAATAATCCTCATTTAAGCTATAAATGTAGCATTGTGGTTGTATATTTATATAAATGTATGTCTAAATTTGTTTATCCTTATTTTTCTATATTTTTACTCTCCTACAATGTAGTGTGTAGCGTACAATGTACATAACTGTAAACGAACGAAATAAATAAAGAAATAAAGAGTTGAAAAAATAATGTGAAGATGATTTGGACATGTAGAGAGAATGACTGAAAACGGACACAAAAAAGCATCTCAAATAAATGTGTATGTATGAAGACATTAATGAAATTAGATGAAGCGGAAAGTATTATTATTTGTCAGAATACCAGCAAATGAAGATCCATTGACTCTGCCTACTCCAACGGGATAAAGGTGTGACGATATGTATGTAAGTATGAAAGATGCGTGAGGCTATTGAAATCAAAATACACCTAAATTTCAATAGAGAAGATGGTTGGCAATTACCACCTGTTTGAGATCCGATCATCAAAACTATTAAGATCGAAACCCAGCAAAAACCAACTGGCAGACCTCATGACACTGTGAGCTCCTTCTGCGTGCATCGGACCACAAACCAACTTGATTGAAAATTTCTTTTTATTTTACCTCCCACCCATTTTAATATTATATAAAATTATTAGAGCTAGGCATGTTTGCTGAAGAGTTTCTTGCGCCGCTTCTTCTCTTCAAGCCACAACATGTTGCGAAGCGGTGGTAAATTGGAGTAGGCTCCCATAGAGTAAATAATAACCATAAACAAAATTAAAATTAACAAGTTGGCGGTAGGCTAAATAAAACTTTAACAATACTCATTGACACTTTACATCTTTGTCTTCCGTGATCACGGCTACTGATAAGTGGCCGAAACGTCGGAATAATAAAAATCAAATAAATTACCGCGCTTAAAACCGTTAAAACGTAGTGTTATTAAGTATTAAAAAGATTGAATTTCTGTTCATGATTGTGTTTATCATTTCTTCATGCTAACCGTCATTTTAAGTCTCAATGTGTTTGTCGATGTATTTCTCAGAATACACATTAAACCACCATGCGCAAGTTTTGTTTATATGTTTTTAAACTTTGTTATTCCCTACAGCTACTGTTTAAAGTGTAAATTTTGTATTATTTATAAATACGAAGAATTTTCATTTTATTTAGCATACTGTGGGGTCTCTGGAACAAATTTACATTTTGTGCAACTTTTGTTTATATTTCCTTTTTGTTTTGCAAATATTAAAGTTGGTTGTTTATAGTTCAGTCGTTCTATAAAGCCAAATTTGGCATCTATCAAACTAATTTTAATAATTACGTGAACTATTAAAGTTTCAATACATATTCTATTGTTTTAACGAGCTCTTAATAGCATTATAGTTGAGGCATTTAACAAGCTCCATTTGAAGTTTCATAAATATAAATACTGACGACCTAACTTTGTAGCAGTATTAAAATAATTTCTACACTTTACCAAATACTGTTATTAATCAATAATTCGTTTTTTTTCCATTAAAAAGAATTAAGTTTTAGCGTTATCTTTATATGAAAAAATTGTAATTTCCGATATCAAATTAAAACATTATAATTAGCTTATTGTTTTAGAATCGTACCACATGACAACGTTATGTGTGACAACATTTTTTTTAATATTAGTGATGTGACTTAGAGATTGATGTAGGTATAATCGCAATTAATTTGTGCCTACATATTTTACACGTTTTCTAGATGAATGATGCAGCAAAGTTTGCAAAATAATGATAGTTTTATGAGATAGGTTTCCAAGGATGCCTGAAGGGTTTGCTCAATATTACGTATTTTTTCCTTTATTAAAAAAATCAATGGTTAAAATTACGTTTTAACAGTCCTACGCGCGGTATTTTGGTGTTTTATATTTCGACGTTTCGGGCACTTTACAGTAGCCTTGATCACGGAAGATCAGATTTATTATTCTTTCTACAATATAACATAAGTATACCGCTATTTCTTCAAATAAAGTATTTTTATTTAATGATAATAATCTTTATTTGGCATAATGTAGTACAAAAGTTGTTACAATGATATAAGATGATGTCCTATACAATCTACGATTTTCATGGTGTGCAAAAAATAATAATAATTGTAAAGTAATTTAATATTTATCATGTACATTATTTGAAAAATCCGTCTTCTTTAACATACCCACCCATATCTATATTTGCATTAATTTATATCTATATTTTTACAATCGCTTAGCCAAATTATTTATTATTATTATTATTCCTTTAGATGTATATATATTAACTATAATTTATTTTTAAATAATATGTATGCCAATCAACTAAATCTACATGTCATGTCAAATACGTATAAATTGTAAATTAAATTATTATTATTATTATTTCTTTTTTCTTTTTCTTTATTCTCAAATATGGATGTACTTAAAAGAATAATTTCTTTTAAGTACATTCGCATTTTATTTCGACGTGGTTTTGTACAGCCTTATTATTTGATCATGTCACCCAAAAACAATTACAAAACAGCGACAATTCTAATAGAGATTATATTTCTAGAACCTACATAATATGACTCATATTATTTACTTATTTATTACTAGCTTCTGCCCGCGACTTCGTCCGCGTAGAAAGTTTTTGAACTATCCCACAGGAACTTTTTAATTTTTCGAGATCAAAAGTATCCTATATGTTGACCAGGGATAGAAGCTTCCACCATACAAAATTTCATTTAAATCGGTTTAGTCGTTTCGGAGATTAACCGGTACAAATAGACGAACAGAGAAAAAAAAATCGAAAAAATCTAAATTAGTTCTATTTCACTTCTTACATCCCCCTGATTCGGTTTTTAGCATTTTTTTCATTGTACAGAAATTCGACCTTTACATTTTTGCCTTTTCGTATCTCTCCTAATAAAATCTAGGTAAACAGACGCCCCATATATTTACTGTCACGATAAGGGATAAGAACTAGCAGATTTCATTTTGAAAATCTTTATCTTCGCTAATGCCTTGATAAGGGTTTACAACGCCCATAAATATTTAAATAAAGAGAATGAATAGACCTTAATTGCTTTATTAGGGGTAGTATCTTTCTTTGTTTTGCAGGACGCTTTTGTTAGGTTTTTATTGCGAACCTGGCAAATAGGCAGAGGTGGCCCATCTAAAAGAAAGTGGTCATCGTCAGGTGTAAACGTTTGCAAACGATCCTGCATGGAGTACCGTTCTCATCTCTGGGACGGCTCAGCCAAATACCAATTCAAGGCGTTGGAATCAATTGAGAAAAGAGCCAGCTGGTCGGCAATGACCGTTCTTTTTATGCTCGGCTTCAGAGTCTAGAACATAGACGCAAGGTCGTGGGGCTAATTGTCTTCTATCGGATACATTTCGGGGAGTGTCCCTTAGAATTGCATGAGCTGATTCCGCCATCCCCATTTTACCATCGGACAACCAAACGCACCGGTTTGCGCCAACGTCACTTGGTGGTGACACCACCAGTCAGAACCATCGTCGTCCATGATGACTTCCAGCAGCCATAGGCTACGGCCGTGCGGGTGACCGCCGGGTAAACTGGATCCGCCCGCACATAAAGGCCGGAGAGGAGGGACGCACGTTGATCCACGCGCCACTCTCACCTCGAGGTGAGACTCGATTTTTTGTCCGTGCAGGAACGGAGAAAGAATATAATATCCTGCGGCTGAGCGACCCGTCGTAAGCGACGACAAAACAACCCACAGCCAGGTGGTAAGGTATTTGCCCGCCTGGATGGCTATCAGCTCTGGTTTAAAGTATGCCCCCATAACAACCTTGAGTTGTGTTCATTAGCGGCCAGGTTCCAGTCTTCCTTAAGAGAGCAGCAGCGTATTTGTAGCACCTTTAGTGTTGCAAATGTCCATAGGCCGTGGTAACCGTTTTCCATTTTCCATCATGTGGGCCGTCTGCCTATCTGCTGAACTCGTGCAATAAAAAAATAAAAAATAATAAGTAGCCGGAGAGACCCAGACCTCCTCGTCTGTCCGGGTTGGAGGTGAATGCAAAGAATACTCGAGGATCGGACAGAGGTTTTAGTGGGTATCCCTAAATGCAGCGTGGCAATAGCACTTCACACGTGAGTTACCAGTGTTACCCCGACCTTTCCCCTCGCGCGGCCTAGAGCCTTCAAACGGATGTTCCCCTGTATAATAAAAAGGGATAGAAGGATCAGATAGAAGGAATACAATAGGGGTATGGGATAAAAGCAGGGGGAAGTGGGCCATTAGAACTTTCAAGGCTAACTGTTTCACATCGATATTTTGTGAAAGCGTGGTCCCGCACCAGTCGAACCGGCCGCAAACGCTGTAATCAAAATGACTCCAACATGATTCTACCACGTCAGTTCTTTTTTATTCTTCCGATTCATCGTGGGCGATTTGGACTTTTCATGCGTACATATCTTCTGAAACTTGCTAGATGTCGAAATGAAGTATACACGAAAATTTTACACGAGAATTCTGTTCTTAAACCATTGTAATGTTGGAGGTTTGTTTTACGAAAAATGAGCTAAACAGTGGAAAATATTTTTTACAAAAATTAACAGGTCAGTTGATTTCTTCATTATATTTTAGAGGAAACGTAATCATTTGCAAAATTCGGGATTTTACCATTGCCCAACAGTGGCCATGCAACATGAGGGTAGCTAAAACTTCTTCACCACAAAAACGGCTGTGTCGCCGACATTCCACGTTTTAATCCCTATAATTGTTATTAAAATATGTTGATCAGTTTCGCAACTTATTCTATTATAAAAAAGATTATTTATTACTAGCTGTGCCCGCGACGTCGTCCGCGTGGAATTTGTTTCAAAACTCCCCGATTTTGAAACATTCTTCATTGGTGCTCCGCTCCTATTGGTCTTAGTGTGATGATATATAACCTATAGCCTTCCTCGATAAATGGGCTATCTAACACTGAAAGAATTTTTCAAATCAGACCAGTAGTTCCTGAGATTAGCGCGTTCAACCAAACAAACAAACTCTTCAGCTTTATATATTAGTATAAGATATGGCATTATGTAAATAGCATTTCTTATTTAAATGGAATTTATCAAAACTCATTCTTTTGTATTGGTATCCTTAACCCTAAAAGTTAATGTTTTTACTTAGCCGCCAACTTGTTCATTTGAATTGTTCAGTTCTAAATTTGTTTGTGATTATTATTTACTCTATGGGAAACGAATCTAATTTACCACCGCTTCGCAACATGTTGTGGCTTGAAGAGAAGAAGTGGCGCAAGAAACTCTCCAGCAACATGTCTAGCTCTACTAATCTTCTATGTAAATAAAAATGAATCGAAGACATGTATGTACGCGCATAACTCGAGAGATCAACTTTACGGATTTCCATTTTTTTTTTTTATGTATTTGAGTGGATCACCAGATGGTTTAGATTAACAATTGGAATCGGTAGGTGGTGCTGGAATCCGGTTCTAGATTTTTATTTTTTCAGGGCAGGACAACGTCTGCCGGGCAGCAAGAAAACTGTATTAGTATTTAAGAATTTTTGGAAAAAAAGAGAAATAAAAAAGATATGTACAACAAAAGAGATAAAAAAGAAAGAAAAAACTCCTAAAATTATAAGCCCGAGTAATCTCATTCGCTCGGAGAGAGGATAATTTAAAAAAAAAACAAAAGTTTGCCAGGACCTCTAGTTTTACATAAAACGCTCTTATATATTTTTTAATACGTAATCTTAATAGGCTTTTTTGCAGATCATACAAAAATATCTTCTGAGTGCTGATCAAACCCTAGAGGTTCTACAATTTCAATTTCGTATTTACATACTTCAATTTTGCTCTCCAAACGAAATAAATATGGCCGTCTAATGCCCGGTTTCTGAGGCCCTTTTAACTGTAGTTTATCTGCTCGTTAGCGCCATCGGTTCAATAACTTATAAAATTGCGTTTTAGGCGTTTATCCATAATAACAATAATAGCTTTGATGACGAATGTTATCTGTATGTGCTGTTCCGAAAAACCCGGAGTGAAACCAGGGCATGGTAGTATAGCAATAAATAAAGGTGAGGCGAAATAAATGTTCCCTGTTCGGGTAGTATTAGTATTAGTATTTATGGTGGCACTAAACATGCGACGGGCTTTGTAAAATGCCGACGGCTGTAAATAATTTCAGTGTGCCGGTTACCTTGTAACACTTGTGTGGTTGGGCCATTCATATAGCGGGGTTTGGAGCGAAGCGGATAGCGGGTGATGATTCAGATTTAAATTTTTGATGATATAAAGGCATGGTTGGCATAAAAATTAATATAAACGTATCTATTGTAGTGAAACACTTACAAGCAAATAGATGGCACTGTACAATAATTGTGGTCGCAAACGATTCCCGAAACACAAACAATATATACAAATTTCCAACAATAATAAATGGGCCTAGGCCAGCGAGGAGCATCAATAGCCTCGCTGAAAGATCTTCCTTAGAAACGGAGGAGCATTCCATCTCACTCCTCCAACCATTAAGGTCATCCCTACACTATAGTGCGATTTGAATTTAAACAATCATATTTGTATCATACCTGGAGTTCTTTTCTGATGTGGGTATAATTTTTATCTGTAACATGCCCGCAACAAATGTTTCTAAGTTAAGAGCAGAGAAGTTTATACAGAAATAAATTTATAAAATTTAAAAATACAATTTGATAACAATCCGATCTAAAAGGTCGAAAATATTTTTTAAGTATGAGGATATATTATATTATACAAGTAGATGTAGATGATTTTATTTTCATAAAGCGTGGGGTATTTGATATCAAATGTTACAAATATTTGATCGGTATCTGTTCATTCAAAAAAACATAAAAGTACAATTACTCTGATATTCATTTATGGTTTTGAATCTGAATTATTATAATAATATTCAAGACGCAAGTGAAAAGTGTCTCTTCCTTTTAGGCCATCGTTATTTTATTATTTTTTTTTCACATATTCGCAAAACTTTTACAATACAAAATATGAAAACAAATCTGAGATCTGGGTTTGAATTATTTAAAAAACTTGTTTGTATCCAGGAACATTAGGAATGAAGATAATATTAATTTTTTGTATTTAAAATAATAATAAATGTACTTATACTGGATAAATCGATAGACAAATACAAATACACACATTGCATATCCCAAGCTAAGCATGTTACGCTTGTGTTTTGGGTAATATACAATAGGTCACTCTTGGGCTAATCCCAAAAACTCAAATCATAGCAAGTAACGAAAAGTTCATTTACGATACTTACCATGCCAGGATTATTTTACTATACACACTCATCAAATCAACACTACAAAATAAGTAGTCACTATCGCCTACCTCATATTTTTTTCTGATTTCATATTGGGTTTGTGAATGTTCAAAAGCGCCATTTTTATGGCCCAGCAATGAGTCGGTTCACTTCAAAAGGTGACAAGACAATACTAAATGAGGGTAATAATGATTACGTATTGTGGATTTAGGACATATTGTATAAAAACATTTTGAACTATAGACAAACTACGAAGTAGTCCAGAATGTTTTGTTGAAAATTGCAAAATGGTTTTTACTGGTTGTAAAGCCATTGTGATTTTTGTTTAAAGATACAACTGCTTTAGTTTTAATTTTTGTATTTACGTTACGAGAATTGGATTAACCGTACTAATATCATAGACAAAAGATCTTTTTGTATGGAATAGTTTTGTTCTAGAAAGGAGTTATCTTGTGATAAATTATCTTAACTGTCTGTATTGAATGCTTTAACTTTGTTTGTGGGTCATGTTTCGGAGGTGACCTAAATTTATTTATTGTGTAGCTGTAATCTATGACACCTTTTTTTTTTATTGCTGGAGTACAGCAGACAGGCTGACCGACCCAACTGTGATGGAAAGTAGTTAACATCGCCTATAAACATTTGCAACACTAAAGGTGCTACCAATGTGCTGCTGGACTCGTAGATGGGGCTGAAACCTGGACACTAATGCCGAAACACAACTCAAGGTTGTTATGGCGACATACGTTAGACCAGGGGTGGTAGCTATCCAGTCGGGCAAATGCCCGCCCTATCACTTGACTGTGGGTTGTTTTGTCGTCGTCGACAGGCCGCTTGGCCGTAAAAATATGTATTCTTTCTCCGTTCTTGTACGGATATAATACAATATGTTACTTTATAGTTTAACTGCGATAATTTTTGGAAATATTCTACTGGTGGTCATCGAACAGATTGATGGCCTACGTAATGGGATGTGGTTACTGTCGCCTATGGACATTTGCAACATGGTGGTGCTAATTTACTGTCCACCTCAAACACTTCTTCTTCAGCCAGTCACTGTCCACTGCTGGAATTAGGCCTACCCAAGTTTGCGCCACATATCCCGGTCTTCCATTTTCCTCATACAACCCCTGCCGGCGACCTGACCTCGAACACAATTGGAGGTTATTATGGCGGCATACTCCAAACCAAGATTGGTAGCTAACCAGAAGGGCAAATGCCTTACCACCTAGCATACTTGAAACTCAGATCCTTGCTTACTTGCACTTCAATTTTTTTATTGCGTTAGTTCAGCAGACAGGCAGACGGCCCACTTGATGGAAACCGGTTAACATCGCCTATGGACATTAGCAACACCATGCTATGTCATGTCATGATGCTACAAATGCGCTGTTACTCTCTTAAGGGAGACTGAAACCTGGACACTAATGCCGGAACACAACTCAAGGTTGTTATGACAGCATACTCCAGACCACGGGTGGTAGCCATTCAGCCAATGCCCTACCACCTGGCACAAATGCACATTTTAGACCTAGGAGCGTTGCAATTAACATACTAGGTTACTTTTCTGATTTGTTCACCTCCTCCGAGTCATTTGAAGTCGATACAATATATTTTTTCCCTCCATTCTGCTCTCATCCAAAGCAGACATCCCAAAAATCAACCGTTTTGATAACTCTTTCTAGATGTTCAAGACTTCGGGATCCTAAAATCCAATAATATAAAATAAAAATGGCATTTTTTGGGGTTCATGCAGGGAGTGGCGTGTCACCATCTGCCCATTTTTCTACGTTCCCGAACATTGCGACGGACAGGCGCTAAAGTCCCCATATTCCTAGACCCCTGGTATCACTAGCAGTTGACTGAGGCTTGTCCTTGAGTGCATTATTATATGGTGTAGACAGGGATTATCGCCGGTCAGTGTTACGCCACATTTGCGTTAAATTTGTCAAGGGGCCTCTACGTGTTGGCGTTCCCATGGCCCCATGCAAGCCCTCAAAAAGTGCGGGCCATTTTTATGGCCAATAATATGGGCAATACTTTTTGTAATCTGAAAGATGGCACCATCAGTCTATTACAATGCCTAGTGTTGAAATTGTGATGTGTGTTCCCTATACTGCTTGTAGGCACTCAGATTATTACGAATATAAATTATATTATTAAAAATATATTGGCAGGCGACCGTCATAATACCGATTTCCTTAAAGCGTTCCCTAAGAGACTTTCGAGGGCCGAGGTTGTAAATTGACCTTACGGCTCATTTTTGTAAAACAAATATAGTCTCTAAGTCAACAGCGTTGCCCCAAAGTAAGATACCATAGGACATGACACTATGAAAATAACTAAACTACTAACTAAAGGCTGATAACGTGTTGTTTCACCCCTGGTGTTGCAAACAGCTATAGGCGACGGTCACCACTTTCCATGAGTTGGGCCATCTGCCTGCTTGCCAGCTTCGCAATAAAAAATATGGATAAATATAAATACGCCGGTGTCCTTGCAACGCGACGCAAGTTTCGCCGGCACATGCCAGTAAATTAATAAAGCTATACTTTCTTTAACATAAGAAAAATCATGTAAAATTGTTTGTTTGTAATTAATGCCACTCTTTGATTTCCATCAGACCTCATTACATCATCTATACTATAATAAATCTGTAAATGGTTCGAGTTCGTACATTGCGTTTAAAAATGTGAAAAAAATCTATGGGGATCATTCGGACAAGATTCCGAAAATGCAATTTTTAGAACGGCTCTGAAATAGCTACACCGGCTTTGACAGGAATTTTGCTGGCAGATAGCTGATGTTAAGGAGTACCTTAGGTTCCTTTCCTTTTAGGGTTTCGCGCAAAAAAAAATTCCACGCTGACGTAGTTGTATAAAAAAAAACAGAAGCAAGCAATAGGAGCGTGACTGCACTCTCACGAGCGATGCATAAAGACGTGACCACACCAACTGATAAACAGTCGAGTCATTACAAGGGGAGATCAAAGAACAACCGGTGGGACCCATCACTTTTTACTTCACAGTGTAAACACCTCCTTATTGACGGGGGCCCGCTTTGATCTCGCCGCATCCGCCGGCGCTGTGACGGATCTTAGATGGATTGGTTCCAGTTAACAAAATACAGTAAGTCTAGTACTCAGTTTTCATTGCATTGTGGAGTATGAGCCATATTGATTCAATTTGGTTGAAACGCAGAACTAAAAACACATTAGGGTATCCAATGACACTAAATGATTCAAGTTTGAGTTTATTATTGATTCATCAAAATTTAAAGACAGTAATGAAGCGTCTAATCCGAAAGTTCATTTTCATATCGACCAACGGAATAGTGAGTCAAGAAACTCAATCAACTTTAAACGCTCATTATACTATAACGGTCTTATTCATATTGAATTAGAGTTTGAAGACTTCTTTATGGTTGTTAAAGAAGCCTTCAAACTTACTCTAACTCAATATGAATAAGTCCATAAATAGCAGTTAAATAAATGTATAAATATCATAAACCTAAAAATATAACAAAAACAAGATAAAAATGTAAAATAGTAATAAGAAAACGTTACAAATAGTGAAGATTGTATTAGCATTAAGTTTTGTGAAAAGAACTAAAAAATAAACATATCCCTTATCCCTATTCCACGACATAAAAAGGAGAAGGAACGCGATTAAAAAAAGTATAAATAAGAGCTCAATAACACTGGTCGGCAACCACCAAATCCTCCTTTAAATAAAAAATCAATAAATATATAGAATTTGACATGTTGAATTTATATCTGGTTTTAGTTTCTTGCTATCACGTATATATTTTTTTTAACTTTTGCTCCTAACTGAATATTTTTTTTAGCAAAACCGTTTTCTCCTTATCATGCTCCAAAATACCATCATGTCAGTAGATTTAATTTTCTTTTCCGCAAATCTTTAAGCAATATCTTATGAATGTGATGAAAGATTCTAGCAAGATATATTACATATAGAGAAACGATATGAACAGTAAATGCTCAGAATGATTACTTGCAAATTTTTGTTACTTGATTCGCCACGAAATTACAAGTAGAATACATGAAAATGGAGAAAACTGCTAACTGAAATGACTTTATCAACAATTTGACATATCATTTTGATGATTTTAATTATTTTCAGAGGAATTAAATCAGATAATAATTAATTATGCGTTTTGGATGTAAAGCAAAAAAAGCTTAATTTAAAACATCAATTACAAAAAAAAATGGACGTGATACAAAACTTTTAATACTATATTTATATTCACAATTGTCTAAATTATAAAAAAAAATCACAATAGTTAGGAGGGAATTTTTATATTTTTTTGCCGACCAGTGTAATTTAAGGATCCGATACAGAGTGAAGAGTATAAGCTAAGCAGATTCCTACTCCCTTATTCTTATCACACCCTGATTGTACTCTGATTTACAGGAACCATCCATAAAAGTTATATTTCATGAAAGCCATCTCGCACCTGACCATCATCGGCCATGCTTGCAAGCTATCCACGTGCGGAAGACGAGCAGACAACTCGATCAGCCGCGGCTGATGGACGCGTCCGAACAATATGTGCACCAGAACCGTAACATCATAAAGCAGTGTGGTCTTTAGGATATCCGAAGGCTCAAAGTCACGTCCGCGACTTACGACTTATACTATACACACATCTTAACCCGCTGTTGGAAGTTTTACTAATGTCCTGTCTAGGTGCAGAAGGAAGACGGAATGCTCATCCGTCTCAAAGGAAGATCTTCCAGCGAGGCTACTGTTGGTCCTCGCAGGCCTAGGCCCATCTACTATTATTGAAAATTTGTATATATTGTTCGTATGTTTCGGGAATCGTTTGCGATCTCAATTATTGTACAGCGCCATCTACTGGCTTGTAAGTATTCCCTCACAAAGTGATTCACCTATAAACCCAGTAAAAGTGACTTCATTAGTGTCACGAAGAGAATCGTAACAAAGGCACTCAACAAGAACCGGTCTAAAATAACGCTGCAGGCGTATGATAAGCATATACAGCTGCTAGCGTTAACTTAAATGTATTAAACAGTAGCATAACTAAATATACATAAGAGTTGTAAAAGTAGAAATGAGATATGTATAAAGCATAGTATAAATAAATAAATAATAGTATATGTAAAATACGTAATAGATATAATAAAGCCTGTAATAGATAACAAGTATATTTTTGAAAAAAAAAATGAGAAAAAGATAAAAGATATCCAACTCTTTCCCAAATAGAATAAGAATAAAAGAGACAATAAATAAAAAAGAAAAAAGCTCTATCTTACCTATGAAGGAGGAAGCTGGAAAAAAGGAAGACAAAAACTCAATAATAACACTGCTGCGTCAATGAGATGTTATAACCCTAAATCATCATAGTGTAAAAACTACTTTAACTAAGAACAAAACCTTTTTCAAAATGGCAAATGAAACATACCTTGAAATAAAATCATGAGCAGTAAAATTAACGCAGTGTCTTCAAATATTCTAGTGACTGAATATTCACAATAAAATTCAATATTCAATAGTCATGATAACAATAGACAGCGCCATATTGATGACAAACAAACAAAAGAACATTCGTGCTTTGAATGTGCTTTTGACATTTTCGACCAGGAGATATTAAAATTTATACATACGACCTAAATAAGTTTTAATTCTGTGGCACGTTAATTAATTGCCTTTACAATTTTAATCACATTATTAATTTTAATTAATTGTTATAAACATTAAAATAATACACACATAAAAGTTAATTAAATTCTTTGTATGCATATTTCAACATCCGTATGTGCGTAATTTGACTAAAAGTATTATTTGAAGTACTTACATTTTTTATATGTTATTAAATTATGGTCAACTGTATATTTTATGGAAAACAATGAACTTTTTTAATGTTCGCCTATTAGTAATTAATTGTGATGAATTGCGAGTATAACTACGGGTATGTACATGAGAATAAAAACAATATTTCGATTTGTATTTCCATAAATTGGACGCTAATGTTTGTTGTTAGCCGTATTTTTTGTTTATACATATTACAATAATAATTCTTAAATTTAATCACACAAATTTACAAAAAAAATTAGGCACACTTTGTTTTGCGAACTTTTGCACGATTAATTTTGCACTCCAGAAGCTTATTAATACTAAAATAATTTAATTCGAATTTATGTGAATATACATCAAATACATACTGCTAAGACCCACCACAGTAGTCATGAGAACCATAGAATATACAGTGTATATTAATATGACATAGACAATCGTCATAGATAATATTTTTAGTCTATTTATCAGATGATTCGATTTATAATTAAATTACCATTTTCTACCGGTTAGTTAATTTTATAAGCCCACTAAATTATCATCTAGATAATTTAGTGCATCAGTAACTCATTATTATAATTGTTAACACTATGATGTAATTGCTATTTTTAGCAATGATGCAGTGTTATTGTTTTGTAGGGTAGCATTTTCGTATAAAAGGCGTAGTGGCGTGTAGACGGTGTTCATTGCTTACTATGCTGTGTGAATATTCACATCAAAGGCTGGACAATAAAAGGGAAACCCTGCCCAAATAGTTAATATTTGGTATATTTGGTACTTTTTTAGCCAAATCCCACCTTGCATTTTACATATGTCTGCTTACGGCGAAAAAGTCTCTTTGAATTAGTCCCTACTTTTCGAGGTGTGTCCATTCCGGTAACCGATTAATTTTAACTTCTTGGTATTTCTTTAACATCTACTCTCAGCTTGGGCTCCTATATTGAAAGTGTAGCCCAGCGGTGAGTCTGCACTTCACTGCAAGCTGCTTAATCTTTACAGTGCTCAAGTAAGGTTTTGCATGAGTTACGGGTTTTCACCTTTGGGACGGCTCAGCTAAATACACGACGTTTATGGTGTAAAATTATGACTGTAGATAAAGTCCAGTTTCATGATAGAATTGATGAAAAAAATTATAAAATGTACCTGATCTACTGTTGTCGCACCAACTACACCAATCATTTCAAACTTATTTTATGCTTGTTTCCCATCACAATTGTTGTCTTTACCATGATTTGAATCTATTATATTCTAAATAATTTTACAGCAAGCGCTAATGCACAGTGAAACCGTGGTAGCTCAGTGGTTGACGTGTTACTAATAATGAGTTGGAATCCTAGCCGGTAACCACTCTCCGCTTAGGCACTTTTCGGACCTATTGCTCAGATTGTTTCAATAAGAATGTGCTGCGAATATACTAAAATAGCGTGATGAAACATGCACATCGAGATATTCGATGTGCAACCTGTGAATCGGTTTTGGACAAGCGTGGCGGGTATACTGTCCATTCCCCTATAAATGGGAGGCCTGAGCCCACTAGTGGGCTGTTATTATTATTTGTATTTATTTATACTCAAAAAATTTACATTTGTTTTAAAAAATATATAAACACATTTTTTTTTGTAGTGTAGGTACAACTCTTTTATGAACAGCTAAAAAGTGTCTGTAAAGGCACGGTATCACCACTAATGTATGGCAGTGAAACTTGGGAAGGATAGAAGAAGAATGAAGTAAGACAAGAAATGCCGCGCGTCTTAAAAAATATAGGTCCCAAGAAACGGGAACGGATTTTTTTTTCGTAAAACTATGCTAAATTATTAGGAGACCAAATGGAAACTATTCCGCATCAAACTAAAGAAGAATCACGTAAATCTGATCATAAACCTCAGCGTAATCGCTGTACATACGGAACGGAATGGAAAAAATGAAGACTACTGGGCCAACGTTGTTAAATTTTTAGGGGACCAAATCGCAACTATACTACGTCGAACTAAAAAAGAATCACGTAAATCGGATCATAAATATCAGAGTAATAGGTGTACATATAAAAAAAATACCAATCAAGTTGAGAACCTCCTTTTGGATGTCGGTTAAAAAGGAATTAAATAATATAAGAACCCAAAAAAACCTATACAATATGTCTATTTATCTATATCATTCTTAAGTCATAATTATCATATCATAAAAAAATCGTAATACATGTTAAACACCATTCATCATATAAAAGTCATTATATTCAAAAAAACAAAATAATAATATAAATAATTTCAAAGTCAATATAAAATTAAATTAAATATGACGAAAATATAAGAATTTTCTTGTTTCCAAAGTGGCTACAGGATCTTCAAAAGAAGATGAACCCAAGTATTTACGATCAGCGTAGATCTGAACTCCAATCGGTAGATTAGATACAAAAACAACAGCTATTACAAGACGACTATAAATAAAACCTAATTAAAATACGCATCTACCGATATTAACACATCGAATGCATTTTCGAGATTCATAAGACAACGTGATCTTTACCAACCAATTTATCTGATTAAGATCAATTCTACCACTAGTATTTCAAGTATTAATCACTAAACAAACACTTAAACGCCGCCGAGTCTAATTTATTACAGCCGTCCGGCCTCGGAGTCCCGATCTTGCAATAAACATGTTTTTTGTTTCACATGTCCGCGCACTGTCAAATATATTACGGCCCGCCGGGTTATTTACGAGAGCCGTCGTCCGCCCATACGTTATACTTAGTATCTTTGTTTGGACACAATAAGCAATATTTCGTAAAAGGGAGCCGCCTATGCCAGCTGTTGATATGGGTCTCGAAATTGACATATTTAATTCGATCGCCACGGAGGGTCTCGACTCGTGTTTGACAGGTTTTAGTGTCGGATTAACATTACGGCATTAAGAGGGTTAAATTATCGATCAAATATTTGGAGATATTTTGTAAAGGTATTTATTTATTGCCGGCAGAATTATTTGTGTAGTCTTTTAATGATAATTCCACAGGATTTATTTTAGTGTTACGGCATCACAGTTTATGGGAAAGTTTTAACTGAAACTAACACATATCGATTTGATATTATAATTGTGTTGACTAATGCATGTTTATTTATTTTAATATTTAACTCAATAATGCTTAGCATTGAGATAAATTTGTATATAATTAAATAAACCACCTTTAAATTTGTCAATTTTATGTTCCAATATTAAATTAGAGGAAAATAAACTTGGCAAAATTATATAAGTTTGATGGCCAGTTTCTATATCATACTAATAATTCACTTGTGTTACCATCGATTGACTTTTGACGTTACTTGTATGGCTTATGTCAAATTTTAACCGATAATAAGGCAAATGATCGGATGGTAAGATATGAAACGGCCATTATTCAAATAAACAGTTAATTTAAATAACAATTTACGTCTGCTTTTAATTTATTATTTTAGAGTTCAATTATATCTCACGTTACTCTGTGATAATTAAAATAATAAATTGCAAACTATACTTTTAATAGATATAATTAAGGTGAGATTTATACTAATGTGATTTTCATGCAAAATTTTAATTATTCACAAAGTTAATCTTCCATTTAGTTGCATGTAAAAATTCTGTCATTAACTGTATTTGGATACGAATAAGGATAAAATTACGCAAGTAAAAAGAATAAAAGATTTAACTTTTAGAACAAAGCTAAGAAGAAATAGAGGCTATTCCACGGGTATTGCATTTTAAATTTAAAAATTCCCCATTTTACGAGGATTTCACATCACGAGGACAACATCAAAGGCGTTTCTTGCGAACAGATCAATTTCCCTTTGAACCAAAAGCCGGGTGCATCAGAACAAAGCAGGCTCGTAAAAGAGTAAGTAGTTTCGTGTTGAGCGGCGTCGGTAAAGAGAGCCGTTTTAAAAGTGGCGTGAAACAAAAAGCTGTGGAGTGGCGGACGGGCAGGTAGGGCGCAGAGCAGTCACGGCTTGCGGCGGCACAAAGCTACCGTCATGGGTGGCGAGCGCGAGTCGCGCCATCTCACGTCTCAATCCGCACCCGGCCTTCTACGCCGCCTTTCCTTTTTCCCCTACCGCAATGCAGCTATGTGTCGTTTCCGCTTTGTTTTTTATTACCCAACGCTGCAGCGGTGAGACATACCCGTCTCGCTCGCACTTGTAACCGAACTGCAATTGTCTCTCTCCAGTAGGGCGCAACGCGGGAGGCGAGTCGCGCTCTGGTGGGGTCCGGTCTCTCACAGTTTCCCCGACCGCCGCGCGAGACACACGTTTCAAATTCCGCACTCCTGTGGCAACTGTTGTGACTGTGAAGTTGAAGTGATAGTAAAAGTTAATTCAAATGGTGGTGTTGGAAGACGGTGGAATGATGACTACTAACCCTAATCAATATTTACAACCCGATTACTTGACGCCTTTGCCATCCACTGTAAGTATAATATAATTATTTCTTTTAGAAAAAATATTTTACATACAAAAGAAAAAAAAGTATTTTGTTTATAATTTTACTAATGAAAAATTTCTATTGTTGCAGTTGGATTCAAAGAAAAGCCCGCTGGCTTTATTGGCCCAAACTTGCAGCCAAATCGGGGCCGACTCAACACCGGCAAAGCCTCTTTTGCCTTCCATGGATAAAAAGAAAGTGAACAGTGTAAATAGTGAACAAATTAGTCGTTCTTCACCAAATAATACTACAAAACTGGATAAACCGCGCTCTTCTCCGGACAATAAACACTTAGCTTTCAAGCCTTACGAAACCAATGTCGTGACAAAAAAACCTGAAGAAACCCGGCCGTCTTCAAAGGCCAGCACGGACAGCTCTGATGATAAGAAGTCTGGAAAGAGCACTCCTGGAAGGAAATCTACACCGCCTTCTACGGAAACGGGAAAATCGAGCCCATCAAATGATGCCAAATCGTCCCCCGCCGGATCTTCCGGCACAAGTCCAATCGTCCGTTCCGGATTAGAGGTTTTGGGCCACAGCAAGGATCACCTTGGAGCATTTAAAAATCTGCCCGGATTGCCCGGATTTAACCCACTAGCCGGACTTTGCTGCCCGCCTGGTATGGAACAACATGCCAATCCAGCGTTTAGACCTCCTTACGCCGGCGCTCCTTTTAGCGCTCACCACGCAGCGATGTTAGCAGCTGCTGCAGGATTCCCCGGATCTTCCCCGAACCCTTATCTCGGGTATGCAAGAGTAAAAACGCCCGCCGGCGGCGAAACGCTCGTGCCAGTTTGTAAAGATCCGTATTGCACCGGCTGCCAATTTACTGTGAACAACCATCACCTTCTAATGAGCAACGGGTCTTGTCCCGCTGGCTGCACGCAGTGTGAACACCAGAAATACAATCTAGCGATGGCTATGGCGCTGTCTCAGCAGGGCGCCGCTGGATTACCATACGCACAACTCGGCCGTCCATACGTGTGCAATTGGATTGTCGGTGATTCGTATTGCGGAAAGCGTTTCGGGAATTCGGAGGAGTTGCTTCAGCATTTAAGAAGTCACACGGCGGACGGTGTTACACCGTCGACGGCTTCGTCAACGCAGCCTTCACTGCTGAATCCTTTGAACCCGTTGTTCACTACAGCGGGCTTGAGGAGTGCTTACCCGACGGCGCCATTAAGCCCTCTGTCGGCCAGTCGGTACCATCCTTATTCAAAAGCGGGGCTTCCTGCGAGTTTGACTTCTCCTTACGGTGCGTTCAACCCTGCTTTAGGTCCTTTCTATTCCCCCTACGCGATGTACGGACAAAGACTCGGCGCGGCCGCCGTTCACCAGTGAAGTGTTAAAAACATTGTCCAACTTTCTTCTGTGATATGACTAGACTCGTGGGCGTGAAGCCATGACATTTAGTGATTAGTGCAATTTAAACTGTATTTATGTAAGTGGTTTGGATGCGAATGGATTGTACATCCAAATTAATTTTCTTTTTCGTGTAAATAATCTATGTTCAATATTAAAGGAATTATTTCAAATATATCTACGTATCAATTTGAAAATATCGTTTTTGATTTATTTTTTATCCATTAATAAATTTAAAAAACATCAGCTTTAAAAATTAAAGTTAGTTACATTCAGTACACCGCGGTTATCAGTTAAAAAAAATTAAATGGTGACACCAGCAATGCTTTCAGTTTTGTATTTATCCACAAAAAATTTTAAATCGTTCTTATTCAGAATTGGTTTCGATTATTGGCCTACAATATTTGGTAGAGTTATTATTATTATTACGGTTTTATAAACGAGCGAAAAGTTCTAATATGTTGGATTAAAATTATAAAATATTTGTTTGTTTTTAGGTCTTAGGATTGGATCGATAACTCAAAAGTTTAGAATAGAATAGAACACACTTTATTGTTCACCAAATAAACAATTACTTACAGAATAAATAATTACAATAATGTAACGGGAAAACATAAGGCGGCCTTATCGCTTAAAGCGATCTCTTCCAGGCAACCTGACTGGGAGGATACTTTTAACAACTTATGTCTAGGGACAATTAAATTAAAAACTCGCTGCAATAACGGTCCGATAATACTATGGATATTAAAATAAAGATTTTCGATGAGAAATGTGAAAATAATATACAACTTTTTGATTGGATAGATTTTTTTTACAAAATAGTGCAATAGGATAAATGAGTATGCTGAAGACTTCTAGTATTTTGCTTTTGAGTTTAATATTGGTTAAAAATAAACAATTCAAGAAAAAAAGGTTTTTGTTTAAATTCTTAACATTTTAGTGAAATATATCTTCGAACTGCCACAAAAACTCCCTATGTGTATCGTCAATGGAAGAAGTAGTCTTTAAAAAATAATTCATGATTTGAATATCCATAAATACTAGATACACAAAACGTGCAAAGCAAAATTATTAAGCTAAAGATTAATACGTGATGCAAAAACTTTTTTTACCCATTTTCACGAAAATTGCACGGAGGGAGGAGTATGAAATTTCTCACAATTACAGTTTATATAGAGAAGAGCAGAATGCTAATATTTTTATAAATTATGCATAAAAAATACATTAAATCAATAAAAAAAAAACATTACACACACTACCATGTATTTGACACACATGCATATAATTATAGGTACTCTTTTGTCCATTGTTGCCTTGGCGAAATCTGTGATTATAGAAGTATAGTCTTTGACAACAAATTATTGTGGTCGAATTTCGACCACGGGCGACTACTAGTTTAATTAAATTATAAAACAAAATATAATTAAAAAAATCTAAGCTGCTCTAATATAGCAATACACGATTATTGATAAACAACTCATAGACCAATATTAGGCTTGTCGATCAAACGTCCCTCGTAGCTGCGATAAAACTTCGATCACGCAAACTAAAACACGTACAGAAAGGAAAAACAAAATAATTTATTACTTTATATAAATAGACGTAAGTGCGACTCAGAATAGAGGACTTGAGATTCCGTATTCATATTATTATACCTTGCTATACATTCTTTGTATGGAGTAATGTATGGAATTTTGACACTATTTGTATTTAGCTTTGTCAAATTTTAACCAGCAGCGAGACAAATCAATAGATAGTAAGATTAAGGAATCGGCTGATTACTGTATGATTGTGAAAGTCTCCTCTTTTCCACTGTCTTGTGTATGAACTGATTTATTAGGGAATTCAGTATAATTTACCAACTTCGGATAAGTGGGATGGTCTTGGGATATTTTTTGTATCGTTGAACATTTCAAGATTTCTGCGCGAGGATGAAGAATCAAATTTTGCGAGAGCTAATACGAATGTAGTTTCTTTTGGAATATATGTTACTTTAGATACAGAGGACGTTGGGAGGCTTTTTTTCTTAAAGAGAAATATGGTTTGGTTTCATTGGAATAATTATTCAATATTTATAAAGAAAGTCATTTCTATTCGGTATTAAATCTCCCCAGTTAATAACGAATGGTCACTTAAAAGATAACAAGATATTATTTACATTCAATAATTTTATATAAAAATTAGTGATCATATCTAAAGAAGTTAATGCTAATTAAAGTGCCTACTGCAATAAAAAAAAATGTTTTAACGGATTCAAACGCGTTGTTAAATTACATTTTAATCTGTCAAAAAAATGACTTACGTAAGTATAAATGCATTAAAACGTTGTTTTAATTACATTTAATATATTCCATTGTCGCTATAACTTAAAATAATATAATGAGTTATTTGAAAAAGTAATTACTAGAAAAGATTAATTAACTCTCTAATTAGACAAGTCTTTATATGTATTCATATAATAAATAAAAATTAAAAAGTTCGTATATATGATAACTACGGCTTTCCCCGCGGCTTTGCCGCTCTATTTCTGGCAGATCTTAATTCATGAGAGCAAGCAATCATATAAATCATACTTCATTAAATTTATGTCTTCTCGTAATTCGCTTCGGAAATTTTATCCCGTTTTCCAGGATAAAGTGTCCTATATCCAATCTCATCGGTTTTAAGTACTACATTCCTTCACAGAAATTGATCCTTATAAGCCACAGTATGATTTCATGTTTTTTTTTTTTGTAAATCAGTGAAGTCGATTCCTGTCTAGGGTAATTGATTTTTCAAAAATGATAACCCTTTAGTTGTCATCAAAATCCGAGTACTCTTTGAGTATGTTTCGCTATTTCGTATAGTTTAATTTTGACCTTGGAGGCCCACTAGAAAAATTCACCTATATACCAAATTTCATCGAAACGAGTACAGTGATTTTAACGTGAAAGCGTTACAGGCAGCTACTTTCGCATGTACAATGTTTATATGAATAAAATGTCTCCTTGGATGCAAATGAATGCATGAATATGCTTTATTATTGTATCTTTTAACACGAGATTTAGCACAAACAAGAAATAAAAATATACCATACAATGGGCGACCTTGCCGCTATCTGCGATTTCTACGATAAGAATAGTGGTATTCTGCATTATTCTCACTTTGCCGATTCGGTTTCTTATAATAAATAAATACATCTATGTAAATAATTGAAGAGTCTGTTTGTAATGTCAAAATAACAGCTTTTTACTATATGCATATGAAAGTGTATACGCTACTCATATAAAAAAATTCATTTAAGAAATTTTTGCCTGTCGGCCTGTTTGTTCCGGCTAATCTCTGAAACGGCTGGACTGATTTTGATTGAACTTTCACTGACAGATGCTGATGTTATAAGGAGTAACTTAGGCTACATTTATTTTAGATAAAAATATTGCAAGGCCCACGCGCACGCCGCCAAATTCCACGTGGACGAAGTCGCGGGGAACAGCTGGTAATAAATAAATAAATAAATACATATGAAATAACATACTACTTATTTTATTACCTCTGCTTCGATAATGTGTTATCTTGTAAATGAAACTTTAAAAGAGATTTTTTTACTTTATAATAAATAATCGCATCAAACGAATAACCTGGTATCTTCTAAAATACTGTTACGAGTTGCAAGACTCGAATTAAAATGCCGTTGGAATTATTATAGAATTGTACAAACACGTTTAACATAGGTACAAGATATAATAACACGCGCAAAGTTCGTCACTAAATAGATTACCGAATGCAGTACACGCGTCTTGCTTCGCTTGTGTTTATCGCTCGACTGCCTCACCGCTTCGTTGGAGCATTGCTTTATAATGTACAAATACAATATGTCTGCTCGACCGCGTGGACTGAATCTTCCAAGAATCACACCTGGCTGATCACTACTATAAAGATCACAATACACAATGGGCTGTTTTTCCAATCACAAACTTTAAACACAAAGTAACCAAAAGAAGACTTTGTTTCAAATATGCAGGTGGCCCAAATTGTAACAATAAATTGTAGATTGACAGAAAAAGAGGTAATCGTTTCGATACATTTATTTTTAAAAGGAACTTTTTTTTATTAAGGGTAAAAAAGGAAACATCATAGCAGAAAAGAGTAATTTATTTCAAAACCAATTCCTAGGAGACACGTAGAATTATTTTAGATGCCATGTTTGCTTATAAAATTATTCATAATAACATAGAGTCCCTTCAATTGTTAGGCCAATTCCGCCTAAGAGTCCGCACGAAACCCCCGCGACAACCTATAACCCCCTTCTTTCCCTCCATTACGAACGACAGTACTAGGTACTAAGTCCCCTGTTTCTTTTTTTTTTTTTATTGCAGGAGTGCAGCAGATAGGCAGACGGCCCACTTGATGGAAAGTGGTTACCGTCAAAGGTGCTACAAATGCGCTGCTGCTCTCTTAAGGGAGACTGGAACCTGGTCACTGATGCCGGAACACAACACAAGGTTGTTATGGCGGCATACTCTAGACCAGGGGTGGTCGTCCAGTCGAGCAAATACCCTACCACCTGGCTGTGGGTTGTTTAGTCACCTCTTACGACAGGCCGCCCCAACGCAGGAAATTGTATTCTTTCTCCGTTCCTGTTTCTAGAATGTGCAGAATTCTCAACAGCAGCAGTGATGTTACTGACATTTACTTTGACTCCAAAAATTCATTTTACAAAAAGATTCGTTTAGCCCAAAAATACACTAATTGGACATAGACTGACGGACTGACTAATTTCATTAATTTACACATTTTTATTATTAGAGTTTAATTAAATAACAGTGAAGAAATTAAACTGCAAGCTGTGTTTTAGTTTTTACATCGCATTGTAAACCTTAGTCATGAGTCCAGTAACTGATCAAATGTCAAAACTGTTGGTGATCCTCAATGACATAAAATAAATATTTGTCCACAAATAACTATGTCTGATTAACACAATATAATCATGCTAATACATTTATTATAATAACTTATGCATCTTGTAGTGTATTATTGTATATATATGACTATGTATATATGTATGTATTTGTATATTTATTTCTTAAATTAGTTTGAGTATTTATGTATCTATTGCCTTTTTCCTGCACCTGATTCAAATCTCTTACATTTAGGTTGCCCGGAAGAGATCGCTTTGAGCAATAAGGCCGCCTATTGTATTGCCTAGAAAATATTGTAAATGTGGTCTGTTTTTGTAATTGTACATTTTGGTGTGCAATAAAGTGTTATCTCTCTCTCTCTCTAAATGTCCAAGATTACACACATTGTCGTAGCAAATCTATAACGATGCAAATTAATAAATATTACATTCATTAATATAGATTCACGGAACCCTAAAAAAAAGAACATCGTGAAACGGGCGTCGACAGTCATTAATAACGTAACCGTGAGCTGTCAGTGTTAATGTCAGACCTTTTTTTTAATAATGCTATTTTGATTAGGCCCGTGTCATGTCGGAAATTCAACTGTCAAAAGCTTAATTGGTCGCACGTAAAGCCGATGGACAGGTGGCTTTACTACATAATGGGTATAATAGCAAGCAATTTTTACTACTGGATAAATTCGCCAAGTGCGTGACAAAAGTAGTGTCGCGTCTCTTTTTTATTTTCTATTCACGGTGTTCAAAACTGAACACATTAGGAAACAAGCTTCAAAATTTATACCAGCTTTTGCTAGCGGCTTTGCTCGCGTTAATGTATTTTTTGCACGGGAACCGTACATTATTCCGGGATAAAATCTATCTTTGTGTCCAAATTCATCCAAATCCGTTCAGCCGTTCTGACTTGATTGAGCAAAATATTTTTTTTGTAATCGATGTATCACCTGACGTTGAGTGATGACGCAGTCTAGCTTGCTTACCTAGAAGATACCTATTCATTCGTGACTTGAAGACTTAAAGACTGTATTTGTCAGGCAAACCGACTCTGGCAAATTGTTCCACTCTTCGGCAGCGCGCACCAGAAAATATGAAGCGAAACGCTTGGTTCTGACTGGTGGTGTTTCCACCATGTAACGGGGCGTAAACTGGTGTATTTGGTTGCCCGATGGTAGAATGGGGATGGAGGAATCAACTCGTGCAATTCTAAGGAACCCTTCGCATATATAATACTAATGAGGTATTTCGTTACAACATTATTAAAAAATAATGATATAGTACAGATTCTGTAGGATGAGTTATTATGTATGAAGACATAGCTTGCTCAGATATCGCTGGTCTGCTTACCTAATGTCCATTAAACATGCAGATGGGGTCTCCAGCGTTGACTTCTTTGCTTAAGTTATGGAGAGTAAAAGATAAAAAGGACTGGATCATCTTTGTGTTAAAATAATACAGAACACACACATACATACATACATATAAACATTATAAAATCGCTTTAAAACATCATTATACATTTACAACATAATAATAATTTTATTTAGTACCAGCTGTGCCCACGACTTCGTCCGCGTAGTAGTCAGAGTAGCTTAAGTTACTCCCTATAACATCAGCTATCTGCTAGTGAAAATCCCGTCAAAATCCGTACAGCCGTTTCAGAGATATCTAAAACTTCAATGTTCGTAATCTCCTGGTACGAATTATTCCCCCTGTATTTTCATATTTTTATTTTGACATTACAAACAGACACTTTTATTTTATTAATTTGTATAGATTAAAGATATTTTTTTTAAAGAATAACTTTAAAAGAGCACACTTTTCCTGTGCATACATTTAGCATTTATACGTGCTTATTTTTCTAGAAAATTACTGGGTTTTTCTGGATAAAATTTAGTAGAAGTATGTAATCCATAATTAGGCTGCTACACCGTGATATAGTGAAATAATAAAAACAAAGATCAGTGATTGCCATACATGGAACAGAGTTGTAAAATTAAACGATCTTAGTCCTGAGAATAACAATTACAAATTTTACCTTATCAGGAATCGAACCGGAGACCATGCATTGTAGTGAACTTAGACATTTTTATTGCTGAAGCTCAGCAGACAGTCTGACGGCCCAACTGTGATGGAAAGTGGTTACCGTCGCCTATGGACATTAGCAATACCAGTGGTGATTTATGACTGATGTCGGAACACAACTCAGAGTTGTTACGGCTGTACACTCTAGACCAAAGGTGGTAGCCATCCCGTCGGGCAAATACCCTACCACCTGGCATATATATATGCAGTAAGTTCTAGAGATTATTATTTATGATTAAATACCGGATGTTAATTATTATTTACAAACTATATATTAAATAAGTGGGACATAATAAAAAATGATATTATATTCAACTTTTCTAAGAACATTATCATTTATATTCTAATTTATTTTTTAATAAAATATAGCTTTGACACAGACGAACTCATTTAAAACATAAAATTACAAAACAGCACATAAATAATGTTATTTTACATAATTTATGTGTATTAGTTGAAAATATAAAAACCATTTTTATGACCAACTTGTATGCAAAAATGGAGAATGGACTAATCCTTTCATAAATGAGAAATTTGATATTAAATTTATATTTTTAATCAGATTATAAACAAATTTAATGGAAAAACGAGATTTTATCTATTGCAAAATAGTATTGGCATTATTTAAAAGATTTTAGCATTTGATAATGTTACACTAAAATAATTTAGGATGGTATTAAAGGAGATCAAATATGAAACTACTAATACGGTATTATGTTATGTATTTTTATGGTTATGATATTTTTTTTTAATTCGGCAGACAAACAGACTGTATATCCCCAAATTAAGCAAGTTACGCTTGTGTTATGGGTAATATAACGGACCACTCTGGGGCCGATCCCAGACACCCAGACCATAGTAAATAACGGATAAGCTGAGATGAGAATGTTGAGATGGATGTGTGATCTTACAAGAATAGGTAAGAAACGAGTAGAAAAGAGGATATTTAAAATTTGCACGCGTGTCTGAAAAATTGGAAGAAAGAAGATCAACGTGCTGTGGGCATGTAATGGGGAGGGATTCAAATTCAAAATCTCTTTATTTGTATAAAACACGGTGACAGGCATAGATTACATTAAAGTGCCATGGAGGTACAAATGTTTAGGTCGAAGGAAAAGGTGAAAACTAGAGCTAATATTATATATATATATATATATATATATATATATATATATATATATATATATATATATATATATTATGGCTTCGCTCCCAGACACCCAGACCATAATACGTAATGGAAATTTATTTTACGAAGTTTACCTTGCCAGAAATGAACCCGGAGTCTCTGCGTTGGGAGGCCGACAATAAGCCCACTCAAATACAGAGACTGTCAGATTTAATACCTTGTTGTCATTCTTTTTTTAATAATTGCGAAGCTGACGAAATGGCAGACAACTCATGGAAAGTGGTTACATTCACCTACAGGCTTTCGCAACATCAATTGCGAAAACAACGCGTTGTCATGGGGCATGTGGCTAACCGTTTCATGCTGATATTCTGTGAGAGCGTGGTATCACACCGATCGAGCAGGCCCTAACTCCTGTAATCAAGATAATAATTCCAACATAGCTCTACCACGTCGAAAATAACAATTAGGTCTTAACACTTCTCCATTGTAAGCTACAATAGATAACCAGCTGTAACCAGGCAGACGTTGTCCCGCCATTAAAAAATAAAAATCTAGAACCCGCTTGCAGCGTCATATACCGGGTCCAATTTTGAATTTAAACCATTCAACCAGACCCACTCAAACACACACAAAGTAGTGATAGTAATAGTAGTAGTAGTAATAATAATAATAATAAGCAAGGCCCCGGCCTCCGTGTTTGCCTTAGCCAGCCGGCACGGAGTGGAGATCGCTAGAGCTAAGACTCAAGCTCCAGGGGTGGAAGTGATAAATGGCCTAACGCCGGAAGTAGCTTCGGTGAACCTGCAGCCCACCTCTCGACACCCCTTAGCCACTCACACCCATGTTGCCCCTGTCTTCTATGGCATTTTTTGTGGCCCATGCAGGGAGTGGCGAGTCACCGTTTGCCCATTTTTCCATGTTCCCCGAACATTGCGACGGGCAGACGCCATAGTCCCCATATTCCCAGACCCCTAGTACCACTAGCACTTCACTCCCATAGCCCGGTACTTTATGTTCTCATTTCCCACAATAGTCGTACACTGGCCGGGGCTTGTCCTTGGGTGTATTTTTATATGGTGCAGACAGGGACAATCGCCGGTCAGTGTCACGCTATATTTAGATTAAATTTGTCAAGGGGCCTCTACGTGTTGGCCTTCCCATGGCCCCACGCAAGCCCTCCAAAAGTCCGGGTCATTTTATGGCCCGTGGTCTGCAAAGATATACATGTATAATAATAATAGTAGTAGTAGTAGTAATAGTAGTGGTAATAATAGTAATATTAGTAGTAGTAATAGCAGTAGTAATAGTAGTAGTAGTAGTTATAGTAGTAGTAGTAACAGTAGTAGTAGTAGTAGAAGTAGTAGTGTTAGTAGGAGTAGTAGTCACTAAATGTGAATCTAAACAAAAGTACACACAAAAAAACATTCCAATCCTTTAGGAAGGCTTCAATCAATTGTTTAAGAACGACAAACATACAAACATTGATTTTTATTTATATAGATTTTTTGAGCCACAAACCCTTTCGGGCGTCCTCAGAAGATCCTACCACAGTTTCATCACAATCTGATCAATGTTTTAAGAACGCATCGAGGGCAAACACACAAAATTCATTTCTGTTTATAAGTTTTTTTTATCAAAACTTCTGTGTGCCTTAAGGAACATACGAAAAAAATAGCCGAATTGGTCGAGCCGTCCTTGAGTTTTGCGCTCAGCAACAGTCATTTTTATTTATATAACTAGCGATGCCCGCGACGCCGTCCGCATAGAATTTGTTTTCAAAACCCCCCGATTTTAAAACATTCTTCATCGGTGCTCCGCTTCTATTGGTCTTAGCGTGATGATATATAGCCTGTAGCCTTCCTCGATAAATGGGCTATCAGAAACTGAATTTTTTTTTCAAATCAGAGCAGTAAGTAGTTCCTGAGATTAGCGTGTTCAACCAAACAAACAAACAAACTCTTCAGCTTTATTTATTAGCGTAAGATAATATAGATACATAGATTCCACTTGTAGTTCATTATGTGTTTATATCGATTGTAATAAATATCTAGTTTAATTATTTCGATTTATAATTTATAGATTGTAATAAAGTTAAGTTATCAAGATACCGTGACACGACTTTGACACGGTTTTTGTATCTACATAGTTGCCTTTTGACTTGCATTTGAGACTCATAGCGCCATCTGTTATCTAGCGGTCGGACTAACGTATTCTAAGCAGTATTTCATGTTTTTTAAAATGTGTAAAAGTAATCTTTACCAATTACATTAGTATTATAAAATAGAGACTAATAAGTAATTTAATTTTAACCTACTATTCTACAAATAAATGATATCTAATAACTTAACTTAACTTAATCATTTCATTGTCTGCGCATTCACAATGTTCTCGTGTCTTAAACATCACTTATGTAGTGTTTTTTATTTAACTATACACTAGAGTACACTAACGGTTTAGTTCTTTTGAGTCTTTGCACTAGGGTTGTGGTGTTAAGCAGTTGGATTGCCTCGACTTTCATATGATGATGAAGCCACTTTTCGTAGGATTCTGCGTGTTTTTATGTGTTCGTCTAATTAAGGCTTCTTGCGTAAATAATTTGATAATTTGAAGAATATGTTTTAATTTTTTTATGCGGGGGTTAGAAAATATCTTTCTATGATTGTACATATATCGACTAATATATAAAAGGAGAATAGAATAGAATATCATTTATTGCATAAACTGTCACATACATATAATTTAAAGAAGATGTTGTGTACTTTGTAGGAACGACAGTTTGCCCTTTCGAACGTGCAATACAAGCAGTTTGTAATGTTGCCTGGCCATTTAGATTAAGAGAAGTAACTTTGTTATCTTTTATTTATTTTATTAATATATTTAATTTTAGTAATTTTTGGTAGAGAGATAGATTGTATCCCAAGGAATAATAATATGTGCACAAATAAATTATGTATTTGTATAATAAATACATAACACTTCTTATTAAAACGACGATGCAGTCGAGGATGGACGGATATTTACCTCCTTATTTATAAGAAATGAAGTTTAAAAAGTGTTGTTAAGTTTAAATAAATAAATACAGGTAATAGTTGCAGGTAACAAGCTGGTATAGGACATAGAAATTTATTTTTATATAAATACTAAACTAACTTAAAAACCCCATTGAAGACTAAAAAAGAAATGAAATTATAAATAAATTAATATGTACTATGTAGCAAACCGCTACCAGAGGGAAACGTGCCTAGAAGGCTGGCTGCATTGCCACGCTGTATGGCAATGCTGATTCGTTGCGCGAAATACGAACCAGCCTTCTGATCACGGGCGGTATCAAAGAGTTTCTTACTTTCCTTGGAGAAACCCTTTGCCGATGGACTCCATGGACCTAAAGTGTCAACTCCCAACGGCACAAATATGTAACCCCTAGGGTTCCATATTCACGTCGTTTGAGATCTTCGGCTGTTGAAGAAGCGTAGTCAGCCCCTATTTAAATCAAAATCCAGTTATTTTCTACTAGGGAAAAAGCAATTAGCTGGCGAAACGCGCATAGTGTGTTAAGACATATTTGAAAAACAAGAGAAAGATTAATGGAGTATAAAACCAGTGATTAGTATAAATGTAAGGTGGGGAGTATTAACATATTATCGGTTGAATTATGCATGGTTATTACTGGTCTCGAATTACGGACCTGCCCTCGGTATTGTCGGAGATTGCCGGAGTTATTATGGTAATTTTAGGATACGTACCTGGATTAGGGTTCCTTTGGCTTTGATGGCAAATTAAATTCATAAAACGAATGATTTACATATATTTTAGTATAGATTAAGCAATATCAGACGATTCGTTTTGTCTTTCAATTTAGACAAATCAACCGAAGTGATCTATACTCGTATAAACATATACTTGTATCATTCAATGTGATTGAATACTGTCGTGTCCTTTCAGTTATATTATGCCTTTAAACCAAATTGATTCAATTTGGTTGATCATTATTTACTTTCAAGACCTTTTCTTAATGCATGAGTTCAGCCGACAGGCAGACGGCCTGATGTAAAACGGTTACCATCGCCTATGGACATTTGTAACACTAAAGGTGCTACCAATATGCTCTCTGCCGCTCTCTAAATGGGCACTGGAACCTGGCCACTAATCCCGGAACACAAGGTTGTTATGGCGGCATACTCTAGACAATGCCCTACCACCTGGCTGTGGGTTGTTTAGTCGCCTCTTACGACAGGCCGCCCCAACGCAGGAAATTGTATTCTTTCTACGTTCCTGCACGGATAGAATCTGACTAATGCTATCCCACATGACTGCACTGAAAAACATTTCTATCCTTAGTTAGATGTTTGGCGACCACGCCTGATCCTTACTTTTATTGTCATTATAGCTGCAATTATAATGTCATTATAGCTGCATAATCCAAAAAATAACATTTTAACAAGTATTTATCAAAGCAATAATACCCTTATCTCTTAGAGCCTCATTAGACTATCATAGAAGTACAAGTCATTTTTATATGAAGAACCTATGACAGTGTAATAACTACATGTGATTCATATTTTCTATGATCATAGTTAGGGATCCTATTTGACAGCAAGCATACAATTATGATCATATCATCCGTCTAACCTCTAAAATGGCGTCAAAATGCAAGAACTTCGACTGGAATATCTCATAAGACTTCTTCCAAACTAAGTTCTTCGAGTTAGGTGTTATGGACCCCTCTCTCTGATCGCCATGCTACCCATGATCTAACCCAAATACGTCTTTTGTTGTTCTCTTGATCGTTTTTGTCTTCTTTTTTAATGCAATTAATAAAATTGCTCTAATAGCAACGGCAAACGGCTAAATCGTAATCCATCTTGATAGTATCTCCTCAGTAGTTTGTGATCTTGATAAAGTATGAAGTATATATGATCGTAAGTGTAATATGTATAAATGTAGAACAGCATCATTTAAGTATGATTATAGAATTTGACAGATATGAGATCATATTTATATGATAGAGTAATTGGGACCTTATAGACATTCACGCTAAAGGGCCATTTATATGAAGAGTTTGTCACACGTTTTGGGGCGAGAAATCGTATACTGTTTTCGTAGGCGATACTCTTTAGACAATAACCGCATTTAAATTTTTACATTCAACCAAAAAACAAAAACTCGCCTACGAGTACGTTATACGATAATCGTAAGGTAATTATCACCAAGTTTTGTTTACACTACGACACAAATCGTATTGAGATATTTTTGGCTACGATTTCTCAACTGGTCTAAACTAGAACACGTATAACATTTTTTCAAGTTCATGCGAGTATCGTACAAATCAGTTTGAATCGACTTGAATGCGAGACTTGCCTTTCGAGCTCGGTAATGAGCACGGTATTTTATATTTTGTTTACACAAAGACGGCGATATTCAATGACCAGGCGATTATCGCCCTTCCAAGTACGATATCGTATGTTTAGGTTAAATGATAGTATTTTTTCTGCCTTCGACAATCGTATGTTCGAGGCAAAAAACTCTCTCCATATAAATGGCCTTTAACACGTTTCTAATAAGAAGCTTTAAAGTATAACACACAACATTATGTCTCAACGATATATTGTATTGTCAATTGTGACAGATCCTTACTGTCACTGTCATCCTGACATCCAAACACCCTGCATTGTTGTGATTTGAATCACAATGGGCTTAAACTTACGTACGATTTACCTTTTTCAATTGAAATTCTGGTTTGTAATTTTATTTATTTTAATAAGATCCTTTGTTGTGCCTTATAGTGGTGCAATTATCACGCTTGATGTAGTTTTTTGATGCTTTGTGAATATTTATACGCATGAATGGCGGCCATGTTGACTGGGGTATTTTGAGTAGATTGATGTGTGAACATGAGTTGATGATGGGAAATTATTTAACGTTTACTCTTGCAATGGTGGGGCTTCAACTTTTTTTTTTAAATCTAGTTATACAAATAATTACATATATACTTTTATATGTCAACATCTAAAAACCCGATAGGGTTTGACTAATATGCTAAGTGCTTTAGATACAAATAATAAATATGAGGTAGATAGGTATACAGATAGATAACAATTTAGTGTACACCATTGCAGAACACTTACGAACTAGTATTATTCTAATTGTGTACAAAGGGCGATTTTATCGCCAAAAAGTGATTTCTTCGAGACAACCCGTGGCAACAATAGTGCTGATTGGAATTGGCGATGGTGGTATGCATCATTATTGTACATTATAATGAAGAGTGTAATGATATTGGACGTGATGTAAATATAACTTCGATTTTAAAATTGGCTTTTATTTTCACTTTTGTAAGTATCTTTTTAGTCGTACAAAAATGGTGTCTCCTTTGACTGAATTCAAAACCCGTGTCTTTTTACACTTTGAATTTCCACCAATGAGATCAAGTTTTACACACATCTCTCATTGCTTAGTCGTATCCTTACGTCCTGGCTAACACAGGTATATAGGCATTGCTTAACAATAACAAAAGTAGATCATTAAGTAATCGATAAGTTAAATTTAATTAAATAAATAAGAAAATTGAACTGGATAGTTATATAGGTATATAATTTATTTTATGATGAGAAATTATGACTAAACATGAATAGTAAACATAGCATAGATCAAAAGGATGTTGTTGCTATGTTTTTCATAAGGTAGCACCTGTCAAACGTCAAAAGCCAAATGCCAAAAGATTGACCTTGAAATTGACCTACTTTTGTTTATGCGAATTATATTTAAATACAAGTTTTATTTATTATGAAAGTTTCTAATAAGTGTATAAGCGAATAATTGAGTTGGGAACCCGAGCGTGTGGTAAGTGCATCGACTACAATTATAATAATTGTATAATTATACTATATATAAAAATAGTTACATAATATACAAGATATAGTAATGTTACGAGCTACAGGACTCGAATTAAAAATGCCGTTGGAACTACTACATATAGAATTTATTAGAACTGTACAAACACGTATAAAACAAATACAAATAAAACTGGATGCAACCAGTTCACACTGCACGATTCAATGCAATTCGACACGCGCAAAGTCCGTCGTCTATATAGCTAATCGGGAGTACTACAAACGTCTTACTCGTATCGTATCGTCGCTTGACTGCCTCACCCCTCCATTCGGGCATTGTTTTATACTAACTATACAGTACAAAAAAAAAAATCGGCCGCGCGCACTGAGTGTCCGAGAAATAGTAATTTGCACACCTGGTTATCTATTCCTGCGAACGGCCAACAAAGTCGAAAACAATAACAATAGGCTATTGTCTAATTGCAAATTTTAAATACGAAGTAATAAAAAGAACTCCGAATGCGGGAGGGGCAATAAACAAAATGCGCAGCATTTCTTTGTCGGTATGTGACAATAGGTATGCAAGTGGCCCAACTTGTAACAATATTAATAGCATCTGGTATTCAAATTCAAATGTTTTGTTCGAAATGGGTTCCACTGGAGAATACTTTTTGAAGGTCATACATGTAAGCTAGTTTCATTTTACTTCCTATTCTATGTACATCGCTTCGCAACATGTTATTGCTGTTAACGAGAAGAAGCGGCAAGAAGTTTCCCAGCAGCACGTCTAGCTAGATATTGTTTATCTTTATATTTCTTATTCTATTTATATCTCAAGTTCTTTTTTTTTTGTAAATTTTGTATATGTAATTACTTTTCGAAGAATTAATGGAGTTGCAAACAGTGCATACTTAGTAAGACAAAAACATAATAAGAGAAAAGAAGAATATTATTATTGTTATAATAATACGAGACGTACTAAAAGTAATAGTAATTTATACCAGTAGCTTAATTTAGCAGCTGAGCAATGTTTGCTTTGTCAACCTTAAGCCGATCCATCAAACCGTCGGAAGGACGTGATGGAGTGCTTCTGAGGCAATAATTTAACACAACACTTTTACTGTCATAATATATCTTAGTAGTTTTATTAGAAGTACTAAAATATAGTAGTTATCGCTGTTTGACGGAAAAGAAGCGGCAAGAAAATCCCCAGCAACAAGTCTAGCTAAAAAAAATGCCATCATAATTATTTATCTATCTCAGGCTCTTTTTACAATCACTTTTCATAGAATTAAAGGGGTTATAACAAACAAGAAATATAGTTATCGTCGCAACAATAATGTATTGTGAATTCATATTCAGAAGATACTATAAAAGGCTGGAATCAAGCAGCTACATAAATGCAGTTTTGTCATTTCAGTGTTATATACATACTAGCTGTGCCCGCGACGGAACTACTGGTCTGATTTGAAAAATTCTTTCAGTGTTAGATAGCTCATTTATCGAGTAAAGCTATAGGCTATATATCATCACGCTAAGACCAATAGGAGCGAAGCACCAATGAAGAATATTTCAAAATCAATGTAAAATGTATTAAGAATACATTGACAGGGGGCCAATCACTGTTACCAATAATGGTATAGTTTACCGTACTACATATTTCATGAACAATTATTCTGTTGTAAATTCTGGCATTGTCACCAAAATTAAAAAGAATTACGCTGCTATTAAATTTGCAGATGACACATTTAACAAACGTCACGACTTTATTACGAAAGCACGAAAGCAATAATCCCATCGGAAACATTCGGCATTAAAAAAAACATCGAAAACAATAAAGTAACAGACATAACATGTCAAATGACATAAATAAAAAATAATTGAAACCAATTAAAATTAAATTAAAGCCACAAATATACGGAACAATTCAAATTGTAAATGGAATGAATTGTTTCCTGGATATAAAAGGACAATGTGACAAGATTGTCAATGTCATTATGTATGCGACAGATTGACATCGAAACAATGTTCGGGTGAAACTTAATTATCGCCACATGCCGATAGGTATACAAGGCTGTTGCGTGTCTAATGGTCCAAGTTACAAGATGTTTACCCATTTACAATTGCCTTGTATATATTTTAATCCGTGCAAGAAGGGAGAAAGAATACAATTTGTAAGCCGACAAAACAGCCCACAGTCAGATAGTAGCGTATCTGCCCATCTTTTTTAAATTTTTATCGCAGCAATTCAATAGACAGACAGACGGCTCACTTGATGGAAAGCGGTTACCATCGCTTATGGACATTTGCAACACCAAAGGTGTTACAAATGCACTGCTGCTCTCTGAAGGGAGACTGGAACCTGATCACTAATGCCGGAACACAACTCAAGGTTGTTATGATGACATAGTGTAGACCAGGGGCGGTAGCAACCCAGTCGGGCAAATACCCTACCACCTGGCTGTGGGTTGTTTAGTCGCCTCTTACAACAGGCCGCCCGGCCGCAAGAAATTATATTATTTCTCCGTTCCTGCACGGATAAAATCTCCGTCGACTCGAATCCATCTGGATGTTTACCGCCATGTCTGGAGTATAGCGCCATAACAACCTTGAGTTGTGTTCCGGCATTAGTGGCCAGGTTTCTGTCTCCCTTTACAGAGCGGCAGCACCTTTGTTATTACACATATCCATAGACGATGTTAACCACTGTCCAACAACTGGGCAGTCTGCTTGTCTGCTGGACCCATGCAATAAAAAAGTCTTGTCATGTTTTTGATTCAGTAATTTTTTATGTTAGCCGGTCAGTGACTTGTCAGACCGTTCATGTGATGGTAAGTGCTCACCTTCCCTTATGGACATCTTGAACATCAACGGAGACAATACGATGCCTACCTTGTCTAGTGTTTCAAACTCTGTTTACGTTCTTTTTGAATTCTTGCACAAATAGGTAAATACTTGCTGCAACTCACACTATATATAAAAACAATATTGTTTGTTTCTATATATATAGTGTCAGTTGCATATATTGTTTGTTTGTAATGAATAAAAAACGTGTTCGTGTTAAAACTTTAGCTGTTTATTATGAATATTTCCTTTGGAACTGCTACAAAAATACCCATGTTTGGCGTTATTTTAAGACCTATTCGGCCGAGGCTTTTTAGTTAGATGCATAAATCTAGTAAAGACATATTTAGAAATAAAGTCGCGTAACTATAGAACTTGGCTAAAGCCAAACTAACATTTAATTCAAATACGCCATCTTGTATCTAATGACTTGTGACAAAAACCCATCGATACTATAATTAACATCAGTCGACAGAAGTCCGAAGGTCTACCAAAATGTAATTATCTGTCTAATTACAACAGTATTTACAACACCAATTTATATATTATCATATTTATAATTCGGAAAATCATGGATTTCGGCCATGGTAGCACCCAAGCCCCATTAGTATGGAATAACATAATTTTTAAATTCAAGTAAGAAGTTAGCAAACACATTAGCCCTTTTGAAACTGGATCTGCCAAAGTTCCCTCAAAAACACCCAGACCAAAACGACACAGTCTCAACTCTCATAAATCCCTCTTTGTTTTTGCTAGATTTAATCAGTAGATGATGAACATCCATAAAACTTGATGTAACTCATGCAAGTAACATCAATTTTCTTCTAATAGTAAGATGTAAAACCCTGGTATAAATTTCTTAAAATACAAGGACATATTTCAATTGATGTCTAAGATTCCAAATTTAATTGATGATAATGTAAATATAATCAATTAAATTTCAATTAATAATTCATTCAATGTACAAGTTCTAAATTCAATTAAATTGATAAATTTTATTGATATAGAAAGCAATGTAGTTCGATGTTTATGATAATGTAATGAGTTTTTTCTTTTTTTGTGTACCAGCACATTAATTACTGCTTGTCAAGGCAAATGAGTTTCGTTTCCGTTTCAATTGTTAATTATGTCAGTTGAGTTTAACAAGTTGAATTAATTACAGACTTGTTCATAGCGTTTGTTATTTTTATTTGTGTAATAATTTGATATAATTTATGTCATCGGGATATTTTGTCGTTGTTGTCGTTTTCAATTTCAAGCTTACATTAAATTTTATAGAATATTTACGAGTTGCAGGACTCGAATTAAAATGCCATTGGAATTATTTATAGAATTTATTAGATCTATACAAACACTTATAACACTGGTACAAATATAACTGCACACAACCAGTCCAAATGTAATGTACGATTCAATTACACGCGTAAAGTCCGTCACTAACGTCTTGCTTAGCTTGTGGCTATCGCTAGACTGCCGATCTCTCCATTGGGCCATTGCTTTATACTGCACCGATACAATACGGCTGCCCGACCGCGTAGACCGAATTTCTTAGAATCAGTTCGACACACCTGGCTAATGACTGCCATAAAATATTACAATACACAATGAGCTGTTTTCTAATTACAAATTTTAAACACAAAGTAAACAAAAGAAGTCCAAATGTGGAAAGGTAATAAGGTGTGCTTTTATGTTATGCAGGTGTGAATCTACTTTTGTCGGCGTGTAGGTCGTAACAATATTCATTATGTTTAGTTTTACCATTTTATCTAGATTGTTCACCAACAATCCATCGATAAAGATGGCGGTGCAATCGCATCATTTTTGAAAACTACTGAACGTATATGAATGAAACTCGACACATATTTGGCTTATATCCCGAATCAACATTTAGAATACTTTTTATACCAATAAATGATGTAGTTTCCGTAGTATAGACGAATTAGCTAAATGGATGGCGCTGCAATCGCGTTTTATCAATTCACTAACAGATGCTTACGTTGTCATAAACAACATGTCCTTTGTTGTATTACTTCAAATCAGGCTGGCTCCGACACACCTCTATGGCTACGTTCCAGAAGGGACTCACAACGACCACGTTCACGACCAAATACGAGACCTACCACGAGATCATAAACTCTAGTGGAACAGGTTGTGGGGGGTTGATGTCATAAACAACGAAATACACAAATGTCATTGGTTGATTTGAAAATCGCGCCATTTTCAATGTCAAGGGATAGAGAGAATTAATGCTCTGTGGTCAACGCCCACTTTGACCCACCTCTTGACATGGGTCGTTGTGAGCGCTGTGTGATCGAAAATGATAATGTCATTAGTGACGTTTTCGCCACGGCTATAACGACCGCGGTCGCCTTATGGAACGGCAGACGGAGCATTTTTAGCGTTCTGAGGTACAAAGGAACACGTCCTATGTTTTGTTGGCCAATTGTTTAGACTATATGGACTTGGTTTCTTTGTTATTATTATATGTAAAAGACCGAATTCGTTTTTTGTATAAATAAAGCAAAGCTAATGACAGAGTCGCGGCATATCCGCGGGGCAAACTACAAGAAAGATATTAAGCTTTTTTAAGCCGTATCTCAACTCATTACATTTGTTTAACCTAAAAGTCCCCCTCCCCTTTGTTAGGGTTGTCAAGATTGTACAACGAATAAAAAAATAAAAAATGGGAGGCAAAATACAACTTATAGAATTTTATCAGTCTGTTAGAGCATAATGTGAAAATTACTGAAGGTATAAAACTGAAACTCAAAACTGTAAAGACCGGAATGTTGCCATAGACTAAATTTATTTCTATACACAGATAACATATAATATTGATATTTATGTCCACAGATGACAACCCTACTACATCAAGTAGGTATTGTAGAAGAATAATGTTACTTACACTTAACAAACCTTTAGTAAATAAATCAGCAGGCATATTTGTAGTTGGCAAATATATATATATATATATATATATATATATATATATATATATATATATATATATATATATATATATATATATATATATATATATATATATATATATATAGACAGAGATAACACTTTATTGCACACCAAAATATACATTTACAAAAACAAACCATGTTTACAATATTTTATAGGTGATACAATAGGCGGCCTTATCGCTCAAAGCGATCTCTTCCAGGCAACCTAAATGAAAGAAATTTGAATCAGGCGATATAGGGGTAATAGGCAATAGATACATAAATACTCAAATTAATTTAAGAAATAAATATACAAATATATACATACATACAGTGTCATATATATATACAATAATACATTTCAAAATACATAAGTTATAATAAATGTATTAGCATGAATATATTGTGTTAATCAGACATAGCTATTTGTGGACAAATAGTGTTTTCTGAGCAAATTTCTAAATGTTGCTAAGGATTTGGCCTCTGACAGTAAGAGGCAGCATATTCCAAACTTTGACAGCCTACACTCTAAAAGAATTATCATAATAGGATGAAGTGTGTGCAATATATAGTTTCAATTATTTTATTACTCATGACCTCTTTAATGAAATTATATCTCACATCTATATGTTTTGAGCGTTTATGAGTTTGATGGCTATTCGCCAACTTCAATGCACTTTGACTGTCATTGAACAATTTAATTTTACAACAAGAACCAATTATTGCAAATTCTAATTAGGGGTTTTACGATTTTAAGACTTTTAAATACTTTTAATTTAATTAAACAAACGCGCATGTCCATAACCTGTAATAAACTAGTACGTGGTCTCATCGATTCTCCAGGCACTCTTGGAAAAATGTTATTCTCTATACCACGGGTAGTTATATCGCATGACGTCTGGTTGTAACATAATCCGTAACGACATATACATATTTTTTGGTTCTGTTGCTTCATTTAAATACAAAATAAGATTATTTATTAACAAAATCGTTTAAGCGCTCAATAATATTTTAAGTTTTTTTTTCATTGTTATATCATCGTATTTTTTGTATAATTATAATGCTGAGTACAGGCGTGCGCACTTGCATGTAATCGTCCGCACCGGCTTACTAGGATTTGTATTCGATTTTTTATGATTTAGTGCTATAGATACATAATAAGGCAAGCTGTGTCTTCATATAAAAGGTCACATTCCATAGATTACAAAATATTATATTATTAATGTATTTAAACATGATTCTGAATATGTTCAGTTTTGAAGACCGTAATATTTAAGAAAAAGACCGGAATGTTGCTATAGACTGAATTTATTTATATACACTAATAACATATAATATTGATTATATTCCGGGTTAACCCCTAGGCTAGTTTTTTATTTATAATTAAATAATTCCATGGGATTTTAGTAATTTCCTGGGATAGATGAATATAACGAAAAGGGTGCCGCTGCGGTTCCTATTTTATATTCACTAACAAACACGTCATCATGGAAACAGGCGCGAAGTCACAACTAGCCAACATACAAATATAGGCACACAAAGAAACACTGTATGAGTATATCCCCAAACTGAGCATGTTACGCTTGTGTTATAAATAATGTTGTAATATGCAACCCAAACACCCAGACCATAGTAAATAACGGAAAGTTAGCTTAGGAATTTTATCAAGCCATTGTGAAGAATAGAAGAAAGAATAGTAATATGTATGATAAAGATTTATTGTAAATTATTTCTTTAAATTTTAGTAATTAATCTACGTTCTAATTTGAAGTAAAATTTGTAATTAAAATTTAACTACAAATATAATTTTGCAAGCGTAAATTAAAGATTAATAAATAAGATTTTTGGTATTTTTCTCATATCAATTAAAACGAAACAATGACAGATAAAATTTAAAAATTATTCCGACAAGCGCATGATTTCTACTTCATATTGTGTTTTGTACAATTTTTCGCATAATAATATTTGAATAATGTTTATTTGATGTGGCTTAATTGGCTTACGTTTCACTCTTGTTTATTCTTCATTATAATTTATTTATTAGGGTTCCAAAGGTATTTTGGCAAAAAAACCCCCCTTGTAGTCATATCTGTCACACTCATAACTGTTTATATTCATATCTGTTCTTCACATGACTAAGAAACTAAAAGTGCCGTTTTTTAATCAACCTTACACAAATTTAGCTCGTAATTTGTGTAGACGGTATCGCCAATATGCTGCCACCACGCCGCCGCCCCGCTGCTATTCTGTGAATTTCTATTTATATGCGAACGAAAGTGCGGTAGCGGCGTAGTGGCGGCTCGGTGGCAGAGCGGCGGCGGCTTGATGGTGGTGCAGTATATACACGTGCTTGGTGCCGGTTTTATTATGCCATTCTATAGCACCGTATAGACTACCTTTCTGTCGAATTGTATTTATATAGAGCTTTCCAAGCATTTATTTTACTTTTGACAGCTTGGTTACGAATTAATTAGTGATGTCCTAATACGTTATCGACTCGATTTGTAATAAAAGTCGACTTCATTTATAAATAATTTTATTCAATTATTTTTCTTTCAAGTAGAACATATCTTATTTTAAAATCGATTCCTTCCGATTTATTTCCGTATACTGTCGATGGTTTAATACTCGGTGCCATACATGACATACATAACATCACTATTACGTCGCCCACAACTATAAAGTACGACAATTATGTCATTTGTCTCATGTGGGATTTACTGTCAAGAAATGTGTAACTTGATAGACGTGCAAGCGTCAAAAATAAAATAAACGCTTGGAAACAGTATAGTAAGTTCTGAGAAAAATTATAAACATATTACTTAGAGACGTTTTTCTGTCAATATATTTTATGTTCTGGGCAGACGTATATGGATTTGCTGAAAAGAGGGGTGTGTTTATTTTTATGTCTAAAGTATCTTACTTTGTATACAATTCAAGCCGGAACCTCTGCAATCCTCTAAACCACGAGTGGCTGTCAGAACAAAGACAGTAATATTATAAATATGCTATCAATGTTATTTAAAACATTCTGAACGTTATCTATGTAGGTTTTTAAACTATTTTAATTGGACACAGCGCTTAATTGTCTTATTAAGTGTGTGAGAAACGACTGATGCGCTCAGTTGTAATTATCCTTTGTACGACCGTATAGGTTGAATTTAAGTACAAATGACGTGAGTATCACTTTAGTAACATCATAATAATTTATATATTTTTAAACGTGCAGGAACGTACAAAGAATACAATTTCTTGCGGCCGGGCGGCCTGTCGTAACCGTAACCGTAACCGGCTGTGGGTTGTTTTGTCACCTCTTACGACAGGCCGCCCGGCCGTACGAAATTGTATTCTTTCTCCGTTCCTGCACGGAGAAAACATGTGAAATCATGTACACAGGTGAATTTTTCAAGTGGGCTTCAGGGCCAAATCCTGAACTATACGAAACATACTCAAAAGAGTCTCAAGACCGAGTTTGATGAAAACTAAAGTAGTATAGTTAGATTTTTGTAAAATCAATTAAGTACCCTAGAGTAAGAAATCGAACTGGCTGATTTTGAAAACAAACTACACCTGTATTATTACACTAGTAGATAGAGTAGCTTATAAGAATCAATTTCTGTGAAGGAATCCTTGTCCTATGATCCTACTTTACCTACTATTCTAAACGACCTAAACTGCACTTTGTGACTGAAGTATTAAATAAAAACATATACATGCTTGTTTGCATTAGTTTATTGAACTGAACTGAAGATTAAAAATATACAAAAAAGCTTAAAGCTTAATATAAAATGTATTACAAACAATATTGTGTTCATTGTGTTTAATTAGGAGACAGCGCCATCTAGTTTTGCACTGGTAGAACTATTATTAAACAGTATGGCGCTATCTCCGACACCTGCTGCTAAACCACCTTAAAATTTCTTTTTCAACTCTTGACAACATACTCATTTAATCAACAACATTTCCCTAATGAAAATGAAACTAGCTACTTCAATACATAACAGCCATTTTTCAAATATGTCAATTATCCATTAAGAAAATGCTACCAAAGAAAAGCACTTGTATCACCATTTTATAGATGAAAATAACTATAAAGGCATAATTTATAGGCAAATCTCCCCCTAGCCTCGTGTGTATTCAATTCTCCATGCTTATGTATATGTAAATTGATATAAAAATGCATGAACACTTTTCGCGGAGTCGATGCTAAATAAAACAACACTCGTATTAGCTGCAAGGGGGAGCATAAAAGCGAATTGCGAGAATGGAATTGTTTTGAAGTATATCTAGGAGTAAATAAACATTGAAATACTGCATTGATGGTTTTACTTGAAATTCTTATAGGTCTGCTTCTTTCAGGTATTTTCAGGGTTTTGTAGCTATTATAGTAAAAACGGAAGACTTCTGTTATTATGTCCGTTTGACTTTGTGTATCATATTTTGATCGGAAACTACTGGGCAAATATTGATAAAACGCCTTCTAAGAGAAATTTGCACCCGCGACGTCTTCTACTTTTGCTGTAGGGATCGTTTTGTTATCAAATATAAATAATTCACCAAAATTTTTAAACGCGAATTTTTTATTTAAATTTAAAATTCGCGTCTACAAAACTGTCATTAGACCAATTTTGATGTACGGCTGTGAGGCCTGGACACTGACACTGAAGAAGGAGAACCAACAGTTAGTCACAGAGAGGAAGGTTCTCAGAAAAATGTTGGGCCCAACAATAAAAGGAGATGGCAGCTGGAGGGTCCGAACCAACTCCAATATAGAAGACCTCATGGCTGAGCCCAACATTATTGGGGAGATAAAATCTCACCGTCTCAGCTGGCTCGGTCATGTGGAGCGGATGGAGGAGGATCGGGAAGTGACGAAATCATACTTGGGGCGACCAGTCGGTCGTCCCAAGTATCGCTGGAAGGATAGAGTGGAAACTGACCTGACCGAACTACAAGCCGGCAATTAGCAAGACACTGCACAGGACAGAGGAAAGTGGCGTGCTCTCGTTTCGGAGGCCAAGACTCACTTTGGGTCGCTGAGCCAACGGAGTAATTTAGTTATTTAACATTTTTAGTTTTTTATTTTAAGTATATTTCTTAAACCTATTTTACGATTTTTTGTTCAATAGTAAAATTACAAATTAATACAAGTCGATTTTATTTTTATAAATAGCTGAAAGTAAAAAGCATGAAAAAATATTTTTGTTGTAATTCACATACGAAACCCCTATTATCTAACTCGTGAACTATGAAATGGAAATAAATATCGGAAAAACCAAAACACTTAAATTTAAAAAAATTGGCTTGATTAATAACGGTGGAGTGGTTTTTTTTTAATATGGAGTATTTTCATTTTGAAGTTTTTTTTGTATTCCATAGCCAAATTACGAAAACAGAATGGAACCCTTCATAGTTTGTGGAATGAAACAAATATCTTACTATATACTTTCATAATAAAATCATGGTCAAAAATATTATCGTAAATCATTCTTAAACGTCATAATTCATCCCAGAATGAATCACAATCACTTCAATTAAACCACGCTATAACCATCCTGGCACTACAGAAGGGATACAACAATAAAATGTATTACACTAATACAAAACTACCGACAGTCATTACTAACGTCGTCGTTCTAAAGGAAAATTGATTTACAACTCAGCATTACGCCATTATTTTATGACGCGAGAACGCCCCGAAATAAAATACTAACAAACATTCGACCGGCATCCTCGACTATTACATTAAGCACAAGCTTTAAAACAACACTTCAATAACATCAAACACACTCTTATGTTTATATTAATAAAGTATAAATTGCATTGATGTTGAATTAAAGAGCCACACGAGCAAATTTGCCAACGACCGTCATAAAGCGAATAAAATATGAGGCACAAAGAATAAGCGCTTGTATAAGCGCTGTTATGTCTGTCAACATAAAATATTGTATCCTGTGAGTTGGTTTTTAGGGTTCACGCACACGTAACTTTCAGGGATTTAGGGCTCGCCGTGTTTTGGCTTCAAATGTGAATTATGCTTAAACCATTTGGACGTTGTACATGGTTAGTTTCGAGTAAAGCGCGGGGCACATGGGAGGAGGGTGGTTTTAGTGGAGTATTGAGTAGTCGAGTCTCCACACAAGCCGGCGATTGACTCTGGTACCCATTCGTGGTTTCATCTCTCGTCGCTTTGGTCTACTCCTTAGTAAGGACCCGGTAATGTGCGAAATGCATTTCCCGCACCTCAAAAAAAAAGTCGTGAACTATTTTATGTTCCTGTTTCATCTGGGATAATGTTAGCGTAAGTGAACGTTTCACGCAGATGTAGCGATAAGTTTGTTGCGTTATTTGTGATGCGACATTGTTATGAATTGTTAATGACGTTTAACACTGACAGACAATGTATATACATATACTAATGTACTTATAGCTAATCACTAATGTCGTTGTTTTCAACGCTATAAACATGTCGCATTTGGCTATAGTCACTAACACTAGTATTATATCGCAATACAAAAAAAACTGCTCTCAAAAAGCTAAAGAGATTTTTTGCGAAGCTAGCAAACATGCAGACAGACTACGTAATAAATAATGGTTAGTGTTGACTATAGATATTTGTAATACCAAGAGCAAAGCCAGTGCCAGTTGCCAGTCTTTAGGATATGGTTGAAGTAATAGAATAGAGAAGATAGAATAGGAAGAGAAGGATGTGATCCATCGGAATTCTCGTCATCGTACGAAACGATATTCTGAGAGTGCGTGGCATCACATCGATTAAGCAGGCCCTACAGCTGTAATAAAGATAATGATTCCAGCACGGTTCTACCACGTCAAAGATACTTACGTTAATTATTGATTACAAATAATCCATCGCAAAATTTAAGTACTAGAAAATGTATGTATACACCTTCTAAGAACAATATTATAATAATGGCTCACGCTAAACAATATTTTTGGATACTTTACCAGCCCTGGGTAGGAGCTTCAAATTATGCCTCACGTAATGTGCTATTAATCTTAGTAATGCACCGTGTGAAATGGCACATGAAAAAATTGCAGCGCTAAATCTATTCTAATCTATCTAGTCTGAGTATTGCGAATATTTGTGACTAATTTTTAAGTTATGGATTATCAGGTTTCGATTAGTTAAATCCTAGTCGTGATAGTGGTAGATGTATGCCACCTCCATCATGTACCTATAGAAGGGAACCAGGAAATGCTGCCTTGAAATCGTGAAGAGTAAAATAGCGGAGTAACGGTCGTGCAATTTACAAGTATGAGGATACATACAAGTAACACATAAGCAAGAATTTACTTTTGAAGCTTTAATGTCAATATGATGTGTCTTATGAAATTAACTATTGGAACGTATGTATCAATAACTAATTTCGATGTAAAATAACGAATTTACATATAATTATGTAAGATACCTAAATTTAACGTAACCTAAATAGATTAAATCTAAACTTATAGATTATATAGCAGATCACTGCCAGCAGAAAGCATGCGCAGGAGACTAACTGAATTTTCTACACTGTATGATAATGGTAATTCGCTGGACAAAATATGAGCCAGCCTTCTGGTTACGGTTAGTGTCCAAGAGTTTCTTACAAAATTAAATGTCTTTAAAGAAACTCTTTGGTGATAGACCCCACTGGCCCAATGTTTCATTATTCATACACAGTATGTATAGCTTAATTTATCTATATTATTTAAACATAGTATAACCACATTTTTTTAGCGTGGCACTAATTGACTTTCCCTCACGTATAGGTAGGTATCCAGCCTTTACCAATTCCTAATGTAAAGAATTAGACTAAATCATGCAGTGGGCTTAAAACCATTTGGAATGGTGGGCTAAAATCAGACTCCAGATTCTTTTTTAATAAAGATGATAGAGTTATTTATAGCAAAGGCAATGTAGCGTCTTATTAAATAATTAAAAAAAAAAAAACAAAATGTATAACTTCGCAAACAGGATCCAAGAAAACATGGCGTTATAATATCTAAAATTACACCTCAACGCATTAATGCGCAACAAAATTACAGCTTGCAAGACCATAAGTAATTTATATTTCCTTTCCATTTACAGCTAGAAATGAATGAACGTAAAAACTTCATTGCCTTTAAGACCTACCTTGCAATTACATACTAACAAAGTTGGAAACCCGGAGTTGGTTGATTGAACCATGGTACCGGGTGTTCATAAATCTTCATTGCGTACCGATGACATGGAGCGACACGTCTCCTCGCTACCGAGCTACCGGCATACTCCACATCCCTAACAATATAATAACCGGAATGCACGTTACCCGAAATAGAACCTAATTCTACTACATTAGGTTATAAATCACCTTATTCAAGAAAAGCTGGAACTTTGTCACGAAGCGCATCACAAACAACCACTCCTGATACTGTTCATGTACAGTATTTCAAATTTTATGTGTATGTAGTAAGGGTCATAAATACAATTATCGACTGTAAGATCAACTTTGCGCTTTTCGTTAGAAGCTTTCTTATTTAATTCAAGAATGTCTTATAAACATATCATATCTTCAAGTAATTTCAGACTTGTATCGTTAAATTTTAGGTATAGATTGGAACGTGTTTCATCTACAAATGTGGCAACAACATTATCCCTCTGTGACAAGCGACGTCAGGTTGTCGATCATTATAATATATGTGCCTTACTGTCAGCTGTCTTAGCGCATGAATGATTCACTCCGTGATAAATTTTAGCTTATGATTACCTTTCAGACATACGTCAATGTGTCTGTTTACGTAATTACAGCTTCTATATTTGAGGCTTTCAGTTTTATGGTGTAGCGGAAGGCTACGTTAATTACTTAGACATGTCTACGTTTGGTATGAAGTATGATTTATAACCGTTATGATGATGGATTGTTGTACCGGATGTTAGAACTGGGGATCATTTATTTGCTTTAGACGCTCATCAATTTTCGAAGATTATTGGTAATTCTATATATGTTTTAAGTTTCCTACTCATTGACGACTGAACAGCAATTGCTTTAGAAGTTTGCAAATACGATGGTTCTGATATATGTATTTACTTATTAAATACTAATTATATATGCACGTCTAATCCTAATGTCATTTGCTTTAAAGTTTGGTATCTATTAAATCCAAATTTGCCTACCATGTCGTTAGTACGGGACTTTGAGTTTAGTTTCATATTTTCTGAAACCTGCAAGATAATGAAATTAACCATACACAACAATTTTAAATAATATATCATTTATTTTCAAATTGTAGAAAAATACATTTATGTTATTAGTGTAAGGACTTAGTGCCCACAGAGATGTGTTCAGATATATTTCTTTAAGTTTGTGTATACTTGGCAAAATATTCGTTATTAAATTTGTCGAAGTAGGGCTTAATTCTATAACTGCTTTAAAACTAACTTCGAAACTAATTTTATTTTGATGTTCACTTTTATGAAAATCGGCAGTCATTTAAAGTCAAGTTAAAGCTTCTGTGATTTTAATTATAATAAAAATATTTAATAAATCATAAATTATAGCTTATGAGTTGCAATGGTCCAAAATCAGTTGTCTGGAAGAAATCGCTAATAGTGACAAGACCGACATTATAAAGTGTTATTTCATTTATTCAAGGGTCACTTCTCCATAGAACAAAATTGATTCAAGCAACAAACTCGATGAGAGAAACGTAACTCCTAATATTAGAGTATTGTCAAGACTCAAGACCATTTCTCACAGACTAATCCGACATGTTCCGACGGATTACGAAGCGACTGTCGCCTCTGGCAAATTAAGTATGATATTTGGCAAATGAACGTCGGTTATTAATTCACGGATTTGTGTCACAATTGAATAATGTTGTAACATTTACAATTTGTTGATTTAAATTTAATTTGTCACATGTGTGCTTTTTGCATCATCAAATATTTTAATATATGGTAATGATATATATCATTTTGTGGGTTATGAGTTGCTTTTGCAATTTTCTTTATAATATATTCATTATGCAAAATTAATGCCTTTTTATTATGATTGTAATTCTGTTTGATTATATTTCCAGGTCTGTTCTGGTATGCAAAAATGCAGTATTTTGTAACACTATTATATCTAATATAACCCACCATATGTCCCACTTTGCGATCGGTCCTTTCTAGTTTTTAAAGTAAATAAGTAAATTACAGCATACCTCATATACATCATAACACATTTGTCCAAAGCCGATTTATATCGATCTTTTCCTTTATCGTCAGCACTTAGTAATTCAAATAACATGCACGTTAGATCAGGAAAAACTGCCTAAAGGTGCAATTCCGATGGACGTGGCAAGCAGCAAACGGCAGCGGCATCTAGCATTATTTTGCAGCATTAATTTGTATGAACTAATTCCGACATTCGACTTCAATTGCTGCGCGTCAGGTCTAGGACTGCTTTGAAGCGTAGCGGCAGACGGCATATCCGCGCACATACGTTGCCGCTATTGAAAAGTTTGACATTTTAGATGTGTTGGAAGACGAATAATGTCAATAACAATTTTTCTTCTACTGAAATTATGCCCCGCAAAGTTTTTGGTGCAAGATCATTATAGATTAAAGAGGTTACGAAACTAAACTAATTTTTATTTAAACGGCCATTACTCCTGAAAGTTTCTTTATCATCATTCAAATGTGCTTTTATCAAAAATTGTCAAGAACCTTCTTCCACCTTGTTTAAGTACAATGGCATAATAGGTTTTCTGCTTGAGTAACAATAAAATTATAATTCGTCATCGTTTGCTTCTTCCAGCACCAAAACTTTCACTAGATGATTATTCACTACGAACTGTAAAGCGAAAATACGACCGTAAAGTTAATAATATCGCAACGAAACTGTAGGTCTGATGTGTCTTGCGAATCCATATGACGGCAAATGAAACCCGACAGCATTCGCTGGCGACCTATTGCTGCTGTCGTCTGCTGTTTGCCGCGTCTGTGGGTATTGCACCTTAAGCGATACTTTTAGAACGCGGTGCAGGTATAAGAAGAATACTAAGGTACATTCACAGTTGGCGTCACGAGTTCATTTTTGTGTAATTCTCAACTGAACATTTTAAATTACTGTCTTATTGATTTAAAACATTTTATAAATTTAATTCAGTCTCAATCTTCTTTTCAATTTGCTAAATTTCATGAATAATGATAAAATGGTAAGTTAAGATGCTTGTTTTTATAGATCAATGATGCTAGAATTTATTGTAACGCTACTAATCTACTTTAGGGACTATCCAAAATTTGGACACCACATCCGTAAACTTCACTTATACTCCTGGCCCTGCTAAGCCTCGGATATTATTAATGTGAGTGACTATAATCAAATGCCACTTAGTTACAGCGTTAAAATAGCACGTTAACGATTAGCTACATTAATGAAGAAACATGATTTATCTATCAATGTTAAAATATAATTAATAATGTGTCTCAAATTGGCTACATCTGCGTGATACAGTCACTAGCACCAACACTGTCCCACTTTTAACAGAGAAATTAGCGTCAAAACTACAGAAACATATTTCCTGAATGCTAGAAATAAAGTTCTAATGACCTACCATAGTGATTTCGTAATATCATATTCGATTTGCGTTAGTTGAAGTTGGGGCGGCAATAATCATATAACATGTCATGAGTCACCTCGTCATATAGCAGAAAGCGGACCTGACGGCTCGCGAGAGTAAGGGATAAATGTTTTTATTGCGGACGACATGTCTGATGTGTTGCGTGGTTATTCATTTGAGTGAATTGATTTCTCTTGTAATTTCCTTTATGGATGGCGGTGAGCAAACTTCATTTTGGACGTTATAGGTTAGCCTTTTTTTGTCAACGCTGGAGGAATGCATTTGCGCATTCCCTTGCGCCTCGGAAGGGGTCAACGAAAGGTATGTGGGACTCCCGATGGCCAACGCTGCACACAAGCTTCTGATGATAGAAGAAGTTGCAAGCACCGACCGCCAGACTTAACGTGATAGAGCCATTCTGGAATCATTACTTAATTTCAGCTCTTTAGACCGACTCGATCCACGCTCTTATAGAATATGAAAAAGAAAAGATGAAAATGAATGCATTTATTTCAAAATAGAATCTTACAGATTAATTATTCAAAGTCATGAGTCTACCACCGGTTCCAAATCAATTTTAGTTACTGTTGAAGGAGAAGAAGCGGTGCAACAAACTCCCCGGCAACATATCTTTACTTCATAATTATTATTATTCGTTTTTTTCTAAATTGTAGTTTAAATACTAACACCATATTATCAAAGTTATTTTTATAAAGAATTAGGTACTGGAAGGGCATGGTAGCGATTGCATTATTCTCATTCGATGCGGTCGTCTAGAAAATCTTTAGTCGGCGTGAAATGGTTAGCCTTAAGCTGTTTCGTGCGATGAATGGGAGTTCTAATGACCTATTTCCTCGTCCCCCTACTCCATTCCTCTATCCTATTTTCTCTCTCGAATTCCTTATCTCTTGACCCTCTATTACATTCCTCCTGTCTGATCCTCTCTACTCTTTCGCCTTCTCCTAATTATTTGAGGTCGGCAGAATACGTCTTTTCCTTCCACACTCCTCTATTCTGACATACGTCCTCTGTCACACCACAAATCATCATATCCTCCTTCACACAATCCATACATCTCTTTTTTAGTCTATCTTTACTTTTGTTCCCATCAAGCTTGCAGTTTAACATTATTTTTGTCACGTGATTTTCATCCCTCCTCATTACATGCCCATACCACATTAATCTTTTTCCTCTCAATTTATCAGTCAGGGGTGCAAGTTTCAAAGATCCCCTTATGTACTCATTTCTCACCTTATCCATTCTTGTAATACTAAAGATTTCCCAACTTAGGCTTACAAGTAACGGTTGTGTTGTGGTTAATACATACCGAAGATCTTTAAGACCGATTCCAGACAGCCAGACCATAATAAGTTTCAGAAAGTTTGTCTATGATTTTTAACAAGCCAGTAATCGAACGCGGGACTTTTGCATTTGAGTGTGCTAAGCGGACAGACAGACCATTGCACTTCAGAATGATATAGAAGTAAGTACCTATATTCAATTAATGTATAGATAAGTAACTACCATCTACGGTAGTTCGTGTTTTATTATAGGGGGCATTTTCTTGCTTGATTGATGCGAGACAGCTCTGATCTGGCTGCGCTCAGACAATGCGCGTGTCAGCCCATATCGCGAACCGCATCTGTGCTTCTGGTTAATACTGCCCTTTACACCGAATAAAACGAGGATCAAGCGTAAATAATTAATTCTGAGTCATTTGTTGTCATCAGTTGTCATTTGGTCAAATAAAAAGGAGTGACTAATTTTTTTTTTATTCGCCACCTCTATCATTTGTCAAGACAGAGGGTCTTTTTAATTTCTAAATTTAAGAGTTTATTTTCTAGATTTATGTCAATTACTTATAATTTAATTTACAGCCAAACCGTTTTTTTTTATTTACATTTATACCTAATACACATATTGAAAACTTTCATCTTACATTTATTTACTAACCTTTTTTTAATTTCTTTTACATTTTATATTTCTACTTTTCTATGAATAACACTAAATAAAATCTAATCTACTTCAATATTAATTCAAAATATTTACTACATTTCGACTTATTACACATTGCTGGGGTTCTATTTATCTGGAACACTTTGAACAATATTTTAAGTTTTAAATTGTCTATGTTAAATTGTATATGTCTAAATTGTCAGTCTATTGACTCATAATTATATCCTGCTGGGCGCCTAGGAGAGCCATAACTGGACGGCTGACAGTTATGGCTCTCCTAGGCGCCCAGAAATATAAAGATTCATTGTTTAAAAAAATATATATTCATAATATTTTTTTCAATTTGATGGATATACAAGGAAAGTTAGACCAAACAACAGATGAATGGATTATGTGAAATGCCAGTATACAGGTTTTAATAAAGAAGATCAGATATTTTGACTTTATATAATATTATGCAAATATATTATTAATTAATGTTATGAACCAGATAGTTTGTGTTTGCCGAATACCTTCGCTGCCAAAAGGACGCAAAGGATGCATCGCCACCACGAGTCCCATCCCCTTATCAACTCTCAGCTATAACACAGGAATATAGAAGAGGAAGATATATTTTGCCAACCTCAAATGGAAGGAAGGTGAAAGAAAAGGCAGATGTTGATTTTTTACTGTGAGACGAATAAAATTCTGTAAATAATCTCGCTGCGGTTCGTATCGGTGTGATTGCTGCCACCGTGTCTCAAAGCGATAAGATTGACTTTGACGCATGCCCGCTCGCATCTTGATCCACGTCTGCACCCGTTGCCAGTGAGTCGGCTGTCGGACTACTGGCGGTCGGTAACCTGCCGACAAGGCAGCCTTTTTTGATGGAAACATTCAGAAGGTCAAAATACCAACATATGATTTAGACAGAAATAACTCATTAAACAGTATCCTTGATTTAGTTATAGTATAAAGATTAGGTTATTAAAGTTAATTGTATTTGTGTATTTTTGCATCTTCATGGCCTTGGAAATAACATATATCTTTCATAAGTATTGTAAAATTTAATATTGAAATTAAAGTAGCATATAAATTTATAGTACATACATATTTCTCACATGGGTTGGCAAATATAATGGATTTCTAATTACCACGAAATTTACACCCATCCTTCGCGTCATCTACTTTCATTAATCCATTCATGATAAAGCTTGTTTGCCTTTTCATCTGAATTTTCTTCAATATCTACGAAAGGTTCATAGTGAGTTTGCCACCAGCAACTTTCACATTCCTGTCATAAATTGGTTCTGTCAGTGTCCTTTCATCAATTCTCTCTCTACCCAAACTACTCGCAACTTAACTTTCCATAAGAGTTTTTTAGTGAAACGATAAAACACTATGAAAAAATACACGACGACACATCCAAAGAAAGATGAAACGTTTCATCCCAAAATAGGCATCCATCAAAGCAGACACGAGTAAGTAAGGATGCAATACGAGGTTAAGCACCATCACAAATCAAAGGGCGGCAACAAACGCGCCGATCGTGGCGCAAATGACGCTCAAATGATATATGACGTCAATTACCCGGCACAATTCATTAGGCGCCTCCGTCGCCAAGACCCGATCGCGGTGATCTATCACCCGCTGATGTATTAAAGAATGTGTATGAGAGAACTGTTCAGAGGAGAAGGAAGACTCTCTTAGATTTATTAAGGTATCTTATAACTAGTGGCTGTGATTTAAAATATTTACTCTTTTGTAAGCCATCTATTGGATATAAGTGTTTCACTACACAGACCCTGGCTGAGATTGGAAGGCGATGGTAGACGAATGAAGTCGAGAGTTGTCAGTGCTTCTCGTAGTATGCCAATTCATTTGTCACTTGGCATGCCTGTGAGTCAGTCTGGATGCAGTTCTAGTGAGTCAGAACTTTGTTGATTGTCCCAGTGAGTTGGGAGAGCAGGAGCTCGTGTGTCGGTTTCCAATGCGTATGGAAAGACGTGGTCACATGGCTGGACTGTGATGGCTGTTGAGTGGGTGGCCATCTACAGGAAGCAGCGAATGTACTAGGGCGCCAAGTCCGTAATTAAAATTATCTTGGAATGATCGTTCACGGGCGTCATTACTATACCGTAATGGTTGCTTTTGTATACAAAAGTTTTGTTTGTAAAAGCACTTTCGTATACAAAAATACTTTTATCCATGCAGGAACGGAGATATAATATAATTTCCTGTGGCCTGGTGGCCTGTCGTAAGAGGCGACAAAACAACCCACAGCCAGGTAGAGTGTTTACCTGTTTGAATGGCTACCACCTCTGATCTAGAGTATACCACCATAATAACTTAAGTTGTGTTCCGGCATTAGTGGCCAGGTTTCAGACTCCTTAAGAGAGCAGCAGCGCATTTGTAGCACCTTTGGTGTTGCAAATGTCTATAGGCGATGGTAACCGCTTTCCATCAGGTAGGCCGTCTGCGTATCTGCTGAATTCGAGCAATAAATAAAATACAAAAGCAGTTATCTAAATAAAAGCGCTTTTGGATACAATAGCAGTTTTGTATATATAAAAAAAAATACGGTGCCATTGTGATGCTAATAAACAGCCATCCCGATACGATTCTTAACAGACTTGAAGCCCATATCAGTGCCATAAGGAAGCATACGTAGAAAGTCTTCTACGTATGCTTCCATACGCCGCCGGTGCAGTCAGCCGGGTGCACTACCATGCTGTATGGTAATGCTAATCAACTATACTAATAAAGATGGCCTTCTGAGCAAGGATAGCTTTAAAGAGCTTCCTGCATATATCTTTGAAGGAAGTATTTGTAGTTGAACCCCACCCAATCAACTCCAAACAACGCAACAATATTTTCAAGCTTGAGGGCCGCTGGTGTTGAGTGTGCCACCATAACAACCTTGAATTGTGTTGCAGCATTAGTGACCAGGTTCCAGTTTTCCCTTAGAGCAGCATATAGCATAGGTGACGATAATTACTTTCCATTGGGATATCAACCTGTCTACTGTACTACAGCAATAAAAAATACTGCAATATAATGCTGAGATTGGCCCAATTTTAGAGGCAATCCATGAAATAATCTCACAATCCCGTTTGTATTTTAGTACATGATCTGCATTAAAATTAAATTACACTCATAACCGTTACCAAATAGCAAATTAACAGACAGCTCAAATTGTTTGTGTATAATATTACAATGCAATTACAACTATAATTTAGTGCGATATCTAAGCGGATGTGGTAATTATTGTAATTGCACTTTAATCATCTATAGTGACAGTTAAAGTAATATTTATAGGTATTAATTAAGTGGAATTTAATTGATGCGTTATAATAATGCAGATGGTTTTTAAAATTAAAATCAACAGTATCATAGATTTATGCTAAGATTAGTCCGTTAACTACGGCTTGGTATTCCTTATGTTTGAAGTTTTTAAGAATGAACTATAAAGAAACTAAATTCATTTTAACATTTGTAATACTGGCATAGGAGGAATATAGTACAGTCAAATTAGCTTCGAGATGTTTTTGCATTTGTAGTAGTGTGTATAGTCAGCACATTAATAAATAAACGGACACTTTTTATATATATTTTTATAGGCAGGCATTTAATATGAAATTAATAATTTTAAAATAATAAATATTAATATTGTTACGAGCTATACGATTCGAATTAAAAATGCCGTTGGAACTACTATAGAATTTATTAGAACTCTACAAACACATATAAAACAAATACAAATAAAACTGGATGCAACCAGATCACACTGCACGATTCAATGCAATTCGACACGCGCAAAGACCGTCGACTATATCGCTTATCGAGAGCACTACAGACGTCTTACTAGTCTCGTAGTCGTCGCTTGACTGCCCACCTCTCCATTTGGGTATTGTCTTATATCAACTACACAGTACAAAAAAAAATGTCCGCGCGCACTGAGTTTCCGAGAAATAGTAACTTGCACACCTGCGAACGGCTAACGAAGTCGAAAACAATAACAATGAGGATTAGTTCGAAACTAATGATGGTTATAAAACAAGTAGAAAAACAATAGAATGTTTTTCTGAATTACAAATTCAAAACACAAAAGAATTCTTAAATCCGGGAAGACAATAAGCTGCGCTTACGACAGACAGCCATGCGCGTATCCTTGACAGTATGTAACATTATTAAACATAATTTTTAATACTGCATTTCAATGAAATTTAAATTTCAGGTTTAGAATTCCTGTAAATAATAAATACTACTACAAACACAAAAAAGTTTCGAAGCTAATTTTTACCTTTAGGAATGGGATACTCATAAACTCCGCAGGTATATGCTTTTCTAATTTTTTGAGATTTTATTAATTCTTTCTTTTTTGTAGGGTTATGGCTTCCAAGCAATTAGCATTGTTTTTGCCAATGTCACTATAGATGTAATGTCAGGTGCGTGTAAGAATATAATAAAGAAATAAGAGAAAAAATTAGCCGGTAGACTTCCAGCACTTTCTGAGGTCCTGAGGACAAATCATAAATAGAGTATTAAAATAAGTTTTTTCTTTTGAAATTTTAAACTTTAGATCAATTTTGTCTGAAAAGTTCATTTAAGTTTTAAACAACAAACTGTCAAAAGAGCGTAACATTTTTTTCTAGTGAGTGTCGTTACTAGCATAGTTTTAATTATATTAAGAGCCATTAAAATCTGAGTAGATAGCATACTACATTACTGAAATTACAATGTACAGTCGACTCTCGATAATTTGAAACTCAAGGGACCAGAGATAAATTTTAAATTGTCCAGAGTTCAAAATAACAAGCGTTTACTTATGGAACTTATGGAAAAATATTTGTTCTTTCTTGGATTCATTTTAATAGCACAAATCAAAATCAACATGACTCATTAACGTTTGAAAGAAGACTGGAATACGACCTTACCCATATCTGATTTATGTAAACAAACGACTGGTATGTGCATGATAAAGCTTCAAATTATAGAGAGTAGAAAAGCCCGGACTTCAAATTATCACACGTTTGCGTACAAGACAATATTCCTTCAACTTTAAATTACGGAAGGGACCAATTAACATTGATTTTATTCAAATTATCGAGAGATTCAAATTAACGAGAGTCAAATTATCGAGAGTAGACTGTACTTAACTAATGTAGTAACTGCATTAAAAGTGTTTTCCAACCCTCAGGTATATTATATTGTTACGAGTTAGCGGGACTCGAATTAAAATGCCGTTAGAATTATTATACAGTTCATTAGAACTATACAAACACGTATAACACAGGTACAAATATAACCGAACACAACAAATATAAACATAATGCAGAAGGTCGTAATTCAATAAATCGCGCGAAGTCCGTCACTATTAGATTCCCGAATGTACACACGTCCGTATCGTAGTTGTAGCTCAACTGAACTCTTCTCTGAATCAGGCCATCGTTTTATACTGCACAAATGCAAACGTGTCCGCCCGTATCGTCGACATAATTTCCTAGAATCAGCTTATACTTAATCCGTAACACCTGGCTAATGATGCAGCCTGCAGCGGCCGTTAACGAGTACAATAGAATAATAGGCTGTTCTCCACAATACTGGAAACGTATGCCAATAAATAAGTGAACAAAAGAAGACGATCACAAAAGGATTACAATTAGTTCAAATGCCGACAAGTAATAAAATATGTTTTTACAAACTGTACGTGGAATTTGTCTTCGTCGAAGCCTAAGTTGTAATAATATGTATGGCGGAAATTCCTAATTTTTAGTTATTTCGCGATATTCCTGCATCATACATGTTTATGTATTAATTGTTTCTTTTCAGAAAAAAAATGCTTCATATATTTTTCCTCTCTACAGGCTTTTTTGGGCTTTTTGTTCTTTTTATATGTTTTTTATGTCATCCTTTTTTTATTTCTTTATTCATTTCTAAAATTTTATAAATTATATTTTATAAAGATACTTACGATCTAATACAAACTTCTTGATGCTGTTTTTACATACTTCTCATTGATAGTTTAGGTGCATGTATTGTCTGCTATCCTTACTATATTGCTGTCTATAATTATTACAAAAAACCTTGATATAAACCTACTAGTACATACAAACATTTATATATGTTTGTATGTAAAGAACTCAAACATTTATGCCAAAATCGCAACTATACGGTAAAAAAAAGGCAGTTTCTTTCAACTATGTATATTTTCGTACTTCTAAGACTAGGTAAGTTTGATTAATTTATTTTCGCAGACAACAGTTCTTTCAAGTTAAAGTATAGTAATTTCAAATAATTATAAGGATCTACTTTTACCCGACTCAAATAAACTTCGTCTACCAAATTAACCTTTGCATACATTACTAAGTGTTATAGGATAACATTAATCCCCCACTCGCAGTGCCAATTCCGCCCCCATAAAAGTTTATTTCGAGTTATCTCACTACCCTTTGAAGTATGGTCAGTGAAAACAAACAGAGTAATAAAGAAGGTCTTTATCTTAGCAACGAGTCGACACGCGAGCTAATTTACAACACGGCCGCCGGTTTTATCTTCATTAACCGATCGATTCACAATTAAGACGGCGAATAAATCTACAGTAATGCTCTCTCAGTCGCCGGTAGATTCAACTTCAAACAGATGTTGTGTATAAATAAGCCGAACAGAGGCGACCACTCGATATATATTCCTGTCTGCGGCAGACTTTACAATTCTATCGTATTTATAACAACAATCTTATATCTCTGCTTTTAAATTTGCGATTTCTACCTTAACATCGATAACTTAAGAATCAGTTTCACCGAGCACTACATCATTTACTTCATAATCGCTGTTATATTTGCAATCAACATCGCTATTGTTGATAGAGGCGATAATACGATCAAATATAGAGGTTGCTTGTAACGTTTCTATGGTAATGAAGATTGAAACTTCATCTTATTTCCAGCGTAACAAGTCGATGCTCAGATTCGATTATCTGGCCGCGGTATCCGAGGCATTACACTTGATGTATCGGCGACTGTGTCGGATTGTCGGCCGATTATAAGTGTTCAGAATTTTCGGATCGATTTAGATTTATGGTTTAAGTAGCTCACGCCTGATGACTTGGTATAGCTTGTTGTAGTTGATTTATTTGGGGGCCATATTTCATTCAAATGAACTTTAAAAGGAATTTTTATCTTGATATCTCCTATGGTGTGTAATAAATTATTTAAATTGACTTGAATCTACTGTAATTACTAAAATCTATTACTATTATTGTTAGAATATACATGTGGCTTGAAAAACATTAATTAATTTATTTTAATACCGAGTGTTGATTTAGTATAATTTGATATAGGAAACTTATATTAATATATATAGACTTAGGTCATCCAGTAGGACAATTATTATGTCGTTAATACTCGTTGAAATGTTGTTTTCTTCATTTTTTATGATCTACACTGATCTATCTCTCTTGTAATAGATTACTTATTTTATTCCATATTAATTTGTTCAAAGAAATTACAAGTATCTAAACATAAACGATATAGAAAGTCAACGATAAATCTCAGAAGCTTATAACTTACCCGAATTAATTACTTTTAAATTATTTATTTATTTATTTACAAGCGTAAAAATCTTAGCCTGGGAATACAATGTCTGTGTATGTGTTTTCTGCTGATTTTTATTTCTTTATTCGACTTGATTTAAAAACCTAATATAAAGAAGATATTGTCAATCAGGATTATGTCTTCACAGACCAGTATCCTTAATAGCAAAGCGTGAATTAACGACTTAGACGACGAACCTTAATTAACTAGACTACACATAAATCAAGCTGTACCCTCAAACGTCTGTAGCAATAGCCACAAAGTAAGATAAATTGATGGGAGAGATACGTTCATATTGACAGCAGCGGCGCTCCTTTAACACTCATACCGGATTTCACCAACCAAACTTGTTACAGCAGAATGTTATAGCTCACATTCATTTGAATCATCTGCAAGTTCTGTGGTTTCTTTATTAGATGGTTTGCTACACTGTGGCATATTGGAATAGTGTCGTAACAGAATAGGGACAACGGTTAACCTCGCGCGGTCACACACTCCCTTCTAATGGCTGTGATTCGACAAGTACAAATGGTAGCTGTGACAAATGGCCTGCGGAAGATCTTCCCTAAACCAAAATGATTTAGACCCATCAGAAAAGCAAACAAAATTTAACCTTACTGCTCCTACTTTTATTACAGAAAATGTTGATTCAACTCAAGGTAATATTAGAAATGTTAATACTTGAGATAAGAAGGCTAGTGTATTTAAATATGTAAATAACTTTAATCAAGATTTCGCTGTAGATATTATTAATATTACACAATTTCATAGCAAAATTAAATAGATACGTAACGTCGATAAGGTTGAAATTAGATTGTATATATAAATTATTTATAACGAAACGATTCGGTGAAAAGAAAAGTGTCGATCGTTCTCAGCTCACCAGATAGCGATCAAACGTCTGCACGAAAAAGAACCTTAAATTACCCTACTCTGGGAGGAAATGGCGAATGTTTTTAGTATAGCCATTTCCTTAGTTCATGTAGTGTCAGATCCGGCGACCTTTCGTTTATGAGTTTCGAGTGATTTATGTGTAAAGGAATGTTTGATCTATGGAGGGATGATTGAAAGTTTCAGTATTGGGTTTTTGTAGACTTTCCGAATATTGGGTGAACAGCGATTACAGAGGGTGACGGGAAACGTTTTGAAATATTGATTGTATTGTAATTCTGATTTCCTAAACTCGTATTACAGAGAGATTTTCATATCCAAACCGATGTTGTTAGGTTGTACACTTGAATTTTGTTATTTGATAGGCACCAATTTACCTGTGACAACTTTTTAAACAGTCAAGTAATTATTAGTTATAATCACATATCATTGTTACAACTTAAGTTCCGACAAAAACATAATCCACCTGCATATCTATAGAAACATATTTTATTACCTGTCGGCATTTGCACTAATTGTAATTCTTTTATGATTGTCTTCTTTTGTTTACTTATTTATTGGTTATTATAAAGAACAGCCTATTTTACTTGTGTATAGCCATTTGCAGGCATAATTATACAGGTGTGCGGATTACGATTTCTAGGAAATTGCGTCGACGCTTGCCGGCAAACATATTTGCATTTGTGCAGTATGAAAAAAACGATGGCTTGATGGAGAGAAGGGTCAGTCGAGCGAGAACTACACTGTACTACAATCGGGAATCTAATAAGTGACGGACTTTGCGCGTGTTATGGAATTACGACCTTCTGCATTACGTTTGGACTTGTTGTGTTCGGTTATATTTGTACCTGTGTTATATGTGTTTGTATAGTTCTAATAAACTCTATAATAATTCCGACGGCATTTTAATTCGAGTCCCGTAACTCGTAACATCATGTTAATTGTCATCTACAATTATTTCCAAAACAATTCTACCACGTAATTTTTGCGCCTAAAGAAACAAAATAAATAAAGAAATAGAAAGAAAGTCAATAATAGTTGGTTCAGTATTCGCTTTCAATTTAGACGAATCAACCAAAGTGATCCATATAAACATAACCTTAAACCATTCAATGTCATTGAATACCGTCGTTTTGTTCAGTTTTGTGCCTTTCACACAAATCGACCTCCTTCACATCAGCGTTTTCTAAATCAGTTTAATTATTATGTTAGTTGAACTAATCTCAATTAGTTCTGCCTTTAAAAACAGCCTCAGCCCTACAGCATGAACAGTGGAAAATGAATCAAAACTCTTGGCAAAACAGCGCACAATGAGTATAAATATTCATAAAACCGCATCCTCATACCGCATTAGGTCCCAAGCACTCGGCGCGGAACGACGTGGATTTATAGTTATTACCGCACATTTCCTCTGGGTAACGTTTTAATTACATAGATCGACGATAAACCATCCTACGGGCGCACTTTTCTTCATTACAAGATTGATTGTGCAGCCACGTTCCTCTAGATTTATATCTGCAGTAGTTTTAATGGTCTATATCGTTCGCATCTCGAAAGAAATTGCTTCGTTTCAACTGTGTCTGCTTTCTTTTTATTATGGGCTCTTTGTTACTGACTAATAGATTTAAGAATTTGTTTTTAGCTTTTACTACCTCAAAGTATCATTTGTGTTGTTATTATTGTACGTATATTTATGCTATTTAGGGAATTGTTATGTAATATGTATTACTTTTAATAGACGTAATTTATATATATACATATATAGGTTATTACACGACGAATAACACAATACTAAACAGAAATATTTGGACAACTCCAAGAGTTGCATCCACGCTTGTCAGGTGTCGAGCAGCAATTTGCCCTCAAAGAATACTGTGATTATCGAACAGTAATTATCGACCACAACATATGTGCTCCTTGTCCAACAGAGCTTTCGCGCTCTTCAACCGACGAATGTAGAATGTCGAATGTCCCGTTTTTTTTTTTTTTATTGGACTTGACTTTATGTTGTTGGTCCGAAGACCTCACAACTTTACCGGGGTTTTCGGGGCGAGTGCCTTTGCGAAGCGAAGGCGCTCGAGCCGGGGACAACTTTGCTCGAGGGGCTCCTAGGGAGTTTCACCTCGGCTGGACTGTTGCCATGAGAGGGGGATGAATCTAATGATGCCCACCATAGGGCGACACAATGCACTAATTGAGAGCGGGCGACGGGTAATATAAGGCCCGAGAGGAAGGATCCCGGCGGACCGGGATCGGCGGTTCGCGGTGGTCTATACTATCTTACTGCCGTTTCGCAACGTGTTATGGTTGGGAGAGAATAAACGGCGAAAGAAACTTCCCAGCAACACGCCTAGTCTATCCTATGGGGGGGCTGTGTCTCCTGGCGTCCCTCGCGGGGACGTGGAGAGATCGTGATTGGCGGCGTCGACGCCGCCGTCTGTGTCTGTCTGTCGGTGCCTGCCAGCCTGCCGTCCTAACCGCGGGCGGGCTGATCCGAACCAGCCGTTTTGTGATAGAATGTCCCGTTTAGGCGATTTCACCTCCTTTTATACTGTCGAACCAACAACACAGCGTTTACCCTTTAGTAATCTGGTAAACTGAAACTTATTACAAAGGTTAATAAAATCCTAAAAACATTTATAAAGTACTCAACAATATAAATCCCATCATATAAATACAGCCCAGTTTTTATTAAACTAAAACACCACTGAATAAAATCAAGTGCAGCTACTTTAAGAAAAACATAAGTACCCTCAATTTAAAGTAGTTTCTTTACGAATTTTTTTACAATTATATCGCAATCTGCGACATACATACATATATATAGTATAATATTTTTATGTATTTAATCATGTGTATATAAATCTATATGTATATTTTATAATAATATTAGTTTATAAAATATTTAGCATTTTTAAAATATTGTGCAACAAACCCTGCCGTAGCTTTTGTGCCATATTTCTCTCTCCATCCCAAGGTTGTCTGGAAGAGATCGCTGTCAGCGACAAGACCGCCATTTCTACCTAATTCTAAGCTGTTTTTGTGTATTAGTTCATTAATTTTATCCTACAACAAAGTATATTCTATTCTATTCTATTTAGTTCAAATGCATGTTTGAACTATATTTTATACTAAACTAGAGGTCCAGGCAGTTGTTGTCCTGCCCTGAAAACATAAAATCTAGAAATTGATCTCAGCGCCACCTACCGGTTCCAATTGTAAATCTCAATAAACCGGGGACCCACTTAAACACACACAAAAAATTCATGAAAATCGGTAAAGTCGTTCTCAAGTTATGCGCGTACATTCTACGATACATTTTTATTTATAAAGATTTAATTAAAGAAAAAGTCCCTTTTTATTGCGACACTAGCAAACATGCAGATGGCCCAGCTAATATAGAAAGTGGTTACCGTCGCCTTGCATCACCAGGGGCCAAGTCAACGCGTAGCCAGCTTTTAGGATTGGGTAAAACAAGATGGAATAGGAGGATGAGATAGAAGGATAAGACAGAAGGAATGCAATAGAGGGGATAGGATAGGGGGGAGATGGAATAAGGGGGGTTAGTGGGCCTTCGGATTTCCATACAATAGAAATCTTATAAACTTCAACTATAGAGTAGAATATTCTTTCTTTTCAAGCAAATAATACACACGAGTTAACAATTATTTTTAACTGGTACAATCGGCGGTCTTATAGCTAACAAAGATTTCTTCCAGACAACGTTCTGGTGATAATTTCACATTTCTAATAGTGGGTCGGTATTCATTGCGCATAGTTTAAAATATATACAATCATATATACATATATTAATAGTCAATAAAAATCTATCTATCAAAACTATTTATGAAGCCTATAATAGGAGGGATATCATATTTTGATACAGTTTTAAACATGTTTCAACAAGCACAATACATGAGATAATGCCTAGTAAGTCAGTAAATGTATAAACATTCGTTTAAAAATATTTACGAACAATTCACATAATACTTTCTTAAGTTTTCGCGACTAGTATACATAATAAAATGACGTAATTAACGGTTTTAAGCGCGGTAATTTATTTAATATTTATTATTCCGACGTTTGGGCCACTTTTCAGTAGCCGTTATCACGGAAGACGAAGATGTCAAGTGTGATAGCAACAGGTTGCGAAGCGGTGGTAAATTAAATTAGGCTCCCATAGAGTAAATAATAACCATAAACAAAATGAAATTGAACAAGTTGGCAGTAGGCTAAATAAAATTTTAACAATACTCATTGACACTTGACATCATTGTGTTCCGTAATCACTGCTACTGAAAAGTGGCCGAAACGTCAATATTATAAAAATCAAATAAATAACCGAGCTTAAAACCGTTAAAACGTTGTTTCATTATATCAATTCACGTAAACTTCGCATCTATATGTAGAGTATATTCCAAAATGAAAATTATTCTATATATTTTTTATATAATTCCAAAGACTACTTGGGTCTACTTTGAATATGGTAGTTAAAACCACATATCACGTTAATTAGTTCATTTTGAAAACCATAAAGAAGGAACAAACAAACGTCCAAACAACCAACTAACAAACTTAAGTCTGCAAAAAGCAGACTATAATTATAAACGCAAGCACCCACATATCAAATGCTAAAACATTTTTTTAGATTATCCTGAATGAGAATAAATATTTTTATAATTAAACATTATAAATTGGTATGATAAAATGTTCATAACAAAGTGCGGTCATAAATACAAATCGGACTTCCACGCCCACTGGCTGTCTTACAATCCTGTTTTTTGTAGGGCTACCGCACAACACATAAATATTATTACAATTTTTTAATAGCAATTTGTTTATTATTAGAATACAAAATGGAAATATAAAGTATATTTTGAAGAAAGGTCAGATAAAAAGTAGTTTAAATAAGCGCGTATGTATGAAAAGATTAATGAAAGTTGATGAAGCGAAAAGTGTTTGTCAGGATCGTAGCAGGTGGAGATCCATCGTCTCTGTCTACCCCAATGGGAAACAGGCGTGACGATATGTATGTATGTAAATATAAACTAAACTATACTACACATAAAACCAAGATTTTTCAGTAACCATTCATATAAATTACTTTGTGGGAATATCAAACTTAAAGTATGTATTTATTATAAGCTGAAGAAATTTATAAATAATTGAATACAATAAAAGAAAACTTAACTTATTTGTATTGTGTTCTACCTATAGTCCCTCAAGGCTATAAGTAGAATACTGAGCCTAGATAAGGTGCCCAGAAGGCTGGCTACGTTTCCTCGCTGGAACGCCATACAGATCCGTTGCCCGAGGTAAGCACCAGCCTTCTTCACCTGAAGAGTCAATGACTCGTTTTGATAAATTTTGGTAGAGCCTCATGGCCTCAGGACACACGGTCCAAGCAACATATAACTCTCCCTGAGGGTTACATTTTTGCGCCACTTGAGTGTTTCAGCTGTTTCTGCCGCCGCAAATATAACTATACTTACAAAATAACATAAATCTATAAATAAAAAATTGACTCTAAATCGCTGTCGGCGGGGAGCGTGCCCAAAATGCTGGCCGCATTTCCGCGTTGGATGGCTATGCTGATACTTTGCCCTAGGTGCAAGCCAGCCTTTTAATCACGCGAGACCTCTGTTAGACGCGTTGAGAGGTCTCGATAGAGGTGATGAGCTCCAGGCCCCCACGGCCCCAGGGTCTCGACCCCGAAAGCCACAAATACACCCATTACCAATGGACACATATTTGTGGCGTTGCAGGGCCTCCTGGTACGCGGCAGCAGGCCCGCCTGACACGGTTGTGTCTGGAAGTTGGAACGCCGCCAAAGTATCGACAGAAGTTGGGTCCCATCCCCAATTTTTTAATAAAAAATCAAAGTTCTGGTGTTTGATGATATTGTGTAAGAAATTTTTATTTCATGGCAAAAGTTTCAACTAAATACGTTCTAGGCCGCACTGAATGGAAACAACGCCATTGTTGTCAATTTTTTCAGCAATTATACACACAAATTACTTCGTTAAACCTTGTATTACTTTAAAATACATCCAAGAAATTAATAATTTAAAACAGAAATTCCAATTACCTGTCGGTAAAGGCTTATAATAAACTTCCCGAGGACTTTAAATATCTGTCCACAAATCTTTTCAAACAAAGACTACATAAATGGCTGTTGGATAAATGTTTTTACTCCGTTAGCGAATTTTTAGGATGATATTTTGACAAATTACATTATGATTGACATTAATGTATATATAGATTTTTAGTTCTTGTTAATTTTGTAATAATAATTGTGATAGTGTGGTGTGTTATACCAAAAAGACATCTTAAAGAAGATTTGCACGCCTCATAGGCAAAACATGTGAATCTAATATTAGAATGTCACTTCAAATTTATGTACCACGTTTTAAACAAATAAATGAATTTGAAACAAAAACCCGACTGCAAAAAAGACAATTTAAAAGTAATGCACTAAACAGACCAAAACAAGATTGAGAATAGAGAACAAAGTTAAAAGAAACTATAAACAAGAAACTGTAAACTACTTTGGTTTAACAGGTTTTATTATGAGCTCAAAGCCTAAATACTCGCATTAGGTTTAGTAGTAAGCGGAACCCATTAATTTTCTTTCGGTTTATAATTTTGAATTGGGTCCCGCCTGCTACTGAAGTAGAGTTTACTTTGTTTACAATATTGCCCCAAAAGTCCAGCATTGTTTTTTCAAACACCTATTTAGGGCCATTTGAGTTGTTAAGATGAATATAGCGATACTTCAACTGTTCAAGTCCATGAAGCCATTTGGAAGATACAAGGTAATAAAGGAATTTACAAAAATACAAGAGACACGCGAAAAACATAACCTTTATCAGGCTTAAACGCTGAAAACGCGTTGGCTTCGTTCATGCTGTTGCAAATGACTATAGGCTATGGTAACCACTTTCCACTATTTGGGCCATGTGCCTGTCTTCCAACTATGCAATAAAAAGAGACTACGAATTTACTAAACATTTTATATCGAGTCATAAATTAGAAATTCTTATTAAATTTCATGTACATACATACACATTATCACACCTGTTTCCCATGGGGGTAGGCAGATACGATCTCCACTGGCGACGATCGGACAAACAACTTTCGCTTCATCTATTTTCATGAACGTCTTCATATATGCACGTTTATTTAAGATACCTTTACCTGACCTCCTTTTAATCCTTCTGCTATTTGATCATGATGTCTATATAATTATGAAAAATTTTATACAGACACCATAATCACAAGAAATAGCTTATTTATAGCTTCCAAGAAAAAAAATCGAATATACAAATAAAAAAGATGAACGGGTACGACGAGGAATATATACAAAATATTAACTTTATTTTTATTTTATTACTAGCTTCTGCTCGCTACTTCGTCCGCGTGGAAAAGTTTAAAAAAAGTAAGTCTTAGCGTAATGATATATAACCTATAGCCTTCCTCAATAAATGGGCTATCTAACACTGAAAGAATTTTCCAAATCTGACCAGTAGTTCCTGAGATTAGCGCGTTCGAGCAAAAAAACAAACTCTTCAGCTTTATATATTAGTATAAGATAATTCTAAAGTACAGTAACTATTTTTCTAGTAATTCAATATAATAATGTAATTTAATTTTTTGCTGTGATTAGTATGTTTTGTACTTAATGAAAATTAAGTACACTCACTAACTTCATTTACAATATACAATATATAATGAAATTTTTACTTATATAATATTTTACATACTTATATGTTTATTACTTAATAAAATATAATGTAAGTAACTGCATATCCTATGATATTTAGGTATATCACCTTTGACAAATATAATCTGTTTTATTCCTGTCACGGGTTGTCTGGAAGAGATCGCTTCTTAGCGATAAGACCGCCCATTGTGCACATTTAGAATATTTTTAGGCTATAAGGTTTTCTGTAATGGTGTACAATAAAGTGTTATCTATCTATCTATTTTTAATATCAGTGTTATATCCTCTATAGCATGAAACTATTTTAGAAACTTTTAAATATAATGTTATATTTAAGATATGGCAGAAAGGGATCTTCTGATACAAGTAAAAATTGCTTAAAAGAAGATTCCAACAACTGACTTCAAATTGTGCATGTGTTTCTTAAGAAATAAATATTTTCATTTTTCATAGATAGATAATACTTTATTGTACACCATTACAGAAAACTTACGAACTTATTCTAATTGTGTACTAAGGGCGGTCTTATCGCTAAAAGCGATCTCTCCCAGAAAACCCGTGGCAGGAATATTGCTGATTAGGAATGGCGACGGTGGTATACATTATTATTGTACGATTACTTACATTTTAGTAATAAATATATAATATATATATCCTGACCATGTTTTTAAATGTTATTAAAGATTTTGCTTGTCTGACAGCAACAGGCAATGTATTCCAAAGTTCGATAGCCTTGACCGCGAAAGAGCTATTGAAAAACGTTGTATTATGAATAGGAGTAATAGGTATATATTGACTGGAAGGGCGTAAATTGTGAGAGCAAGAAATAAGTTCATTCATTTACACTATAAATTAATAACCTCCTTCTTTTTTTGGAGTCGATTAAAAAAGGAGGAAAAATATTTACAAAATAATGCAGTTCAACCCTAAAAGCAGTCTTTAGAGCAACAGCATTAAATAGTAAGCCTGTCCATATCTTTATTACGAGCGCGGGCACCATTCAATTGTCGACGCATTGTTATTAACTGATTGCTGATAAAAGCCGATTTATGGCCCATGATGCCCTTTATATCATATTTCTTGTGATTATGGTGTAAGACCGTCTGCAATTCAACATGTGTTTTCATTTTAAAATCGCGTGTGATATTTTAGTTTATAATAAGTGTAAGTATTAATGGTACTTGTCTTTAAATAAGACTCTTGATATTCACTGTGGACTGCATTTGAAAAATAGTTATACATACACTAGCTGACCCGGCGAACTTCGTGCCGCCATATTTTCTGAATTCCTAAAAGACTTTATTTCATGACATAAAAACAAAATCACCAAAATCGGTCTAGGTGATTAGGAGGATTCTAGAGCCCGATCTCAGCGCCACCTAACGGTTCCAATTGTGACTCTAAAACATCCGGGGCCCCATTCAAACACACAAAACAAATATCATCAAAATCGGTCCAGCCGTTTAGGAGGAGTTCACTGTCAACACACGTACAGAATAATTATATATATAGATACACATTATCACGCCTGTTTCCCATGGGGTAGGCAGAGACTATAGATCTCGACTTGCGATGATCCTGACAAACAACTTTCGCTTCATCTACTTTCATTAACCTCTTCATGCATGCACTTATATTTGATATGCTTTCTACCTGACCTCGTTTTAACACTTCTGTTATCTTATCACGGTTTGTACGTCGTGGTCTACCTGTACCAACTCTACCATTCACAATACTGTCATACACTTGTTTTGTGATTCTATTGTCATCCATCCTCTCTACATGCCCAAACCACCTTAACGTTCCTTTTTCAACTCTTGTTATTACATCGTCTTTCAATCCACAACGCTCTCTTATTACACTATTCCGTATCATATCATTCATGCTTACCTCACATATACTTCTCAACGCTCTCATTTCAACTGCATTTATTCTACTTTCATGCTTCTTCTGCCACACCCAACTTTCACTGCCGTACATTAGTGTTGGCAGCAACACTATGATGAACAGCCAAGCGTGCCTTTACAGACACTTTTTGGCTTTTCATAAAAGAGTTTAGCGCTCCATTCACCTTATTACCTGCAATGACTCTTCTCTCGATGCTACTTTCAGGCTTTGTAAAAACTTTGTAAAAATAATTATAATGTTCACAAAGCATTAAGAAACTAATTCGGCTATAATAGAATATATGTACCTAGCGCGAGAAAGAGAGAGAATAAAGAATCTTGAATATTGAAGCAAGTAGGTGTGTAAGCGTAGTGTGTATAGTTTTTGTTACTTGACTTTATGCTGTTGGTCCGAAGACCTCACAGCTTTGTCGGGGTTTTTGGGGTTAGCTCGCGCCCAGGGACAACCTGCTCCTGGGATCTTCCTAGGGGGCTTTACTTCGGCTAGATTGTTGCCATGAGAGGGGTTGAATCTAATGATGTCAGCCAGAGGGCGACAACAATGGATTAATTGAAGACGGGCGACGGGTGACATGAAGCCCGAAGGAAAGATACAGGCGACCTACACCGCCTTACTGCAGTTTCGCAACGTGTTATGGCTCTAAAAGAAGAAACGCCGAAAGAAACTCCTCAGCAACATGTCTAATCTATCCTGAGGGGGGGCTGTGTCTCCTGGTGTCCCTCGCAAGGACGTGGACAGATCGCGATCCTGACTGTCTGTATATGTTTGTCGGTGTGCATGCTGTCCTAACCGCGGGCGGGCTGATCCGGGCCAGCTGTTTTGCAATACCGTCGACGCTGTCCGTGAGAACGTTACGCGGTCGTCGCATAAGAGCCTTTTGTCGAGGCTTGTAGTCGGACGCGTACACGAGCGGATTTCGATGTTATGGCGCGAGATCGAAATATTTACCCGAAGATGATGTAATGTAATTTTTGATGGAGGGGAGCTCTAGATCTCTTCGCTGTCTTCTTTGGCTCTTCGCATTAATTTATTCTGCACGATTTGCAGTTTATCTAAATGGAGCGTGTATTGAGCCTCCAAGACCGTCCCTCAAGTGCCGCCATTCGTCTGATGTCTAGTGTGCACGTGTCAAAGTGTATGTGACCAAAAGGCAAGATTGAACCATAGCACTATAGGACTATATACTGTAGGAATGCACACCGTCGTATATTTTTATGGTATAATGAATGTTTGTAACTTACAAATGTAGCACATTATGCAAGGGAGTGTAGGCATAAGGAGATCGACTTGCGTCCCCTACGGCCTTACGTCCGGGTGCTACGTATCCCTTGCACCCCCGGGTAAAAACAACATTAATTATAATATGCGTATTGTATGCGTGCGTGTATAATAATGCCTACAATTATTTATTTATGTATGACGTAAGCTCTTCACTAAGAACATCAGAACAGCAGCTTTTTGATTTTTGAGAGATTTTTGCAGATTTATATCATGAACATGACAAGTGTCAACATAGAATGGAATTTGATGCTCCAAAATAGACCGCTTTAGGTCCTCAAGCACGTTACCACACAAAAAGGTTTAATTAAATACAAAATATACATGCCAACACATCAACCCTGACAGCTTGAACATCATCTGATCGCTATCAAACCCACAATCTTACAATGAATACCCTGACTCATTACTTACAAGACCAGTCTACAAATTTATTGCTACTTCACTCTGGGGTATAATTAAGCGCAGTTAGCAGCCTGAACGATAAAGATCGCAGCAGACGGGTTAAAGTAATTGACTGTCATTTTTAACACGTAAGTACTCATATTAATTCTGTACTAGTTTTTAGTTGTATGCCTGCGTGGGAGTTGAAATGCCTCATATATTTTGTCAAAAGACATTTTCTACAGGTTTTGAGGTTATTAATAGACAGTAGACGTGTATATAACGACGATTTTATTCATAGAGAGTTAGAGTAAGTTTGAACGCTTCTTTATGGTTCTTAAAGAAGCGTTCAAATTTACTCTAATTCTCTATGAATAAGACCGCGAGCCTCTACCACCACTTTAAATATAAAGATATTTTATGTAACAAATTAGCCGTCAACTAAAAGTAATTTCTTGCAGTCGGATGGCTGCCAATGCTAACTGCAACCTCTCACAATTTGCGTTTCTTTGGACAATTCTGTCTTTTTGGTACTTTTTACTTGTGACACATTATGTTGTAATGGCTTTGAAATAAAGATTTTATTATTATTATTATTGTGTATGTCTTTGAAGACCACGGGCCATAAAAATAGCCCGGACATTTGGAGGGCTTGCGTGGAGCCATGGGAGGGCCAACACGTAGAGGCCCTTTGACAAATTTAATATAAACGTGGCATGACACTATTCTTATTATTATTACCACAATTTTATCATAAGCGATATTTGGACCTATGCACATTTTTTGTTGCAAAAGTTATTTCAAACTATTATTTTGTTTTAATACTTTCAATTTTAGTTACAGAATCAAAAACTGAAACCATAAAACAAAAAAAAAGAATTTGTTCAAAAATTAACAACGTGATAGAAACACGCTGGAATCGTTCATTGATTATAGACCAAACGAAGTATTCTGACGTAAATTTTTCTGATCTTTTAATTTCTGAAGTGAAAAATAGAAGATTATATTGAAGAAAAAAAAGTACAAGTTGACCTTCAAATGACTTTGAAAATATGGATCAAGATCAAATCTAAGGCGAGCCCGAGATTGACCCTAAAATATCTAACGACTCTTGTTAAAGAATATTTTTACGAAATGACCCCTCTTTTGAAATAATTAACTGGTGAAAATGACTCACTCTGTATAAGGTGGAGGTGAAGACGGCACAGGGAGTTGTTATTCAACCGGCAGGACAGCAGCAAGTCATGCTGTGGTATACGGTATACTGTATAGATGATGTTCTAAGGATAGAACGGCATTCTATAGTAAAATATTTTTTTTATGCAATCTTATTGTCACAGGTAGATATAAAAATATAATTCTATACTCAATAGAAAAGAGCTGTCGCGACCCTTGCTGGGCTAATGTTAGAATAGAATAGAATAGAATAATCAATTATTGCTAGAAATGTAGGTGTATATAGGTATTCTTTTTTTGTTGAAATTGACTCAATGCATTTTGCCTTATTAGACGTGCAATTTTCAGATCTTGTAATTAAAACTAAATTGTTATTAATTTACAATTATAATTAAATAAATTAGATAATAATATTAAATGGCAAGCAAAGCATTAATTAAATAAGAATACATTAATAATCATTAGAATTTATCACTCAAATAATCCTCGATTTTATAATAGCATTTCATTATCAAAAATGTCTTTAGGAGTATCTTAGATATGGATCTTTGCCTCTTTATACTGTCAGGTAATTTATTGTATATTACTGGTGCCATACATAATACACTTTTTTGCATTAGTGTTTTTTCTTAAGTAAAGTAAGTAGGAAGTACGTAGGTCTTAAGAACTTAAGACCTACTTACTTCCAAAAACTCACGAGTGAGGTTCATGCGATTCATAGAAGCGAAACTGTCACACGACTTTCTTACAGCCATAAATAATATCTATCATCCTTTCAGGAGTGCGCCATCAATCGCGAGTCACTTGCGTGGCAACAAAGACGTCGCTCACCTCCAGACCATCAATTCACCCTGGCACCACTAAACTAGGTACATAAATTATTTTGTCTGCTCCGCCAAGTGTAAGAAACTTCTAGGGAATTTATCATGCGGTGTACATATTAAGTTATAAACGAGTGTGATTTTTAATTTTTTATTTAACAAAAACATAACCGTCTTCAAGATGTAGTAGACGTTTATTGTTTTGGTATTAGTTAGTTTTGAAGTCAGTTTGGTATTTTGTTTTCTACCTTTTAGTTAAGTAAATACTTGAATAGTTTTTGAAAAAAATATCTGAAACACGTTGCACTTGTCTATAATATTCGAGGGTTGCTCTCGATTTTTCTGGGATCCACTCATCAGATCTTGACTTGGCGGCAAGAAAATCGGTCCACAATTGACAGAGAAATCGTGTAACAAACACTAATGAAGAGATTGCTAGACTAGTTTATTTTACTTATTTTCATAGTCCTGTGGTATTTTACTCTGGGGCAGCACTGCTGACTTAGAGACCATATTTGTTTTACAAAAAAGAGCCGTAGGGTCAATTTACAACCTCGGCCCTCGGGAGTCTCTTAGGGAACGATTTAAGGAAATCAATATTATGACGGACGCCTGCCAATATATTTTTAGTAATATAATTTATATTCGTAATAATTTGAGCGTCTATAAACAATATAAGGATATTCACAATTTCAACACCAGGCATAGTAATAGACTGTATTTGCCATCTTTTAGATTGCAAAAAAAAAAGTATTGTCCTCTTTCTTGGGGGTTGTGGTATACGCTTCTACAATGAGATTCCAAATGTAATGTTAGATCTGCTTTTCACTAAATTTAACACCAAATTAACCGATTGCAAGGCAAATAAAGGGGCGGTAATATATAGGAACCACCTTAGCGAGTATCTCCTCACTTATTAACTTAAAGAATTTATTTATACATATTAGAAATATCACTACGTTTTTAAATACTCCAATAATAAGGTATTTGACAGCCAAATAACCTGACAGATTTTTATCATCATACGAAACGTCTAAGCTTTCTTGATTTTATAAGAGTGTACTGCGTTATGACGTCATAATTGTGACAAATTCAACAGTTTATTGCTTACTGCTTAAACAGGGATTTAAAAAAAAAAATTATTTTAAGTACGTTTTTTTGTGTACATTCTTTTAGAGTTCTTTGCACAATATATCAAAGATCTAACTCTTAATTATTCTTCTTCAAGTCTTAACAAATCACAATTATAGTATTACCAAAGCTTCGTGCATAAAACGTTCCGACTGCTAGAAGTTCTTATCAAATAGTTCTCAGAAATTAAAGAGCATTGTTCTTAAAATATAAATGATGCACTATTTACTAATGTAGATCCTTTCATATGTAATTTATATCAATTTAAAACTCAAATTACAAAATGTTGTAATTCGGAATAATACAATGACGTACACTTTTTTATACTCTCCTTTTTTTTCTCTATTTTGTTAATAATTATCGTGGTGACATTTTCTTTTCAATAGTCACCTCATTTAAATAGACATTTTATGTAATTTTCGTATAATTGTAAAAAAAAAAATCTCGAGTTTTCGCGACTTGTATACATAATAAAACTACATTTCAACGTTCTTAAGCGCGATTATTTATTTGATTTTTGTTATTCCAACGTTTCGGCCACTTCAGTAGCCATGATCACGTTACGTTGGAATAACAAAAATCAAATAAATTGTCGCGCTTAAAACCGTTAAAACGTAGTTTGATTATGTAATTTTTTTTAGTTATGAATTGTTCTAGCCAATTTTTATTTATATTATATAAATATTTTTTAGTGGAAACTTGATTGATATATGTATTAATTTTGTGTTTAATATTTAAGAATATTAATTATTGTACGTTCCTCAAACAAATTAAATAAAAAATATATTTCTTTGTTGTAAATTATTATCATTTATTATTTTATTTTTGAAGCTTTATCAATTGGATGAGTACAATTATCGCTATAAGCTTATGACTTGATCGAACTGACACGTTGGAAAAATAGTAGCGAGTGCCGACAACCATTTTGTATGAAGCAGAAGGGGGCGGCTTAAAATATTATGCACTGTAAGGAAATGTGTTTTTTGTGCTCGTCGTGAGGGCCCTGAGATATGTCCGCCGGTTGTCGCATCTCATCTCGTTTTATTTAAATTGGAAAACTTTGAATGCTTAATATATACAACAGCATGTAGTTTAGCCACTAGAACGGTCGGGATATGGGGTTGGCACAACATGTCTATTCCTTCCACGCTCCTCTATTCTGACATACATCTCCTGTCACACCACATATCATCATATTGTTACAACTCAGGTCCCGATAAAAACAAAACCCACCTACATATCTGAAACAAAACACATTTTATTACCTGCCGGCATTTAAACTAATCGTATCTCTTTTATAATTGTCTTCTTTTGTTTACTTTGTGCTTAAAATTTGCGATTAGAAAACAGCCCATTGTTTTATTGGACTCTTTTATGGCACTTTGCGGCCGAGTCATTAGCCAGGTGTGGCGGATTAAGCCGGCTTAGATACGGGGACATTGCATTTTGTGCAGTATAAAACAATGACCTGCTGGAGGGGGAGGCATTAGAGTGAGAACCATGAGCGAAGCGAGACGCGTGTACTACAATCGGGAATCTAAGAAGTGACGGACTTTGCGCGTTTTATTGAATTACGACGTTCTGCTTTACGTTTGGACTTGTTGTGTTCGGTTATATTTGTACCTGTGTTATACGTATTTGTATAAGTTCTAATAAACTCTATAGTAGTTCTAACGGAATTTTAATTCGAGTCTCGCGACTCGTAACGATATCATCCTTTACACAATCCATCTATCTTTTTTTGGTTTACATTTGTACCCATGCATCTTGTAGTTTAACATTCTCTTTGTCACTTGACTTTCATCCCTCCTCATTATATGTCCATGCCACTTTAATCTTCTTCCTCTCAATTTTTCAGTCACGGGTGCAACTTTCAAAGATCCCTTTATGTACTAATTTCTCAACTTATCCATTTTTGTTACACCACATTCTCATCTCAGCTGAGTGGAGCCGTTTGTGGTTTATCACTTTAGTGGATCTACATTCGAACCCGTATAGCATGACAGGTCAGCTTAATGGCTTCCAAGAATTCGCATGAAATACCAACAGAGGAAAGAAACTTTTATGACGTCTTATGGCGGCATGAACAAAGAGATTAGCTCGAACAGTACATCACTCAAATTCAAATTAAGACACCTGCAAAGGATTAGTATTTGCTTTCAGCAATATTTTTGTCTCTATTATTTAACTGTGCCCACTAAGTAAAAGCACATCTTGTCATATTTCACCTTCATAGCAGAATATAATTCAAAACAAACTAATGATTCACCGAAAAAGAAAGAAAAAGAGTAAGTACTAAAGACAAAAACAAATTACGTTGAAACATGACTTACACTTCCGCGGCCAATATATCCCGCGGAACAGTGCTAGAGCGTAGGCCGCGTAGCATCGTAGCGGCGTAGCTCGTAGCGGTTGAAATATTGCCCATGTATTATTCAAAGAAATTGCCACATATTTCATCCCAGGGAAATAACTCTGGGATATGGATTACGCGGTACATGAATTCAGGCGTCTGATATTAGAGTGTATATAACAATTTGTCCATGTGCATTTCCAATATAAGAGAACTGCCCCTTCATTAGTTTATAATAAACTTAACGTCATTAGTATTTGCCTAGTATTAACCGCCAAGTAAGTAATCCATTAAACTAATATATAAATATAAAATTAACTCGTTTAAAGTAATTCAACTAGAAAACATTTTTTAAAGATTATACGTATAAGTTAAAAATTAAGACTACTTCCTACTCTACAAAAGACGTACACCGCTTCTCAACGTGTTATAGCTGTTTAAGGAGAAAAATCAGGAAAAATCTCTCCAGCAATATGTCTAGCTAAAAATTATTTTACTTCAAATTCGTCTATATCAGTCTTTTCTTTTAGTATAAAATATTTTATAATACAAATTACGTTTCAAAGAATTTATATCGTTGTAATGAATAGTGTACAACAAGAGAATCAGTATTATAGAAACCAAGATTTAAGCTAAAACAGTTGTGATTCTGTTGATGTTGAAGGAAACCATCGCGATGAAGCCAGCATATTATTTTACACGTCGATAAACCGATGTGTAAAACCCTGCCATAACGCTTTTGCTATTGTACTACCCATTATCTGCACCGTCAGAAATCCGAAGAACCTCGAGCTCAATAGTAGGACTTTTATGGATTTATATTGTAACCTCTAAATGTGCAACATCTACGTGATATAAAACCTAATACAACTTAGCAAATAATCCCATATAAAAACATTGGGCATTATGATATAAACATAGTTTCTTCGTCGCCACAATTATAGTACCCCATTACAAATAAGGGTAAGCGTTCACTAGCTCCACCTTATCTCTGCGAAGTGATTCCGTCGCCGCCATATTTATGCACGCCTGATTTATGGCGAAAGCCGTTTGCGGCGGCTATTTAAAACTTGTCATCATACATTCTTTAAACATAATCTTTCTGCATTCCTCAAACTTTGTTATACATATCTAAAGCGTACTTAAACTCCTCACCTTGAATAATGACAACAACTGAATTTTTGGAATTTACTTGTCAAGAATCGATTTTAGATAAGAGGGCCTTATATGGTTATGGAAATAACAATAACAGCCCATAAATGTCCCACTGCTGGGCTCAGGCCTCCCATTATAGGGGGAACGGACAGTATACCCGCCATGCTTGTCCAAGGCGGCTTGGCAGGTTTGACACATCGGTTATCGATGTGCAGGTTGCATCACGATGTTTTCCTTCACCGTTGTTAGCACGTGGTATGCACATTAGGTCAGAAAACTGCCTAAGTGATCGAACCCGCGCCCTTTGAGATAGGGACGCGTGCGCTAGCCATTACGTTACAACGACTTATGGAAATATGAGGAGTAAAATAACACAAGCGTTATGTTTCTTGTCATACAATTTTGAACTTTAAAGCAATGAAATACAATCTAAAATAATATAAATCAGCATATGATATAGCGTTATTGAATTAGAATATTTTGTAACCGCCCTTAATATCATAGAGTTTCGAACTTTGATGTAATGATATAAAATAAATCTATGTAGGTATAATATTATAAAATTGTAAAAGTGTAGTCTTTGAATTTTTATATTTTTTGTTTGTTCGGGATTCACGTAAAAACTATGGGGCCGATTTCGATGTGGTATTCACTGCACTACTTTTTACCGCGGAAATCCCACGACACAAAGTAGAATAGAATAGAATAGAATATACTTTATTGCACATAATGTTACAAAATCAATTCATACATATATCGTAATAATAAGCAGAATGGTCGGTCTTATCGCCGGGAGCGATTTCTTCCAGACAACCTTTGGATGCACAGAAACTCGGTAGGGACGGGGGTATGTATGGAAAAGATATAATATAAGAAAATATAAAGGAAAATGATTCATGAATTACAATACAAACATACATTATATTTATCTAAATGTACATGTTGTGTGTCGTCATACAACACCATCCCAAGTATGTTATAACAAAATAACATTATTGTTCAGTTACAAATTTGAGATAGTGTTGTTTCACGAGGTCATTGAACGAATGTACAGACTTGGCTTCTTTTATATTTTGAGCTAGTAAGTTCCAAAGCCTTACAACTTGCGCAGTAAATGATTTGTACCACAGCATTTAAAACAGAATGTAAACTATTGTTTTAGTGAAATGAAAATTGTGTCGAAAAAGCTAATTTTTATGTACCTGTTCGGGTACTATACACCGCTAACAGACAAAATTCCCGCGTTATTCCCGGGATAAAATATATCACACATTTTATCTATATATTAATACGTGAAATTTGTGACCCTTTTTACGAAAATTGCGCGGATGGAGAAGTGTGAAATTTCGCACACTTATAGTTTACCAGCTGATACCCACGACTACGTCCGCGTGGTGCGGTTTTTAGACTATCCCACGGGAACTCTTTAATTTTTCGGCTTTAAAAGTATCCTCTATGTTACCAGGGATATAAGCTACCACCATACAACATTTCATTTAAATCGGTCCAGTCGTTTCAGAGATTAGCCGGTACAAACAAGCAGACTAACAGCAAAACATAAAATTAAAAAAAAATCTAAATTAGTTCTATTTCACTTCTTACATCCCCCTGACTCGGTTTTTTAGCATTTCTTTCCATTGTACAGAAATTCGACCTCTAGAGTTTTATTATATTGTAGTTTATATAGAGCAGCAGCGACGAATTCTAATATTGTTTTTAAATTATTCATAAAAAATACATTAAATCAATAAAAACAAACATTACACACACTACCATGTATTTGACACACACACGCATATATACTCTTTTGTTTATTGTTGTCTTGGTGAAATCTGTGATTATAGAAGTATATATAGTCTTTGGCAACAAATTATTATGGTCGAATTTCGACCACTGGCAACCACTAGTTATATAAAATTTGCTATGGATCAGTGTAATGGCCACTTTAAACCACTCTCAAGAAAATTCCCGCGCAATTCCTATAATCAAAAGTACAAAAGATTTTAGGTCCGGGAATTTACTATTAATCAACGAAAACCACATCGAAATTGGCCTCATAGTTTTTGCGTGAATCCCGAACAAACAGACAAGAAATCTAAAAGAATAGCATAGTGTTCTCCATCGTTTATATAGTCTGTTCCAATTGTTTTTTATAACTTCAATGTACAGACACAGTATTTTTAGAATTTTATAATATTATTATAGATGGTAGAATGTTTAAGGCTGAAATCAGAATGCCAACCTTAAGCCTTGTATATTTTTTAAATTGACGTGTAATGCTCTGTTGCTTCCTTGAAATATTTCTCATATTTATGTTGAGTTTGTGGCAAGTAATTTGATAAGTGTGATACTCCCCAACCTGCATTTAAAGACCGTGACAAGAATATTACATACTCGCAACGGTTGTTTAGCTAATTTTAAGAACCGACAAATCTGTAGTAAGAAACAAAGCAACTAAATCTAAACACAATCCATGTTCAATGATAAACAGTAATACAATAATCGTTAACCATCAATTCCCTACACAAAACCCAGAGCAAAATGATTCTTTTTAGACCATTATAATAAATTAACGTTGAATTGCTACAAAAAATGGCAGGTGTTGCCAGTTTTTGCTGGCCGAGTGTGACTACACAATTACTACAATGTCAATTCTGTGGCACGGAGATTTACGATGAAGAAACTTTTATAGAGTCTGGCTAATGAAAGTAGAGATTGAAAAAGTATGGCATAATTAAAAATATCATCTTCTTTACACAGTGTTTGCAATTAACGCAACTTCTTCAATCATAACATTATCTATACACTAACACTAACACTAGTTGTCCAGAAATAGCTATGTCTGATTAACATAATATAATCATGCTAATACATTTATTATAATAACTCATGTATCTTGTAATGTAGTATTTTGTAGTATAGTATATAAAGTAGGGATGGGCCGAATGTGGTTTGAACCGAATAAGAAATTCGGCCGAACTTCGGTTTGATTTCGTCACGCTTTCTCTAGACTCTAGAGCAACACGTCGTGACTTGATAACGCCGTAAATTTTAAGTATGAGTAGGTGGATAAAAGAATATTTTTTTAGACCTTTGAAAAAAAATCACCATTTCATAATTCTAAATTCATAATGTTTAATTCGTAAAAAGTGATTTCAATCCAAATCAAAGTTGTGATTGCTGATTTTTGCTTAGACGTGTTTTTTTTAAATCAAGTTACACATTATAATTAAGCAGTTGCACTACTTACTGATGTTTCTTAGAGGAATAATAAAAATTTAAAAGTTGATGTCTATTTAATTAGGCAAACATTGAGTGTTTGCCTAATTAAGGACTAATTTTATTTGTTTTTTATCTCATTGCATGTTAAGGTGCCTAACTAAAATAAACCATGAGTATATAGATGCCAATTTTTATATATGATTTCTATTAACTTCAGTCAAAATAGTGCAAGTAGATATTTTACTTTATTCTTGTACCGAATGTTCGGCATTTAAACCGAATTTCGGCCCATCCCTAATATATAGTAGTAGTATAGTATTTGTAATTTCTACTGATTTCTTTTACAGCTTCTGTCCTTAACATTATTTTTACTTTGATTTACATACCCAGACCATATTAAATAACAGAAAGTTCTTTTCCGAAATTGACCATGCCAGGAATAGAACCAGGGACCTCTGCTCTGTAGTGAGGATAGCCAGCAATGGCTTAGCCAAGCAAATTATATAGTAGTATACTGTATATCAACAGTTCGGGGTAGAAATTCGGCTAGGGTAGAATTAACATACCATATGATGCAAACTTTGACTACTCCGCTGTTGAAGAAACATCTAACTGCCGATGTATTTTCTTATTACAATTTGTATTTTTAATTTTGCAATCTTACCACATATTATTAAACAAAAGCCGGTGCCCGATCGGGTTATAATTTGCTATTTCATCCAATACGTGTGGAAAGCCGCCGAGGGTAAGAGATAGTAATACAGTAATAATATATTATGCACCAATAAAAGGGTAAACGGCAATTAATCCATGGCGCTTTCGACCTTTTGGTCGCTAGTATCCTAAAAGTAGGCTATGGGGAATCGAGCTGTATGATATCTATGCCACTAGTGTGTATATGTACAGTCGTGGAATGAAAAGGTTCGCCACTTTTCAAATTGATCATTTAACGTTCCGCGAACACATGTTACCTTTTCAAACTAAGTCACAGAACAGACTGTTCCACGGGAAATTATGTTTAACTGTTTGACAATAAAGTTTAAAATTACTCAGATCAAAGTTGTTTGATTTCCTATCTTGTCTTAGAAGATTGTTTAGAGATATAAATCCTTTTTATTGGTTTTAATATTTATAATAAGCGTAGTGATTATATCCTCTTTGTTTTTTATTGTTAATCTCAGTGTCTGTCATTGTCAACATTGCAATTTTCATTTTTACATGTTTTTATATTTTAATAATAATAAGAAATCGGCAGACAAACACACACACTGTATATCCCCAAATTAAGCTTAATAGTAAATAACGGAGAAAATACGTTTCCGAAATTTACTATACCAAGAATCGAACCCGGAGCCTCTGCGTTGCAGTGAGGTAAGCCGGCAAAGGCTTAGCCCGCTCAACCACAGAGGCCGTCAGACGTTTATAAACGTAACATTTATTAAAATGTTGGCAGTACTGTTTCTTGTATTCGTGCATGCAAAAGTCGACTTTAAGGTGACGAACCTTTTCATACCGCGACTGTACACAGGTACATTTTGCATCACTTAACTCTAATAAAAGTACTCAAGAAACTACCAACAAACTTTTAGAATGTTATTGATATAAACCCCCCTCCATTTCTCAACAATTCTTTGCATGTGTGAAAACCTCCTTTCAACTTTCAAGACGAATAATATATTGGCACATTACTCGAATAATAGATGGTTCAAGCAAACATTTGTCATGTTTTTGTGTTAACAATCTTATAATAACATTTACAAAAACCTTATGCATGCAGATATTAGATCTAAAATCATATATTACAAATGAAAGTCAATATTTGTATTCTATTTTCACCAAGTTACATTTTGCAGTATGGATTTATATATACGATCTTATTGCTTTGGAATACGGTATAAATTGGATGTTTAAAGTCGACAGCTATTTTTGTATTGTGTCAGCAATATTCGGTAGGAAGCTCGTGTCTATAAATCGTGTGTCCAAATCGTTTGATATCTATTGTAGTTCTGTGAAAAGTCGAAATGAGGGTGGCAAGATGTAGTGCTGTTTGTATTATTTATTGTATTACAGTTTTAAGGTCATATCGCTTACAAGTGGTCCAGTGACTTATAAACCCGCGTCTTTATTCCAATGCTGTGGTTGCTTCAAACATCTTTGGAAGCGGTTCATTAATCACGTGATGATTTTTATCAAATCTTTAACGCCCAAACATTATCCCCCACCCCGGTGATACGCGGTGAGGGTTCTAGATTTACCCCCACTCCCTATTACCAGGAGCGTAGCTACCACCGTATCAGTCGTATCAATGATACGGGGCCCCCAGGCTACAGGGGCCCTGAAAGTGTGTAAGCAAAATTCTTAAAATATTATCTACAGTTTTTATAGATTAATAACATATTTTAGACTAACTGCTGGGCCAATAGGAACGGCTATCATATTTGTCTTTATTGTCTATAGAGGCAGAAAATCTAGAAAAACTGAAAATAGATGATTTGATAAATAAGCTTGCCGAAAAAAGGCTAGAAAAGTGTATCTTTGATTTGAACTGTTTGTCTAACTTAGTTCCTAAGAGCATTAATCATATATCACAAGTTATAACTTATAATCAATATATAATTATTTAAATTTAATTCGAGCATTTTTTGTTTCTTTTATAAAAAAACTATACCCTGCCTTTGGGCTCCCCAACACGTTTTGATACAGGGCCCGTCTAAGGCAAGCTACGCCACGCCACTGCCTATTACCCAAAATCACGTATATTTTTTGGTACGAAGTGTCATACAAATTTTCAGAAATCTTTAAATATAGGTCTAATCTAATTTAAAAATAATAAATACTCGTGATATCTCACGAACGTTAGTGAGCTGCTAATCCATCTGGTCGGCAATGATCGTCTTTTTTATGCTCGACTTCAGAGTCTAGACTAGTCTAGAGCATAGACGCAAGGTTGCGGGGCTAACTGTCTTCTATCGGATACATTTCGGGGAGTGTTCCTTAGAATTGCACGAGCTGATTCCTTCATCCCCATTTTACCATCGGGCAACCAGACGCACCGGTTTGCGTCACCGTTACATGGTGGAACTAGCACCAGTCCGAAACAAGCGTTTCGCTTCATCTTTTCTTCCTGACAAATACAATCTTGTTCTTAAAAAAGTCTTCAAGTCACGAGTGAATAGGTACTTCTAGGTAAGCGTGCTCCATCCTAGACTACATCATCACTCAACATCAGGTGAGACAGTGGTCAAATGCAAACCTCTATCTCTCTATCTATCTCTCTCCTCTTTCAAATGCAATCCATAAAAAACCTGAAATAGGAAAGATTATGCCCAGCAGTGGGTCGTTTATGGACTGATATTATTATTTCTTTATTACACATTATTAAAGATGTGTCTTTTTATGATTTTTATTAGGTACTATAATTATACACCCTCTCTCTTTTCTTTCACCATATCCCAATTATATGGGGTCGGCACAGTATGTCTTTTCCTTCCACACTCCTCTACTCTGACATACATCTTCTGTCAAACCACATATCATCATATCATCCTTCACACAATCCGTCCATCTTTTTTTTGGTCTACTTTTACATTTGTACCCATTTATCTTGAAGTTTAACATTCTTTTTGTCACGTGACTTTCATCCCCTATAATTATACACCCATTAGTCTTAAAACACCTGTACCTAATAACGTAAAATAGAAGGTAGTTGCCAGCAAACCTGCATCTGTGGAAGTCGTGACGCCGTCCGAATTCTCCTCCCGCCACCTTGGCTTATGGTCATAGAAGGATTCTCACCCGCCGTTATGCCGTCGAGGTGGGAGTGCGACGTATTTCCACGCGCGCTCACCTTTCCTCCCGTGGGACGTGTTACAGACCGCCACACGCAGAGTTAGGAGATACAAGAGGACAAAAAGAAATTCCCCGGCAGTGGGTGAGACGTTCGGCCTCCATCTGCCAGGGTCAACCCATGGCACTGGCATTATGGGCGAAGGGCGGAACACTGAGGGGTTTTAGTGGGTACCCTGACTGTGGTGTGGCAATAGCAGTTTTAGTTTTGCCTACAGGTGGTAGAGTAGTAGTAGTAGTAGTCCTCAAAAAGATTGCTCCTCGTTAAAAAAAAAAGAAAATGTCATAGACAGGATGCTTTACCTATGCAGCAGCCACGACCAGTCCCACACTACCTCACTCTCTGTCATTGAGCAGTGAGGTGCGCCGAAAGCACTTCAATCTCGCAAAAAAGCTGCGCAATTAAATTGACTGCTAAAATCAAATTTTCTATTTAACTCTCACTGTTGCTTTGCTAAATAGCTTAAATGGAGTAACGAACATAACACTTGATCTTCATTTGACTCCAATTTGGTTTACTGTTAACACTCCAGATACAGGCTGATGTCTTAGTGAATTTCATTAAAATTAAAATTAAATAAATAATCGGCAGATGAACACACACATAGTGTATACCCAAGCTAAATAATGGAAACTAAATAAGTCGCATATAAGGCCTGGGATCATCAGGTGGAGTCACACCGACACAGATAGTGAGGTGTAGTGCATATGGGTCTATGCAATAGTGTAGTAAGACCTTTGGTTAACCTCTAAAAAAATTTTACGGAACTTTTAAATCCTCTACAGAACCCCTAACCTCTGCGGAACCACCAAAACCTCTACGACATCACTAAAATCTCGACAGAACCCTTGAAACCTCTTTGGAACCCGTTAAACCTTTACGGAACCTTTAAAGCCTCTAAAGAAAAAAAGAAAGAAAAATGTTTATTTAGGACAAGACACAAAAAGACAAAATAGTAACATAACATCAATTATGGTGTCCTAAAAAGGCCCATGCGCAGCACAATGTTGGCCGCTGATCTTCCGCAAGGAGGTCCTTGAGGAAGTAATGCCGACGGCATTACTCACAGGTGTAAGTTATGCCACGGCTTAGCTCTACAAAGCAATTTAATGAGATTACACACAATGTTTACGTATTACTTGAAACTGCATTTAGTATATATAATCAAACTTATCATTACAAATAAAACATAAAAACAAACGAACAGAGGTGACGTACTAGACATATAAAAATATATAAACCAATATAACTCTATGGAACCCCTAACACCTCTAAGTAACCTCTTAAAGCTCTACGGGACCTCTAAAATCTCTACGGAATTTTTCGCTACCCGCGAACTGCCAAACACTTACCAAATTTTTTTATCATAAAAAGCTATAGCAACACGCTCTACCTGACAATGACCTAATAAAGCCTGAATTTAAGCCGTAAAAACGTAGCTGGAACGCGTCGCACATCCAAATTGAAATATACAGGCGGTCATATTCATTACCGAGGTGCCATGACGTGCTATAACTCAAACTTGTGCGTTTACGAGGCCGCCTTTACGAGATTAAGAGTGCCCACGCGTGACGGCCTATTCAGGACAAAAATTCAAATAAGAGGTCAAACATAGATTTTGCGGACAGAGAGCACCCCCCTGACCCGCCCGTCGGAGCACACCTTCCCTCCGCACTCCGCATACCGCCAACGCTCATAGCTCGTACAATTAGCAGCTAGGCGTCGAACGGAACGTGGGATATAGAATCTCTTGCCTTATTTACTTACCTGATGTCACATTGTTCACGTATAATTGTTGTAGTAACTATGTATAATTTAATAATAATAATCATACAGTCCAGTCTATATCGAGTTGTATTTTAAAATAAGCAACTGCCACCAATAATAGAATTAATACGCTTAGAACCCGCGTAGGTGCTAGTAAAGTACGCACTTTTAAGTAGGACCTAAAATTCTTAATTTGCTTGTCGACGCTATGTCTCATTGTGATGAGCTCCAATAGTTCCAATTCCCTACTTTTTAGTAATATCTTATTTACTTGCAACATTATTTGTACTATTTGTGCGTGTGAGCGAAAATAATTACAAAGTTCTCACGCACACGTCGGTTTGTTTTGTGCTTTAACTCTGAACGTAATTTTGTAGAAAACTATCTCTCTAGGTATTATTACTCTAAAACGTCAAATGGTATATGAATTACAGCTTGAAAATACCACATCGAAAGGTGCTTCATGAGAAGTGTAATATAATAGCTAATTAATTAGTATGGTCTGTATGTATAAATTGCGGGTAGTTCTATATTTGATGTTATTATGATTTGATTACATTACATCGCACCCTCCTAGTTTTAAATAAATAAAATCTTAACAAACATTTCTAATTCAGTCGGAAATGTTAAAAGCTGTCATAAATAAAAACATTACACATATCAGTTGGCTAATTCGGTAACACCATTATATAGGTGGACTCAGCAACGGCAGGGCTGAATTGTGATATACAGCGTGTTTCATTACAAAGTGCAGTCGTATGTCAAAGTTACGACACAAGCCGACGAGCATCGCATGAATGAGTTTTATGTAAATGTTTCTTAAATTCACACATAATATTTGGACATACAGTATATTGTACGGAATGAGGAGTTGGTACTTAGGCACAAAGACGTATAATTGTGATACGATCTATCTATGTCTTTACAATTTATTAACAGATTTTCTGGATGACTGAGACGAACACTACATGATCAAATATCAGAAGTGTTAAAGAGAGGTCAGGTCAGAAGCATCTCAAATAAACGTGCATTTATGAAGAGGTTAATGAAAGTAGATGAAGCGAAAGTTGTTTGTCAGGATCTTCGCAAGTGGAGATCCATAGTCTCTGCCTACGCCATGGGAAACAGGCGTGATATTTTGTATGTATGCAGACATTTTCCATAAGTTGGACAGTCTGTCTGATGGCCTGCTTCACTGAAGAAAAATTGTTTATACCTTTTAATCGCGACAATGGGAATTAATCAATTATAATACAACTTACTACATAATTACGTATAATAACTACGTACTTCTGGAAAAAGGAGATTGACAATACGCTTAGGTATATGATAATAGATAGTGTGAGATGGTATGAGTTGATATCGGTAAACCACAGCGTACTTACCAAGACCAAAATCTAATATTTTAAACAAAGGTCCAGAAAAAACATTTCACACGGCATGTATTGAATTTATTAATTAAAAGGTCAATGAATCTACATAAGGTGAAAAGGCTTTTGCCCCGACGATGGCAGGAGACAGGATGATATGACGCTGATGCCCTGGAAGATGGGTCGCTCCTTAGTGTGGGATGCTACTTGCGTTGATACCCTGGCGGCGTCCCAACTTTCAAGTACGTACGCTACCGCCGGTTCTGCTGCAGCCAAACAGGAGGACCTCAAGCGCAGCAAATATGCCGCCATTGGAAATGGTTATACACTTGCGACATTTGGGGTGGAAACTCTGGGTCCGTGGGGTCCGAACGCTCTAAAGGTCCTACCATGACGTCGCCAAACGTTTAGTAGACGTCACACGCGACCAGAAGGTTGGCATCTATTTTGCTCAACGTTGCTATACAACGTGGCAACGCCGCCAGCCCCCGGGAACGTTCCCGGTAAGTGACAGTGCTCTATGACCAATATTTTATCTTTAGCTATTTTTCCCTTTTTTATTTAGTTCTAGTTTTTATTATAGTATAGTTTGTAGTATATTTTGTATTTTTTTTCATCTCTCTGTCAATCCTGTTAAGGGAAACAGCCACAATATTGTTACAAGTTGCAGGACTCGAATTAAAATGCCGTTGGAATAATTATAGAGTTTATTAGAACCATACAAACACGTATAAAACAGGTACAAATATAACTGAACGCAATAAGTTTAAACGTAATGCAGGAGTTCGTAATTCAAATACACGCGCAAAGTCCGCACTAAATAGATTACCGAATGTACACAAGTCTTGCATCGCTTGTGGTTATCGCTCGACTGCCTCATCTTTCGATTGGGGTATTACTTTATACTGTACAAATACAATATATCTGCTCGACCGCGTGGACTGAATTTTCTAGAATCACACCTGACTAAAAACTACCATAAAAGTTTACGATACACAATGGGCTCTTTTCTAATAATAAATTTCAAACACAAGTAAACAAAAGAAGTCCAAATGCAGAAAAGGTAATAAAATTTCTACAGGTATGCAGGTGTGAATTTGTCTTTTGTTGGCGTTCAGATTGTAACAATATTTATTTAATAAATATAAATTTGTCTAAATACATATATCTTATACTAGCTTTTGCTCGCGGCTTTGCTAGTGTAAATATTATCCGACGGGAACCATACATTTTTCCGGGATAAAAAGTAGCCTATGTGCTATTCGAAACAATAATCTATCTCTGTGTCAAATTTTATCCAGAAACGTTCAGCCGTTCTGGCGTGATTAAGCAACAAACATACATCCAACTTTAGTATTTATAATATTAGTATAGATTTCTGAGTATAAAAACGGAGAATCACAATCAATTATTCGTTAATATTTCAAATTAAATGCAGTTTTGTAAGTCAAAAAAAAACTTGACACACCAGGTTAGGGACGAACGTATCGAATAAATCACCGATTCGCTAATCGCCAACACGAATACATTTATAAAGCGAAAACGTTTAATATTTTACATCGGTAGTGCAATAAATTAAGCTCAGCAACCCCCCAGAAACCCAACAAAGGGGGTCCGTATATCATCACCACACAAAAAAATAACACACCACTACACCGCTTATTTATTTATGAGCTCAAAATCTCTTACAAACGCAATATTGAGCGATCGATATCAGCTCATTTCTTTACGCGTCACGCTGCGTATGACACAATGGGCCGTGTCAAAAAAATACCCAAGTGTCATCCCCCAGTGACAGATGACAGCTGCGCGGTTGTCACAATGGCGACGTAAATCGATTCATCAAGTCGACGACAATAATGCTCATTGGGACGTTTACCCTAGAGGGCGTATTCCACTCAAAGCTCACAGCGCTCAAATTGCTCCTCCAGTCGTTCCACGTGACGACGATCGTCGTTGTGTGTGAAAAGGTCACTAATGATATAATTTTCGCTCACAGTGAGCTCAAAATAATCCATTTTAAAAGGTGGATTGAAGTGGGCGTTGAGAAATTTGGTGCAATTTTTAAAACTCAAAGATGGCCACAGAAAAAATACTTTCAGAATTTGAAAACATTCATACAAAGTAATCAGATTATATTAAACTTCGGCGTATTGTTTCAGGTCTTAGAAAGCTATTCTGATACCGCTAATAAGAGTTTTCATGAGTGTTATTATTCATTACAGTGGAGTAATAACAAAAAAATAACAAAATAATTATTAAAGTTTTATAAGATTTATTTTCAAAGTCGCCATTTGCAATATTTACGTTAACAACTCATTAAACGCCCCACAATCCATTCCACTTGAGTTTATAATTATAAAGCTCGCAACCAAATGGAACGGGATAAATCGCTGCCGTGCGCGTGGTGGTTATGATCGTCTAGTGGAACGTACGGAAAGTCGACGACAATACCGCTATTGGCACGTCTACCCTACGCGCCACAGAGTAATTAAATACGGAACAAAAAATTTGGCAACTGTCATCTTCGTTTGTTATTTGTATGGATATTTTTTTACTATATAGGGGTGAATGTGACAGTAATGGGCAGTAGCATGAAATTGATAGACGGCCGTGGTAAATCGTCAATGGTTGAGATTTAAGGTGAATAAATAGGGTAAAATCCATGACGACTCTTACTACAAACAAGGATTTTACGGTCGCGTATTTGATAAGGTGTTTTTAGCGAATTTGATATGGGTCTGTTTGTGTGAATTGTGTTTTTTGTTTAAGCGTTATCCGTTTGTTCATTGAAGCGGTTATTTATGGTAGAGATTTGTTACGGAATGAAACAGCACTTTACTTGTTTTCGTGTTGGGTGTGTACACCTGCCTTTTGTAAGTGTTTTTAATGTGATGAGGGATATCTTGATGACATGAAAATAATGCAATTAATTAAATATGACATTTATATGACGACGTCTGTGATTGAACGGGCTAAGCCTTTAAACGAATGAATAAATCAAGAATTTATTTCTAAAATGTATGTACACAAGATGTCACAATATGCATTGTTTCAATACATTTTGCCTTATTAGGCGTGCAATGTCCGAATACATGTCAGAATTATAAAACTAAATTACATTAAAGAAATATGACATAAAATCTCTCTTTTCTTTCACCATATCCCAATTATTTGGGGTCGGCACAATATGTCTTTTCCTTCCACACTCCTCTACTCTGACATACATCTTCTGTCACACCACATATCATCATATCATCCTTCACACAATCCATCCATCTTTTTTTTTGGTCTATCTTTACATTTGTACCCATCTATCTTGAAATGTGATATAAAATATTGCAATAAAATTATATGTCTAGTTACAGAATGTTATTAGTCATATCTTAGTCATTCCCATATTCATTTACAGTATAATAAACTTTGTATAATAAAATTTTCTTATGGATACTTTTAAAAAAATTTATAGGCTGTACTCGCAAATTTTTTTGCAGTTTATTAAATATTGTTACGACCGACAAAGGCAAATTCACACCTGCGTACCCGTTTTGCACATTTTATTACCTTTCGGCATTTGGACTTCTTTTGTTTACCTTGTGTTTAAAATTTGTGATTAGAAAAATAGCCCATTATGTCTTGTAATCTTTTATGGTAGTCATCAGCCAGGTGTGATTCTAGGAAATTCAGTCCACGCGGCCGAGCAGACATATTGTATTTGTACAGTATAAAGCATTGCCCCAATTGAGAGATGGGGCAGTAGAGCGATAACCACAAGAGAAGCAAGACTTGTGTACATTCGGTAATCTATTTAGTGACGGACTTTGCGCGTGTTATTGAGTCGTGAATTACGTTTGGACTGGTTGTATTCAGTTATATTTGTACCTGTGTTATACGTGTTTGTATAGTATTAATAAATTCTGCAATAAATTCCAACGGCATTTTAATTCGAGTCCTGCAATAACAATATGATAACTCGTAACAATATGATAAGCGCTATACAGTAGATATGCGCATCATGACCGTTGACGGCTTATCTCACTGCAATGCAGAGATTCCGGGTTCGATTCCTGGTATGGTAAATTTCGGCAACGTTCTCCGTTATTTACGATGGTCTGGGTGTCTGGGATCGGCCCCAGAGTGGTACGTTGTACATTACCCATAACACAAGCGTAACTTGCTTAATTTGGGGATATACAATATGTGTTTGTCTGCCGATTATTATTATTATTTCACTGTAAGAAAATATTTCTTATTCATAAAAGCTGCGAGAAAACGTATAAGTTATTGCCATCATTCAACCCGCAACGGAGGAGGACATCAGCTTCTTTGAAGCGTCGGAAACGGCTGAATCGTTTTGTATGAAGTTAATAAATGGACACTTTTATGTGGAAGTCTATGGTGATGTGAATTGATGTAGCCGTGTGCCACACACGGAGTCCTTTGAGGCCATTCAAGGCAAGTGATGTCATTAGATTACACTTGACGGGATAGTTTTCTTTGATAATTTATTTAATAGATATGCATAACATGTTACATATTCATTTCATAGTAATCTATCTAAAATATTATAAAATTCTAGACATGCCGTGTTTGTACATCTAAGTTATTAAAAAAAATAACTGGTGTAGACTATATAAATGAATCAACACGATGCAATGTTTTTTAGATTTATTGTCTGTTTATTCGGGATTCACGTAAAAACTACCGGTAAGATTTCGATGCGGTTTTCGCTGGTCGAAAGCGAATTTTTAGACTTAAAATCTGCGCTTTATCCCGGAAATTCCGCGGAAAATTTTCCGGGAAAGTTTTAAAAATGCCAAATTAATAAAAATCACACTCCAATGTAATTTTTTCAGTGATCAATAGCAGATTTTAAGTAATTATAATTTTATTTTCTTTAGCTAAGGCTGGATTTAATAATTGAAAGCAAAAAACTTCATGCGTCTGGTTGAAAACGCCTTGTAACTAAAGCCATCAAACATTCCCAAAATCAACTAAGCCATTACGGTGTTCATTAAACATAAGCAACTGATTTTATTGATTTCTAATACGTATATCGAGAAATAAAATTGAAGTGTCTGTTTGTAATGTCAAAATAAAAATGTAAAAAAAATCGGAGCGGATAATTCGGACCAGAAGATTACGAAAATGCAATTTTTAGATTTTTTTTGTCTGTCTGACTGTCTGGATGTTCCGGCTAATTTTTAAAAGGGCTGGACCAATTTTTATGAGACTTTCACTGGCAGATGACTTAGGCTACTTCCTTTTAGAGTTACGGGAAAAAATCCACTCGTTTGAAGTTGCAGGAACAGCTAGTAATAAATATATAATATGCAACTTTTCCGAGAAATTTATTTAATTTAACCTCCAAACGACGATAAAAGTAAAGCGAGTCAACAAACTGTGAATCCACATCGATGATATTAAAAGCCGTCTTGTCCAAAGCCTTTTGTCGTTCAACACTGATGTAGACAGACAAACAGACAGTGCTTCCTGTGCTTTCAAAGTGGCTTTTTGTAAACACCGTCATGTTCAAAACTCTTCTTCAAAACAGCTTAATTGCCATTAACATTTCGTACAAAGTTGAACTTCATTCCAAAAGAAATAAAGCTTATAATGAATTAATATATTCCAACCTTTCGTATTTTAATTCTTCAACGAGACATGAAAGTTGCAACTCCAATCACACTTAGAATAGAAAATAAAACCTTAAACTTGGAAATATAAAGTATATTTTTATTTACACCAATATGCGTTTCTGTTTTAATTCAAAACGACGGAACTCCATGTGAATACACATTTAAGTTTCGACCTAATGTAATACATATAAAAGTACGTTTTTGACTGAGTAAGTTTTGTAAGAGGCTTCTTACATATGAAGAGGTCCAGTAATTGCCCGTCAAAAGGTCCTGGGTGGTCCGGCGGCTTTACTCTTTGGACAATGGAGTGACGTTGTAAAATAAATGATCGATTGTGACGCATGTAGTGTTCTTTGAAAGTGTCAGCTTTTAGTTTATTTCATGCTACTTACAAACTTTTTTTGAATATACCGAAAGAGAAATTGTGCAGTGATTTATGTGTTCCGTAAATTATTGTGGACTGAAAAAAATATAAACCTGATAATAAGTTTTCGCTTCTACAATAGTGTTACGTGTAAGCGGGGGTACGCACTTAGGATTGGAAGGAAACACCAGATTTTTAACTAAACGCTTTTATTAACTTACGCAGTCGTACGTGATTCTTCTTCGCACGGTTACCATATAGACATATAGCGACAGAAGGACACCCTTCTGTCGCTATATGTCAGGGCCCCGGGACGTGCGCGAGCTTTTCGTCGCGACCCCAACTGACGTGGGCCCACCCCTACGGGCAAGCCTCTACTGCTTCAACCCGTGATTAAGAGAGACACTGGAGGAACATTAACGTCCCCACAACTCAACGGCTTGAATGCAGGTGACGGCCTAATGTCGCCGTGGGTCGTCACCCGCTGCCGCACTTTTACGGCGGCCGAAGATCATGAGTCGTGCGGCGCCGAGAGATGAGCGCGGCTGTTCGCTCTCTCTCCCGCTCCGCCGCCTCCTTGGCGGATAGAACAGCCTCGCAGAAGGAGGCAACGGCATCCCAGCCAGGTTGGCCCCCGACCATAGCTTGAACTACGGCCGAGAGCGACAAATCCAATCCAATGGATCCTACGAGGGCACGGCGCTCTTCGTCCCAAGCTGAGCATACTTGGAGAGTGTGCAGTGCCGTGTCTTCGAAGCTATCACTGCAGTGGTGGCATCCTGACGATGGCTCACGCCCTATGCGGCACAGGTACCTCCCGAAGCAGCCGTGTCTGGTGAGGACCTGTGTCAGGCGGAACGTCAGGGTGCCGTGTTTTCGGTTGACCCATGATGTCACAACGGGCCTTACTGCCGCTATTGTGACATGGCCTGCGCTGGGTTGTGCAAGTCGTGTCGCCCACTCCACCGTGAGATCCTGTCGGAACTCCGACCTCTTGGCCTCAATTTCGCGGGACGCGGGTCGGAAGTCTCGGAGGAGGGCGTCCTTGCGCCACTCGTATAGCCGCTTAAGGACTCTCGCTTCTAGGTCCCATGGTGGGGATACGGTAAGAAAGGAAGCCGCCTCGCAGGAGATCGTGCGATATCCCCTTATAGCCCCGATAGCCAGCGCACGCTGCGGAATATTACTTAGACTATATATACAGAAACCTTATCGTTTGCGTGATAATATTGTTACAACCTAAGCGATGACAAAGACAAATTCCACGTACAGATTTTTAGAAGCACATTTATTACCCGTCGGCATTTGAACTAATAACCAATAACATTGAAGCTATTGTAATTCTTGTATGATCGTCTTCTTTTGTTTACTTATTTATTGAGACACGTTTCTAGAGATCAGCCTATTGTTGTATTGTAATAATTAGCTAGATGTTGCGAATTTTAAAGTACAAGCTGATTCTAGGAAATTCGGTCCACGTGGCCGGGCGGGCAAATTGCACTTGTGGAGGATAAAACGATGGCCTGATTGAGGGAGGGGCGCAGTCGAGCGAGAACCACGATCGAAGCGTGACGTGTGAACAATAATAGGGAATCTAATAGTGACGGACTTTGCGCGTTATATTGAATTACGACCTTCTGAATTACGTTTGGAGTTGTTGTGTTCGGTTATATTTGTACCTGTGTTATACGTGTTTGTATAGTTCTAATATACTCTATAATAATTCCCGTAGTCGTCCCGCAACTCGTAATTATATTATATTTACACGTTTATGAGATTGGACATTTTTGATGATTTAGAGAAATGCCCAATCTTATCGGCAGCTCTAACAGCGATATCATCTGCATTTACATAGCATCACGTACATGTATTAAACATAGTCTTTAAATGTGCTAAATTATACATTAATAAATTGGTGGAGGATTAGTGACGCAATAACCTACATTTTCATAATGTAGTTCGGAATTAATTCTGTAGTTCACGGCCTTCTATAGAGATCCATAGGTTACTTTGCGGGGAAAAAATCGTACCGAAATATTCATAGTGCACGGCTACCGTTGCTAGGTGTCCCGATTTTCAGGGGTCTGGAAACGCGTCCCGATTGCGAACTAATCCGGACACGAAATGTTCCGAAAAATCAATAATTTAATTAAAAAGCATTATCTTTAGAAAATAAAGAATATCGTTAGATTATTAGAAATTTAAGTAATTAAACCTTATTTTTAAAAAAATGTGTTTTTTTGTAATGGACCTGGCAACACTATACAGGGCCTAACACGGGTAACAGCTAGTGCCCCATAAAAAACATAATAAATACAATAAATTATTGTAATAAAAGCAGACCACTTAGCCGAATGTATTTTACATAAATAACACACATTTGAAACCGTTCTCGTTTTGAATGCCGACACTTTGGCTTAATATTTTTATTTGTTAACACATGGAGGCATTCAGCTGTGTGCACTCATTAAATAGTCGGTATAAACATAAAAATGTCAACGTTCACATATTATTTATGGCAACCCTGCGCCGTTACGCGGCCCTGAGCAAATGGACGGCCTTATGACAGAGAGGAGCAAGGTAAAACAGCGTCTAAAAATAGGAAAACTTTGATGTTAGTTCCTAAAGGCAGAAAGCGGGTATGTGTTTTTAGCACCATGTGATTTTGTCCTTAGCAATTCATATCCGTCCAAGTAACCAATTTGACAAGATCAGTGCTTAGTTAGGCGGTCTTAAAGACCTCATAAGTTTTTCGTTAAATGCGTCGCCCGAAATCGTGTGTTTCACTTCAGTGTTGGAAGTGAAGGAAGGAGGAGCGAGATGGAATGCTCCTCTGTCTTAAAGGAAGATCTTCCAGTGAAGCTAATGTTGTTCCTAGCAGGCCCTAGGCTCATCTATAAGTATTGGAAATTTGTATATATTCTTTGTACGTTTCGGGAAACGTTTGCGACCTCAATTATTGCACAGCGCCATCTATTGGCTTGTAAGTGTTCCATTACAGAAATAATGTTTATGTTTCAATGTAAATGACAAAAAAATATGCACATTCGCTTCCCGCTTTAAAGGAGTCTGTATTACCCACATCTTGATTCGAAATTTCAAACTCGCATTAATTGTATAGCTTATATTACCATAGAACTCAGGCGTTTTAGGTCTATCACAGATGCTGAAAGCGGCCGCTTGGACGCTGCTTTTGGCGTCTGTCGGCTTAACATAAGTATATCAATAGTCACTCTGGAAACGTCAAAGAAGGAAAGAAAGAAGAAAACTTTATTTGAAGAAATAGCGACGTATTTACATTCCTTATACATTATTATATATAGAGCATATTTTAAAAATTTGTAGGCCGCATTTTCAGCAAACAAGGTTCGCACTCAGCATATTGCTGTGCCGGAATAACATCCGACACAACGCTGATTTTCAGAGCAAACCTTCTTTTGGCGTAAGACCAAAACGACCCAATTTTGTTAAATAATAATAATTTATAAACTAGTTCTACTTATGTAATAATCAGCATTCATTCGTCAGTTTTTCTTATGCACTTTCTATGATTGGATATATTAGTTTAATAGATTATTATTTAAAAAGTACTACAATTTTATGCTCGAATGCATCAGAATGACATTGATCGTGGTGTACGATTTACGGACGCTGCGCACATTTTTGCCGCGCTTAATGGTGGCTTTCCATCAGAGATGTGCTATGCAGCTATGCTGCGAAAATGTGAAAACTAAGCCATGAAACTATGTGACCATTTCCACTGATGCTAAGCTATGTAGCGGGGCGAGGAAGATGCGCAGTTCGAGCTATGCGACGTATTGACAATAGAAAGAAACAAAGAAAATGATTTATTTAGAACTACAGTACAACTCACTTAAACTATTAAATTAAAACAAAAACAATAAGTAAATGTAGTCCTAAATTGGCCTTAGCTCAGCAAAACTACCAGTTAATATAACCAGCGCTGATCTTCCTCTAGAGCCATTAGTGAAATACACGAACATCAAGAATAAGGTATAAAGTGAACCAACAACAATAAAAATAAAAAAAATTGAAAAGAAAACCATGATAATGTTAACTAAATATTAAAAGTTTAAATACATATTACTTACATAAATTGAGATTGGTACCTATAATACATAAAATTTAAAAAGAACGATTTAGAGCAACTTAAATAAAAAATACAGCATTTAACACACGACATAAGTAAAACAGTCAGGATATATCAGGCATGCCCCCTCCACATGCGCACCATCATATAGCAAATAGCGATAGGGAAGGCACACACTCTTCCATATAAAAATGTAGCTTAGTTGAATCATTTTCCACCAGTGCTATGCTGTGTGGACCAATGAATATGATTGGTGGATATCAAACGCATCCATAGCACATCTCTGGTGGAAAGGCACCCTTAGGCTTTTGTAATAGGTCACCGTCGTAGTCAGAGATCAAATATTTTACGCTATTGATTCTTTCTGGTAGAAGGCGGTCCTTTATCGTTCCAGTCAAGTGGTCGCGCCGTCACAGAAGCCATTACCGAATTGCCGACACGTACGTAAGCACACACAATAAAAATAATATATGCCCATCATCAGCACCATAACCTCGCCCTAACTCAAGAGTTTCGACGTAAATGGCTGCAGTATTAGCATTTATGGGGAGTTCATAGACTTATGACAACATCTCGCACTTGCCTCTAGCTTAAATATTTTTATTGCAATCTTACTTTATAACTTTACTGTTATTTTAAAATTTTCCTTTGTTCAGGATGTTGCCTTGTATAGATTGCTTTAAGCGACAAGGCCGCCCTTTGTTCTACATTTATTGTACCTAGTTTTAAGAAGGTATTGTTAATTTTTGATGAACAATAAAGTATCCCACCCATTATAATATTGTTACAACAAATTCCACTCTGATATGTAAAAGCACATTTTATTATCTGTCGGCATTTGAACTAATTGTAATACTTTTATGATCGTCTTCTTTTGTTTGTTTATTTATTGGCATACGTTTCTAGTTATTCTGAAGAACAGCCTATAGTTAGTATAGCGTCTACGGCCGCTTGCAGGCTGCATCATTAGCCAGGTGTTGCGGACTATCAGTACAAGCTAATGCTCGAAAATTTGCATTGCAAAAACATTTGCATTTGTGCAGTATAAAACGAAGGCCTGATTGAGAGAGGGGGCCAGTTGAGCGACAACTACGATATAGGCCTGACGTGTGTATATTCGAAAATCTAATATTGACGGACTTTGTGCGTTTTATTGAATTACGATCTTCTGCATTACGTTTGGTATTTGTTGTGTTCAGTTATATTTGTACCTGTGTTATACGTACTTGTATAGTTCTAATAAACTCTATAATTATTCTAACGGCATTTTAATTCGAGTCCCGCATACGCGTAAAAATATTAAATAAAATTATTAGAGCTAAGCATGTTTTCTGAAGAGTTTCTTGGGCCGCTTCTTCTCTTCAAGCCACAACATGTTGCGATGCGATAGTAAATTAGATTAGGCTCCCATAGAGTATATAATAACCATAAACAAAATTAAAACTAAATAATCAACACGTTGACGGTAGGCTAAATAAAACTTTAACAATATACATTGACACTTGACATCTTTGTCTTCCGTGATCACGGCTACTGAAAAGTGGCCGAAACGACGGAATAACAAAAATCAAATAATTTACCGCACTTAAAACCGTTAAAGGTAGTTTTATTATGAACAATAAAGTGTTTTCATTAATTAATTCCTAGATTTAAATTAAAATTCCAGCAGTAACTGAAGGATAAGTTTTCTAAGTTTAGTATCCCACTGATACATCACCCAGCTCTCGAGTAGTAAATCAAGATTTTCGATCTCACATATAATCAGTAGGTAAAGCAAGTAATGATTTGATGATTTATGTGAAATACACAAGGAGAATAAGAAAAATGATTGTAGTTTTTTATCGTGCTTTTTTTATTGGTGGAACACAGCAGACAAATTGACGGCCAACCTGATGGAAAGTAGAACGAAGAAAAAATATGAATTTATACTGCAGGGCGGCCTGTCGTAAAAGACGGCTAAAAATTCTGTAGTCAGGTAGTAGGGGCATTTGTCCGTCAGATTGGCTACCACCACTGGGGCCCGATTCTGCTATTATTATCACGTCAAAGTCAGCGGACACTATTGCCTCAATTGTAGGTTTGCTTGATTTATCTATTGTATTAAATTCAATGACGTGGCCGTAGCACACCACCCTATCTTTATAAATATTTATAAGCGAAAACTCGCGAAATAAATGATTGAAATTTGGGTAGCTTTTCAACATTCATTTCGGCTGAGGCTACTTCTGCGAATGGTAATACAAATTTCTGTCTACTTCTATTCCATCGCGACGATATCGAGAAGATATTGTGAATTTAGTAGAATACGAATTTTTCACACTATCGCAATGAAATCGTACTTTGAATATCTTTGCAACGCTAAGATATTGAAAGAGCAGAATTGAGCGCCTGGTCTAGAATATTCCGTCGTAACAAGCATGACTGTGTTCCGGGGTCAATGGACAGATTCCAATTCCCTCTTTGAAACAGGCCACGTATTGGTAACTCCTTTGGTATTCCAAATATCTATAGGCGACGGTAACCATTTCCCAATACATGGAAAATAGATATATTGTAAATCGCTACTGAAATCGAATTGAACTTTACTAATCCAAATTACACAATTCTTTAAAACATAGTGCGTTCCAATATATAATAATCATCTTAATACTGATATTAGACGTATCATCCTAATCGAATCAATCTGAATGAAAAACACAGAACCGAAAGTACACGATGGAATTCAATGACATTGAATGATTTTACTTCATGTTCTTTTTTTTTATTGCATGAGTTCAGCAGTCAAGCAGACGGCCCACCTGGTGGAAGACGGTTACCATCGCCTATGAACATTTGTAACATCAAGAGGGCTACCAATGTGCTGTCGTTCTCTAAAGAGAGACTGGAACCTGGCCACTAACACCGAAACACAGCTCAAGGTTATTATGGCGTCATTACTCTAGATCAGGGGTGGTAGCCATCCAGACGGGCAAATAACCTACCATCTGGCTTGTTTATACGGATCCCTAGTAAGTTCATCCATTTTAAAAGACAGAAAACATCTTTTTAAGATCGGCTTAACGCGATAAAGACTACACTATGGTTTTAAAAACTGCAATAGAGCTTGTAATAAATTAAACAGCTGATGTAATGTAAAACTTTATGATTATTAATTCAAAAATTGCGTCCATAATTTTTCCGAGCGCTCATATACAAAACACAACAGAAGTCATAATCGAATTTCTGGCGCATCGGTACAAACAATAAAAATAAATTACGTCTCTTTCACGGACAATAAAATGGAGGACCCTCTGCTGTGCTTTGAAAATTTATTGTACTGTCTTCATAACTATTCCTGAAGGGGAGGGGCTTTTACTGGTCATGGCTAACAGCGAAACTTGATCCATATGTTTTATATAATACAATAATTGCTCAAGTGCCTGTCGGACGAGGGAATATAAGGCACTCTATAAACAGGTGAATTTTTCAAATGGGCCGTCAGGGCCAAATCCTAAAGCCCAAACTATGCTATATAGCGAAAAGCCCTCAAAGGAATCTCAAAACCAATTTTGACGAAAAAGATTTTTGAATAAACAATTACCCTTTTGTCCACAAATAGCTGTCTCATTTACAGAATATAATCATGCTAATACATTATTATTATAATAACTTATGTATTATTGTATATATATGACTGAGTATATATGTATGTATTTGTATTCATTTCTTAAACTAGTTTGAGTATTTATGTATCTATTGACCTTTTCCTGCACCACCTATATCGCCTGATTCAATTTTTTTGTTTCATTTAGGTTGCCTGGAAGAGATCGCTTTGAGCGATAAGGCCGCCTGTTGTATTGCCTAGAAAATATTGTAAATATGATCTGTTTTTGTAATTGTATATTTTGGTGTGCAATAAAGTGTTATCTCTCTCTCTCTCTCTACCCTTGTCGGGAATAGAAACTGCTGATTTAAAAAAATAAACACCCTATATTATTATACTAGTTCATAGTGTAAGAATCCTAATATTTTACAGTTTTACTAGTTTAGAATTGACAATTTTCTCTTTATGTAACAAATTAGCCTTTAACTACAAGTAATTTCTTGCAGTCGGATGGCTGTCAATGCTAACTGTAACAGGTTTGATTCTAGTGCGGGATCTTGGCAACCAGCTGACTTCACAGCTTGCGTTTCTTTGAAAATTCTGTCTTTTTTGTACCTTTTACTTGTAACACATTTATGTATTAAAGGCTATGTAATAAAGATTTATTATTTAATAAACTTCTGTAAAGGAATATTAAACGGTAAACCAAGAAGAGAAAGGATTGTTTTTGAACGAAATGTTCTATTTTCCAACAGCGATGTCACACTGCGAAGTGTACTTAAAATATAAAGTGACTTTTTTAAATATATATGTATGACCTTCGAAGAATATTCTCCAGTGGAACATAATTTTAATAAAAACTATATACCTATATCAAGAAGCGAAAAGCAACTTCCCAACAACACGTCTAACTAAAAATTCTTTCGAAATCAAAACAATATTCAAATGAAATGCTTCTCTTAAAACCGTTAAAACGTAGTTTTATACTACTTACGAAAACTTAATAAAATGCTATAAATATTCTTTTACTTCATATTTGTCTATCTCAGACTCTATTTTAAGTACAATTTGGTTCACGCATTCAGCAATAATGCGTGTTATTTGCATTATGTCGCGCTTTCTCTGCGAGATGCTTGTTATGCTGTCGTATTCTAGACCAGACGTGGTATCCATCCAGATGGATAAATGCCTGCCATTTGGCTGTGAGTTGTTCTGTTGCCTCTTAAGACAAGTCGCCCGGCTACAGGAATTTATATAATTAATAGAAAAAAATTAAAAAAAAAAATTGAATAGTATTTCAATAGGAATCTTACAGATTATTTATAGAAAGTCACCACTTTCAAAAAATTCTTAGATTCTGTTAAAGGAGAAGACTACTACATTATTACTATAGGATAAATCGTAAATGACGGTACACGAACGCGTGTACGTTTATTTAAGAATTACCCTCAATTGAAACTAACCGAATATTGAACGTGCAATGAATCACAACCGCGCCCACTCAACCACATATGCGTGGGACGCGTAAAACTGAACAAATAAATCGCGTTATCTATAAACGTAAAAGTCTGTCAGTGTGTCAGTTTCATTATCTACATATTGGACATTAACGATAATTGAGTGAAATGTTGGTAGTTGATTTATCGGGAGGGATTAGAGGCCACAGACGATAGGGATTAGGTTACTCCAACATTTTTAAGGCAAGTGGGAAACTACTTTATACGGTATACGATTTCCTGTAATTATTTGGGTAATTCTCGACTCTCAATCAATATGTTTTCATCACCTGTAGAAGATATTGAGTAAGAAGTAATTCTAATGAATCATTCACTTAATTTATTAATGGGACAGTGGAGTAATTACCACTGTTTCTTTTTAACGCATCTATAAATAATCATGGATATGTATACGCATCAAATGAGACCAGTTTTTACAAATAAGAACTATCATTATCGGAAGTTACTTAGACTTAGGTTGGGGAAAAAGTTTCTTCGCATTTTATATAAAAATTCAAAAGGCTTTTTTATAAAGTTTATTTACATTTGACTGAAGTATGTAGGTGCCATTTTGTGGGATAACTTTTTGCCATCTTGTAAGTAAGGGGACGTCATCCAATTGCTATAAAAATTTTGGGGCTTCTGATCAAAAAACTACGACAAGTGTTTTTGGCAGTCCTCTCGTGATGTTAACCTAACACTGCCTAAGGAATTCTGTAGAGACCGAAACAGGTGACAATCTGAAGGTGCATTAACACCTCCCAGCCAAACTCTCGTAATTTTTGCTGAGTGGCTAAAGATGTGTGAGGTCTAGCGTTATCATGGTGAAAAACCACACCCTTTCTGTTGATTAATTCCGGCCGCTTCCTCTCAACTTTTTGCTTTAATCTCATCAGTTGTTCACAGTACAGTTCAGAATCGATGGTCCTGCCTGGCGGAAACAGCTCATGATGAATAATGCCCTTCCAATCCCACCATATACACAGCATCACCTTGTTGCGAGTTAACCCGGGTTTCGCCACAGTCTGTGAAGCCTGACCGGCCTTTGAACACGATCGTTTTCGCACGTTCTTGTCGTACGTGATCCACTTTTCATCACCAGTTATCATCTTCTTCAAAAATGGTTCGGTTTTATTACGTCGTAATAAAGAATCACAAATGAGTACACGGTTCATTAGGTTTCTTTCAGTGAGCTCATGAGGCACCCAAATATCGAGATTTTTTCTGTACCCAGCTTTTTTCAAATGCGCCAAAACCGTTTTGTGGTCAATTCCCAGTTCTCCAGATACATCATAACTACTAATATGCCGATCTTGCTCCACTTTTTCAAAAATGGCATCAATTTTGTCCGTAACAGGGCGACCAGAGCGACGTGCATCTTTGATATCAAAATTTCCGGATTGAAAACGCTTAAACCAAATTTGCGCTACTCTCACAGATACTGCATTAGGTCCATAAACATCACAAATCTTTTTCGCGGCTTGCATTTTTACCTCTTTTGTAGTAAAATTTGAAAAAGGAACGAATTTCTTCATTAGATTCACTCATTTTAACAATAAGAAAAACAAATGGACATCACACATTTTCCTAATTTGAATTTGGAATTGTCTTCTTTAAAATTAAAACTTTATAATGATACCAAAACCAGCCAGATACAAATGGTATAGCCAAAGAGATCTTATTACAAGTTCATACATACTATATGCGAAAAGACTTTTTCCCCAACCTATTACATAGCATTTTATCTTCTTTCTGATTACATATGAATTTTAGTTTAGTTAATTCACTTCTTAGAAAGTCTTGTTGGCATTATGACTACGATTCTATTCCTTAATATTTTCGCAAATTTGACTCTACGCTTTTATAGACGAAGTTATTATCTGTGCAGTAACGGAGAAAGAATAATAATTTCTGAAGCTGGACGGCCTGTTTTAAGAGGTGAGTAACAATCCACAGTCAAATGTAGAGCAATTGACCGTCTGGATGGCTGATAGCCCTTATCTACGATATGCTGATGTAACAACCTTGAATTGTGTTTCGGCATTAAAGGCCAGGATTCAGTTCCCCCTTTGAGGACGGTAGTACATTGGTAGCATTTTAGATATTGTAAATGTTAATAGGTGACGGTAACTACTTTCTGTTAGGTTCGTCATCAGCCTGTCTGCTATACTTTAGCCATTAAAGAGACACGTGAGAATTATTTGTAGTTTTAGTAGTTTCTGAGATAATCACTAGTGACACGACAGACATTGAAGTGAGATAATAAGGTCTATTATATCATTAGACATTGAAATACTACGAATAAGATTACGTAAATAATCTTGCAAAATCAAACCGTATAAATAGGTACTGGTAAAACTTCTGACAAACAGGTCTGCCAAAGTGGTATGCCTTTTTCTGATTCCAATTCTGAGTATCTTTTTTATTCAGGGTCGAAGGTTGAAATGAACGCAACTACTTTTGAAATCTCTTGCATTTATATTGCTATTAAATTCAACATTTATTTTAATCCAATGCAAATTGCAGCATCAAGTGTGTGTATAGTCAATTTAAAATTGAAAATAACAAGAAGCAACTTTGTTATCTTTTTACGGTCAGTAAAGTCAGGTGTTAAATGTTATTAGTTTGAATGTGGTCAGATATTTAAATATTTACAAATGTGACACTTATTTTTGTCTCTAATATAACATGTTATTGCATTTTGATGTTCCTCTCGGAAAATATTATTCTCATCTGTTCAAGGCGGACAGCTGTTTTAAATCGTAAAGTTTATTTTTGATTGTGTACTAAAGTGAAGGTGGCATTGATGATTGCTTCGAATATAATTGGGAGCATATCATTTCTTTCTCCAGTATCTAGATCTATGGCTCTATTGTTACTAGATAATATGACTATAAATGTAAATATATTTTGATATTTAACTATAAATATTCTTGTTAGGTAACGAAAATTCTTTCTGAGATTCATTTTGTGCTTTGTGTTACCAATCTTATGGATAAAGATTTTCAGGTGTGTGTTATTATTATTGGGAGTTCTGATAATTACGTTTATCTGTTCAGGAACGGGAAAAGATAACAATTTCCTGCGGCCAGACGGCCTGTCGTAACTGGCGACAAAACAACCCACAGCCAGGTGATAGGGTCTTTGCCCCTCTGGATTGCTATCACCGCTGGTGTAGAGTAAGCCGCCATAATAACCTTGAGTTATGTTCCGGCTTTAGTGGTCAGGTTCCACTCTCCTTTTAGAGAGCGGCAGCACATTGGTAGCACCTTGAGTATTACAAATGTCCATAGGCGATGGTAACCGTTTTTCATCAGGTAGGCTGTCTGCCTGTCTTCTGAACTCACTTATGTAATTAAAAAAAGTATAACAAACGAGTATATAAAGATTATTCAAAACTGCATCAGTGACCGAAAAATTTCAAAGAGATTAAAGCGGTACGGGTATATTTTTATAAAGAGGGATAAGAACTATGTGGCAAAAATAATGCTAAATTAGAAGATTCATGCAAATAATAGTAATGATGACGTTAGACTGTACAACTGAATTGAATCTATAATCTGAACTGTTTTCTACAAGTCCATTAATTCTTTGAATAAGTAATTCTGTAACATAATTATGTATTAAACTTATAAAAAAAAGAGCTTGAGATATTAATTGAATAAGAAATATTTAAAAAAACAATTTTTAGCCAGACTTGTTGCTGGGGAGTTTCTTGCCGCTTTTTCTCCTTAACAGCAATAACACGTTGCGAAGCGGTGTACATAGACTAGGAAGTAAATTTAAATTATAACTTATATGTATGATCTTAAAAAGTGTTATCCAGTGGAACTCACCTATTATGAATTAAAAAAAATGAATTTGAATTTGAATCAGTTTGGTTGGAAGGCAGCGGTACTGAAAGAACAAAACAGTATCCAATGAATTTGAATGATTCAATTTATATTTATATGAATCAGTTTGATTCATTCATTAAAATTGAAACGCAAATGGAACCGTTCAATATATAGTTTAGCAGTAGGATAAAATATTGATGATTAATTGTGTTAGTAACTAAAAAAGGAATGTGTAGTTAATAAAGTGAAAAATATTTCCTAAATTTTCGTAACTGGTATACATAATAAAACTACGTCTTAACATTTTAAGTGCGATAATTTACTTGATTTTTAATATTCCGATTGACACTTGACATCTTTGTCTTCCGTGACTACGGCCACTGAAAAGTGTCCGAAACGTCGGAATGATAAAAATAAAATAAATTACCGCACTTGTAATCGTTAATACGTAGAAGCGAAAAGTGTTTCTCAGGATCGTAGCAAGTGGAGATCCATGGTCTCTGCCTACTCTAATGGAAAACGGGCGTGACTACATATTTATGTATGTGTAGTTAAGTCTTATATAATATTCTAGCTAATAAATTTATGTATCTACTATGTTTTTGTAACACAGATTCCAATAACTGACTATATCAATAGAAGTTGTACAAACATTGCGTAGCGGATATTTTTTGTGTGACCAACCTAGATTATATTACTTGCAATTGACATAACAACACCGTATCGAATCAATTAATCACTATATCCGTAAGTCAGATCAATAAACGCCCTAAATTAAATATTGATTTGATAATGTCACATGAGCAAACATATACTCTTTACACTTGTACAAACTGACTTACTGGGTTTTATCAACAACTGTAATGCAAATAACTGCAATTCAAAATCTACCATGTACTGTAGTGAATACGGTTTAAATTTTATTGAATATCAGAGTGCTTTTAAATTATAACATTGATTATTCGAAATTGCACTTAATTTTGCGAACATAATAGTTGATATTCGATGTAACAAATATTCAATTAGAACGTATTTAAAATGCCACATCAAAGAGCTTAAAAAAATTCAATCCAAATTCAACTTTATCTATTAGATGTAGAGCAGAAATTTTTATGGTCTTTAACCAATATTATATGCTTGAAAATTACATTTGTCACACATGAGATACGATTTCAAGAATCGAGTCGTAATTGAAACAGAATAAGGTCGGAATTAGAGTGTATTTTTTTGTAGAAATTGCTTCTTATAAGTTGGGTGCTTAGGTGAACCTCGTCATCAATCATCGGTGGGTGATCGATGAGTTCTGGTCAAATATTTGTGTTGATATGAAAGCGGGTGCGGGAGTTGAAACGAGTTGATTGCTATATGATATTGAGCGGAAGCAAAAAGGTTTAAGTGCCCAAATGGATTTTGGAGTACGCTTTTCAAGCAATAGTATATTTTAGTAGCTTTGACGTTCTGCGAATCTGGATTGTTGAAATTTGTGATATTATTTATTGATGATGTTAGGTTAGAAATTGTATTTGGATAAAGTTCCTTTTGATTATGTTGCATAATTAATTTGAATATATTCCGATTTGTAGTCTTTGTAGATTGTAGACTATAGATAGAATTGTACCAAACAGGAAGGAGGTCCCCAAGATACAGATCGCCCTAGTTTGGGGACCAATGAGTTTCAAAAATTGTGAATTATGTTTTACTCAATAAATGATTTTTGATTTTGATTTGATTTGATACTGGTTTTTATAATTTTTATTTTTTATATTAATTAATTAGCTAATATCACTTTATGATCAAAGACGAAATTTTTCGAATTTTCTATTATTATTATTAAATCGTCCTCTCTTTCCAGCTACCCACCTGCTATATAATTTGAATAACTATCTCTCTATTCATCAGATCATTTATAGACCATTCCTATACCTTCCTTTTCATTAACTTAATTAACATTACTCGAATTTTAACATTACTTGTTAAGCTTGTCCATCTGTCACTTAGCTTTGTATATCTAGTCTAATATTGAACACTTTGTGAAGTAAACACAGATTTAAATAATTCTCACAGGTACCCTGGGGACTTTCAAAGAAAGTGCATTGAAGTGTATTTATTACTAACACAATAGGCTAAGGATAAGGTGTTTACATTATCGCTTTAGTTGTGAGACTGTTATGACATTGTAATTGAGTGAAATAAATAAATATTATAAATACTAGAGACATTTCCCTCAGAATGTACTAGGTATATATGTCGTTTATTTATATTTATTTATTAACTGCACCACCGTCAGTATTAAAAATCTATCAATCCTTGCCAAGGGTTGCCTGGAAGAGATCGCTTCTTAGCAATAAGGCCGCCCGTTGTACTATCTTTTTCTACTTCTGTTTGTATATGCTTTGGTGTACAATAAAGAATTATGTATATATACCTAGGTATAGATATAAGAATGAAGTTTAGTAATCGTAAAAATCATAACTAAATTTCTTAATAAATTTGATATTTGAGTCAATATGTCAATGGTAGCTTTCATAATCCCATCATTGTGAATCTGTTTTTTTCGCCAGGCGAAATACGACTGAGGACCGACCATATTCAAATTCAGATTCAAGTTCAAAGTTTTTTTATTCAAAATAAGTTCCATTGGAGAACACTTTTTGAAGGTCATATATATAAGTTAAAATTTAATTTTTCTTCCTATTCTATGTACATCGCTTCGCAACGTGTTATTGCTGTTAAGGAGAAGAAGCGGCAAGAAACTCCCCAGCAACACGTCTAGCTAAATATTGTTTTTCTTTAAGTTTCTTATTCTATTTATATCTCAAGTTGTCCTTTTTTTAGTAAGTTTTATACAGAAGTATGTTACAGAATTACTTTTTGAAGAATTAATGGAGTTGTAGCAAACAGTGCATACTCATAAGACCACAAGACACAATAAAAGAAAAGAAAATATTATTAAAGTTATAATAATGACATGACGTACTAAATGTATGCTGCAATATATCTCCATAAATCCCTTACAAGCTTGGCAAGATAACGTTATACAAAATATAGTATAAGATATTAGAGCGAGCTGCTATGTAAATGAATTTTTGCCATTTAAGTATTCTTCAATAGTGTAGTATCCCTTTTTTAGCAAGATACTTTTTAATTTGGTTTTGAATTTAGTGAAAGGCAGGTCTAACATAGACCGCGACAAGCCACTAGCACCTCTAGGCAGAACTAAAGATGCTATTGCCCCTCCCCAGTTAGGAATACCCACTAAAACCGCTGAGTGTTCCTTTTCATCTTATCTCTGAGCAACGAATCCTCCTCTAACTTGTGAACTATGAAATGGAAAATTTGATAAAATCATGGCACCTAGTGCTTTCTGAGCACAGTAAGTTCATCACCATTAATGCTATGAAAGGTTAACGAAACCATAGTGAAGGTCTCAAGCGCATTCATTATCTCTGATAAATGATGGTAGGAAATCGTTAATCAAAAAGCAAGTCATCATTCATGCCTGTCATGGACCGCGTTATGCAATTATGACAATCAATCAGTAGAAATGTCTACAATGAAGTAGGAAAGTGATACGACATTCTCTGGGTGAATAAGTACAGATTCATTATCGGTAATTACATTGTTAGGTTATAAATAAATATATTGTTCTGAGTGGCGAGACTCGAATTAAAATGCCGTTAGAATTACTATAGAGTTTGTTAGAACTATACAAACACGTATAACACAGGTACAAATATAACCGAACACAACAAGTCCAAACGTAATGCAGAAGGTCGTAATTCAATAAAACGTGCAAATTCCGTCACTTATTAGATTCTTGATTGTAGTACACACGTCTTGCTTCGCTCGTGGTTATCGCTCGACTGTTTGCCACCTCAATCGGACCATTTCTTTATACTGCACAAATGCAATATGTCCGCCCGGCAGCGTGGACTGGATTTCCTAGAATCGTTATCCGCACACCTGGCTAATTGTGCCTGCAAGCGGCCATAAACGAGTACAATAGGCTGTTCTCCATAATAACTAATAAAGAACTGAACCAAAGAAGACAATCATAAAGGATTACAATTAATAAAACTACGTTTTAATGGTGTTAAGCGTGGTAATTTATTTATTTATTTCAAGTAAATTACCGCGCTTAAAACCGTTAAAACGTAATTTTATTATGTATACAAGTCGCGAAAACTTAAGAAAATATTATAGGATTACAATTACTTCAAATGCCGACGGGTAATAAAATGTGTTTTTATAGGTATACAGGTGGATTTTGTTTTTGTCGGAACTTAAGTTGTAACAATATATTACCTACGACACTGTCCGCATTTATTTATTTTTTAATTCCTAAGTGGAGTAAGAACAGAAATTTAACACTGAAACAGGTATTTGTTAGCAAAAGTCCAAAAATATATTTTTGTATCTCTAATTTGAGGAGGTAAAATTCATGATTTTTATACCTTAACAGCAGTAATTTCTATTGAAAACAATATTTAAAGTACGTGATTCTTCTGTGTTGTGTTTATTTTTAAATCTGTAATATTTGTAAATTATATTATCACGGACAATGTGGCACAAAAGCGGTACTACTAATTGTAATGTAAACAAGTATTGTTCAATTTAGATTTTGGTTAAATTTAGTTATATTAAACGTCTCCTCAAATAACTTAATCTTGTACAAATGAAAGAATTATCACAACACACCATATTTAATGTTATGAACGTCATAAGAATTGTAAATGTGTTAAACATACACATAGTAGGTATCATAGTGTTGTCCTTTGGTTTAAATTTTAGCGGATATCCGAGAAAATATATACGGGACTTTTTTTATTAAAGTTAAAGTATAGAATGTACTTGATGTTGCAAATTTTTATTTGCGTCAGTAACCACTTTTCATCAGATGAGCTGTTAGCCTGTCTGCTTTGCTTCAGTAATAAAATATGATACCTATACAATATTAAATACAAGCATGATAAAAGACTACAAACTACAATCGCGCCCTAAACATATAATTATTTAACCTTGAAAATCTTTGAGACGCTACATGGCTAGATGGCGCTATACACCATTTTATCATGTAAAACGTTTTTTTAAAACCGTACCAACCGAACATCAAGTTATAAAAATCATTTTCAGTTTTAGACAGTATTGGTCTAACAAATTTATCCTAATTACTAAAACTACCTACTGTTGTGTAAGTTTTAGTAGTTTCCAAAATTAGAGATTTTACTGAGTAATTGCAATTTCTGGTATTCTTTATCAGAATATAAAAATCTGAATTTCGAAAATAACTTATACATCACATTCAACCCAGATATTTAATTACGATGTTTTACGTTATTAAATTATATAAATGTCAAACAATTAACATCTCTTAGAAGTACATTAACTTTTTCTAACTATTAAATTCAAATTATAAGTTAATTAAGAGTATAATTGAAATACACACAGCTGTTGTTATTATCAGAAACTCGGTGCTCTTGGTAGCATAGTCTATGTGTAAAATTCAATTATGTTTCCTATTAGAATCTGTTTACGTACCGTGATATAAATTTTCTATAAGATATATTTAATTAAAATCAATTTACATTCCATCCCATGAAGAAGATAAGAAACATGCAAAAATACAACTCACATATATCTGTATTCAGAATGAAGTGATTATACCACAAAGTATGATTACATCACTAATAGGCAAATAGTGGTAACGGATGACTGTTTACAATCGCCCCTCTGTTTGTTCAGTGGCTGACAGGTGGCACGGCTGTCGTTGAAATATAGTTCTAATCATAAATATGATAAACTATCACGCGGTCTGGCTTTACTTGAGTAATGCACTGGAGTGATTTATGGGTTTGACATTTGTAGTTTCCGTACTCGTATTTATTACAGCCTAGCTGCAGTCCTTTACATGCATTGATTAAGTCAACTGCATCTAAAATTACGATGAAAGAAGTAGTAGCCATAGCTCTTGAGAACGTTCTTTGTAGTACAGATGTTAGAACGCAAAACGAGGCACCTTCTGTACTAAAGTTAAACTATTCTAAATCATGTGCCAATATTAAATTTATGAAACGACAGTTCAAACAGCAATAAGAAAAATATCCTATAAGGAATCAGATCTGAATTTTATACATATAGAAGAGTAGATATCTATCAAAATAATTGTCACTCTTCTAACATTGTCTCATATTCCGAATTAGGGTTAAATCCTACCTAACTAAAAAAAAGGAAAGTGCATGCAGCTAAAGATATATGTCAGCATTGTAGCAAGTGGAGATCCATCATCTATGCCAACTCCTATGGGAAACTGGCGTCATAATATGTAAGTATGTGGTGAGAAATATGTGAAAATTTTAATAGTAGTGACGGCTTCACCATATATAGCCGTAAAGTCGATAAATCTTATATACTTACTAGTGTACAAGAATATTTAAGTGAGAGGTAAAAATTAAGAAGATGTTGTGTTGTTTTAAATAAAATAAAATATGTATAAGGCACCAAATTACATATTACATTTTACAGAGATAGCTTAAGTAACATTAATATTGCGATGCTATTAAAGCCCAATTAAGTAATAAGTTCTCAGTTATATTGTATAAGACCTATGTAACACTTAGTTCGCAATAATTTTGATTTGATTTGATTTGATAAATTGGCAATCTTAGACATAAGGTGCTATGATGACACAAATACTTGTTAAAATATCCGAGAGATGCAAAAAGTGTTTAGCAGTTTATCACATAAAGAATCTGTAAGACGACACAGAATGTTGCATACACTAGATATACTTATTTAAAGATTAAATAGAGAGAATAAATATACCGAAAATCTTTCCTATTACACCACCTTGATTTAGAGAAACTGTCCCAAAACCAGCGAAGTGTAATTACCGTTTTAATCTGTACTTCGCTTGCCACCCGTTATCCGCTGTCACACGGTGGCTCACGGCTAACAAAGCTGACAAATGACAAGCGTTTCTCGGATAAACCGACGGTTGACGTGGTACCTTATTTTCATAAAGTAAAAATGGCAATAGTAATAAAACTCTTATTACTTTGTGTTTGTTAAAGTTATATTTCCATTATTGTATTTACATATTAATTGTGTTTAGTACGATAAAGATGAAGAAGTACTATTTTGTTAGTGACCACAAAGAAAGTACGTATATATCTACTTAATTAAAAAAAGAGATAGTTTGTAAGGTTAATATTTGTTACTCTATCAAATAAAAACTAAGCAACGAAATTTGATAAAAAAAGTGTGCAACAAAATTAGCTTAAACTACAAAATAACATATAGGCTATATTTATATAAATATTGTTACAACTTAGGCAGTACAGATCTGTAAAATCACTTTTTATTACCTGTCGGCATTTGAACTAATTGTAATTCTTTTATGATGGTGTTCTTTTGTTCACTTTATTTATTGGCATACGTTTCTAGTTATTATGGAGAACAGCCCATTGTCCTTTTGTACTCGTTTACTGCCGCTCAAGAGCATCATTAGCCACGTGTTGCGGATCATAAATACAAGCCAATTCTAGGAAATTAGGTTGACGTTGCCGGGCGGGCACATTTGCATTTGTGAAGTATAAAACGGTGGCCTGATTGAGAGCGGAGAACAGTTGAGCTAAAACTACGATTATGGCTTGACGTGTGTACATTCGGGAATCGAATATTGACGGTCTTTGCGCGTTTTATTGAATTAAGACCTTCTGAATTACGTTTGGATTTGTTGTGTTCGGTTACATTTGTACCGGTGTTATACGTGTTTGTATAGTTCTAATAAACTCTATAATAATTCTAACGGTATTTTAATTCGAATCCCGCAAACTCGTAACAATATATTGTACAAATTGGCCAAGATATAATAAATATCTTCAATTCACGGGTGCAACTAGTACTTCAATAAAGAGTAGAGTTTAAGTACAGATTAACAAGATTATACTTAGTACTTGACCCCAAGCGATCAATCACGCCGAATGATGATTGAACTGTGGGGTCTTAAATCACTCATGGACCGAGGAAGGCGCCATACAACAATACATTAGTAAACATTGATTCTATTTTAGTAGGTGTTATTAATTGTTTTATATACCATCAAAAATCAATAGGTACTTATAGATTTATTTCATTTTTATGTTTAAATTATTATAAAGATTGATGAAGCAACGTTCATTGTGATCTTTATTAAATGAAAGTTTTCGCCGTAAATTATGTGTAAACACATAATTAATACGCCAGGTGGTAGGGTATTCTCCAGACTGGATGGCTAACACCCCTGGTCTAGAGTATGCCGCTATAACAACCTTGAGTTGTGTTCCGGCACTAGTGGCCAGGTTCCAGTCTCCCTTAAGAGAGCGGCAGCACATTTGTAGCACCTTTGGTGTCGCAAATGACCATTGGCGATGGTAACCGCTTTCCATCAAGTGGGCCGTCTGTCTGTCTGCTGAACTCTTGCAATAAAAAAATAAAAAATAAATATAAATTTAAATTTTTTATGATTGCATAGGTTCGCGATTGGCCACTGTCTCACCTGACGTTGAGTGATGACGTGGTCTAGGATGGAGCACGCTTCCCTATAATATATTGTTATAATTTGGGCCACCTGCATATTTGTAAACAAAGCACATTTATAATCCACCGGCGTTTGAGCTAATAATATTGAAAGTATTTAGGACTGTCTTCTTTTGTTTACCTTGTGATTAAAATTTGTGATTAAAAAAACAGCCCATTGTGTATTCTAATCTTTTATGGCAGTCATTAGACAGGTGTGTCGAATTGATTTTAAGAAATTCGATCTACGCGGGCGGGCAGCCATAGTGTATCGGTGCAGCTTAAAGCAATGGCCCAATGGAGAGATGGACAGTCAAGCGATAACCACTAGCGAGACAAGACATGTGTACATTCGATAATCTATATAGTGACGGATTTTGCGCGTGTTATTGTATCGCGCATTACGTTTGGACTGATTGTGTTCAGTTATATTTGTACCTGTGTTATATGTGTTTGTATAGTTCTAATAAATTCTATAGTAATTCCAACAGCATTTTAATTAGAGTCCTGTAAGTCGAAACAATATATTCACTCGTTATTTTTTTATAAAATAACCATCTGACGCGTGGCCACTTCGCTAGGCGTCATTAAAAATTTTAAAAACATTGATCATATACAAACATAGCCTATATCACTCGGGAATAATGTAACTTTCTATTGGTGAAAGAATTTTCAAAATCGGTTCAGTAGTTCAAGAGATTACGTCCTACAAACAAACTCACAAAGCTTACCTCTTTATAATATTAGTATAGATACAGATAATCGGGTTTCGAGATAATTTTCTGGAAAAGCAATAAAATATAAAGTTTTCAGTATTAGTGTATAATTATAATAATTATAATTTTTGAACGATTTTCTCTAATTTAATATGTATATGTTTAAAATGTTTGAATTAAAATTTAAAAATAAAACCTTTTTGTTTTTAAAGACATATCAAAATCCCTATTTATCCCTATTAATATTATAAATGCGAAAGTAACTCTGTCTGTCTGTCCGTCTCTCCGTCTGTCTGTTCCGTTTTCACGTAAAAATTACTGGACCAATTTGGCTGAAACTCAGTATATATATATTTTCGATGCCGAGGATGAACATAGGATACTTTTCAAAAATGTGATAGTTTTCGGGATAAAAATAAATTTGTCTCTTTGTTTGTTATACTTTTCCGAAAATACTACTCGACGATTTTGGCTGAAATTTGGTATATATGTAATTTTAATATCGGGGGTGGACAAAGGATACTTTTTATTCCGGATAATGGGATAGATTTATGTAAAGGTTATCCCATAAAGTAGGATAGGTTTTTTTGTGATTTCCCATTTTGGTCTTTTTGGTCATTTTGATCATATGACCAAATTTGAAAATGCGGCGTACAAATTCTCAAAATATGCTCTGTGTATAATAATGTATAACGAATGTAATTACGTCGCTATTTCTTCGAATATAGTTTTACTTTCTTTTCTTTCTTTCATATTGACAATTTTGCTAATTTTGGCGATTTTGGCCATTTTTGAAATCTATGGTATTCTGGAAAATTTGAGCATATTTGGCACTTGTGGTATTTTGGCATTTTTGGCATATTTAGCACTTTTGGTATTTTGGTCATTTTTGGCACTTCGCATTTTCGTGCCATTTTTGGCACTTTTTAATTTTTGACATTTATGGTATTTTGGCAATTTCTTGTATATTTGGCACTCTTGGCACTTTTGGTATTTTGGTCACTTTTGGTATTTTTGGCACTTTTAGCATTTCCGGCACTTTTGGCATTTCTGGCATTTTTGGTTATTTTTGCTTTTTTAACATTTAGTAGTTTGCAGATAGATGGCACGGGAGATAGATAAATAAAACTAGAACAGGTAGAAATAGGGGATGAAAGTTTGTATGGAATACATCATCATATCATTTTTAGTAACTCGATGTGTCTGTCTGTTAATCTTACACGGAGAAACTACTGTAGCACTGGATCGGTTTTGGTGTAATTTTATACATATGTAATTTTAATACCAAAAATGGATATAGATACTTTTCATCCCGGGAGATAGGATAGTTTGCGATATATAATGAAGTAATCTTCCGAGGGCAAATAGCACCAACATAAAAATATAATACAATGTAACCTGTATTAATGCCTGCTCTTTAAACAAGAGCTATTATACACTAGAGTTTACCCGCGGCTGCACCGCGTGTCAAACTCTAGTTCATAATAAATGAGAATTTCATTTAAAATAAAACAGTATTGTGTATAGATTATAATTTGAACAAACTGTCATTATAAAAGTGCACAGTACATAAGATAAGAACGCAAATATTGTTTACTGTTACGACGCAATTGAGAAATATAATTTCAGCCATGTATTCGTACAACAGATACGTCAGGCGTCCGACTCATTCAGAAGTCAAGCAAGAAATGAGGAAAGTTTGGCATCGCCGCGCCGCGCACCACCTCCAGTCCGATCACACCACTAAAATGATGTCAGCGGTAAACTACCTTCTTTTTGCTAATTATTTATAACAATAGATATTGCTTGTTATAGTTTCTCAAGAAAGAAATTTTAGAAACTATGATTGAAATGCATAGTAATTGTATTTCTTTTATCTATTTTGCTATCGTATTGCACTAAAGTATATCAATCACGCTTAAATTTGTGCTAACTTGGCAATAATCCATATAAATATGTCATTAAGATTGTTGCGATCATAAATCATATTTAAATAATTAATTATAATCAAGATAAGAGAGGGCTTATTATGTGCACCTGTCATAAGATTGATGAATATTAATTTCCAACTTCTATGTTAAGGCTATATTTTGTTATGCATTTGTTTAATTTGGTTTTTAGGGTTCCGTAAACATTTTGGCACAAATGGAATCCTTATGAAATCGTCATGTTGTTCAACCGTGCGTCCAAAATTGAAAATGACAACTATAGTCGACGTATGTCATCTCTGCGGAACGTTTCATAATTTATGGGCCGACACGCACTTGCCAGGTTTTTATATGATGACGATTGTAACTTATTGAATAATGATACGATGCATTTGAATACAGAATTCACTGTTGGGTTGTCGCGAGATACGGCGCAAGCCGCGCGGCCTAATTGACACGTCTGCAACACCCGGAAAAGAGTTGGGACGCAGCTAGGAAACTGATTTGTCGATAACATATTTTGATTAATTAAAGTGGCTTGTAATGGATATTATATTACCAGCGTTAGGTTGCCGGTTGGATCTGGATGAGTAAAGCATTGGACCGGGATATGTGCCCCAGGCTTAGAGAACCTTCCGTCAAGCGGTAGAAATCGATTGTCTGAAAAAGATCTGGAGTAGTCACGTAACTAGAGATTGGTTTAAAGATCAGGAATGCAAAATTTCACGCACACAATAATCCGCAGCTTATGAGGTAATAATTTCATGCATTGAATTAATTTGCGGAAAACGTTTTAAATTCGTTAACCTGAATTCGTAACCTTAATTCCAAATATATTAAGTAATAGGCTATAAAAATAACAGCAAACTTCTAAATGACAAAAACAGAGCACCGGGTAACCTTATAAAATTATTTTGTGAAATTCATTTCCGTGACTTCACAAAATCAATTATTAGATATCGTAATTAAATATCGGTAAAATTAATAAATGACTTTAAATGTGAAGTTAGTTACAATTACATTCATTTAAAGTCTAAGTTGACTTTGAATTAAATTAATAATTAACATTACTTAACATAAAGGTGTGAAAAATATAAAATCTTTTACAGTTTTACTATACATTGTATTCGCAAAATCCCGATATCGATAAATGTTGGTAGTAACGTCAAGCACATCACTAACTGTCAGCCTGTGACAGGCGGAAGGCGCAGACGGAGGTAATGGCGAACTGTCGGGAGTTGTCGGCGCGAGCGGGTTCTGCTCGCTTGTTGCAATACACGCTTGTTATTCGCCTCGTCGCAGCTGGGGGGTTGAATTTGCTCAGGATTCTGAACAAAATGTAGAACACAGTAATGAAGACAAGTTTGTATTCACTTATACAAATGTTTGTAGTGTAAACTAAAGAGGGACTTATTCTGAAACAACAAGCGATCTGAATTGGAGCTTGATTATTGAACGGTCCTCATATCTCACTATTGATTTACTTGCTTTGCCATCGGTAGTAATTTTACATTACCTGTATGGAACTTATGTCAAATTTTAACCGATATTAAGGTAAAGGAAGATATTTTATAGGAACCAGCCATACAATGACATGTCAAAATAGGTAGCAAGTATTTATAATAATACCCATTTTATAATTAAGGCCAGTATACCTAGGGAGACCGCCATACCTATATGCAACTTAGGACTGGATTTTTTTTCACGGCACGGGTCTTGGGCGGTCGAAGAATTGTAAAGATCGTTTTGAGTATTAAGCTTAGGCAACGTGATGCGATTTATCGTCAGATTATTATATTATATTTTTGTCCCATTACTCGCAAAAAACAAAATACCTCATACTCTGAAGATCCAAAATTTCACTAAGACTTGTCCGCAGACAAAGTTCGCCGCTCAAGTAATGGTTATACATAGTCGTGTTAGGTATCGTTAGACAGAACTTTAAAAAATCGTGACAATGTTATTTATCGATTATTTAAAGTTTTTGAAATTATTTGAGGAAATACTATCTTTGAAAGTCGCAAGATTGTGTTCTCTAACTAACATCTTTCATAAAGTGGAAAATTCTGAAAAATTCGAGGTTATAGAATTTTCAAAATATTTTCAAAGAAAATTGATTTCAACAATATTTGTCGCGTAGTTTTTGAGATATGTCATATATTTATTTAATTGTATTGTTAAGTTGTAAGTTAGTAACTTTCAAGTTAACCCGGGTACAATAAATAAAGTCGCTGTCAGCGAAGGACCTTGTAACTGCATTTATTGGGGATTTTTTTTGTTAAAATTTACATATTGTTACATTACTATACATATAGTCATACTTGTTAATAATTAGATAAAAAAAAAAACACCAAAAAAGTAGATACAATATCCTACAATGATGTCGTCGATAATTATTTCATTCATAATTTCATTGATATACAGCATGGCAAAATAAAGTAGAAAGTAATATGGGCGCCACTTTCGCAAAATCTATACTCTAGCAACTCCAATGTTAGGTCAAGAGTAAATTCGATACTTACTAGTAATTTTTAATACGACAACAAACATCGTGAAAGTATCAAGTTGCTTAAGTTGCGACGTACGCATTTTGTCAATATTGACTATGATTTTGTAAGCAAGAGCTTTAAAAGCTTGTGAAAATTAACAGACCAATTATTTAATTAAAAGAAGCTAATCGTTACAAACCTATCATGTCGGCAGTTCTTTGGTAAATATCCTTGAATTATAACGAAAAGATTTTTGCTTAAAATTCTTCTACACATCCTTAGTAAATTTTTAAAATAAGACGGCCTCTGTGGTTTAGCGGGCTAAGCCTTTTCTCGGCCTACCTCACTGCAACGCAGAGGCTCCGGGTTTGCTTCCTAGTTTAGTACATTTCGGAAAACGTATTTTCTCCGTTATTTACTATGGTCTAGGTGTCTGGTATCGGCCCCAGAGTAATCCGTTGTATATTACCCATATCCATAACACAAGCGTAACTTCCTTAATTTGGGAATATACGATATGTGTGTTTGTTTTTTTTTTTATTATAAAATCACTGCTCACTTGAAACGTGGTATTGTTACATGCGTATTTAGTTATTTTAGTGGACTTTAGACTCAGATCAACGTTCAAATTAAAATAACATGGATAAACTAGCTTTGTTGATTCACTGACCTTGACTACAGATAAAATAGAATATTGCCAGAACGCAAAATTTTAGTTCTCGTTGTAGACATTAGGGTCAGGTTATAAGTCCATCTGTCCAAAGCAATCTACAACTTGTAATAAAATTTTACAATCTAATATTTCGCCGTGAACCTAACGTGTCAGAGGTGTCAGGTGTCACGGCGTGATGGATGACGCGAGTCAAGCCGTGACGCCGTGACGCGGCGGCGTAGCGGGTTGACACTGACACGCCGCTGTGATTTATTATCGCGCCGTTTTAGTTGTTTAAGTAATTATGTTTTGTGTATTTTATTATTAATGGAATTGCTACCGCTGTCGAGTGAGTTACTGAATATATTTTGGGTCTTTTAAAATTCATAAATTAATTAAATACTTAAAATTAAATCTATACTAATAATATAAAGAGGAAATATTTGTAATTTTGTATGTTTGTAACGAATAAACTCAAAAACTACTCGTCCGATTTCAGAAATTTTTTCACCGTTAGAATGCTACATTATTTCTGAGTAATATAAGCTGTATTTATTGCTAGAAAAAAATGAGGGACCCCTATTAAAACTTCAATTATGTAAACCAAGGTGTAAATATTTTGCCATAAAATTTCTTTCATCGCATGCGCTGCGGAAACTATTGATAATAGAACAAAAAAAATGTTCTACAATATTAAAGAACATATCAATATCCACAAAAAACTTTGCGATATCATACGTCCAACTATTATAGTTATGTCAATATAACTACTTTTTTACATTTTAAGTTTGATGTAAATGCTAATCAAAATCAGAGCATGTTATCCATACCTTTGTATTAATTGTTATTCAAATAATTTACTTCGTATTCAAGAACGTTTCAATACGTGTAGATTAATTTTTGAATTATTCAAATCCAACATTCCATTCAAAAGATATTACGAATTTAAAAATGTCAAGATAAACAAAATACTTGGTGCTTGAATCGGGTTCTAGAATTTTGTTGAAATTTTATGTTTTGAGTGGGCGCTGGAATCGGGTTGTAGATTTTTAGTTTATCAGGGCAGAACAACGCCTGCGAGGCCCGCTAGTACTTATAGGTATATGTAGATATAAATAGGTAGTTAGAAATAGGTATATGTAGATGGATTTTATTTGTATGTATAGCATATCGGTGAATTGTGAAGCTAGCAAGGCAAACGGGCACCTAACCTAACTAATGAGAATGGGTTACCGTCGCCTATAGATGTTTGCAAGATCATGCTCAGTAGACAAATGGCATTAGCACTAAGCGTATAGAATAGAAAATGTATGAGAGTTACATATCGTTACGCTAAGCTGGCCTGGAGACGGTGGAAGCTATCCGTCCTCACCTATCTCGATGGGCCTCGCGGAAACACGGGACCATAACATATAGGATGACCCAGATACCAAGCATGGTTGTTTCATCAAATTGTGAAATTGACACAGCGTGTCATACGCTTGTGGAATGTGCTGCTTGGGGACCCCAGAGGTTCGAACTCCAGGCTATTGATGGACCGGTTGACTCGCTGCGGAGCATGGTCGAGGCCATGCTCCATAGCTATAGTCACTGGCAGGCGGTTTCTAACTTATGGTCTGTAATGACTCAAAAGGCCGCCGAGCGAGACAGAGAGGGAGAAAGTAGTGCAAGTGGCTTTCGTCCGCTGTCCTGAGACGGGCGTTCGAAGGCGCCGTTTTAGTGGAACACTTACAAGCCTATAGATGGCTCTGTACAGTGATTGAGTTCGCAATCGATTCCCGAAACCTACAAAGAATATGTACAAATTTCCAACAGTATTAGATAGGCATAGGCCTGCGAGGCATAACAATGACCTCGCTGGAAGATCTTCCTTTGAGACTGAGGAGCATTCTATCCCGTATCACAAAATCTACTCACATGATTCTGTTGCAAAGGGCCACTGTATACGGGGGTAACGGGATGTACCAAGTTCTGGCCACGAGGGCGTCACGGTGCAGTACCATTGTTCTAGATCCCGTGGCATTCCATCAGGTGCAGTTAGGGGAGAAGGTTTAGTGGGTAGTTCGTCTTCGGATTTCGCTCCCAACCCGACCCTCGTCTTAAGTATTGCAATGGACCTTTCCCCGTATGTGTCGCAAGAAAAGACATTCACAAGGTATTATGTTATTCGCATACATTTTCATTCTATTCGTTTAGCGCCAATGCCACTTGGCCTTTAGAATGGGATAGGAGGGCTGCGATAGAGAGACATGTCGCCGTCAGCCAATCACCGTCTACTGCTGGACGTAGGCCCCAATTCAGCGCCACTCACCACGGTCCTCTACCTTCCTCATCCAGAGCCGGCAATAGCGGGGTCACCGGGAACTGAGATCCGTTTTCTATAGTGCTTATTCATTGGGGGTCAATTCCACAGTTACCACGCATGCGGGTTGGTAGCCGTAGTGCCAGCCTATTTGCATCGGAGACGCTGCTGCCCGTCTCCGACCAGGCGATTTCTATAAGCCGACTTTCTTGCAATGGTTATACCGCCATCGATCGATCGCCAGAGCCTCGTTCGCTGACGGCAGGGGGTACCGCACGCAGATGAGGTTGAGGACTGGGTCCACAAGATGTTAGTGGCAGACCCCTTACCCCCCATCCCTTGAGAGACATTTAACTATAGTTAATAACAAGAACTCTCGAACTGTTTTTAGTCCTCAAAATTTTATTATTGTTGAAAGCGTTTGTGTTGTTAAAATTAATAAAAGTAAATAGAGATATTAATTTCAATAATATTTCACCTATTTATGTAAAAATTAGTACAAATTAATAATTTACTTGCTTTCAAACTTACCTGAATATAAATAATAAAAAACCTATAAATTTTTGATATACCTATTGCTTTAACAACATCAAACAAGAACAGAAGAGGGTATCTATTATAAATATAAAATTATTAATATTTTAAGAGTGACATAAAAAATTATGTTCATTTGTAATGATGTATATTAACATTAATGGAACACGAAGAGACTTCTAAATTTAATACAAACTTATAGCACAGCTATTATTTATTAGACAACTCTAAAAACAACTTTATAGTCCTAATAATAAGATGTTACTTGTAATTAATCGACTGCAATATGGTCAATTTATTGGAACATCAAAACAAAATTATGTTTTGCGTTTGTGAAATTTAGAATCGTGCCAATTTGAACTTTGTCGTAAGGTCATAAGGGTGATAGGTAATTTGACATGTAACTACAGTTACATACATAACAATGAGCAATTAATCGAGCATTCAATGAAATGAGCGCTGTCAATGCTCGATGAGATTGATCAATAGAGTCGAGATAATAATGCTTGTAGAAAATTAAATGAATAATCATACCCACAGCACTAAATAGAATACCGGTTACAATGTATTATTAATGCTTCTGGGAAAATTTATTGACAGACAATAAAGTGACTATGAAGTTATTAGTTACGGTGTGAGTGTAGGCCTCGGGGCATTGGGCAAATGGGCACGCCAGACAAGTTAAATTTTAAAATAATAATAACAGCCCATAATCGTCGCACTGCTGGGCTTAGGCCTCCTCTCTTTGATTGGGCAGTATATCCACTACGCTTATCTAGGGCAGATTTTTGGGTTTGACACATCGGTTATCTCGATGTGCAGGTTTCAACACGATGTTTTTTTCACCGTTAGCATTTAGTAACTGTAACAATTAGGAATTAGGTCAGAAAACTGCCTAAGTGGTATATACTTCCGGCCGAAGTCAAACTCGCGCCCTTTGAGTTTGGGACGCGAATGCGCTACCCACTAAGTCAGATTAGAAATCAGGAGATTTCTAATAGGTATGTACTAGCGTTATAATTCTAACTAAAAATATTATATTAGCTAAGTGGTTACCGCCTATGGATATTTGTAACACGTATTGTTAACAGCATACTGACAGCTAAGCAGGAATTTTATGATACCTTTTCAAAATTCCTCGTACATTACCGCTGTAGAAAGACAAAATGTTCGAAATGACGTTGCGTACAGAAGCAAAATAAGTGAAGCTCAAGGAAGTGAGGATGAATGTCCAACCCACAGTGAGGGAATGACCTAATTTCAATTGTTTACTAAAACTGAGGCATAACAGTAAAGCATATGATATTAACTAAGATAGAATTGAAGTTAATACACTGAACTTCACTACCATACCTTGTTTTTCAAGTAGTAACTTTATGTATCTACCTATAAAATATTAATATATACCCAGTAATATGAAAAATGGTAGAATTTTTAAAGTAGGGTATCTAATATACGTAAAATTGCAGGAAGCCCCTTGGTTCTTTTTAGGTACATGCCACACAGAAAAGACGTAAGATACAGACAAGACGAGGAAGTATTTTTCCTACTTTGTAATTTCATATATTACATATAAAGCTATAGTTCTTAGAGATCTGTAGCTTAGAGTTTGGTAAAAAAACAGAACTCTAATACAAAAGTCTTGTCCATCGTTTCCATATTCGTGTCTCTATATTTTACAGCCATTCTTCTCAGGTTTTCGTAGTAAAATTTGATATGAAGTTGTATTTAATATGTCAGAGAGAGAGAGAGAGAGAGATAATACTTTATTGCACACCAAAATATACAATTACAAAAACAGACGATATTTAGAATATTTTCTAGGCAATACAATAGGCGGCCTTATCGCTCAATGCGATCTCTTCCAAGCAACTTCAGTAGACAGAAAAACAGTAAAAATAAAACTAAATTAAGGTGGCTGCCATAAATGTTTGATAACTTTCTGTTCTTCGTTAATTTAATGTAACGTCTAAAATAATTGAAGATACTAGAACTTAAAGTAACTTTCTAAAGAAATTTGTTTTAAACAACAACTGTTGAGTACATTTTGAAAATTTAGGGTAATTTGGTTAAAATGTTTTTGATAGTGTCGTATCTAAGCTAAACAGTTGTCGTTCATTTTCTCTACGAAATCTTTCACTATCCGTAGACTAGATCGATTGTATTGTTATTCATAATGTTTTCACATTTTTTGTATTCTAACAAGAAATTAAAATACAGTAATGGAACGAGACGCCTGACGTCTCCTGTTTAGCTTACGCTTGAAGATATCTTCCGGAAATGTTTCAAACAACAAAACAAAAACATGTGTTATAAATTATTGTAATTTAAGTGTCATCTTTTATTGCTTTATGGATATTTTATGAAAGTAATTTAAACCATAAAATGTTACGGCTTTTGTTTATTGTCCATCGATAATAATACGGAAAATCATAGTTGAATATTTTTTGTTGTTTGGGAAAACCGACGGATGATTGGTTTATTTCGACAGCTTATGTGTAATCAATTATATTGTTAAGAGTTGCAGGCCTCGAATTAAAATACCGTTGGAATTATTATAGTGTTTATTACAAATGTACAAACACGTATAACACTGGTACAAATATAACGGAACAAAACTAATCAAAGTCCAAACGTAATGCAGAAGATCGTAATTCAAATTCACGCGCAAAGTCTGTCACTAAATAGGTTACCGAATGTACACAAGTCTTGCTTCGCTTGTGGTTATCGCTCGAATGCCGATAATTTCTTAGAATTACACCTGGCTACCATAAAATGACTACCATAAAAGATTACAATACACAATGGGCTGTTTTTCTAATCACAAATTTTAAACACAAAGTAAACAAAAGAAGTCCAGATGCCAGATGCCAAAAAGGTAATAAAATGTCTACAGGTATGCAGGTGTGAATTTGTCTTTTGTCCGTGTTCAGGTCGTAACAATATTATGCAACTAGGTTATGCCCGCGACTTAGTCCACGCTTGACTTGAAATTCCCGCGGGATTCCCGGACACAAGTTATCGCAGCTTTTAAAAAAAGAATGTAAGCTATCGTTTTAGTGGAAACTGTGTCGGAATAAGCTAATTATTATGCATCCGAACAACTTCAAACCACCCGCGGGATTCCCGGGATAAAATAATCACACATTTTGCTATCGATCTGTAAAAATCACATTGGAATTATTTTTTTTGTTATGTTGCAGCATATTAGGAAGCTTTGTACGTAGATTAGATAAGAGTAAATTTGATTGAGGGTAGGTAGAAGTAATTTTTTTAATTAATACTAGCTGTGCCGGCGACTTCGTCTGCGAGAATATTTTTTTCGCAGAACCTAAAAAATGTAGTCTAAGTTGCTTCCTGTAACATCGGCTATCTGCTAGTAAAAGGCCCTTCAAAATCGGTCCTGCCGTTTCAGACATTAGCCGGAACATCCAGACAGACAAAAATTCTAAAAATTGCATTTTTGGAATCTCCTGGTCCCCGATTTTTTTACACATTTTTATTTTGATTTTACAAACAGACACTTCAATCTTTATATTTTATCTGTAAAGATGTAAGACATAAAAAATATTCTCCAATGGAACTTAGTTTAAATAAAACCTCTTGAATTCGAATACAATTTGCTTGATTGTGTACACATAAACAACAAAAGTAACTCGATCCTGCCCTGTCAGGCAAATGTCAGAGTCGTCAATCTCTGCGCACGATTAACCGTTCCAATAGCGACAGCATTAAATGTCAATCAATGACAATGCCCAGCTGTCAGATCAGCTCATTAAACGATTTACGAGGTCGTTCTGACAATGACATGCGCAAACACTGTGGAATATGCTAGAATTGGCGTGATAATAGACGCTGCCTTACGAAAAAAGTCCTATAGACGCGGTACTATGTTCGTGCAACGGAATAGACTAGAATAGAATAGAATATACTTTATTGAATAACATTAAGATACAACGCCTCGTTCGCAGTCAGAACACGCCTGAGTCATTTCCCAAGTGACTGACCGTTATCTATTTCTAAATTAGACATGGCCTACAAGCAACATGCCGCCCACCGGTTTTTGAAATCGTTAAATACTCTGCTTAATGATTTCTAAGAATTCGCATGAATACTAACAGAGGAAAGAAGGTTTTATGACGTCTTACTGCGGCGTGAACAAAGAGATTAGCGCGGACAATAGATCAATCAAATTTAAAGGGGTAAAAAGACACCTGCAAAATATTAGTATCGGTTTGCAACAATATCATTCAAGCTAACTACACATATACTTCTCAGAGCTCTCATTTCAAGTGACTTATTAATATTAGTAAATAGAATAATAATACAAATATATCGTAACATTTACATTATAACACTTGATAAAAACAACATAACAACGTGGCTGGGCTCATCTGTGTGATTAGTTCCAGTTTCGCCGCAAAATTTCAAATTAAACGAAATATGGTCTCCGATTTAGTATGTCGTTCTGACAATGTAAAAAATAAACTTCGAAGTAACCTATATCAAAAACATAACTTTGTTATATTATACAATTTTATATTTGAATAAAACTTATCGCGAGATTTTCTTTGTGTAAAAGAAATCTCACAATAATCTTTTAAAATATATAAAATTGTAAGTGTAATGTAACAAAGTAACGGATTTGATGTACCTAAAAGTTTATTTTTTAAACAATTTATATAAAAAATATTTTTATAGATGGTTTTTTAATATTAAATTATTTTAGTTTTTCCTGAACATGTTTTTTGGATTATATTCGCCTATCTCAGGGATAAAAGTAAACCTGTTTTCCCGGGATAAAATTAATTCCGTGTCGAGTATTATTTAAATCCGTACAGTAATTTTCACGTAATGCTCTGGCATGACAGACAGACAACAATTTTAAAAGTATCGTTTTTAAAATCATACCGAATTAAAGCACACATTATTTCTCATTTCTAACCGACTTCAAAAAGGAGGAGGTTCTCAATTCATCGGTATATTTTTTTTTGTATGTTTGTTACGTGATTTCTCCGTCAATTGTAGACCGATTTTATTTTTTTTTGTTTTAATCGAAAGGTTATATATTCCCAAATTGAGCCCACTGGCACCGTATCAGGATCTGATGAGTAAATTCTAGGGAAATCGAGAGAAACCCTCGAAAATTGTTATTTAAGACTTCTTTGTTTCACGATATCGTTGTCAATTGTGGAACGATTTTCATTTTTTTTTATTTATTTGTAAGCTCCCGAGGTGGTCCCATGGTCACCGAGTCAGGATCTAGCAAGTGGATTTCAGGGACCAGTGGGCACGTTGCTAGGCTATTTTATAAAGATATAGGATCGGCCAATCGGGGAATGAGTTAGTCGTCTTTCGACTACAATTGAGATGTTATCTAGTGTACTTTTGGAGCGTGTATATTATAACGACGGACTTTGCGCGATTTATGTGATTAAGATTTTATGCTTTAACGTTTGATTTTGTCGTATTCGGTTATACTTGTAAGAACTGTGAATTACATGTGTGTATAAAATAATATAATAATAATAACAGCCCATAAATGTCCCAGTGCTGGGGTCGGGCCTCCCATTATAGGGGGAACGGACAGCATACCCGCCATGCTTGTCCAAGGCGGCTTGGCAGGTTTGACACATCGGTTATCTCGACGTGCAGGTTGCATCACGATGTTTTCCTTCACCGTTGTTAGCACGAGGTAATTGTAACAATATGCACATTATGTCAGAAAACTGCCTAAGTGGTGCATGGGTTCCGGCCAGGATGGAACCCACGCCCTTTGAATTAGGGACGCGTCCGCTAGCCATTACGCTACCATGACTTTTACGTGTGTGTACTTCTAATAAACTTTGTGATAATTCCAACGGCATTTCCGAATTTACATCCTACAAATCCGTAACAATAATAACTATATATATATAAGTTACCTGTGTTTTGAACAGCTACTCAGTATAAAACTTCCAATAAAGGAGTTAATCGAATCATGGGTCACGAGATGTCAATAGGCCGCTGTCACGACTGCAACTCGGTAATAGGCCTGTCGAAAATTTCGTCACGTCACTCTCCTGGCGTGACACGTGACACGCCGACATGACATGTGTCACGCTGTCATGACACGCGCTACGCCCGGACGGACGGTAATTAGCTAATTGGGCATTTGACTATGTATTGTGTATGTCACACAGTATGACAGATTATATATATAATTCTAGCCGAGTTTCTGGGTGTCATTATGTTATTAAATTAAAATCGGCTATATATATATATATATATATATACAAGTTTCTGCCCGCGACTTCGTCTGCGTGGAATAGTTACTTTGGGCTTACGCTAAGTTTAACCCGTGACTTTGGTTACGTAGAAGGTGCCCCACCGCCCTTCCACCTTATGACTGCCCGCCGGCCTTGCACATCATAATGCAATTATTTGGATAAGGATTAATATCATGTTTAAATAAAAACACCTTCGCAAATAATGCAATATTTTACAACAAATTTGGTTAGCATAAAAAACGTTATAGTCAGCTAACCTTAAAAGATAGACATATGCTGTTGCAGACTTTTGTTTAGAACTTTAAAGGGGAACAATTCTGTCGCACATGATTTTTGCGAAACTTTAACCATTTACGCGCAGCGCACGCAGCGGAAGCTCTCAAAAGAAAAAAAAAAACCCCGACTTTGATACATTCTTCATTGGTGCTCCGCTTCTATTAGTCTTAGCGTGATGATAGATAACCTATAGCCTTCCTTATCAAATGGGCTATCTAACACTGAAAGAATTTTTCAAATCAGACCCGTACTTCCTGAGATTAGCGCGTTCAAGCAAACAAACTCTTCAGCTTTATATATTAGTTTAGATATATTGCATATCCCCAAGTGAAGCAAGTTACGCTTGTTTTATGAGTAATGTACGATGGACTACCCTGGGGCCGATTGCAGACCACAGTAAATAAGAGTCAATTCAATAAATAGCTAGGAAGCTGAGAGGTAATAACCGACAATTCAACGAGAGGCTTCAGAGCCTATATCATCGAAGCGAAGTCGCTAGTTTGTCGGTATACTATAGGACACTTCGGCGTGTATGACATGGAATTGCAAGAATTAATTCCTCTCTCAACTTTTTACTACCAAACAAGCAGAGGTACGAGCTCACACCACCGATGCATAGTCGAAATACCAATAAAGCAGACGAAATCTTCACCGTCGTCTGTTTTTCCTGAAACATACAATCTAGGTGTTTTCAAGTCTCGCGAATGTCAGTCAAACGCGAACTTATTCAATATAAAAAGTTCATTAACGAAATTTACCATGCTAGCAATCGAACCTGGACCCTCTATGTGCATCGAGTTAGGCCGTCAAAGGCTTAGCCCTCTCAACCATAGAGGTCGTCTAAACATAATAAAGTTTACATCCATGATTAAAGTCTCTAACCCATGATCGTAACAGGTTAGTCTACGATGATAGACAAGAGTAAATATTATCATCTAAATGTCTCATCACCGTCCATTATGTCACATGCAGACAAACAAACACGTGTCTGGTGTTACGACAGTACATGCCGTTGTCTGTCGCCGCCGCTACAGGCTTGTTGATGGATGGGTAGCCGGTTAGTGAGGAGCAAAGAAGCCCTTATTAATTAATCTATGTAAATAACAATGAAATGAATTGAAAATGAAAACAAACTTATCGATTTTGATGAAATTTTTTGTGTGTGTTTAGTGTGGGTCTCCGGATGCTTTAGATTTACAATTGGAACCGGTTGGTGGCATTGTGATCGGGTTCTAGGGTCCTCAATCGTCACAGTAAAACATATTTTTATGTCCATCTATTGATTTTCTCGTTAAGTTAAGAAAATGTAACTTACACTAGTAAAATAAAATAATTGAATTGGTGATTCTAGTATTATCAAACTTAGAATTCGCTAAGTTAACAATAAAGCTAATTACTATTATGGTTTTGGTAAAAATTGGCCACAAACCACTGTCGCAAATTATCATTAAGTTATTTAATAAATATTACTTTATTGTAGTATTACCTTTCCGGGACTTTGAGTACTTAAATGAAGTTCATAGCTTAGTTTCGTTAAGCTAAAAAAATGAATTGTGTCAAAATGATGGCAAAGATTTACTTCTTTTTTGATTAAAAAAAATAAAATACCCCAAAATTACTCAAAGAAACTTGATGAAACCAATTTTTATTATCATCAAATCCTTATAGCGTTGTTTGCTAGTTCTTGCATGTTTATTTTATTTTATTAAGGATCACCAACATTTTTGTACATTTGATCAGTTGATGGACTCATGACTAAGGTTTACGATGCGATGTAAAAACTAATAATAGGTGAACATAGCTTGCAGTTTAATTTCTTCACTGCTATTTAATTAAACTCTAATAATAAAAATAAAAAAAAGTATAAAGTAATGAAATTAGTCTCTCCGTCAGACAACCGTGCAGGAACGGAGAAAGGATAAAATTTACTGCGTTGGAGCGGCCTGTCATAAGAGGCGACAAAACAACCCACAGTCAGGTGGTAGGGTATTTGCCCATCTGGATGGCTACCACCCCTGGTCTAGAGTATGCCACCATAACAACCTTGAGTTGTGTCCCGGCATTAGTGGCCAGGTTCCAGTGTCTTTTAAGAGAGCAGCAGCGCATTTGTAGTACGTTTGGTATTTCAAATGTCTATAGGCGATGGTAACTGCTTTCCATCAGGTGTGCCGTCTGTCTGTCTGCTGAACTTATGCAATAAAAAAAGAAAAAAAAGACACCTCCGTGTGTGCTATTTGCTTTATATAATATAACTAGCTGTGCCCGCGACGTCGTCCGCGTGGAATTTGTTTTCAAAACCCCCGATTTTGAAACATTTTTCATTGGTGCTCCGCTCCTATTAGTCTTAACGTGATGATATATAGTCTATATCCTTCCTCGATAAACGGGCTATCTAGCACCAAAGGAATTTTTCAAATCAGACCAGTAGTTCCTGAGATTAACGCGTTCAATCAAACAAAACAAACAAACTCTTCAGCTTTATACATTAGTATAAGATAATATAATAATAGCCCCTAAAAGTTCCACTAATGGACTCGGGCCTCCCATTATAGGGGAACGGACAGTACACCCGCCACGCTTGTCCAACGCGGATTGGCAGGTTTGACACATCGTTTATCTCGATGTGCAAGTTGCATCACGACGTTTTCCTTCACCGTTCTTAGCACGTGGTAATTGAAACAATAAGGACATTAGGTCAGAAAACTGCCTAAGTGGTGCATGCGTTTCGGTCAGGATCGAACCCGTGCCCTTTGATTTTGGGACGCGTGCGCTAGCCATTACGCTACCACGACTGCTTTATTTGCATTGATCTGTGCTTTAAAAGGGTACAATTATTTATCTTCAAATTAATACAGGTATAGTCTGCCAATGATAGGTTCTTGTTAGTTTTCAACGGTAACTAACCTACAATGCTGTACGGTACTATTCAAATCTGTATTTCAATAAGATTGTAACGGCATCTTCTCAACACTAGCAAACGGAGATCAAATGGAATGGATTATAAACAAACAGACGAACCTGCCGATTGATTTATTACTCGACTGATTGATCGACTTGATTGATATCCACCACGAGAGACTGATCGAATACCTCGGAGAGAAATATATTGGAATGACGTATCAACGTACTTGTACGTCATTTTGTTCTAATCTACGACACTCGGTTTTCTTTCATGTTTTGGTGTTTACTCCTTAACAATTTATTTTCATATAAGGCCCCTAGTATGCAAATTCTATCAATCAATTACTCTTTACTGTGCAGCAATACAAAAATGAACTTGCTAATTTCAGGAACTACTGGTCTGATTTGAAAAATTCTTTCAGTGTTAGATTTATTTATCGAGGAAGGCTATAGGCTAAGCGAAGCGAAGCACCAATGAAGAATGTTTCAAAATCGGGGGTTTTCAAAACAAATTCTACGACCGCTAGTAGTAAAATATACGTGAGGGTAGTTGCATATATTATTTAGTATTTAAGTATAGGTGAATGTAGGCACAACATAGAGGTATTTGTGATGAAATCAGCGCGTCGCCTCTTCGATCGCGCTGATCACAGCTGTCACACATACCCCACGTGACGTGAACGTCAGACTGGACAGGGTGATGTTTGAAGTCGCAAATTCAGAGAGTAGTACCACTGGTGTGCGATTTAACTGTTCGAATTGATCCCCCTACACCATTCCAACTTCGGATCACAAGGCGCTCTGGTCTACGCCATCGTTTCACAGTGGAAACGCTACCAGTGCGAGCTAAACGTTTCGCCTCGAGTTGTGGAATGCATTACCAGAGTCCATGTTTCCCGAAAAGTACAATCCGGGTATCTTCAAGTCTCGTGTCAATAGGTACCATCTAGGTAAGCGTGCTCCATATTCGATCGCATCATCGTCCGGTACTGGACGTGATCCTGGTCAAACACAAACCTATTTAATATAAAAAAAAGCCGCAGAAGGCTAACAGACGCTAACGATTGTCAACGTAATACAGCCCGTGATGGCATCTCACGACTTTACACATAGATACCGGCGGGTAGTTGGTCACCAATATCATGCCAGGGTAAAGAAGGAAATCTCAAGGCCCCCCTACCTTCCCTAAGGAACAATTTCCAGGAGTAAGAAGACCCCGTGTGTGTGTAGGCACCTCGTCAGTCAATACGCGACCGTCAGTAGTAAACAATGGTTCATTGACGCAACGTCCTACAGGTTAAACGACACATTGCCTGCTGACGTCTTATGGAGAGAATGGCATACATTTCATGCCTGTATTTCAAATCTTGTAAAAAGCAAGAAAGTGACAAAGGAATTAGGCAACGCAAATATGTAAATGCAACTCATTTGTACATTTGATACCAGCGTTACCTACTGTGGAACTGGACATAATATAAATTAGAAGTAAGAGGTACAAAAATCAATATGGCCGCTTATAAAACGTATCCATGCAAATTGGAGATTAAAGTGAGCGTCTTCTCACAGACTGACGATGTTTAAATTAATAGACAGCTTGATTTAGGAATTACACACATTACTGTCAGCGAGCCGATTTGTTGAGATATCTATAAACTGTGATACGAGAACAGTTTGACCAAATGTTTGGAGTATTTGTATCGTGTGGAATTTGGTACCAACCTTTGGACAGGTCTATGAGAAGTTTGATTTAATTTATGTTGGATTTTACGGTAATTAGAGCCCTTTCATTAATCGTTCTATCTCTGTTGGGATTATATTATGTTTGCGATTATCTGTAATGATAGGCGTATGATGGTTTTTAATAATATACACGTTGGAAGCCAAAAGTTAGAGCAAGTCAAAAAAATGTTTATCTAGGATGCATGTTTATGGACGAAAAAATATGACAGACAGTGCTATCGAAAGAATAGTAATTGCAGGTAATGAGGTGAATGCAGTGCTAAACTCTTTTATGAAAAGCCTAAAAGTGTCTGTGAAGGTATGCCTGGCTGTTCATCAAGGGGTATTGTTGCCACGACTAATCTACGGCATTGAAAGTTGGGTGTGGCAGAAGAAGCATGAAAGTAGAATAAATGCAGTCGAAATGAGAGCTTTGAGAAGTATATTTGAGGTTAAGCATGAATGATATGATACAAATAGTGTAATAAGGGAACCTTCTGGATTGAAAGAAGATGTAATAACAAGAGTTGAAAAAGGAATGTTAAGTTGGTTTGGGCATCTAGAGAGAATCGATGAAAACAACTGTATGCCAGTATTGTGAATGGTAGAGTTAGTACCAGTAGACCACGACGTAAACATGATCAAATAACAGAAGTATTAAAACGAGATCAGGTTGAAAGCATATCAAATAAACGTGCGTGTATGAAGAGGTTACTGAAAGTATGTGAAACGAAAGTTGTTTGTCAGGTGAAATGGAGATCTATAGTCTCTGCCTACCTCATGGGAAACAGGCGTGATAATATGTATGTATGTATCATGATGATGATCTATTCGTTGTGATATCAAATTCAAACTAAATTTCTCTGAGAACATTTTTTGAAGTTCATAGATATCGTAAATTCTTTTTTAGAGATGATGTAGTGTAGACCGTTTTGGTTCAGCCGTTGAGCCAATATTAAGCGGTTGATATCTCTCTTTTCATTTGGACGAATGAACTAAATTGTTCGGGTTATAGCTGACTGTACGCTCTTATTAAAAATTATTTCGTCTGATATAGATTGTCCAGGTCTACTAAGTAAAATCAACTTTATCGTTCTGGCTAACTCTATACGTATCAATTTGGCAATAAATATACCTTTTAGTTGTACCAACTATAGGCAAAATGCTTTCCTAGTTCGAGCAAGTAACTATTTAAATAATATAAGCAAGCAACATAATGTTGACCCATTTGCGATCAATATTTCGGGAGATAAGCCGTGTTTAATCGATACATTTTTTTTTACGACTCATATGTGTATTTGTGTATGTATTTATGTATATATATATTTATAGTGAGTATTGTAGTAGGTAAGTAATCGCCGTGGGCGATAGAACCGCCGATTGTATTTGTATATTAATGTTCTTGATTTTATGGAGCATCTTTGTACTGTTAAGTATATTCTATTCCGTTCTGTTCTGTTCTATTCTGTTCCATACCGTTCTATTCTATTTTATATCATTTATTCATGCGTATGAGCTGTAGGTTTTCCGTCATGAAATTAATAAATAAACATTAATTCGAATAATTCAATAATATCGCGTTCTTTCAGTCTTATGCTTTTGAATCAAATTGATCCAATTTGATTAATTCTTTTTGGAGCCGGCAAACAGACAAACGGCCCACTTGTGACCAGTTTCTATATCTTAATATTCATTCACTTACCCTATCATCGTTTGAATTTCGACATTAGATGTATGGAGCTTATGTCAAATCTTAACCGAGATAGTAAGGCAAATGAACGATATAGGAACAGAACATTATTGGGAAGCGGTTAGCGTTGTCTATAGACGATTGCAACATCAGGGACGAAGCTAATCCGTTGTCAGCCTCGTTGATGCAACAGATGGAATGTTCATGATCTATCTACTATCAACATTACTGTTGGCGTCTACATCCTACATCGACATTGACAAGGAGAGTAGAAAGTTAAAATGTAATGTATAGTATGTATCTATATTAATATTATAAATAGGTAAAATTTTTCAGTTTGGATGTTTGGGGTAATCTCCGGTACTATTGAACCGATTTTAAAAATTCGTATACCAGTAGAAACCTACATTATTCCCAAGTGACATAGGCTATATTTGATTGTGATTAATATTTTTTTTTCAATTTATGACCTCCGGTGAAGTGAGCACGGGAACGCCTGACAAATATGTAACAGCAATAACGTTCACGCAAGAATTGCGCGCATCCTCGTCCGAGGCACTGCGAGTGCTTTCTGCGTTTATGAATTAATTAAAGGTTACAAACCTTAATTAAATTAAACCTTGATTATATGCGTGCGTGTGTGCGTGGGTGGGTGCATGTGTATTTTTTAATGACAACCAGCGAAGTAGTCACGGGCAGATAGTTATAAATATACTAACCAATGTTATAGTTCTCGATGTCAGTTACCATCTAATTGCTTTTCAATAAAAAAAAACTTCGTTTAAAAAAACCGACTTCAAAAACTAAAAAGTTTAAAATAGCTTATTTCTAAAGCTACTTTTAACTATAATATATTATTTTTAATATATATTATCTAAAACATGTTAAAGTCGGTGCTTAGTAATTTTCAAAATATAGTAATTTTTATGTTTTATTTCGCACCGACTTCAAGATGTTTTAGATAATATATATTAAAAGTAAGATATAATTAAAAATAGCTTTAGAAATAATATTTTAAAAATTTTTGAAGTCTTTAGTTACTTTTAGTGTGTGTTTGTTTACAAAAGGTGCCGCGTGCCTTAATAAACGGAAACAGATTTTTTTTTCATAAAAAAGGTTCATAAAATGAAAACTGCGGGGCCAAACTATGTTAAATTTTTAGGGGACCAAATGGCAACTATTCAGCATCAAACTACAGAAGAATCAGGTCAATCGGACCATAAATCTCAGCGTAATCGGTATACATACATAAAAAAATACCATTCAAATTGAGAACCTCCTCCTTTTTGAAGTCGGTTAAAAAAATGTGAATCTTGCCAGTAGATTTTGAGTGATGATAACATATGTCTGCCAACATAATTCCATATGCCCAATATTACCTCATATTGGCATCAAATATTTGCCCCAATTGACCATTAGTGAGACTCCGAACCAACGCTGGTCGTCAATCATCTGCACGCATTAATCTTGTGTAGACAACTTGATAGATCATCGCGTTGCGAGACCCGCGGCCTAGAGAAACAATAATTAGGAACGTGGATATGGCATATTTATTTCATGAAAACTTATACCTATATTATACTTTACAAGAAAAGTCACTTTTTTAACGTGGAAAAGTCCATTGAGGAGTTACTACTGCAGGGGAAGCACGGCAAGAGCGTCTGGGGTTCGCTACGATGGACAGATAATAGCATTTCCGAAGAAATACTATGACAACCCAGTAAGGGATACCCACTAAAATCCCTCGGTGTTCCTTCTTTCGCCTTTCGCCATGGTCACGGATAAACAGTCTAGCCACTCCGAAAGCTCCAGTAGGCAAGTGTCCCAAACGGCTCTTTCATTGCTGAGGGAAAAGAATACCCGGCGTCTTCTTATTCTCTTTGCGTGGGGCGGTCTGTAACGGGACGAGAAATGAGCGCGCGAGGAACACCGGCGTGCCCTTACTTGCTGGAGAACATCCCAGAAACCCTTCCTCAGAGAAGTCATAGTGACCGAAGTTTAACTGAAACCCTCCAGCGCCGATGCGTCCTCTTTGGGTGGGAGCCGAATAGACTCGTTCGCTTATGATTTCACTCCGCTTCCTTCTTGGCGTGCATGACGGTCTCGCAAACAGAGGAGAAGGTGTTGCTGTTCGAAGACCCTGAACTCTGACTCTCTCTTTAAGTCTCTATTAAGAGGCGGACAACACATTGGTGTTAAAAATATTAGGTTGGGGAAAAAGTTTCTTCGCATTTTATATAAAAATTCAAAAGGTTTTTTTATAAAGTTTATTTACAACTTTTTGCCATCTTGTAGGTAGGGACTGATCCCATTGCTATAAAAATTTTGGGGCTTCTGATCAAAAAACTGCGACAAGTGGTTTTGGTAGTCCTCTCGTGATGTTAACCTGACACTGCCTAAGGAATTCTGCAGAGACCAAAACAGGTGAAAATCTGAAGGTGCAAGGTCAGGATTATAAGGCGGATGCATTAGCACCTCCCAGCCAAACTCTCGTAATTTTTACTGAGGGGCTAAAGATGTGTGAGGTCTAGCGTTATCATGGTGAAAAACCACACCCCTTCTGTTGATTAATTCCGGCCGCTTTCTCTCAACTTTTTGCTTTAATCTCATCAGTTATTCACAGTACAGTTCAGAATCGATGGTCCTGCCTGGCAGTAACAGCTCATAATGAATAATGCCCTTCCAATCCCACCATACACACAGCATCACCTTGTTGCGAGTTAACCCGGGTTTCGCCACAGTCTGTGAAGCCTGACCGGCCTTTGAACACGATCGTTTTCGCACGTTCTTGTCGTACGTGATCCACTTTTCATCACCAGTTATCAGCTTCTTCAAAAATGGTTCGGTTTTATTACGTCGTAATAAAGAATCACAAATGAGTACACGGTTCATTAGGTTTCTTTCAGAGAGCTCATGAGGCACCCAAATATCGAGGTTTTTTCTGTACCCAGCTTTTTTCAAATGCGCCAAAACCGTTTTGTGGTCAATTCCCAGTTCTCCAGATACATCATAACTACTAATATGCCGATCTTGCTCCACTTTTCCAAAAATGGCATCAATTTTGTCCCTAACAGGGCGACCAGAGCGACGTGCATCTTTGATATCAAAATTTCCGGATTGAAAACGCTTAAACCAAATTTGCGCTAAAACGCATTAGGTCCATAAACATCACAAATTTTTCGCGGCTTGTGTTGCTTTTTGTAGTAAAATCTGAAACAGAATAATTTGCATTAGGTCCATAAAAACAAATGGACATCACACATTTTCCTAATTTGAATTTGGAATTGTCGTCTTTAAAATTAAAACTTTTTAATGATACCAAAACCAGCCAGATACAAATGGTATAGCCGAAGAGATCTGATTACAAGTTCATACATACCATATGCGAAAAGACTTTTTCCCCAACCTATTATACACCGCAAATTTAATATCACAGGCAACGATTATCACCTTCATTCAGATGAGATGGCAGCCTATCTGCAGAACTACAAGGAAACGTCCAATCGTCACGAATAAAACTTCGATCGATGACATTGATCGGCAATCGATCGGATCGTCGATCAATGCCGTCGATCAACGTTCATCGAAGTTGATCGATTGCTGTGGTAGCTTTGATTGATCAACAGATATCTTTCCATAAAACGTCGACTAACCAATCGATGGGTGGCCGATCGTTAGCATCGATCGACGTTGGTCGAATGGTGTGGTAGCTTTAATTGAGCGGCTGATATCGTTCCATAAAACATCGACTAACCAATCGATCGATCGACGTTGATCGATTAATCATAATTTCCGGCTACATTATATTCTTGTCCAGAGGACAGAATATTGTTGCCCAGTGCGATTCACTGCCGCTGGGGGCACGGGTAAGCAGCGAATGATATTAGGGAGCGACCGGCGCGCAGCGGAGTGGGACGGGTTGGGGGTCCTCGGATAATCAAGCTGCTCGATCGATGGCAGACTGGACTAGTCGATCAATTGATCGATGTGGTAGAAACTATCGATCGACCATTCTACAACGATTGATTGGTCTAGTAACACCCTTATGGTGATGGAACTAAGGAAGCCTAAAGCGGCTGCTTTTAGAGAACCGTTTAATGAAATTTACATGTGCTTAGATATACTGGCAGATATAAGAAATATAATAAAGTTCCACTTTAATAATGTTGGTGTTGTTTTATAATACTTATATCATAAAATATAATATAAACAAAGTCTTTTTCTAATTTTCTTTCTATGTCGATACATAATTATTGCTTGTGTTTTGCATTTTGAAACTATTGAAAACTATTTTGTGACTTGTTATGTTCGTCATACGAATCTGCGAAAGCGGATGCTTTAGGTACCCAGACCTCCATTCCTTCTTAGCTGTGTGTGCTTGATGTACGGGGCCCTCTCTCCCGCGACTCGCAGGTAATAAATCGTGTTAAACAAGTAGGTTGGGCCGTTTTATCAAAGTCAATCGGTATCACGCCGGCAACTGTGAGTAATTACTTCAACAACTCCGCCTGTTTTTCACACAACTTGTACTTTTGTGTCTTATAGATAAGGTGTAATATTGAATGCGAAGTGTGCTTTATAAACAATCGCGTTTTCTCTGGTATACACATTTATTTTTATAGTAAATTACTTTCTTTTATGATGTGATTGTTAATGTGTGAAATGGTGCTGAGACGTTTTAGACAACGGCCTTCGATATCTTTGTTTTGCGTTGAATCTTGATTGGCTTTTACTTCAATGTAAACTTGCGTTCAGTTACACATCAAACCATTTTTAACATTCGTACATATATAATTATTAAATAGCATACAATTTTAGATTAACAATACGTTGATGATCTTAGCATATAATGCTATCTATCTAGATTCAGATAAGTCTTTTTTAATTTCAATATGATATCGTATAAGGAAAAATAAAGTACTTAATATGCAGCGGTGAGTAATCCATGATATAACGTTTAATATCCATTTATATTATCTCCTTATCTATTTTGCTGAATGATGAAACATGGCTGCAAGATGTTAGTAAAATATGTTTTGCCTTCTAAAGGCGTACAGAACTTAAATGTTTAGGTACATTTTAAAAATCACGAGATATGTGTGTCATCTTGTTTAAAACTAGCTCTGCCTGTGATATCTTTGTCCGGTTCTTGGATCTTTCATATTTTCTGAACCCTGTAAGATACCTATCTAAATAAAACATACAGGAACCATTAAGATTAAAGTCTGTTCTAGTCTCTAAAATTTTTATTGAAATCTGTTCAGCTATTTTTAAGTCTATTTGGGAGAGACTGCGAGTCAAACATTCTAAAAATTATAATTCAGAATCGTATAAACAGCATGCAGTTTTCATTTATATGTTGACATTTATTTTGAAATCACAGACAGACAGTTTAACTTTGCTAGTATGTATAGTCCGCGCAAAACTTAAATGTGTTCTCAATGAAGTTAGTTCCGGTGAGTTAGCGTATATCCAGTCAACTGTTAAGTATGCTGTATGAAAGAGATAGCATGCGGGTCCGGATTGAGGCTAAGTGAGAGCGCAACACTATCCCTCTCAGCTCTAACTGTGAACCTTATAATTGTGTTCTGCGCAATTACGTGTACGAACTTCAAGGACGCATTTAAGTTTTACTCCTACTGTTTAGAAGATAAATTTATGTAGTATATAAGATATGAGTTAGAGAAGTAATGCTATAATTTATTATAAATATAAAAGCATAAAAAGATCACAATTAAATAAAACTTGGTTTTTATTGAATTGCCTAATTCATTTGCCTAAAAGAGTAAGAAATTACAAATTTCCGCCAGCGATAAGGCAATTAATACTAAGATATAGGATATTGGCTGTATCGAAACTGACAGCAAACTCTAAATGACGTCTGATAAAGAAGATGCCATTCTTATACAAGATGATAAACAGAATTTAAACGAACAAACGTGACAACCAATCACGAATATCAATTAGAAAATTAAAGTGATTAATCTCTGAACACATCTGCTTTTAGATACGATGAAATGTGCTGCATATCTTGGCACTAGTGAAAGCGTGCTCGGCCGCATTAATAGTGCTTCCTATAACCCACATTCCCTTGGATTAAGGTTCAGATTTGAATAGCGAGGATATGTTAAAGGTGGGTAATCACTCATGTGGTGGCGAAATATTGTTTTGGATGCAATCAATCACTTTCATCCGTCACAAATATTTTGACGCCCAAATGGTTTCGTGGGTCGATTGCCAAGTTTAAATGTTATTCAATTTGATTTACGGGTCATTTAAATCTTTTTTGCAGTTCAAATTGCCTCTGGTAATTTAAAATTCTCCTTTATGTATAATAAAAAATACCTCTTGTTTTTATTAGCCTATGTTGTTGTGCTACTTATTTTTATCACTGGAGGATAGCAGATAGTCTGCGGCCCTGAGTCTGTAACTCAAATTGGCATTCGAACCGAATTGGAATTGCTCAAGATTGAATCAATCTTAATTAGACCGAAACTCATTTAATGTGAATTTAGAGAATATGAATATTTAACCATATATTAGTCGACTGGATCTTGACTCGCACTGGTATGGTTTTTTTGTTATAGTTACAAACTTGGGGCCAAGAAAGCTCGTTGTCTATGGATATTTGCAACACCAAAGGTCCTACCAACATGCTGCCTGCCTCAAAGGCGGGATTTAAACCAGGCTACTAATTCCAGAACACAACTAGAAGTTGTTATGGCGGTGTAGCCCAGAGGTCTTATAACTAATTGTACCTTACTTAAACTTCACCGACTGATACCTTTAGTGAGATCTTGAAAGATCAACAATGATGTTCTTTAATGGGTTTATGTTAATTTAAAAATATTATTTTCTCTCAAAGTCGTAAAAAGAGAGAAATGTCTTTATGGAGTGTGGACTGACGCGCACTTGACTGATTTTCCATTTCACTCCAAAACCCTAAAAGTTACATTTTTAACTACTTACCTCGATCTGACCAGTTGTAAGTAAAAAAGCTATTAAAAAAAATACGTTTCTTCTCCAGTTATTGTATGAGTTAGCAGTTTCATCCTTTCTCTTTTGCATAATACTACCATAACACAGACCTAAAAAAAATTAAGAAATAAATCCATATTAAAATACAATTCAATACATCAATCAAAAAAGCACACAAACACATTACACAATAGGCCGACAATTTTAACTGACTGCTTTGATTGATCGCTTGCCTTGCTCAGATGACCTGGCGGCCAGATATCAAGAGCCTTACTTTTAGGGCTTAATACCCCGTGTACATCAATAACTGTATTAAGTAAAGAGAGGGTGGAAGACCAAGGTATGATGGTCAGGCGAAACTTTGATAAATGGACGGACGGATAAACATGGCTACTTTATTATAGGGTACTGTTATGATTTATTTATGCTCTTGTCATATTTGAGTGCTTTTGCACTTAGGGATTTTGATTTGCACCGTTTTCAATATTTATTCTAAACAATAGCCTGAGTCTCTCTATTGAAAGGACAGTTATTATAGACGCTATGCTTTCCCAAGAATACATTGCTACATTGATTTACCATGTTCAACTGCGCACCGGTTCTCTAGAATGTTTCTTCCACATTCCAGTCTCCCTTTAGAGAGCAGCAGCGCATTTGTAGCACCTTTGTTGCTACAAATGTCCATAGGCGATGGCATATGCTTTCCATCACGTGGGCCGTCTGCCTGTCTGCTGAGCTCTAGCGGAAAAAATTGCAGCAATATTCTAGACGGAACTTCCTGCTAAGGATTTTCTTCTGTAATACGACTTTGGGTTGTTTAAGAAGGGTGTTATAAAGATTCTGAGAGCCCGGCAATCAGATGAACCATCTGCCTGTTTTCCTGGTTCAAGCAATAAAAAAGAAGAACTTTATGTGTTTTTCTGCAGTTCTTCAAGATTTTTTCTTCATTGCAAATACGATGCGGTTAATCGATAATATTACGCATAATTAGTTAAGAATAAGTGACTAGGATGTACGTTTACTCCGAATAGGTATGATTTCAGATTTTTATGATTTTACCTTAAATATTATGTTACAGTGGCTATTTTTGATACCTACAAATATTTTAAATCCTTTATAACTATATGCTAACAAAATATTCAACAAAATAATTAGGAAGAAAGAAAAAGATTTTATTTGAAGAAATAGCGACGAACTATTATCGTATTGTTACGAGCTACAGGACTTAAATTAAAAATGCCGTTGAAACTGCTATAGAATTTATTAGAACTGTACAAACACGTATAAAAACATACGATACAAATAAAACTGGATGCAACCAGTTCACACTGCACGATTGGATATAATTCGACCGCGCAAAGTCCGTCGTTTATATCGCTAATCGAGAGTACTAGAAAACGTCGTACTCGCTTCGTAGTCGTCACTTGACTGCCCCTGCCCCTCCATTCGGGCATCGTCTTATACTAACTAAACAGTAAAAGAAATTGGAGGCGCACACTGAGTTTCTAAGAAATATTAATTTGCACACCTGCGAACGTCCACAAAGTCGAAAACAATAACAATAGGGATTAGTTCGACGCTAATGATGGTTATAAAACAAATAGAAAAACAATAGCATGTTACAAATTCAAAACACAAAGGAATTCAATAATCCGGGAAGGACAATAAGGTGCGCTTATCTTTGACGGCATGTAACAGTATTTTCAACAAATGAAATTTGCACTTAGCTCATTTCTGTATCGCCGTTTTATCCGAGACAACACCAATTTTCAGTGCAAACCTACCACGGTGTTTAAGCGACCCAACTACAAAATAGTTAAGTAAAATTATAAACACCTTTGTTTTTAATAAATTGATATTATACGAGCAAAGACAAGGTCATCTCCAGTTAACAATAAAACCTTACTACAAGATAGAAATATAATGAACACCTGTTATAACAAATATTTTCCCCGGACCAAATTGATGAAACTCTCTATTTGACTTTATTATAATCATCAATAAAGTACGATTATTGATGATAAAATATTTTTCCATGAAATATTTATAATGTAATAAATGGATTTGTACAAACACGGATAGTAAATTATGATACGGTCGTAAATTTTGTATATCTTAATCAGATAACAATAGAAATTTGACTTAATGAAAGTTAGGAGACGTATTTAACGGCTTTGATATGCTTGAAATCTTATCGATTCATCACCGCCTGATGGCAATAATAATCACATTGATAAGATAATCACCATCCATTGACACAAATAAAGGCACTTTGATATATCATTATCGTTTTTCAAGACCTGTTTTTAACGATAATTCCCTACATGCCTATGTACACTACTAGCAACTACACTACTAGTTTATATTGAAAGCAATTGTTCAAACTTCAGATCAGATGCACATAGTTATAGTGACGCGGTTGTAATGCCCTAGTATTTGTTTTATCAATTAATTGTAGTGCCATGAATTAATTTGAAATTTGAATTTTTATAACATTTGAAATAATTTTATAATATAAAACTGTATAATATGGAAATACTTAATTTTAGAAATAAATTAATTCCTATTATATTGTATTTATTTGTTCACAAAAACAAATCATTTTTTTTTAAATATACTAAGACATTTTTTTATAATAAAAAAATAGAAGACATTATTCTTTTATAAAAATACATCAAAAATAGAATATATATTTGATAAAAAATATAAAATCTTCCAGCTCGCCGCCAGCGGGGCCTAGGGTCCAAACTATCGGTGGTTAGGGCTCCAGAGACAGGAACCTCCTCACAATTCGTACGGTGTTCAAGAGTTCTGCCTTCTGTATCTGGCCCTTCACCCAGTTATTATGTAAGTTTATGGAAAATTACTTTGCATTTAACAATTTGTGTATTAAAATGGCTGTGATATATGAACAGATGGTTGTGAAGAAATTATAAAGGTGCCATACTGAATAGAATTTATTTTAGTAATAAATGTAAATTGGCTTGAGACTGGCAAGATATTCACAGAATAGGCTGTAATCCTTTGAGCAATGACAATACTGATAAATTACTTTTTGTAAATTATAAGCCATCCTACGACAGTATCATCACTCCTCCAACAAAATTAGTACATTGACTCTTTTCCTTTCTTTTTTGGACAATTATTTAATTTGATATATATAATATAAGCACTTTAGATGAATACGTGGTATAAGTATTACTACAACATAATCTTCAAAATAAATATTACTAATTATAAGGGGAGATTATTTGAGATAAAAGGGTACGTACCTTGCACAATATGCAGTATGTCCTTTGATAGCTTATATGAGCCAGGCACCAGTTTCACACTCTCACATTTTGTAATTTAATTGTTTTAAAGTTTTATACACGACCCGGTTCTGAGCTCTTCTTTAAAGATTTTGAGTAGAAACCTTTTAGTTCGTATGTGTGTGTAGCAGGCGAGTTTTGCAACGTCTCTTTTTAAAACGGAAAGAGGTAGGAGGAGAACGTTTTGAGTACTGAACCGAAGGAGTGTACGAATGAAACGAATGTCGCGTACAGTTTATAAAAAAAATATCTTTACTCATCTTTGTAACTGAGTTTTTAAGACTAGACTTACTTTAGTTAATTTCCCAAATAAAATACATAAAAAATAAGAAATTAAAATTAAATTATTTGAAAAATAGTGTAATACACCATAATTTCAAGGTTCAAATCACAGGGAACCAAGTAGAACAGATCTCGTTGAAGCTATCCCGTCATTATCCAGTCACGATGCGAGTGACTCAACTTTACATATTATATCTATATCAATTTATCAGTAAATTTTTATCTTTATTCGGCGTAATTGGTAGCGAGGTGGAAGTCTCCGTGCCTTTTAATGCTTCTTAGAAAATTTTAATAAACACCTTTACAGATGAAGTACTTTTAATAGACGAATAAAAGTATATGGCAGAAGAAATATTTCAATGCGATTTTTATGAGAATCGCAATATTACACGTATGGAAACATAAGTTCAGCAGACAGGCAGACCTGATAGAAAGTGATTACCATCGCCTATGGATATAACACCAAAGGTGCTAATAACTCTCTAAAGAGACTGGAACCTGACCACTAATGCCGGAACACAAATCAAGCTTGTTAAGGCGGCATACTCTAGATCAGGGTGGTAGCCATTCAGAGGGGCAAATACCCTACCACCTGCCACCTGTTCAATATAATTGCATTTATTTGGCATATGAAAATTGAATAAACTAGAAATCAAAAACAACACTTTTTAAACTTTCTATAATAAGCTTCTTTATAAAAATGAATTTTACCCACATAGAATGACATATCTAGTTTTTCAAGAAAATATAATAATCTCATTTGCAATGAACTAATTGACATTGAAACATAAACTTAGAAAGCGTCATAAGGCCATCAATTTATTTGAGTGTAGCAAGTTATGACATTATAATTTTATCGTATTATTATTAATTGTTTAAATTCTAATTATAATTATATTTTCATTATAATATTTTACAAATACGATATTTTAACTCTCGCTGTTTTATATGTAAATTAGTGGAGATTTTATTGTAAAATATGTAACATGTACCCATTGGTGTTTAAATGAGTTAACATGATATCATTTCGCTTTATCAGCCGGTGGCGAACCGTCTCCAGGGTTGCCACCTATACTAAGAGAACGTACCCATGCTACGTGACCTATTTTTATTACATATTTTACCCCCTCCGCCCTCCACGCTTGACTCGAAATTCCCAGGAGACACAAAATACCACAGCATTTAAAAATGAATGTAAGCTATCGTGAAAACTATGCCAGAGTAAGCTAATTTTTATTACATAAAGTTTGGTATTGATCAGTGAAAACATCACATTGGAATTCGTTTTTTATTATCTGGTCATTTTAATCATTTCCAGAAAAATCCCTTGGGATCCCGGGATGAAGAGTAGCGTAGATTTTAAGCCTAAAAATTTGCTATCGACCAGCGAAAATCGCATCGAAATTGGCCTTGTAGTTTTTACGTGAATCCTGAACAAACAGACAAGAAATCTAAAAAAATTGCATCCTGTTCTCCATCGTTTATATAGTCTATTCCAGTTGTTTTTTTTTAATAGCTTCAATGTATAGACATTGCATGTTTAAAATTGTATAATATTTTAGATATGGTTTTATATCATTTTTTGAAAACAGAAAGTAAAAAATAATAATTTGGCTCATTCTTTAATCCGTTTAAAAAGCGCTAAACTTTTTTGTTTTATAGCTGGAGTCCAGCAGAGACGCTGACGGCCCACCTGATGGAAAGCGGCTACCGTCGCCTATGGACGTTTGCAACACCAGAGATGTTACCAACGCACTGCCGGCCTCGAAGAAATTTTATGACACCCTTTTTGAAAAAGTCCATATCGTAGCGCTGTGGGAACGCCTCGGCTGGGAGCTCATTCCAAATCCCCACGGTACGGTTGTGTACTTAAGTGAAGCGGCTCAAGAAAGTGGGGATAAAATCCCAACCGACCAACCGTTGCGTGCCATACTTGAATATAGCTCGAAAAACCACGAGATTCGCCTAGAAGAAGGGAACCTTCCTCTTTACTTATTTTCGTCGTTGTGATCCTATCATTGGATACTGCTGGACGTAGGCGTCCTCCAGCTTGCGCCACTTACCCCGGTCCCGCGCCTTCCTCATCCAGCCCCAATCGGCGACCTTATAAGAGTCGTCGATCTATCGGATGGAAGGACATCCATTCGCCCGTTGTCGTTCGTCGCGCGCGCACGTCTCCCGCTCCGCCTCGGCTGTCCGTTATTCGTGTTCGTTGTGTTCGTTCGTTCACCCGGTCGATCTGTGTTTTTTCTGTGACAGTGCAGTGAAAAGTGCGTCATCAGGTGGTTTTTCCACCAAATCGTTCGTCCCCCTCAGGGACAATGGACGGCGTGGAGCTCTCTCCATTGCTGTTGGAGGGTTTGCTGTCGTTTTTACGACAGCAATTCCCTCAAGCGCTCGACCAATTTTTGAGGACTCCGGAGTCCCAATCAATGGCGTCCGTTATCTCGGAACTTAATTCCGAGAAACCCTTACACGTGCAGGGGCCCCCGCACCCGCATCTGCCGCGACCACCGCACCCCCGCGACCCCCGCCACCGCGCTTATCGCTGACCACCTGCGCTCTGCCTTAGCGCCCGCGCCCCCGCATCCGTACCCGCCGTGTTACCGGTGCGCCCGCCGCCCGCACCCCCGCTCAACGATGCCCACCGTGTGGCACCAAAATCACGCGCCTCGTTTTCTCGCGGTTCCGCGTCGGGACAACCGCGATCAAGCTCCGCGAGTTCGACGACATCGCGTTCGCGATCGCCCATACACCGCGTAATCGATTCTCGTCGAGAAATCGAATTATCTCCTGACGGTCCGCAATACCTCAGGGATGCCCCTCTTCCACCGGCCGATGAAATCACCCCCATGGATGTCGCGCCTCCCGCGAACATCCCCTTAAACCACGAGGACGATGACGGTTTCATAACCGTCAATCGTACCAAAAACGGAAGACCCAGAGCGAGGTCCCCCAACCCCGCTCCCACTGCGGGCAAAACCAACAGCGGCACCTTCCAGCCGCCCTGGGCCACCTTCACAGCGCCCGCCGCCACCCCTGATCATCCGCGAGAAAGCCCATTGGCTTCAACTCGCTAAGGAGCTGCCAGGTAAGGCAATCTCTATAAAAGAAGCCCGTGATACCCAACACGGCATCAAAGTTATGGTCACGTCTTCAAGTGACCACCGCTCCCTAACATCCTTGTTATGTGACCGTAAAATCGGTTACTATACTTATGCCCTGCCGGAAGAAAAACGCCTTCGGGCTGTAATCCGCGGACTCCCACAGGAAATCGAGTGTTCCTACATTCTCGAGGACCTTAAGTCCCAAGATGTACCGGTGCACGAAGTGCACCGTATGCACAGAGGCGACGCAACAAAGTCTCCTCTAAACCTAGTATTGGTTGTCCTCGACCTCTCCCCAGAGGGGAAAAAGATCTTCGAACTTGAGAAGGTCTGTGGCCTCTCTGGCCTTCGTGTGGAACGCCCACACGAAAAACATACACTACGGCAGTGTCATCGTTGCCAACTTTATGGGCACTCTGCCCTACATTGTCAATCCCGTCCCAGGTGCGTCAAGTGCCTGGGCGACCCTGGGACCTCGGAGTGCACACGCACCCGGGACTCCCGGAGCCACCGAGCTGCATTCTCTGCGGCCAAGCGGGTCACCCCGCTAACTACAGAGGCTGTCCTGCCGCCCCCGACCCAAACGTAAGTTCGGAAAGGGCAACGCCCAAAAGGCACTAGAAAAGTGCCGAACAAACCCGCATTCGTGGCGGCCCCCCCTCCAGTGGTAAATCACTGGACGGGTCTTCCCACGACGGAAGCGTTCCCTCCACTAAGGACGCGCGCCCCAATTTTGGCTGGCCTACCCCCAGCAACCCCCGCCCCCCCCCCCTTTTAAAAGCACCTTCTGGGCCGTCACCCCACCTCTCTTTAGCGGAGGACTTAGCCTTGGCGACTAAATTCGCCAAGAACTTGCCTTTCGACCTAGCAGAGGTCCAACTCTTGGCTCGAAAACTAAGACAAGTTGCAGAGTCTGATCAACCCTCCCTCCGGGATCAACTCGTGATCGAAATGGATCACGCGTACCTCCTCCAGGTACTTAGGTCGTTATAACTAAACAACCTAGTTAAATTAATGTTACCGGTAACAAATGGCGCATGTAGGTAGAAATAAACCACGCTCATTGACTCTGGCGACTTATAACGCCAACGGCCTTCGAAACCAGCGCGACTTGGTCCATGACTTCCTGGTTACCAATCAAGTAGATATACTACTAGTGCAGGAGACCTTCCTGAAACCGAGTGAAAGAGATCCAAAGATCTCTAACTATCGAGTCACTAGACATGACAGGATAGGCCGTGGTGGCGGCACCCTGATCTATTTCAGAAGATCTCTACACTGCATGCCTCTAGTCACCCCACCACTAGTAGGTATGGAGGTATCCGCCTGCAGACTAGCAATGATTGGCCACCAACCTCTAGTCATAGTCTCAGCATACCTCGCGTGCCAGAAAACCCTTATTAAGAAAGACCTAGAAGCCCTATTCAACTTAGGCCCAGCTGTTATAATAGCCGGAGATCTGAATTGTAAACACGAACAGTGGAATTGCAATACCACTAACCCCAATGGCAGAGCCCTAATAAATATATCAGACAATCTTTTGTTTGATATAATAACTCCCATGACCCCACACGATACCCCCAACCGCGACTGGGGACCCCAAACACTCTCGACCTAGCATTACTGAGGGGGTAACTCTTCAGTTCCATTCGATCGAAACGATGGACGATATAGACTCGGACCATCGCCCGGTTATCCTCAAATTAGGACAACAGACGGACCAGACATCTGAAACTAGGACCTCTGTGGACTGGTTGAGACTTGGGGACCTACTCAAGGCAACCGAATCACAAGACCTGGACCGCATCCCGGACCACATCGAATCCCACCAAGACACGGAGACGGCGATCGAGGCCCTCACCAGCCACCTTCAATCCGCAATGCGGAACTCGTCCAGACAGGTGCCAGTGGAGAATGACCGCCACTTATACCTGCCGGACGAAGTGAGGGTACTGCTGAGGGAAAAGAGAGCCGCCTCCAGAGCTCACGACAGATATCCCACCGAAGACAACAGAGTCCGACTCCGCCAACTAGAGCGCGAGGTCAAACTACGTATCCGGGAAGTCAGGGAACAATGTTGGGACAGAACGTTGAGAGATATCGAACCAACTCACCAGGCGTACTGGAAGCTGGCTAGAGCTCTCAAATCAGATACCCTCACTGTCATACCCGCGCTAGAAAGAGCCGACAACACCGAGGCGTTCGATGATGAGGAGAAAGCCGAATGCCTTGCTCAGAGTCTAGAGCTTCAATGCTCCCCACTACACAAAACGTCGACCAGTCACACCTGACGGAGGTGGACTCCGAGGTTGAACGTAGATCCTCTTTACCAGCGGAAACCACACTCGACCCAGTCACGGTGGAAGAAGTGCAAGATCTGATCAAGTCCCTCAAACCACGAAAGGCCCCAGGGATCGATGGCATTAACAATCGCGTGTTAAAACTCCTCCCCGGCCACTTGATTATAATCTTAGTGAGCATCTTCAATGCCGCCATAACAAACTGCTCTTTCCCCGCGATCTGGAAGGAAGCAGACGTCATCGGTATTCACAAGCCTGGAAAACCGGCTAATAAACCGTCCAGCTACCGCCCAATCAGCCTACTGAGCACACTCAGCAAGCTTTACGAGAGGGTCATCCTCTCTAGACTAAGAGATTTTGCCATCAGCAAACATCTACTACCCGATGAGCAGTTTGGATTCCGTGCCAGACACTCATGCGTCCAACAGGTGCACCGCATCACGGAGCACATACTATCCCACTTTGCCCATCGCCCTCGTCGCCCTATAGGAACAGCCGCACTGTAGCTAAGGCCTTCGACAAGGTCTGGCATAACGGTTTGATTTACAAGCTGTACCAGTTCGGTGTACCAGACAGACTCGTGCTCATCTTGCGAGACTTCCTCCTAGGCCGTAGCTTCCGTTTTCGAGTGGAGGGAACACGCTCGTCCCCTCACCCACTCACAGCCGGTGTACCACAGGGCTCGGCACTATCTCCACTACTCTTCACGCTGTACACCAGCGACATCCCAAAAACTCCAGATGTAGAGTTGGCCCTCTTCGCGGATGACACCGCACTCTATACATCAGATCACAACCGACAAATAGCTTGCGTCCGGCTACAGGTAGCTGTAACAGAGCTAGGCGAATGGTTTCGCAAATGGAGGATAGAGGTAAACCCGGAGAAAAGCGCAGCAATGTTCTTTTCCCCGGGAACGCTTCGCTCTCCCAAACGCGCTTGCCTTCGCTTAAAAGCCATCTCGCTCTACGAACAAGAGATCCCTGGGCAAAGTACACCAAATACCTGGGTGTCACCCTAGATCAGAACTTGCGCTTCAACGAGCATATCACTATAGTCCGGAATAGAGCGCGATTTGTGATGGGTCGTCTAGCACCCATGATAGATAAACGAAGCAAAATGTCCCTCAGACACAAGCTTACTCTATATAAAACATGCATCCGCCCGATCATGACATACGCGAGTGTGGTATTCGGCCATGCCAAGCCTGCCCTTTTAAAGAAACTGCAAATCGTTCAGAATAAATTCATGCGCAGAGCCGTCGGTGCTCCCCTCTATATGCGTAACGTCGACATCCACCGCGATCTGGAGCTTCCCTCCATCAAAAACTACATTACGTCGCTCTCGCGTAAGTATTTCGATCTAGCGCCGCACCATCGAAATCCCCTCGTCGTGTCCGCGTCCGATTATAAGCCTCGACGAAAGGCTCTCGTGCGACGACCGCGTAACATCCTCATGGACAAGGTCGACGATATCACAAAACGGCTGGCTCGGATCAGCCCGCCCGCGGTTAGGACGGCAGGCTGGCAGGCACCGACAGACAGACACAGACGGCGACGTCGACGCCGCCAATCACGATCTCTCCACGTCCCTGCGAGGGACGCCAGGAGACACAGCCCCCATAGGATAGACTAGGCGTGTTGCTGGGAAGTTTCTTTCGCCGTTTCTTCTCTCCCAGCCATAACACGTTGCGAAACGGCAGTAAGATAGTATAGGCCACCGCGAACCGCCGATCCCGGTCCGCCGGGATCCTTCCTCTCGGGCTTTATATTACCCGTCGCCCGCTCTCAATTAGTGCATTGTGTCGCCCTATGGTGGGCATCATTAGATTCATCCCCCTCTCATGGCAACAGTCCAGCCGAGGTGAAACTCCCTAGGGAGCCCCCTCGAGCAAGTTGCCTCCCGGGCTCGAGCGCCTTCGCTTCGCAAAGGCACTCGCCCCGAAAACCCCGGTAAAGTTGTGAGGTCTTCGGACCAACAACATAAAGTCAAGTCCAATAAAAAAATAACAAATGGAAGGACATCCTACATTACGCTTGCCGAGTTGCGTCTTCACTTTACGACACGTATGGTTCTGCGACGACTACGTGACGAAAATCTAAGCAATATCTCATCCCCTTTATCATAGAGGAATAGTCCTCCTGTCTGATTCCGTTACTTCATCCCCCCCTGTCCCATTTTTTCTATCCTATCCTAAAGGCTGCAACACGTTGACTTCACCGCTGGTGTTGCAAACGTTATAGGCGACGATGACCACTTTCCATGAGCTTCGTTGTCTGCCTGTTTGAAAGAAAGAAAAAAATTATGTCAAGAAATAGCGACGTACTTACATTGCTGACATGTATGTATCTTAAAAATAAAAACATATTTTGAGAATTTGTACTATTGTACTTTGTACAGCCTATTGCTGTGCTGCCATAATATCCGACACAACGCTGATTTCCAGTGCAAACCTTCCTTTTGGCGTAATACTAAAACGACCCGAATATTTTGTGAATTTAATTTAAAAACTATTTAATTTGTAAATAATAATATATACCTACATAGAATAAACAGTATAAATATTTTGTTAACTTTATGATTTAAATAAAAAATATAACTCACGCTTGTCTATATTGTAACATGCTTGAATGTATATTGCGCATAACAACGTGTATCGAGTCATCTAATCGAATATGATCGGATACAGCGATTGTCTACTTTTGCCACGTCACTGACATGAGGCAACAATTCTCTTTGGTTTAACGTATAAATGTTACATATTATCATATCTTACTATAACATAAATATTATAAATTGTTATTTTTGAAAAAGATAAACATCTTTAATTTTTAATTGAAAAAGAAAATATTAAATTAAATACTTAAAAATAAACGAAATTATAAATAAATTAATATAAAGTATGTAGCAAATCGCTGCCAGAGGGAAGCGTGCCCAGAAGGCTGGCTGCATTGCCACGCTGTATGGCAATAATAATTCGTTGCGCGAAATACGAACCAGCCTTCTGATCACGGGTGGTGTCAAAGAGTTTCTTACAAATTTCTTTGAAGAAACCCTTTGCTGATGGACCCCACGGAGCTAAAGTTTCAACTCCAAACGGCACAAATGCCTGACGAGACACACATACTCTGTGCGTGGCGTCTATACGTGGTTCGCCGCATCCGCTGTCATTCTAGAGCATTCCAGCGTAAAGACGTTGGGTTTTTGAAGTCATTTACCAATTTATCTAATAATACCGACTGCACAAAATTTCTTCTTTGATAATAGTGCAAATTAGTGCATATATTGGCAACCGATCAGTTTACTGCCTAACATTTACAAAAGTTATTCACTGAGGCAAAATGCATCCTATTTATAGGGTTCAAAACAAGGCCGTTAACGAATAGCCACATTAGTTATATACATACGTTATCTGTCAACGTGTAACGTCACAAATACAAATGCGTGAAACGACCTACAACTGTAACATTAAAACTATGACCAAAAAATACTGCCTGTCGTTGGAATATGATATTTAAATTCATCTATAAACATTTATATATTTTGTAGATGTCTATTAGTATGGTATTTCTATTAAGTATATATCTATTTAATATAATTTCTGCATATACGAACTACTTACTTATGTTCAAATTCTAAAGTTTCTATTCAAAATATGTTGCACTGGAGAACACTTTTTGAAGGTCATACATATAAGTTAAAATTTTAATTCTTATTTTATGTACACCGCTTCGCAAAGTGTTATTGCTGTTAAGGGGAAGGAGCGGCAAGAAACTCCCCGAGAATACGTCTAGCTAAAAATGTTTTTCTTTATATTTTTTATTCTATTTATATCTTAAGTTCTTTTTTTTATAAGTTTTATACAGAAGTATGGAAGGCAAAATAAAAATCGTTATAAAAAATATAGTATAAAAGGTTGGAGAGAGCTGCTATGTAAATGCAGTTTTGTCATTTAAGTATTCTTCAATAGTGTAGTATCCCTTTTTAGCAAGATAATTATTAATGTGGTTTTTAATTTGGTATACACACACATATATATATTTAATAATAATAATCGACGGACAAACACACATATTGTATATCCGTAAATTAAGCAAGTTGCGCTTGTGTTATCGGTAATATACAACGTACTACTCTGGGGCCGATCCAAGACACCCAGACCATAGTAAATAATGGAGAAAATGCGTTTCCGAAATTTACTATACCGGGAATCGAACCCGCAGCCTCTGCGTTCAAGTGAGGTAGGCCGGCAATGGCTTAGCCCGCTCAACCACAGAGGCCGTCATATATATATAAGTAAGTAGTTTGTACTATACGTGTGTGTTATATGTTACGTATACCACCATCGCTATTATCATCTCAATTCATTCCTGGGGTTGTCTGGACGAGATCGTTTTTTAGCGATAAGACCGCACTTTGTACACAACTAGATATAATTTTAGTCTTTAAGTTCATGTTTGTATTGGTTTATCCCAGATGAGCCCTGACCTTTAGAGTTAATATAGTACTCAACACTCGTGTAAAGGTGGCAGCCCTGGGCGTCACGCGGCCACGGGCTCCCCCTGCAGTCAATTTGTCAACGTCGAAACATTTTTATTGTCACGGCGGCCTTATATCATCTTAATGATGCGTCACCCGCGTCACTCTTTTGACCGCTCGACATGATCGCTTTTGACAGTTTCATTTTAATAATCACCAAGACTACCTTCCAGTACTTTCATTCGCTTTTAGAGATTCGTTGTTAATTTGGCAAAGCATAACCCTTGTACAATCGTCGTGTCTGAACGTCTGTCTATAATTTTTTCCGAATCGACCTCTATAGCTAAACCCGAAAACAAGATATACCCCAAAATAGTCCAAAAGTAATAAGTTACCCCTTGACATTAGGAAATGTAATGCATTTAAAATTTATAGGATGAAGTTATTTGACTACTTGGCAAACATGACATTCTACTCAAATGAAGAATTTTTGTTACAATAGCATTTAGGATACATGTAAATTAAATGCAGTAATGTAGAATGCGTGACATATCTTATACTAATATATATTATAAAGCTGAAGAGTTTGTTTGTTTGAACGCGCTAATCTCTGGAACCACTGGTCTGATTTGAAAAATTCTTTCAGTGTTAGATAGCCCATTTATTGAGAAAGGCTATAGATTATATATCATTACGCTACGACCAATAGGAGTGGAGCACCAATGAAGAATGTATCAAAATCGGGGGTTTTTTTAACTTACTTTTTTCACGCGGGCAGAAGCTAGTATAAAATATAAATAAATTACTATTGTAATAATTATAACATTAATAATATAATTATGACGAATGCAAAGAAATGAATATTGTAATCTTCCATTTGTCAGTGTCATTCATTCATTTATGTAGTCAGTGAACAATGTAGTCGGTGTCAATAATAATTGTATACGGCAGTCTGGAGGAGATTGCCTTTGGCGACAAGACCGCCCATCGTACTTTAATGTATGTGCAATAAACCGCCCATTGTACTTTAATGTATGTGCAACAAACCGCCCATTGTACTTTAATGTATGTTCAATATACAGCCCATAGTACTTTAATGTATGTGAAATAAACCGCCCACTGTACTTTAATATATGTGCAATAAACCGCCCATTGCACTTTAATGTATGTGAAATAAACCGCCCATTGTACTTTAATGTATGTGCAATAAACCGCCCATTGTACTTTAATGTATATGCAATAAACCGCTCATTGTACTTTAATGTATGTGCAACAAATTTATTCATTCAAGTCTCAAGGTCAATTTTGGCCAAAACCAGCAGTAAAAGCAGTATCATTAGATTTTTAACAATGTTTAAATATTGTTACGAGTTACAGGACTCGAATCAAAATGCTGTTGGAATTACTATAGAATTTATTAGAACTATAGAAACACGTATAACATAGGTATAAATATAACCGGACGCAATAAGTCCGCACAATTAAATAACACGCGCAAAGTCCGTGACTATATCGCTTATCGAATTTACACACCTTGCTTTGATCGTGGTTCTCGCTAGGCTGCCCCCCCTCCCCCGTGTTTGGTCATTGTTTTATACTAAACTGTACAATACAGCCTGGTTAACGACCATCATAATGGATTACAATACGCAATAGGCGGTTATTCTAATTACAAATAAATAGCTCATCGTAAACAAAAGAAATCCAAATGCGGGCAGGTAATAACACTGTAATAAACTGTGCTTTAAGGCCGGCAGGTGTGTATTCACTTTTGCCGGCGTACTTCGTGGAATTTTGGCTAAGTTGTAACAATATTTTAGGTATAGTTTTATATCATTTTTTTGAAAACGGAAAGTAAAAAAATAATAATTTGGCTCATAAGATTGTGTACGCGTTTCTTCTTCAAGATATGCTGATTCAGTTCCTGAAATCAAATACCCTGGGTATTTGATATTTCGAAAATTTTATGATACCATTTAGTTTGTATGAAAATCGGTCCCAAGACTTCTTTAAGTATTTTTCGCTGTTTCATACAGTCTTGGATTTGCCCATAGAGTCCCACCCGTGAAATTCATTCCGTATAATTCACCCAAATCAGCCGCCACGATCGGTTTGGCAATAACAAGTGATTTGCCACAGCGACAATATCTACATTAATGAAAGGCAATCAATATCTGTCGGAAAATCGCTCTAATCTCATTATCAGGGCATTAAATTGTGATTTATATTGGCTTGACGTCTCAATCATAGTTTATTGACTGTGTAACCTACTAATGCTGGCTTTGCCTGTTTTTCTTTTTTAATTGCTAAATGTTTCTTCTCTATCTATACATACCTATAATAAATTTGTAGAGGTCAAATTTCTGTACAATGAAAAAAAATGCTAAAAACCGAGTTAGGGGGATGTAAGAAGTGAAATAGAACTAATTTGGATTTTTTTTCAAATTTTTTGTTTCTCTGTTTGTCTGTTTATCTGTTTGTCTGTCTGTTTGTACTGGCTAATCTCCGAAACGAAAGGACCGATTTAAATGAAATTGTGTATGGTGGAAGCTTATATCCCTGGTCAACATATAGGATACTTTTGATCCGGAAAATTAAAGAGTTCCCATGGAATAGTTAAAAAAAAATTCCACGCGGACGAAGTCGCGGGCAGAAGCTAGTAATATAATAAATTTGTAAAAGAGCCGAGTTTGTTTAGGAAAAAATTAGTAAGTAAAATCACCATACTTCTGTACCTATATGTATACAGGCATGTAGTATATATTCACTGTAAAATCTAATCCATGTGAACCAATTGGTTTCCAAAAAAAAGGACAGATTTTTTTATTGCAAAAATTCAACATTCAGGCATAGAGCCCACCTGACGGAAAGCGTTTACCATCACCTATGGACATTTGTAACACCAAAGGTGCTGCCAACGTACTGCCGCTCTCTAAAGGGAGACTAGAACCTGGCCACTAATGCCTCGGATCTCCGGACGAAATCCGACGACACAATGGCGACATCCTCGTGAAGTAAGTCATAATTGGGGGGCAAGAGATAGATATATATACGTACCAGTATACAAAAAGAGAAGGAAATATGCATGCATCAAGAATATGTACTTAAGTATGAACAAGAGATAGTGTTACCATGACTCAAAAACCATTGTTCAGCATTAAATAATAAACAATTGTGATACAAAATATGCTCTGATACCGTGACAGCTTAGTAATGAGAGATTAAAACTCGATATGTCACAAAGATGTCAAAAATATAGATCAATTAATATAATTACAAGATTAGTCAAACATAGTTTAGGTGGGTGGGTACGTTCAATACTGATAAGCTGATTTGCGCGATTTTTGTTTAATCTTTTGTTTTAAACAAGGTAAATGCAATTTTACACAACTTATAATACCGATCGGCAGTTTTTGTTCGTGCAAAAAAGTGGTGACCGATTTCTGGCATGTGAATAATCTATATTGAACTTTATTCACAAGCACAAAAGGCAGTGTTGCTTGCTATCTGTTCTTAGCTCTGTCCCGCTTACACGATTCGCAACACGAAATCGAAGTTTCCCTACGATATTAAAATTGGTCGCGCAAGTAAATCGGGAGATATTATTAGTTGTGTAAAACTATAAGACAAGGTAGAGTAAAAATATTTGTGATACAATAGGAGACAGGACAGAGACATCAAGTCGATACGTTTAACTGTCGTGCAAAACATCTTAGCCTCATTTGGTACGAGCGTAGATACTTATGACGTCATAGTGTAAGTAAAAAGAGTCAATTAGTGAAATAATTATTGTTTAAATCATATATGGACAACAGGTTCCGGCCCGCTGTAAGATATGATCCGGCCCGCGAGACATTTTGAGAAAACCCAATTAAAACATATTACATTAGGTATTTATACTCACGGAAGTGACAGTGAGGCGGCAAACATCAAAGCCTTTGAGGTTTGCCGCCTCATGGGCGATACATCAAAAGATTTATTTTCCTAGTGAATCTGTTGTGTTGAGAAATAAATAAAGTTTTATTATTATTTATTGCTTCTCAGTTATTCTAAACTAGCTTATTTAAAAGTATTATCACCACTTTAAAATGCACTAAGTACTTTTAAACGCGGCCCGCGAACGTATTGGCACGCTAAAGTTTGGCCCTCAACATGTCAAAAGTTGCCCATACTTGGTTTAAATAGTAATTAAAATGATTTCTTTCCAGATGTTTTAAAAATCTCTCTATAATATTGTAAAATTCTAAACATGTCATGTCTGAACATTGAAGCTATTCAAAAAAACAACTCGAATAGACTATATAAACGATGGAGAACACGATGTATTTTTTTTTTAGATTTCTAGTGTTTGTCTGATTGTTCGGGATTCACGTAAAAATTACAGGGCCGATTTAGATGCGGTTTTCACCGGTCGACAGTTCATTCTTAGACTTAAAAACTGCGCTACAATTTTATCCCAGGAATCTCGCTGGAATTTTCCCGGGTACGGTGTGAAGTTGTTCGGGTGCATAAAAAAAAGCTTGTTACAACACAGTTTTCACTAAAACCATAGATTACATTCTTTTTAAATACTATGGTACTTTGTGTCCCGAGAATCCCTCGGGAATTTTAAGACAACCGTGGACGAAGTCGCGGGCATATCCTAGTTTACAATAAAACCGTTAAACTTAAATAAATTCCTATTTTTCTTTATATTGTTTGTTGTCAGTTGTATTGGCATTGGCATACTGATGGCGTAATTTTGAGTATTCGAGTAAATCATACCAATAAGAAAAACTTTAATAAAACTATTCGGTCACTATTTAGAAAGAAACCTTCAAGAACTCCCATAAAACAAGTTCATAGTGGTTATTTATGGCGAACATTAGGCCAGGCAGCTTTGCGCACGGCCGGCCCGCCGCGGGGCGCCTCGTTAAGATCTCACTACTGAACCAAAATAGGTGATAAAACACAAGATTTATTAGGAAAAGTGATTAAATTATGATAAAATATGGCTAAGATAGGATTGCTGTGTACTTATAAGGGCATTTGCATTTGCTAAACAAGGACTGCTGTCTAAGTGTGACATCTGGCACCACGTGTATTGTTTTTCAGTAACGCCACAATGGTAGGCAAAGGAACAAAATACATACTACTTAACCAGATGTAACATGTTTACATAATAAGTCTTTAAATTATAGGTATATATGTTAAGATAATTAGTATATAAAAAGTGTCTATGACAAGGTGTCGAGAGATGGCACTAAACCATTATTCAAATGGCATCACTAAAAGGTTGTGCAATTTATGTTTTCTTAGAATGGTAACACTAAAGGTCGTGCAATTTATATTGTCGTAGAGTGGTAACACCAAAATAAAAAGTCTTCTTGAAAACGCATCGGTGTTGACACTTTTCTAACAACCTAAACATCCACGTATATCAAATTAATCGCTGAACCAAGCTTCCTGTATAATGAAGCAAACAAAAAGTAAAGACTTTTTATAGATTAACTAGCTGACCCGGCGAACTACGTACCGCCATATTTTCTGAATTCCTAAAAGACTTTGTTTCATGACATAAAAACAAAATCACCAAAATCGGTCTAGGTGATTAGGAGAATTCTAGAACCCGATCTCAGCGCCACCTACCGGTTTCAGTTGTGAATCTAAACCATCCGGGGAGCCATTCAAACACACAAAACAAATATCATCAAAATCGGTCCAGCTGTTTAGGAGAAGTTCACTGTCAACACACGTACAAAAGAATTGTATATATATAGATTATCTTGACATTGTCTTTTTTTATTCCTTTCACTTATTCATTTACTATATTATTTTTTGCTTTTACCGTGGGTCGTATGACATTTGTAATTTAGGAAGTGGGCACTGAACATCAGTGCTGAGTCGTACTATGTTTCGGGATCGCAAAATACTGAGTGCCAACCTAATTTCGACTCGATTTTTGGGCGCGACGGTATACAGAGGCTACTACAGCAAGCGTAACAAAGATGTTTTTGCCTGATGCTGTGAATACCTACAAATCAAGCTCACTCCGATCTTTACGCAGGTGCTGACCGGACACGGGGGCTTTGCAGCGTATCTGCATCGCTTCAAATGCAAAAACAGCCCAGCATACACTTGTGATGACGAAACACCGGAAACCATCCAACATTTCTTATCTACGTTAGAAAACAAAATTCAACATAAAAAGATTTGCATATTGAGCTCGAACAAGCACAACAATGTTCTATCAATAGCGGAAAAGAAATTTCATGCTGATTTTGACATATGTCACTATCTAACGCCCTTTAGTACAATAAAACGATTACTTATTGGAATAGAAACCAAACTCAAAAACTTTACTATGGAGGACTATTGTATTATTGTAATTGGAGAGGAAGATTTTAATAAAACTAGCGATTATATTAACCTAATTTATTTCATAAGAGAGACATTATTCAACATAAAACACACGAATATTATAATATGCTCGCCTACTTACAAGTGTGCGAAATACATGGATCTATTTAACTGGAGAGTAGAACATTTTAATAATCTGTTATACTTGGATATTGTTACACACGAACATGCTTACATACTAGATTCTAATGTAAATTTAAAATATGACTACACAATGTTTAATATGTATACAGGTCAAATTAACAATAACGACATGAATACAATATTTAATGATTTACAAAAGCTAATTAATGACATAGACAATGAAATGACGCCAAATTCCATATTTAATGAACAATATTATGTAAGGAAGAGAGATAATAACCATATAGAATCTATGTTTTTTCGAAACTAATTATCTCAACATCCTTCACCAAAATATAGCAGGGATACTAAATAAAACAGACGCTCTCCTTTTTCACTTACAAGAACTTGAAGAAAAGAAAATTAATACTGACGTCATTTGTCTGACAGAATTTTATGATGACGGAATGTGAAAAACATTTATATATACCAAACTATAATTTAGCTGCCTGTTACAGCAGAAGCAACACAAAATGGGGAGGTACTTGTATCTTAGTAAGAAAAGAATATGCAGTAAAGGAACTTTTAGAGGTTACAAAATTTGCTCTAACAAATTCATTGGAGTGCTGTGCAACTGAACTTCTTGACTTTAAAATCATTATAGCTTGTATCTACAGAGTGCCTAACACAAACAATTTAAATACTTTCTTCAGCAAGATGGAAAAATTACTTAATTATTTACAAAAAGTGAAACACGAACATCTCATATTAGGAGGTGACTTTAATATTGATATACTTAAAACTAATAATGTTACATTAAATTTTGAATGTTTATTACTTAATTTTAACTTGAAATTAGAATTAAAGCAACCAACGAGACTTGCTAGTAAAACATGTATAGATAACTTCATTCACGATTATAAAAAGAAATGTAAAACTGAAATTTTAGATCTGTGTTTATCGGACCATACAGCACAGTTGATAACTATTCCATTAAAAAATACTTGCAAATTAAAATACTGGCGAAAAATTAAGAGCACAGAAAATATAAATAAATTTAAAGTTTGTATGAGTAACCTATCATTTTCAGATATGTACAAAGCTAATGACCCTAGTACCGCATATCAAATCTTTATAGACGAATTTAAATCTTTCTACGATCTTTGCTTCCCAAAAAATATAAGAGAGACATTATTCAACATAAAACACACGAATATTATAATATAAAATACACAAATAAATGTTTTGAAAAAGTGTAAATGGATTCCGCGAGGTATCAAAACTTGTAGTAATAAAAAGAGATATCTATTATGGAACTACAGAAAAGATCCCACTAAAACAAATAAAAAAATCTATGATAACTATAGAAAGTTATTTAAAAAAATTATAGGATTAACAAAAAAATCACAAAATAATTACAAAATTAAGTTATCAGACAATAAATCTAAAACGACATGGCAAATTATTAACAGCTCTAAACATAACATACCAGAAGACTCCATAACTAAAATTAAAACAGTAAACAATGATTATGTTACAAATCCAGATCTAATCGCTAAAGTATTCAACAATTACTTTATTGATAAAGTCAGTCCTATAAGAGAATCCGGAACACAAGTGACCAAATTAATTAATCCTGAACAGAAATCAATGTTTATGGCACCGAGCCTACCGTACGAAATCAGAAACATTATACAAAAATTAAAAAATACAAATAGCGTAGGACACGATAGAATTTCGACGAAAATTATAAAATCTGTTAATGATTTAATTTGTCATCATCTCAGTTACATTATAAATTTAACTATTGAAGCCGGAAAATTCCCAGAAGATCTTAAACTGGCAATAGTAAAACCATTATTTAAGAAAGATAACAATGAACTTTTAAAGAACTATAGGCCTATTGCTTTCATTTCGATATTTTCCAAAATTTTTGAAAAATATTACGACCAAATAAATGAATACCTTGAGAAAATACATATTATTTGCACTGAACAAAAGGGATTTCGAAGAGGTAAAACAATTAACATGGCCATTTATGACTTCATAAAAAATGTTACCACTCACGTCGACACTAGAACCCCGGTAGCCGCCGTCTTTTGTGATATGACTCAAGCTTTTGACTATGTAGATCACAATATTTTAAACCGTAAACTGGAAGCTTATGGAATAAGAGGAAATGTACTCCAATTAATACATTCTTATCTAAGTGATAGAAAACAAATTACACAAATTTCAAAAATAAACCATATAACAAAAACTGAAATTATTCTTTCGTCCAATAAACGTTCCGTGACATATGGTATACCTCAAGGCAGTGTTCTCGGCCTTCTTTTATTTACTATATACATTAATGACCTGCCAAAATGTACTACACATTCTATGACTTTATTCGCTGATGACAGCACATTAACTATACCGTGTAGTGATATAAAAAATTACGAATCCGATATAAATAATACCATGTTATTGGTAATAAATTGGTTAAAAAATAACAATCTTAAAATAAATATCAGTAAAACAGAAATAATACATTTTAGTCAATGACCTAATAACACCTCTAAATCTGTTACTGTTTTATACGATAACAATGTCATACGTGAAGTAGACTCCGCCCGATTTTTAGGATTAGTAATAGATAATAGATTTAATTGGAAAAATCATATAGATAAGTTAAGCAAAAAAATAAGTAGTTCGACATTTGCATTGCACAAATTAGCACCGACAGTCAATACAGACGCTCTACTTACAGCTTACTATGGGCTTGTAGAATCTGTTTTAAGGTATGGTATCATATTTTGGGGTAACTCAGCCAATACAAATACTATATTCTTAATGCAGAAACGCTGTATACGAGCAATGTCCAAAATACACATAACTGAAAGCTGTAAACCGCTATTCATCAAACATAGTTTACTCACTGTTCCATCGCTATATATATATATGAAGTCACAATGTTTGTACACAAAAATCTACATTTGTTTCCAAATACATCCGACATTACGGTTAGGAATATTCGTAATAAAGAAAAACTTTGTATGCACTCTGCAAAAACAACTTTACTGTATAAGAGTATAGTATGCATGGCCCCAAAGATATATAATAAAATCCCAAAAGAGCTTAAAGCTCTGAAAACTAAATTGTTTAAATCACATTTAAAAAAATTACTAATAAGAAAAAGCTACTACAGTGTAACTGAGTTCCTTAATGATAAGTTTTAAATGTAAGTAATAAGTTAGAATGTTAAGTGTTTAAATATATTTATAATATTTGTACCATATAAATATCATTAGAAACATATATAAATTTAAATTTTGTGTCATTTAGTATTTGTTAAATTTAAGGATATACATAATTATAAGATAAAATAGATAACATAATTATACATAATTATAAGATAAAGATAAAATATTAGTGATAATAATTAAAACCAAATAAGTGTACCTCTATGATAAAAAAAAAAAAAATTGTACGCCCAACCGGCAAAAAACATGTGCTCTGTATAAAATGACAAGACCTATTGTATAACCATGTTTTTATGCAATAAATGATTTGATTTGATTTGTTGTTGGAATGTCCTAGATACGGCCAAGCCAGGCACGATCTGGAGTCCAATATCAACATGAAGTTGACCGAGTCAGCATTAGCAATAATGCTGGTTGGCAAGGACCAGATCGTGTCTGGAAGCATATTGTCAAAGCGTTGCAGAGCACGCCGTGAAGCGGAACAAAACCATATAATGGTTATCCATTATCTCGGTGTTCTTAAAACCCTACTGTGGCCATCATCTGAGTCTGGAACGGAAGGAGCGGTCCTCTGAATATAAAACCAACCGTAAGAGGCATCTAAATAGAATAAATAGTAGGAAATTCATTTAATTTTAAATCAATAGTTTTTATTGGTGGTAGTTGCTTCTTGTTTGGAAATTAAACTCGATGTAATGGACTGTATGATTATTATTATTGAACTTTCTACATGAATCGAAATATACATAGAACAAGTACAAATTATGCAAGAGAGTCGTCGTTGAGAATTGTAAATTTTGAAGAATTATGAATGAATGAGCAAGAATTTTCGATTTTGCCTCCGAGGCCGGTGCTATATCACGCATCCCGTTTGACGCTTAGTTGCTAATTGCGCTAGCTATGGGCGTCGGCGGTATGCGGGGCGCGGAGTGTAGGTGTGCTCCGGCGTGTGAATCAGGGGTGCTCTCTATCCGCAACAGTTGTATTATTTTATTTTACACTTTTATTAGATTAATTTAGATAAATATACAGTTATATAATATTAAATTATTAATTAGTTAAGTAGTTAAATATACATTTTAAGTTTAATTACATTTATAATGTCCAACAAAATACATACACACAACACTTCACACTTGCACATATACACAGAGGCACACTCAAATAAAAGTCGGAAAGCATACGAGCGTAAATATAGTTAAATTAAGGTTATATAGGCCCCGAAGAACATCGGGGGTAAACAGGCGACATCAATAACTAAAAAAACCAATTTCGTATATTGCGGTACACAATTTAATTATATTTATTATCAATTGTTGTTAAGAGACGCATTATTAAAAAATAAACATTTTTCTTTCCTTCTTTCTAAGTGTCTAAAGTCTACAAAAAGGACGGTATGCTTGACTCATCCATAGAACGTAACGTGTAGCGTTATCGTAGACTTCTATGAAATACATGTTGCTTTTATTATTATATAAAATAACTAGGATATCCCCGCGACTGCGTTCAGGCTTGACTTGAAATTCCGCGGGGTTCCCGCGACATGGGAAAGGAAATGTAAGCTATCGTTTTAGTGAAAACTGTGTCGAAATAAGCTAATTTTTATGAGTTTGATGACATACATATACAGATATTAAATTTATTATATATGTTATATGTCTTCTATAGATGACATTACATTTTAACCACCCAGAACATTGTAATAAATTTAAGTGTCATGAAAACACATAATTTTTATCATAAAATTTTACAACAGTAATTTCGTCAGCTGGTTGTAATATTACTAACAATTGTATGCCAACAATATCATTAAAAGCCGTAACAATAAGTGTGCACTATAATTTAGCATCATTATCATGGCACCGACTGACACCAGTTCTTTGTAATCGTCAGCCATTATCTGCTGTTTATGACAGGGCCCTGTCATTTCTTGAGACGATTTTCAGACCCTGCTAAATTGTGTTTAAAATATTTAATAACCCCAGTGATATATACAAAATATCATATGAAAAATTCTAAATTCATAATAATTAATCTATATTCTATTCCTTCTATCCTTCCTACTAAAATTATAAACGCGAAAGTTTGTAAGAATGTATGGATGTATGTTTGTTACTCTTTCACGCAAAAACTACTGAATGGATTTTGATGAAACTTTACAATAATATAGCTTACATATCAGAATAACACATAGTTTATAATTTATAATTTATAAAGATATAGTGTGAATTATCCACAATATAACGATTTTGCCATCACCACGCGGGTGAAACCGCGGGGCGCAGCTAGTAATTTTATAAAATTTCGAAAAATTCCGAGTCTGTACATTGAAGTTATTTTTAAAAAACACCTAAAATACACTATAATGGAGAAAACCATGCATTTTTTATATATTTCTTGTCTATTTGTCTGTCCGTTCGGGATTCACGTAAAAACTACTAAGCCGATTTCGATACGATGTTCGCTGATCGACAGCAAATTCTTAGACTTAAAATCTTCGTCACTTTTTAGCCTGGGAATCCCGTGGGAATTTTTCTGAGAATTATTTAAAATAGCCATATTAAAAAAAAAACGAAATCCAGTATGATTTTTACACTGATCGACAGCAAATTTTATGTAATAAAATGTGTGATATTTTTTATCCCGGGAATCCCGCGAAAAATTTACTGGGAGCGCTTTTTAGTTGTTCGTGTGCATAAAATTTATATTATTCTGGCACAGTTTTCAGTCTTTTAAATGCTGTGGTACTTTCTCTCCCAGGAATCTCGCGGGAAATTCAAGTCCCACGGTTGACTGGAAAGTGGAACGAAGAATTTAAAAATTAGAAAAAATCAGAGGGACTAATTTGAACCAGTGGATTTAGAAAATTAAATTTAAATTGTTAGATCAATTGAGCAAATCATCACATCACGTAAAAACTCCTGAACGCATTTAAATGAGCGGAAATAAATGAAAATTGAATCAAATCAACTTTAAACGACCACAGAATAACTCCACCATGTGATTTTGTTCGTTATTTAAATTAGTGGTCGCCCAGGTGGTCGAAATTCGACCATAATTAATTAAAATTATAAGTTTGAACATTATTACCTAAGGTTCTGTAATCAAAGACCATATTTCTATAATCACAGATTTCGACCAAGTCTACATTGTTAATTTGATTTAACAATAAACAAAAGAGTATGTATGTGTGCGTGGATGTGTGTCGAATACATGGTAGTGTGTCTAATGTTTTTTAAATTGATTTAATGTATTTATTATGCATAATTTTAAAAACATTAGCATTCTGCACTCCTTCTCTATATAAAGTATAAGTGTGCGAAATTTCATACTCGTCAGTCCGCGCAATTTTCGTAAAAACGGGTACCAACTTTTTGCTTCACGTATTATTTATTTAAATAATGTCTTAAACATTTAAATGATCACTCGTTATAACCCCTGTATTTATATGTAATTATTTCCTGACTATAATTGATAGCTTCCTTACACATTAGGCAATATATTCCCTTCAAATATAACTGCTATCATCATTACCATGTCTAGTTGAGTAAAAGAAAAGAGACAACGCCGCCTGCGGGGAAATGAATGGTTCTAATAATTCAAAATAGTTTATCAGAAGCAGTGTTGTCAGATTATAAATCCTATTATCCTATTATCCCCTTTGGGAGCCAAAGCTTAATATTATTTTTCTACAAGCTGCCATCAAAATGGCCGCGCTGTCAAAATTTTTTGCCTAGTTCAACAAAAATACAGATAATTCAAATACTATTCAACGAATGTACTTCAATTAAAAAGTAATTAATTGTGTGATAATCTATGCTTGCATTGAATACAAATCCAATTATACTATCATGTATCTGTGTTTCAAATTCTTATAAGAAAAACACACAATAAAAAAAACTCACACATGTTCACTTAGAGCATCTTAAAATAATGTATAAACAAGTTTGAAATAATATGTCATGCCCTTTATAGTTATGAAAAAGTAGTTACCAATATTAAATAAGTAGTTTTATTGCTGTAATTTAATTTATACATTAAAAATGACTTTATTTCAAACCACCGCAGGGAGACGAAATTTTCCATGTCAAAATCGGGCTTGTTCATGTCACGCGTACATGACAACCGAACGTATATTATATATCAAAAAAAGATAATTATATCGTCTCTTTTATTCTAATACAAATTCTATGTAGTTAGAGGGAAAAAGCATCAGTTTCAACGTTTCAATTATCTGTATTTGACCACAAATTTGTGCTGCTTCCCAATGAGCCGTGTGTGACAGTTCTGCAACAAATTTGTGGTGGTTCGGTCTTTTAATTTAATTATTATTATTAATTTCTGAAATAAACTTTCTCTCGACTTTTGTCGGTTTTTATAAATAATCCCGTCCCGTTGCCCACGGGAAAAGAAATATTTATATCCCCACTATTGGTTCTGGATGGTGTGCGTATGTGTGTCCCTTCTTCGTCTTCCTCTTGCTCTTCCTCTAACTGTCTGTGTTTGCGTGGCTAATGTGTGTATGTCACTGCGGTCTATGTGTGGTGATTGTGATGTGTGTTCTGGTTGTTGAGTTGTGTTCTGTGTGGTTGAATTTAGGCTGTCTGTGTTATTTACAAATACCGTATCTCCTAGTACCCTGCATATTATATAATATTAATTAATTAATTATATTATATAAATTAATTGACACAAAAACAACATTTCGCCTTAATACTAAGACTGGGTATTAACATCCAAACTAGGCCAAGCATGTCTTTTAGGTGTGAGTCTCTATCAGTGATTTAATAAATAAATTCATGTAACACTTGAAATATTCAAATGCATAGTAGAAAAGAATATAAAATTTTTAAATCTCATATACATGGAATATTATTTTTGTTACGATATTAAAATAGATAATGTTTTAAATGTGTCCATTAAATAAAATTTGTTCCAGTAAAGATCATTACTTATTATTCGCATGTAGGTATATGTAATTTATATTATGTATATCTATAGTACTGTATTATTTTTTGTTGCTTCTTTAATTGTGTTTAATTACGACAGAATTAGTTTTAATTTAGTTAAACCACCAAATATTGTTTAATTTTTCTTTTAACGTCTCCTTGGACACCGGGTTGCCTGGAAGAGAATGTATTCATATTAAATGTCTAGGTTTAAGTTATGGTGAACAATAAAGAGTTTCCATTCATTCATTCATCAGAGAGTTGGTGCCTACCTCGGACAACGAATCAGTATGGTGATCCAGCGAGGATGCGTAGCCAGCCTTCTGGCACCTCACCCATAGAAGACGGTGACATTGTCTCTGTATGCTAGTTATAGTCTTGAGAGACTATGGGTAAAGTGCAATATAACTAAGTTTTCTTTTTCTTTTATGTTAGATTAGAAAGTCATTATTATTAAATATATAAACCCACAATATCACGAAAATTTTATTCAAAAATTTATCTTTTAAGAAAAAACGGGTTACAAGTTTTCGGTTCCTAGCATGGTAAATTTCGTACACTTCGAGCACTCCATTATTTACTATGGTCTGGGTGTCTGGGATCGACCCCATATTTGTCCGTTGTATATCGTCCTTCTTCATTCTATAATTGTATACTTTAAACAGTTGAAGGGTGGAGGAACGAGATGGAATGCTCCTCCGTCTTAAAGGAAGATCTTCCAGCGAGGGTATTGTTGTTTCTCGCAGGTTTAGACATATATATTACTGTTGGAGAGTTATAAATATTCTTTGTACGTTTTGGAAATCGTTTGCGACTTCACTTATTGTACAGCGCCATCTATTGGCTTGTAAGTGTTCCACTGCAGTTATCGAACTATAACCCATAATACAAGCGTAGCTTGATTAGCTAGGGGACACATGAACAGATTTGTCTAACAATTATTTATTATTATTAGATAAGATAGCGGTCAAAATCTAACAAAAATGGTTAGTGTCTGGCAACATTGGCTATGCGTGTCGAGTTATCGCGCTAATGACAGGGTAATGACATTATAATGCCATAGTACTGAACATAAAACTCCACGATACTGACGTGGCTTTAGGTTCGTATAATTGCTAGGTTTGTGGACTGCCAGTTTGTTATACAAAGTTGTGACCTAGTTAACGAGCTTCTGTGGGCTGCGTACTTATTATATATTCCTACCTACATTCTAAGCTGTCAAGGCCCACACTATGACTAATTTTTTTAAATTGCAATTTGAAAATACTTTAACCAACTCCACTGGAGACTATCACCGACATATCTCGCAGAAATGGCAGTCTGCCGGCCATATTTATTGTAAAATTGATGGCCGATGGATCAGATGAATCCTGAAGTGAAGACGAAAAGTAGTGTAGGACACCCGACACTCAGGCCGATGGAACCTGAGCAAGACACCGGTGTGGTTAAATGAGGACAGTGGATTACTGGGAAATGTAGGGAGTCCTAGATCCAGCGCTAGTCAACGATTGGCTGACGATTGTATAAAAACATTAAGGTAACACCCGTGATAACTGCTAGATACCAACTAAGCTGAGCCACTAAGCTCCCTGGTGTTCCTTATAGCAGTTCAAGGCCAAGGTCGTGAGACGTTAATATAATCACAATTCTTGTAGTTACGACCCCTAGACAAGCACCTTTCATTTTTTATTTTTTTTTATTGCAGGAGTTCAGCAGACAGGCAGACGGCCCACTCGATGGAAAGTGGTTACCGTCGCTTATGGACACTTGCAACACCGAAGGCGCTACAAATGCGCTGCTGCTCTCTTAAAAGAGACTGGAATCTGGTCACTGATGCCGGAACACAACACAAGGTTGTTATGGCGGCATACTCTAGACCAGGGCTGGTCGCCATTCAGTCGAGCAAATACCCTACCACCTGGCTGTAGGTTGTTTAGTCGCCTCTTACCACAGGCCGCCCGGCCGCAGGAAATTGTATTCGTTCTCCGTTCCTGCACGGATAAAAATCACATCATCCGGGGGAGGCTGGGTCAGCTTTTACAGCTAGTGCTACTTGCATAGTTGTTCTTGTCATGTTCCTATGAAGGTTACTAATTAATTTTGTTATGTACCCTCTTATTTCTAAATGATACAATCGGCCATTTCTTTAATTGAATAATAGTTTCATTTGGTAGAAGCGATAGATTTTTACTGTGTTCGATTTATTTTATTACATGTAAAACATTAACTATATCTAAATATTACCTACAATTTGAAAATAATAATGTAACAAATTCTTGTTATTCATAACCTTTTTAATTAAAACAGTTTATCGATGACAGACTTCAATCCGCTATCGGTTATGCCAATTTACTTAAGTTTCGTATACTGTAAAATTTTTGGAGGGATGGCAAGGTGTTCTAAAAACGTCTGTTCACTGTGTTGAATAAGTGTATGAAATGTATTTAAGCCGTAAGGTTCTCTAATTATAAGTATAGTGACCAGTTGTTGTTCTTTTATTACCATAAACCCTTCTGAGTGGTTGCAAGTATTACACTAGTTTCTCGTCATTTAAAGTGGAAAAAAAGAACGCAAGGTATAACTGCGTCATTCATAATCTATGAAATTTATCTAAAGCACTTTTCTGTAAAATCGTCTCATCGCGATATGCCCCAATGCACCCTACAGGGAATAATAAAATAAAACCATAATAAAATAAGCGCTCTTCTTCATTGAAAATTCGCATGAAAAAAATAATAAATTAAAATATCCAACGCATCAATAGCGATAAAACTCTTTAAATCGGTTATAACACTTTTTCATGCGACGTTACTTTGAGCAATATGTCAGTCAAACTGACATTAGTGCGTAATAAAAAGTCGTAAAATCCAGACGGACACAAACATGCAATTATATATAGCGATGATTAACGCGATGTTTTCTGTTAGAGTTGTAACGTTGAGGAATAATTCATTTGTTGTTAGGATGTGGGGTGACAGTACGGGCGCTAAGCGATAATAATTCGATATTTTTATTTCTCAGATGATTTGTAGTCTTTCGAGTGTAGCCATTGAAAATTAGCCGAAACTTCAGACTTAAACAGCATAAAAATCAGGCAAATGTATAGCAGTACATGGATTATAAAGTGTTGAGGACTGTTACTGTCTCTGTGATTGAGCAGGGTAAGTCTTATCCGGCCGAACTCGCTAATACATAGTCTCTGGGTTCGATTCATGGCATAGCAAATTTGGTAAACGAACTTTCCGTTATTTATTATGGTCTGGGTGTCTGGAATCGGCTCTAGAGTGCTCTGTTATATATTACCCATAACATAAACGTAACTTGCTTACCTTGGGGATATGTACAATGTATGTGTTTATCTGTCGGTTTACATTTTATGTATAAAAATCAATTGCTATTCGTTAGTCCCGCTAAAACTCGATAATGGCTGGACTGATTTGGCTAATTTTGGTTTTGAATTATTTGTGGAAATCCAGGGAAGGTTTGAAAGGTGAGTGAATATGAAAAAAATTGATTCTGAGGCGGTACGAAGTTTACCGGGTCGGTTAGTATTATTAAGAGTTCTGTAAAGGTACAAATTTTCAATGTTCTTGTTATTTGGCTACGAGACTATTAAAAATTGATTCAATCGAACATCATCCATTTTGAACCATAATTACATGTATTGCAATCACCCTTAATTTTTTGTTGTTTCGCGGATTTTCTAAACTACACCTGCGGTCAAATTTCATCCTAATAGACCCATTGATTTCTGAAAAAAATGTCTAGGGAATCGTAAGAAAACATTCAAAACTCTCTGAGATTAGTTAGAAAGTAGTTTTGAATATGTATAACAATATAAAAGTATTACGAAAATACCCCAGAAAATTAATTAAACTGTATAAAATTAACAAATTTAAGATTGGGTAGATGATACTTATTACAATAAATTTTAAAATTATTTTCATACAAAAGTATGACTGCAATATATCTAACTATAATTCCTCTGATGACGATGAAAATAATTGTAATATCTGTTTAAAGATTATTTATTACGCTATTTGGCTAGTTTATATTATGTCGTCATAGCTTGCTATTATCATACAAAATTTAAGGGTTCCGCAAGATGATAAAAAGTGTCTCAACTATCTTATTATATTTAATATAAAGTTCTTCATCGCGTCTCGCCATCACTGAGCTCCAACCCCACACTTGGAACACCTCGGGCGTGCAAAGTAATTTCCTCGCGTCGATATATCACAATACGGCCACACTAGCGGGGCATAAATATGAATAATCGCCGCCATACACCGTTCGACATCGCACATAAATTATTTGTCCAAAGCAATAGAGGGTTAAATGAAACGTGAAATACACAACATAAATAAGGCCAGTATCAAATTATACGACAAAACATAAGGCAGCCATTCGACGCTAATCGCCAGTACATTCGTGATTAACCCACTAACGCCACATCCTATTTTTTTTTAATGTGTAAAAATAGTTCGTTATCAATTATTAAATATTATGATCTAGCCTATAGAGGCTAATAAGTAATTTAATTGTAACCTAATATTCTACTAAGTAAATTATATCTATATAGACAAATAAAATTGAAGTGTCTGTTTGTAATAATTCGGACCAGGAGATACCGAAAATGCAAGTTTTAGATTTTTTATCTCTGTTTGGATTTTGACGGGACGTTCATTGGCAGATAGTTGATGTTATAACATCAACTATCTGCTCCTTATAAGGAGCAACTTAAGCAACTTTTTTAGGGTTCCGCGAAAAAAATTCCACGCGGACGAAGTCGCGGACACAGCTAGTCTAAGAATGTGTACATTGGCACTTATTCACTGTGATAGAAACGGAACGCTCCTGTCAACGTCATTGGCAGAGCAAAGTTTGACAGGCGCGTCAACCGTGACATATTAAGGACACATTTGGTTGTCGTACGTAGAAGGCACTGAGAGGGCATTAATTAACATTCCTAAATTAAGACCTTTATTTGTGCGCTAAAATAAAACCATTGAAGACCTTAAAATATCTTTTATTAACAACTAGCGGTCCGCCCCGGCTTCGCACGGGTATCTAAAAAAAAACTTTTCTTGAGAATTACCTACTAAGCGAATTCAAAATATTTACCCTCCCATAGGGCCCTATCTCAGCGACGCCAACATCGCATAAGGTGCTGCCTAGCTAGCCGAGCAGGATGAGCGGCAACCACGCAACTTTTTTCTAATACTTACTTTTTTAAACTCGTGATATCTTTCGAACGGAATGTCCGAATTGAATAATTCAAAAAGTTATATAAAAGTATTGAAGCAGTCTTGAATATAAAGTAATTTGTTTTGATAAGGATGAATACTAAGAAACAAATAAAGAACCTTTTCCAGAGGCAGCATTTCAATAAAAATTTTAAAATAAAAGAATTCTTATTGCGGCACAACTATAATAGTTAGACATGTGCTGTTGCGACACTTTTTGTCAATAACTATGTGTTCTGCAAAGTTGTCGTACATTATTTTATTCTATCATCAATAGTTTTTGCAGCGCACGAGGTTTTAGGTAATTTTTTACACCTTGAGTTACATTATTGGAGTTTTAGTAAGGATCCCTAATTTAAAAAAAAATATAATATAGCTTACAAATCGGTCCAGTAGCTGCGGAGCCTATTCAAAGCAAACAAACAAACTATCAAATCTTTCCTCCTTATAAAATTATGTTTACGAGTTGCAGGACTCGAATTAAAATACTGTTGGAATTATTTATAGAATTTATTAGAACTATACAAACACGTATAACACAGGTACAAATATAACTGTACACAACCAGTCCAAACGTAATGCACGATTCAATAACACGCCGTCACTAAATAGATTACCGCATGGGGTACACAAGTCTTGCTCCGCTTGTGGTTATCGCTCGACTGACGATCTCTTCATTGGGGCATTGCTTTATGCTGCACAAATGCAATATGTATACCTGACCGCGCGGACCGAATTTCTTAGAATCACACCTGGCTAATGACTACCATAAAAGATTACAATACATAATGGGCTGTTTTTCTAATCACTAATTTTGAATAGAAAGTAAACAAAAGAAGTCCAAATGCCGAAAAGTAATAAAACCTGCAAAACAGGTATGCAAGTGTGAATTTGTCTTTGTCGGTCGTAACATTATTATTAGTATAGATAATACAGGCACTGTCTGTCATGGTGCATTATTGTGTTTTTATTATACACTATATACTACAGTACACTACACTAACTCAAATGACAGTTCTTTGGAGTCTTCGCACTAGAGTTGTGGTGTCTAGTAGTTGGATTATCTCAAGCCTCTTTTTGTGGACTTCTGCATATCTTTCAGCTACCTTTCGCATCATATTGTAATGAAGTGAGTTCAAATACTGTCGGTAGAAGTGGAAGAGAAAGAAGATAAACCTTGTTATGAGACTTGCGTATTGAGATAACACGTATATAACCCGCTAATGTACCTTGGCCATGCATGGGGAGGGGGGGGCTATTCTCTCCTGAAATGAGAAGGCCCATGCCCAGTAGAGGGAAGTTTATGGGATGATATAATTTATTGGCGAGTAATTCAAGCTGACCTAAATGTCTTTACATAGAAGTAAGAAATCAACCTGTAAATAATAATGTTACGACTGACAAAGACCAATGCACGCCTGCAGTTTATTACCTTTTCGGCATTTTTACATCTTTTGTTTACCTTATGTTTAAAATTTGTAATTAGAAAACAGCCTATTGTGTATTGTACACGTTTATGGCCTTTTTCAGGCATAATTAGGCAGGTGTGCAGATTACGAATTCGAAGAAATTTGATCTACGCGGGCGGGCAGCCATATTGTATCGGTGCAGTATATAGCAATGCCCCAATGGGGAGATCGGCACTCTAGCAATAGTTACAAGCGAGACAAGACGTGTGTACATTCGATAAGCTATATAGCGACGGAGTTTGCGCGTGTTGTTGAATCGTGTATTACAGTGTACTAGTTGTATTCAGTTATATTTGTACCTGTGTTATAAGTGTTTGTATAGTTCTAATAAATTCTATAGTCATTCCAACGGAATTTTAATTCGAGTCTCGCACTCGTAACAATAATATACTCTGATTGGGCAATAGAATAGAATACTTTATTGTTTAACTGTGTACATAAAGGTGCTATAGATAGAATGAATAAGCAACAGTTGGCCCAATGAGAGCGTACAATAACATTTGATACCTACATAATTACAATTAACAATTGTGTCATAGGTTAATTAATCACTAAACTTTCATTAATTAACTGACTTCTTTTATACAAGCATATTATGTTTTCAGATTTTATAGAATATCAATAACATAAAATTTAATCATTTGTAACATAATTTACACTACAGGTAATAATAATATAATTTAGCTATATACGAATATGTCATATGCAGTAGTTTGGAGTCAATATTAACCTAAATTATACACTCAATCTCACGTCTTGTCTTATTATTAGTATTATATATTGTCATGTAACCCTACTTAGGATTGAAATATTCTGTATCTGAGTAAAAGCACCTGTTAATCAAGCATTCTGAGAGCTTTCTATTAAACAGCTTGTACCACGTTAATATTAGCCCATTAAAGTTCACTGCTGGGCATAGACTTCTGATGAGGGATAGCATTGATCCCAAATTAGAGCTAAGACTAGTCGCTGACATGAATATATCGCTTGTAATAGATATAAGGAAAAATAAAACAATACTCTCTGTCCTGCCTCATGACAGAGGAGAGGAGATTTACAAGAAGCATATATTGCAGGCCATTCTTCCATCTTCACAATCGATGGATGATAGTTGTAAGTCGAGGCTCAAAGAATTCATTCAAATTATATCTTTATAGTAGTTAAAATATTCTAAGCTACCACAAGACACTGCAATTGATGTTAAAGATAAATTTGTATTTATTTAGATTTTAGAAAATGTCTTATAATATCGTAGACATAGCGAAAGTCTATCCTTCATGATGTGAACAATACACTTGGTGAAGGTTGCTGCTAATGCGTAAAACTTTAGTGTTACACCAATTATGCCCGGTTTCTGAGGTTACTGCTAACCTACAACTAGTACCAAATCTCGCCACTAGAGGGATCTATTTAAGAAGCAATATCTAATATTTATTTACATCAAACAAAAACGTCAAACAAAAGATATGGAATAGATAAACGCCTCATATTGGTCAGTTAAGTTGAACCTAGTTTAACTGTCGTACGGTGGTGTGTTCAGAAACGCAATTTTGTAAGTTACTGAACCGATAGCGCTAACGAACAGATAAACTACGTTGTTTTTAAGAAGATCATTTTGATGCAACACGCGGTGCTTTTGCATTTAATTATGTTTAAATGGCTTAAACTTTAGGAACATCTAAAGTTAGATATTAAAGCAGAAAGTCCATCTAAACACATAAATTAAAATGAGACGTAAATGAAAGAAAGACATAAAGTATCTTAATTGACTTAAATGTCAAATTCACAATTATAAAACCAGATTTGATTAGTGTCACATCCGGCATTTATAACATTAAAGATCATTATTCCATTATCAAATAAAGCGGGAACAGGGTCGGACGTATCAAATCATTCGGCCTGTCGCTATGTAATTGATGGCTTTTACAATGGACAAGATTAATGTTCGAAGCACCAAGTGCGTGATGGGTGGGCGCTACGGCCTACCGCCATCACCCTTGTAACAATATCCTCACGGATACTTCATTCGATGTACTATTCTCCAAATATAAATAAAATCTTAAAGATAAATTTGAAATATACAAAAAGTTTTGTAGCAAAGACTTTATTATTTCAATTTATGAACAAACTTGTCAAGTTTGAGTATAATAAGGTTGATATTTTAGGATGTGATCTTGCCAAGTTTAAAAGGTTGCCAGTATTATATAATTGAGTTTGTTTGAATTGAGAGTTTGAACACTAGAGCTGGAATAAATACTACAATTCATATTGTTACAACTTAGGCCCTGACAAAGACAAATGCCACTCCTAATCTGTAAAAGCACATTTTATTACCTGTCGGCATTTGAACTAATCGTAATCCTTTTATGATCGTCTTCTTTTGTTCAATTAATTATTGACATACGTTTCTAGTTATTGTGGAGAATGGCCTATTGTTTTATTGTACTCGTTTACGGCCACTTGCAGGCTGCATCACTAGCCAGGTGTTGCGGATAAGGATTACAAGCTAATTCTGGGAAATTGTGTCGACGTCGCCGGGCGGACACATTTGCATTTGTGAAGTATAAAACGACGGCTTGATTGAGAGAGGGGTCAGTTGAACGAGAACCACGATCAAGGCGTGACGTGTGTACATTCAGGAATCTAATATTGACGGACTTTGCGCGTTTTATTGAATTACGACCTTCTGCATTACATTTGGATATGTTGTGTTCGGTTATATTTGTGCCTGTGTTATTCGTGTTTGTATAGTTCTAATAAACTCTATAATAATTCTAACGGCATTTTAATTCGAGTCCCACTAAATCGTAACAATATCATGAAAATTGTTATGTTTATCTGTTACTGTACTAGTATGCTGTGTGATTTAATATGCTCCTTGTTATTATTCTCGTACCTTCTATCTTTATTAATCTTACATCTTATACTAATAATTATATAAAGCTGAAGAGTTTGTTTGTTTGTTTGATTGAACGCGCTAATCTCGGGAACTACTAGTCTGATTTGAAAAATTCTTTCAGTGTTAGATAGCCCATTTATCTGGGAAGGCTATGGGCTATATATCATCACGCTAAGACCAATAGGAGCGGAGCACCAAGGAAGAATGTTTCAAAATCGGGGGGTTTTGAAAACAATTTCCACGCGGACGCCGTCGCGGGCGCAGCTAGTATTATATAAATGTTTTTCCGTGTAAAATTTCGTGGGCTTCAATATTACGAGTGTGTTATCTTATTTGATTGCAATTTTTTTAATGAAAAAATCTCTTGTATTTTAGTTCTTTGTTGTTCCTTTAATAAAAAAAGGTTGTGAGCCAGTCTAGCGACGATTACGATACGGGCAAGACGTGTGTACATTCGATAAGCGATATAGTGACGGAGCTTTGCGCGTGTCATTTAATTGTGCATTACATTTGGACTTATTGCGTCCGATTATATTTGTACCTATGTTATACGTGTTTGTATACTTCTAATAAATTCTAATTTAGTATCTCTATTATATTATATAATTTATAATTTATATAATTTAGTATATAATTTAGTATATCTGTAGTAATTCCAAACGGCATTTTAATTTGGGTCCCGTAACTCGTAACAATATGACGATTTGATTAATCTAAAAATATATGTACTCGTATTTAAAAAGCTTTAGTCCTTATGTTTCAATGAAAAGATTAACTTAACTAATTGCTATAATGACCTAACAAAACTGTTCATGAGTGATTGATAAAAAATCTATAATGCTTTGCAAGTGTTTTTAATTAAAGAGATATTTGTAGTGGAACACTTACAAGCCAATAGATGGCGCTGTGCAATAATTGAGGTCGCAAACGTTTCCCGAAACGTACAAAGACAACATTCAACGTACGTTCAGAAATAACAGATGGGCCTTCGAGGAAGAACAATAGCCTCGCTGAAAGATCTTCCTTTGAGACGGAGGAGCATTCCATCTCGCTCCTACACCTAGTCGGAACATCCCTAAATGTTTATTATAAGAGGCTAATATAATACATGATTGACGGCCTCTGTGGTTGAGCGGGCTAAGCCTTTGCCGGCTTACGTCGCTGCAATGCAGAGTCCAGGTAGGCTCCAGGTTCGAGTCCTGGTATGGTAAATTTCGGAAACTTTCTTTCGGTTCTTTCGGTAATTTTCTTCGTTATTTACTATGGTCTGGGTGTCTGGAATCGGCCCCAGAGTGGTCCGTTGTATATTACCCATAACACAAGCGTAACTTAATTTGGGGATATACAGTGTGTGTTTGTCTGTCGATTTATTTATTTATGATTAAAGTTTTGTGAAAATAATAAATCATTATGATCCATCTTATAGCCCGGATCAACAATGATTCGGACATAGCCAGTAAGTTAATATTCTCGTTTTCATATCAACTAGTTGAGTGACGCATTATCACACGAGATATAGACAAAACCGGGTTATTAAGGGCCAACACGCACAATCTTGAACAGTGGCCGCGCGGTGATTTATCACGAATATTCATTTCAACAGGCGGTGCTGTCAGATCGCGCGATTAGACGCGATTTATGCCGCGACACGGCCGCGCGTGTGTGGGACGCGGCGTCCGTGACAGCGCCGCGATGTATTACTACCGAGGACGACAAACGCACGAATGCAATCACATTTATAAACGTAAATAACAGATGTATTGTTGAGAATGTTTTATTTTTATTTGTATAAATTTTCCTGGTCATTATTCTGTCTCTGTTTTACTTCCCAACTATTAAAAGACCTGCTTATTCCACATTTGACTGCAATGATGTTCTACGCATAGAAGAACGGAACAGATTGGCGTCAAAACTTTTACCTAGCTATAGATTAGTTTCTTGACAACTAACATATAGATGATGAAGAAAAAATACTAGATTATTAGATTTCTGTTACCAGACGGCCTGTCGTAAGAGGTGACAAAACAATCAAAAGGTGGTAGGGCGTTTGTTCTTCTGGATGGGCATTACCCATTAGAGTATCTATATCTAGAATATGCCATTATAACAAGTAAAATGTGTTTCGGCATGAGTGGCCAGGTTCCAGTCCCTCCCTTTGAGGCCGCCAGTAGATTATTTAGCAGCACCTTTAGTGTTGCACATGTCCATAGGCGACATTAATCAGTTTGCATCACAGATGACCTTACAACCTGTCTCTTGTACTTTAGAAATAAAATAAAAATATAGACACATATATCAGGTAATTTTTTTACCGCTGTAGTGCTACTTAACTATTAAAAGATACTTTAATTTCACACTGGACTGCAATGATCTTCTACGTATAGAAGAACTGAACCAATTGAAGTCGAAATTCCTACCTAGCTATAAACTAGTTTCAAGGCAATAATTCATGACAATGTGTAGGTGACACAAAAAAGGAATCAAGACACAAACCTCAATTACAGATATGAAGTATGCTTTCTGGAACATGATATTAGAATAGTTGAAGTGATAATCAAGTTTGTCAACGAAATATCTAAGAAAATAGATTAATAAAGGTTTCAGGCATAGATTTCTAGGGAATTTTTCTTTGAACTACGAAAAGTAACAGACAAGGAATATAGGCTTTAAATTTTAAATTATATTATTTATAGTGATTCTATATATTATGTGTGTATATCTATGTATGTTTTTTTTAGTATTCATACTAAGTATATACTATTTATATATATATATATATATAGTATGGTTAAACAACAGTGCAACATCCGTCCGTCGTAGGGGGTAGTTGAAAACCAGCGTCAGGAACTCGTTGCCTTTTTTTATGGATGTATAGGTTTGCGTGTGACCACTGTCTTACCTGATGTTGAGTGATGACGCATTCTAGGATGGAGCATGCTTACCTAGAAGATATCTATTCACTCGTGATTTGAAGACTTCCAGATTGTATTTGTCAGGAAAAACAGAGACCGCCAAATTATTCCACTCTTCGGAGTCCGCACCAGAAAAGACGAAGCGTGGCATAAGTTGAACTGCACCTATTTGGTACCATCGCGAGACATATTTTCTGCTACATAGTTTAATAACTATTTTACTTCTTTGTCTTCGACATGTCTCGCTATGTGAAGACCTAATAAACGTTTTTACTTTATTCTTTCTTTCTTCTTAAATAGCACTTTTTAGATAAGAAACTTAGCCATATTATATTCAACAATCGACAGGCAACAAATCTTACCAATCAGGGGCATTATCACCTCGTTGACAATATGATTTGTGTGCGTTGCGTACGCGGCCGCTATCGGGTTGCGTTTGCGATATTTCGCGCGGTATTTATTGGAGACGTACCCTTATTTAGTAACCGTTTAAGATATTTATGTGACTAAATCTTGGACATGTTACAAATGTTAGGTGATTTGTTATACGTTTCTTAATGTATTTATTTTACTTTGATTCGAATGCGTTGGTTTTGTATGTATTATTTTAACGCTTATAAGTGAGTTTTATATGAGAATGGTGATGATGGAATATTTCTTGTCTTAAATGATTGGATCGATTGTTTTTTTATTTGGATGGTTAGTTTAAGAAATGCTTTTTTAACTTTAAACTTTATACATGATTCAAAATACATATGTTATTTTATTTATTGTTATTTTTTTAATACATCAGACAGACTGACGTCTCACCTTATGGTAAGTGGTTACCGTCACCTATGGATGGGCATTTGCAACACCAAAGGTGCTACCAATGTGCTGCTGAGGTTGTTATGGCCTCTAGTGGTAGCCATCCAGTCGGACAAAAGTTAAGTTGTATAGTCGCCTCTTACGATGGGCTGCTCCAACGCAACAAATTGTGTATTCTTCCTCCATTCCTGCACGGATAGAAAGAAAGAAGGAAAAACTTTATTTGAAGAAACAGCGACGTAATTACATTCCTTATACATTACTATACACAGAGCATATTTGAGACTTTGTACACCGCATTTTCAGCAAACAAGGTTTGCACTCAGCATATTGCTGTGCCGGAATTATATCCGACACAACGCTGATTTTCAGTGCAAACCTTCCTTTTGGCGTAAGACCGGAACGACCCAATTTTGTTAAAAAATAATAATACACAATAATAATTAATAAAACGAATTCTACTTATGTAATATTTAATTAGTAAAATAAATTTTAATAAAACCAGCAATAAAATACTTAGTTACTTCAAAATTAATGACGATGATTACATACAATCAGCGTTTACCTTACAACAATGTATTAAACAAGTAGTCCAGGGCACCAATTATTTAATGCGTGACCGCATTAATTTATATGCAATAGTAGTTTTATTTACGACGCATAATGAACTGTTATGACCTCTTGATTCTGTTCTTAACCTTGCAACTGTTTCTCTGTAAATGGATTATTATACTAAGCCGATTATAGGACAGTTTTTGTAAATCAAGATGATATAACAATAAATGGAGAGCAAGAATCTATGGCTAGGTGTACGAAGTGCCCCTGTCTCTAACTTAATGAGGTGTAATGAGGGTAGTTGCGCCCAGGAACACCTCCTTATAAATTCTGCCTGCCCTCCTTCGTTGATAACTCTTTCACGGTACAGGCTGTCCGTTTATGGAACTCACTGCCACTCAACATCAGACAAGCTAAATCCATATTGTCTTTTAAACTGATGGTTACTAAATATCTTTGGTCCTCAAAAGTCTAAAACATGCTGCTGATTTTATATACAGTATGATATATTGTTTTTGTATAGTATATAAAGTATTCATTATTTTTCATTTATTCTTGGAATGTTTCATATTATTTATTGTCTTCACCGCCACTGTTGTCTTAACATTGTCCTTAGTTTAGGGGGTTGCCTGGAAGAGATCGCATAAGCGATAAGGCCGCCCTTTGTTCAACATTTACTGTATCTAGTTTTAAGAAAGTAGTCTTAATTTTTAGTGAACAATAGAGTGTTTTCATTCATTCATTCATTCATTCATTCTCGCCATCAAGAAAATAATCAATTTTCAAATGAAGAACGCGCAATACAAGAGAAGCATTCAACTTCGTGTCAGTGCTGTCACTGCAAGAGATAGTGAAAGGATTTTCGGAACACAACACAAAGAAAACTTTTCAATTAACTTAATTCTCCTAGCGAATCCTCTTGAGTTCTTTTTTTTAGGCAAGGGAAAATACATTTCGTACACTACCGGGTCCTTTACTGGGATTAGACCAAAGATAGCGCAAATAACAGGGTCCATTGCCGGCTTGTGTGGAGACTTAGCAAGGTACCCCTCTTTTAGAGAGGTAACCCTTGGGCTAATACTCCGCTAAAACGCCCTTCCTCCCTCGTGCCCCGCGCTTGTGGTAGGAAGAGCATGATACTTAGAACTTAATTACGCCTATGCTGATTCTGCGCATTTGTGCTTAAGAATGCCCCGGGAAGCAGGGCAAAATCACTTCGTCAACAGGTGCTGGAGGACCCCTGAAATCCTAGTGAGTGTGTGAGCCCTGGGGGACGATTGCAGTGTGGCGGTGGACTGGTGGCGAGGTAAGTTACTCTTCCCTTGATTCTTCTCCCACGTCCCTTTGCTTTCCCCATTTTCAAAGTAAGAATCGCGAAATTTTATATAACTGCTTCTGGTTAGAAATTAATGTATCTACACGTGTTTCGGCGTTTTTGGAAATTCAACCCCTAAGGCGGTATTAGAGGTGTAAAAAGCTTGCTGAAATCAAAAACTTTAATATACAAGTACAATTCCTTCTTTTTGATTTCTTCCAGACAACCTTTGGATGGAGTATAAGAAGGACAACAAAAGTCGGTTGTTGCTGAACCAACACTCGTACGACTTGTACAGCCAGGTGGTAGGGCATTTGCCCAACTGGATGGCTACCACCCCTAGTCTAGAGTATGTCGCCATAACAACCTTGAGTTGTGTTCCGGCATTAGTGGCCAGGTTCCAGTCTCCATTAATAGAGCAGCAGAGCATTTGTAGCACCTGTGGGGTTGCAAATCTCCATAGGCGATGGTAACCGCTTTACATCAAGTGGGCCTGTCTGCTGAACTCATAAATACACATATTATACTATATACATACAAAAGTAAACAATAACACTATAACTTGAGGTAGTAATATTAAATTAATTAACTATTCCACGGGAACCCTTTAATTTTTCGGGATCAAAAGTGTCCTATATGTTGACCAGGGATATAAGCTTCCTCCATACAAAATTTCATTTAAATCGGTCCAGTCGTTTCGGAGATTAGTCGGTATAAACAGACAGACAAACAGAAAAACAAAAAAAAAAAAAAATAATTACTTCTATTTCACTTCTTACACCCCCCTGACTCCGTATTTAGCATTTTTTCATTGTACCGAAATTCGACCTTTCCAGTTTTATTATATCATATATATGATGTGATATATGAGATTATGATGATTAACTCTTTTTCAATTTTATAAACGTCATAAAATTAAAATTAAAATAATCGGCAGACCAATACACATATCGTATGTCCCCAAATTAAGCAAGTTACGCTTGTGTTATCGGTAACATACAACGGACTACTCTGGTTCCGATCCCAGACACCCAGAACATAGTAAATAACGAAGGTAATTCGTTCCCGAAATTTACAATACCAGGAATCAAACCCAGCTTAAACCGCTCAACCACAGAAGCAGTCGCTTGGAATTGGAATAGAGTTACTAACGACTGGTGACCCCAAAGTGATTTAGTAGAAAATATACATAGAATTCAAAAATAATCTGTCCTAGTTTTGGATAGATAAAATTTGCATCATTTTATTAGTTTGTCAAAGTCATTTAAATTCGCTTTACCACTAACAAATAGCATTAAGATCAATAAATTAGTAGATACTGATAAGTAGGTGACTAATTTATGATGTAGATTAGTTTTATTATTCAATTCGTTAAATTTAAAACGTGTTTTATCGTAATCCATTCTAAATATAGAAATAAGAATGCTTGTATGTTCGGTGTTTACACCTTTGGAAAATAATTAACTATACTCAAATTAATATATTATTATGTGCGAGCGGGGTACGCACTTGGGACTGGAAGGAAACACCACTTTTTAAATAAACGCTTTTATTAACTTACACAGCCGCACGTAATATCTCTCCACAAGGTTGCCCATAGACGCACGACTAATGAATGATGCACTGTTCTGACGATAAGATGTCTCACTCACAATACCATCGCCGATATTGCGTAGACACCACCTTCTGCTGCTGCAGTGTTCACCACAGAATTTACTGCGCGTAGCTCGCCTCTGGACCTCCTTTTAAACTACGCGAAACTTCTTCTTCACTAAACTGTCCACTACACTTTTCACTAAATTCACCACTAAACTCGTCACTGTTTTCTATTAAACTCTTCTTACAACTCTTTCGTATCGCACTTGTCGCTTCACTGTCTTAATCTGAACTCAACTCTAAACTGCCCGGTAGGCGCGCCTTACGCTGCTTATATACCCGGAAGAATCTTCTGGAGCCCATAATTTCGTTATTCTTTTATTTACTATCTGTCCCTTTCTAAACATTTATCTATCTCTGTCTTTTTCGTCCCGAACCTTCTATTCGAGAACTTTCGTTTATACATCTATCCCTTTGTAAAATATATCCGTCCGTGTTTTTTCCTTCCAGAATTTTCTAGCTTTTTCTAAAAGTTCTCAAACTAACTAGATGGTTCCACCATCATTCGCCACAATATGTATAGTTAGCGGAGTAGTTGAGATCCCAGTCACCCCAGACTTACGTGATTTTAGGAAAAATGAAATTTTCCATATCGGTAGTTTAATATAAACTTAGAAAGGAATGGATACTCGTTAAGCTGAAAGCGGGACCGTTTTTCAGGTAGCAGCTGTCAAAGGTGGAAAATAACCATGCTAACTTATGTCAAAGTAGCAAGGCTACTTGTTACATATGTCATATATGACATTGTTATAAACGAAGATATACAGTTGCCAGACAGTTCCTGTGGACCATAACTTTTGAAAGATATATAAAAAGAAAATGGGAACTTACGTCATTTTAGGAAGACTGAATTTTATATATATTATCAAGTATAATATTTTAAAATATTTTCCAATGAACCAGACAAATCTGACGGGCCAAACATATTCCCATGGTTATTTTCCACCTTTGATAGCTAAAAAACGGCCCCCCTTCCAGCTTAGCGAGTATCCATTTCTTTCTAAGTATATATTAAACTACCGATCCTAAAAATTTCATCTTTCTCAAAATAACGTAAGTCTGGGGTACCTGGGATCTCTATCTAGGGTGACTATAAGAAACTTTAATTTCGAAAAATAGGCTCTAATATAAAAAATTACATAAAAACCTGACATCAAAAAAAGACAATCTAAAATTAATGCACTATAAAGACCAAAAGAGGATAGAGAATAGAAAACAAAATTAAACTCCATATATACAAAACAAAATCGTGTTAGTTATACCTACCTTTTATAACTCAAGAACGGCTGGACCAATTTTTATGATTTTTGGAATTGTCTTCGTCCGGAATAGGATAAGAAGTATTAAAATATGATATTCATAAAAAAATATATCATTAAAAAAACATAACTCACAACATCAGTCTAGTCATTCATTTGTTATGATCTTTTGAGGCCGATTTTGGCAATGGTGACTGCATTTAAACTCATTTTCATTTGTCTGATTTAGGTGAATTATTTTTGTGTGTGTTCAAGTAGATCCCAGGATGGTTTAGATTCACGATTGGACCCGGTAGGTGGCGCCGCTGAACACCTCTTTAACTGTGTTTTTTCAAGTAAATTCGAGAATGATTTATATTTTTAGATTAACAATTGTTCCTGGTTGATGGCGCTGCCATCGGTTTCTACATTTTTATTTTTTAAGTGCAAAACAACGTCTGCCGGGTACAGCTAGTATACTATAAACATTTTTTTATTTTTATTTTAACCAGTGGAAATCCGATTGAGGACTAAGCTGCGACAAGGGCAGAACCTTGGTGGGATCATTCGCGACCCTTGCGTGGGATTCGCCAGATCGGGGGTAGCACCAGTATGCCCAGTCAGAACTGGTACCATGCTGTTGCCACCCCCGGTTACCCGGGATACCCACTAAAACCCCTGGGTTTTCCGTCCTTCGCCTTATGCCAGGGCTATAGGTCTTCCATTGCCGGGGGACTTATCTCCTGGCATCATCATGCTCTCTAGGCGTGGGGCGGTTTGTAACTCGCCCCACGGGAGGAGAGGTGAGCGCGCGCGGAGCACTCGCGCCTCCATCTCGACGGCATGTGCAGGTGAGTGAGAACCTCTATACCCCAAGAGGCCCCACCCGCACCGCCCGCTTACGGTGGCCGAAGGTCCTGGCTGGCCCTCCGGCGCCGACGCGTCCTCCTTTGGCGGGAGCGGAGCAGTGACGTGCGCTCACGCTCCCGCTCCGCTCCTTCGCAAGCATAACGCGCTCATCCGAGTATACTATAAACAAAGTGAACTCTACTTCGGTTTAACAGACTATATCATAATATATATAGTCTTTTAAACCAAAATTGAGTTCACTCATAAGCTGAAAGCCTAAGTAAGTTAAATACCCGCAATAAGTTTAGTATTTAGCATCTTGATTGCAGTTTTTATTGGTCTGATACCACACTCTCACAGAATATTGGCGTGAGACGGTTAGCTTTGTGCTAATTGTGTTATCACTGCTTGCTTACTCGTTCATTTGTTTTAAACAAATAGGAACCCGTGGTTTTAGTCAAGCTCACTAGCTGCCGCAAAACGTCGTTTCGCTGGAACGAAAAAACCACTATAAAATTTGTCTCTGCGTATAACATGAATGCTTGTGGAATGTTAAGTAACATTACATACATTAGTAACATTACGAAAAAAAAAGTCGTAGCTCCTAGTTCATCTCTTCTATTAATCCATTGTCGTACCCATAATCTTATTCTCTTTATTAAACAAATGTTTTCATCCTCCTCGTCTAAAATAGCTACTGTCAGTAGCTTTATTAGCTTATTTACTTTATTGCGTTGAAAGTTCATCTTGCAAAACATCACTCACTTCTGTACTGTACTCGAACGTAGTGCGAACGATTTTTGGGCAGTAGCGACTATTTTAGTTACTAAACTACTCGGTACTCGACTAAATTACTATCGTAGTGCGAAGGCTTAACGCAACTTTCACCAGCGAGAGGTCTAGTAATTTAAGCACATAAATTACTTTTTACATAAAAAACACAGACTCAAGCGAGTCCATCAATGGGGCGTCTGATAGCTGAAACAGTGATGATGATCAGAGTAAAAATATAGACGAGCGGGGACGGCATCTTTCAGTTTTTGCCCCCCTCAAAAAAATTCAAGTTCCGGGGCTGAAAAATAAAGAACTTTCCCTTTGGAGCTACGTTTATATTGCAAGATCTTGATTTACAATTTCCGCGCAATTAGAAATATTTTATTTAGTTAAATATAGCTTTTTTAGAAATAGATTTCCAAAAAATCAGCTTAATCTTAATCCCTAGCTCGATAATTACGGACTTCGATATAACTTACTGTATCTGACTTTTTCTCTAATAAATATTTATTACGTTAAAATTTCAAAAATGACCCGAGCGAAGTTGCGGCATATACTCTAGTCGGATTATAATCATGAATGGCAAAAACCTTTTATATAGTTATATTACAACTATAGGATTTACTATGACTCAAATATTATTGTGAAATTTTGATAAAGTCAGCAATAAAACATTATAAATATATCAAAGCTTAATTGGTTGGGAAAATATATGATCATATTATCGCATAATTTTATCAACTATATCAACTATATATATATATAAAGTCGTGGTAGCGTAATGGCTAGCGCACGCGTCCCATACTCAAAGGGCGCGGGTTTGAATCCTAGCCAGAACGCATGCACCACTTAGGCAGTTTGCTGACCTAATCTGCATATTGTACATATGTTACAATAACCACGTGCTAATAACGGTGAAGGAAAACATTTTGATGAAACTTGCACATCGAGATAGCCGGTGTATCAAACCTGCCAAGCCGCCTTGAACAAGCGTGGCGAGTATGCTGTCCGTTACCCTATAATGGGAGGCCCGAGCCCAGCAGTGGAATATTTATGGGCTTTTGTTATTATTTTATATGTCTGGGAAGACCACGGGCCATAAAAATGGCCCGGACTTTTGGGGGGCTTGCGTGTGGCCATGGGAAGGCCAACACGTAGAGGCCCCTTGACTTTAATGTAAATATGGCGTGACACTGACCGGCGATTATCCCTGTCTAGTCCTTGTCTTGTCCCCAAGGACAAGCCCCGGCCAGTGTAGGACTATTGTGGGAAACGAGAACAAAAAGTAGCGGCCATTGTGAACTGCTAGTGGTACTAGGGGTTTGGGAATATGGGGACTATGGCGTCTGCCCATCACAATGTTCAGGGAACATGGAAAAATGGGCAGGTGACTCGCCAGCACTCCCTGCATGGGCCCCAAACATAGCAGACGAGGGCAACATGGGTGTGAGTGGCTAAGGAGTGTAGAGAGGTGGGCTGCAGGTTCACCGAAGCTACTTCTGACGTTATGTCACTTATCACTTCCACCCCTGGAGCTTGAGTCTTAGCTCTAGCGGTCTCCACTCCGCGTCGGCTGGCTAAGGCAAGCAGGGTGGAGGGGGCCTTGCCTTAGCCCGGAGTCAGGTCCGAGGTGTCGCTACTCAGCTAAGGCATCTCCACAAAGCTCCCCTGCGGGTTTATTTTATATAATTATATGGTCATGTTACAATGGTTACAAATTGGCATATTGTCTTATATGTGCCTATTCTATAAATAAGGTCCACACAGTTTTATCGTTCATCATAACATATCTGTTTGTTTCCTAAGTAATTCCCATAACTCAACTCGTTGTGGCAATTCAATATGTCTTCAGTAATATATGGTACCCGGCACTCCTTTGGGCGTAACAACATCAAGTATAATTATATAACTGAGGATGCAGTGAGATATTGTGTTAACAGCAGTATTGTTTGCAGATGTTATTTATGGAGCAAAATTTCGGGAACGATTCAATACAATTTGTTATATTTCAATGTTGTTAAAGTAGTTGATTAATTAATGAAAGTGGCATCCCAAACTCAAAGGGCGCGGGTTCGATCCTGACTGGAACTCATGCACCACTTAGGCAATTGTTACAATTACCAAGTGCTAACAACCGTGAAGGAAAATTGCGTGATGCAACCTGCACGTCGAGATAACCGACGTGTCAAACCTGCTAAGCCGCCTTGGCCAAGCGTGGCGGGTATACTGTCCATTCCCCCTATAATGGGAGGCCCGAGCCCAGCAGTGGGACATTTATGGGGGGCTGATATACCTACAAGGTAGGTATTGGTAAGCAAAGATATACAGAGCCTCATGACGCAAAGAACACAACATCAACATCTGCGATAACAATGATTATATGTTTGACGAGCTGTGCCTGCAATTTTGTCCGCGTGGAATATTTTTTCGAGGAACCCTAATTTTAAAAGTGGCCTATGTTACTCCTTATAACATCAGCTACTACCAGTGAAAATCCCGTCAAAATCGGTCCAGCCGTTTTAAAAAGTAGCTGGAACATCCAGACAAACTGGCTCTAAGTTGTTCTGTCGCTTCTTACGACAGGGTAGAAGCCGCTGGATGTAATTATATTCTTTCTTCGCGTCTGGTCTATGTATCATTTAATAAAAAAATACCGTCACGCTAGTTAGGCAATCGCTGGACATGCGCTTGCCTACAAATCTGCTGACCACGCAGCGGCCAGTCATCGTATCAGCGAATAATTAGTATTAAGTTATAATAATGTTAATATAATTTTAATTGTAATTAAGTTAGTCTTGTAAGAACTGTCCTATAATAAACTTGTCTTAAGAAATAGTTTTTTTAAGACTCCTCCGCGCCACCCTACTTATCTCGCTTCTTTACATTTTAACTTTCTTACTTTTTTTATGATAAACTAGCTATGCTCGCGACTTCGTCGTAAAAAAGTAGCCTATGTTACACCTTATAATATCAGCTATCTGTTAGTGAAAGTCCCATTAAAATCGGTCCACCCATTTCAGTGATTAGCCGGAACATCCAGACAGACACAATTTTATTTTTTTTTTATATATATATGTATCATATATATATATGAATGTCATATGTATTTAGTAAAAAGCTATTATTTTGACATTACAAAGAGACACTTCAATTTTATCTATCTCAACAGATAGGTTAGCGTTTGATTACAATCACGCCCAATGTCAGAGGATGAATATGATATGATCAAAGGTGAAGCACGCTTACCTGGATTACTTATCCACACGAGACTTGAAGACACGTGAATTGTACTTTTCGGGAAATACGGACTCTGGTAGTGCATTCCACAGCTCTGCCGAACGCAGAAGGAACGTGTAGAAACATTTCGCTCGCAATGATGGTGTTTCCACTGTGAAACGATGGCGTAGACCAGAGCGCCTTGTCATCAGGAGACTATACTTCACTTCTCTCTTCAAATTCAAATTCAATTTTTTAAATTCAAGATAGTGCCACTGGAGAATACTTTTTGAAGGTCATACATGTAAGTCAAAATTTAAATCTACTTCCTATTCTATCTACACCGCTTCGCAATGTGTTATCGCTGTTCAAAGGAGAAGAAGTGGCAGGAAACTCCACAGCAACACGTCTAGCAAAAAAAGACTTTATTCATCATAATTATTTATATATTATCTCAGACTCTTCTTTGTAAATACATATAAAAGTTGCTAGAAGTTGCATTACAATTATTTTTCAAAGAATGAATGGAGTTGTAGCAAAAAAAAAAAAATTTAATTGTCACCGTCGCAATAATGACATACTAAGAATTCATACTGCGACAAATCTCCATAGATTCCTTACGTGTTGTACAAAATATTGTTACATGCCGTCAAAGATAAACGCACAGCTGCCTGTCGTAAGCGCAGTTTATTGTCTTCCCGGATTTAGGAATTCTTTTGTGTTTTCAATGGTAATTAAGAAAAATATGCTATTGTTTTTCTAATTGTTTTATGACCATCATTAGCGTCGAACTAATCATTATTGTTATTGTTTTCGACTTTGTTGACCGTTCGCAGGTGTGCAAATTACTATTTCTCGAAAACTCAGTGCGCGTGGGCAATTTTTTTGTACTGTGTAGTTAGTATAAGACAATGCCCGAATGGAGGGGCGAGCAGTCAAGGGACGAATAGGAACGAGTAAGACATTTGTAGTACTCTCCATTAGCGATATAGACGACGGACTTTGCACGTGTCGAATTGTATTGAATCGCGCAGTGTGAACTGGTTGCATCCAGCTTTATTTGTATTCGTTTTATACGTGTTTGTACAGTTCTAATAAATTCTATAGTAGTTCCAACGGTATTTTTAATTCGAGTCCTGTAGCTCGTAACAATATAAACGTTATACAGAAGATAGTATAAAAGGCTCTTCATCCTTTTATTACTCAATACAATGTTGTCCATCTACAATCATGACCAATATTTACACATTTCAAATACTTCGAGAGGAATTCTCCACTCAACGGCCATTCTGTGCACTGAAATGGCCGAAGCCGTCAATGGCTGGAGCGGAGTGGCCCCGCTATCTGGATCCCCATATTGAGATCTAAGGGCGTGACCGCTTGCAATTTACGTTGCAGGCTCGCATAAATAAAGTGGGAGAAGACACGTCTCGGTTTATCGATAAAATTTATCGACTTAATAAAAAGAGTGGATTGTTTTGAAACGTTTTCAATGACTTTTTAGTTATAATTAAAAACATTTCTTTTTACATTCATTTCAAAGTATAGTAATAATAACTTGTAAATGTTAAAAACTGTAATGATTTGTGTGTAAACTTACGTATAACATAGTAGTTTATGAGCATGTGACTTTGAGAAAATAGAAAGATACTTTATTTAAAAAAATACTGGCCTAGGCGTATATGAACTAGCGTTTGGTTATATCTGAGACTTGTATTCCAAAGCGAACATTCACGTGTAATATAACAATGCAATAATTTGTATGTATAGTGTAGTATGGCGCTGTCCGCCTTCATTTGTATAGTGTTGACTAGGTCGTGGTTGCTAGTTCGAGAATAGATTTTCAAGTACCACTTCGATGCAATTCTCGATTCTTTCAATCGAAGAAATTTTCAAGAAGAAAAATTCACGGCGATACTCAGGCCAATTGGAGTCGTGCACGTGCGCAATGCCATTTCCTTGGGACTGGCTGTATTAAGTTTAAAAAACGATTTTTTTTCCGGGAACGCAATACTTACTAGGAATCTTACGGGTAATAACACTATATTTAAACATCAGGTACCTAAGTCAAATATTAAAATATGAACTTTTTTTTTTATTGCAGGAGTTCAGCAGACAGGCAGACGGCCCAGTTGATGGAAAGCGGTTACCATTGTCTATGGGCATTTCCAACATCAAAGGTGCTACAAATGCGCTGCTGTTCTCTTAAGGGAGACTAGAACCTGGTCACTAATTCCGGAACACAACTCAAGGTTGTTATGGCGGCATGCTCTAGACCAGGGGTGGCAGCCATCCAGTCGGGCAAATATCCTGCCACCTGGCTGTGGGTTGTTTTCTTTCTCCGTTCCTGTACGGATACAAAGCAAACCCAAGCAAAATGAAAAGGCGAATAGTGAAATCTTTGTCAGATACAAAATCGAAGTTAATTGTAGGATTCCTTATTGAAAGTTTTTTAATCCGAATTTATTTTATCGATATGTGAGTTCTTTCCCATCACTACTTGTGCCCATTAAATATGATAATCTTGTTTTAGTATCGCCGGATGAACCTGCTTTGTTTGAGAAACGGTCGCGCGTTGCGTTTGAGATATTATTGTGATATACGCCCCGCACTGTTACTAGTGTTTTATGTCGGAGATAATGTCGGATTTAATGCTAATTTAATGTTACATAAATGGCTAGAATAAAGTGCAAAATGCAAAAGAAACAAAAATATTAGCACTTTTAAATTTTAAAAATCACACAAATAATAATTTAAAAAAAAAATTAGACGTCTATTCTGTTTCTCATTTGACTCCGGTAAGGTTCCGTCCTTAGGAAACGTACCCATACTATGTGACTGGCTCGGGGGAGGAGGGGGTGGGTCTTCAAGATACCACACTTGGTCCCAGGGACGTGGGAGGTGGCTTAGGCTTTCGTCACGTAGTCAATATGGTATTTAGATATTATAGTTCTGTTTACGTATATATTTTCTATTCTTTTTTATTTTTTTATTACTATATAGGATAATGATTCTTTTTAACCGACTTCAAAAAGGAGGAGGTTCTCAATTTGAATGGTATTTTTTTTTGTATGTACACCGATTACGCTGAAATTTATGATCCGATTTACGTGATTCTTCTTTAGTTTGATGCGGAATAGTTGCCATTTGGTCCCCTAAAAATTTAACATCGTTTGACCCAGTAGTTTTCATTTTATGAACATTTTCGTAGGCCTACCCATAGCTAGACACTAAAAAGTAACAAATAACAAAAAAACTTCGTTTAAAAAATCCGACTTCAAAAACTAAAAAGTATAGAATAACTTATTTCTAAAGCTATTTTTAATTATAATATCTTATTTTTAATATATATTATCTGCAACATCTTAAAGTCGGTGCTTAGTAATTTTTACGTTTTACTTCGCACCGACTTCAAAATGTTTTAGATAATATATATTAAAAATAAGATATTTTATAGTTTTTAGTTTTTGAAGTCAGTTTTTTTATTATTTTCTATGCTCGTGTTTGTCATATCTGTTTTATGTTTCATACACTGTGTTACTGTCTTATTATATTTCCCGTTACTTGTTACATTTACCGTGGTGATGGGCCTAATATAAATCAAGAAACAGCCTATTGTCCTATTGTACTCGTTTACGGCCGCTCAGGAGCATCATTAGCCACGTGTTGCGGATTATAAGTACAAGCTAATTCTAGGAAATTATGTCGACGTTGCCGGATGGACGACGATGGCCTGATTGAGAGGAGGAGGCAGTTGAGCTACAACTATGATCTAGGCTTGACGTGTGTACATTCGGGAATCTAATATTGACGGACTTTGCGCGTTTTATTGAATTACGATCGTCTGCATTACGTTTGGATAATAATAATAATTCTAACGGCATTTTAATTCGAGTCCCGCAAACTCGTAACAATACGTTCCCTTAATGTAAATTAAGAAATTAGATGACAGTCCACGAATTATGGAGAGTTCCGTACATGAAGAACGTCCATAATTTTCGTTGTCTACGAAACCATAAAAGTATGGGTTCATCGTCATGGTACCGCGAACGAAGTTTCGCTAGCACATGCTAGTATCTAATAAAACTACAAACAAACATACAACACGTTTCGTAGCTATATTATGAGAATCTGAATACAATCATAATTATTGTTGAAAAACATTGTTGTGTGTAGTAGGTAATAACCGAGATCTGTGTGGGTGGGACTTTAAGAACAGAGTGCACTAGCACAGTGTCTGGCGAACGCGGGATGAATGCAAAATGTCATTTTATTGCAGAAATACGGTGTACCGAGTCAACTGTGTACAATTACGCAAGCTACAAAAGAAATTTGATACATTTTTGAAACTTTGTGTAAATATAATTCGAGGCACAGTGTTTATTATATCTGTAGCAGTTGAAATATATTTTCTTAAGAGTTGATAAAAAGGTTTTAAGAGCGATAATTTATTTCAATTTTATTGTTCCGACGTTTCGCCCACTTTTCAGTAGCCGTGATCACGGAAGACAAATATGTCGTGTCAATTAGTATTGTTAAATTTTATTTAGCCTACCGCCAACTTTTTCAATTTTGTTATTTAGTTTTAATAAAAAATGAATCAAATTACCGTGCTTAAAACCGTTTAAACGTAGTTTCATTATGTATATTATTCGCGAAAACACACATCTATTAATTGTAATATTCAATGTTGGTAATTTTTTCTATAAATTTCAATAAAATTTAAAGCTTAAAGAAAGTGTGATGATTTGGATATGTACAGCTGCATGACTAAAAAAGTAATAAAAACTACTTTTTTAATAATAAAAAAAAATCCATATTTAAAAATCCATTAAATTTTCCAGCTCCAGAAAAATTACATATTTGTGTACGTACTTTTTTAATTTTGTAAAACTTTTAGCCTACTTTAAAAGAATATTCTGAGTGCATACATAAATCCAAATCGAACACAGTGCAACATTCACACGTAGCTGGAAAACGATCGATGTAACTTTCATTCCTAATACCGTTTTACACACGGTAACACATTAAGCCTCTCCGTGTTCACAGTGTTGTCTCGTTTCTTTATAAAATCACAACACTGTGTCTTCTTTCTATGCAGTTGGAAAACCTTATATTGCTCGTGACAATGTTATCAGCTTGGAACATTCGCTTCTCAATGGGCACGTAAATGGGCTATCAGTGCATATGCAGCATCGGTAATAGCCTATCCTATCTGCATGGCCTCGTAAACGCGAGTCGTGAAGATAACTTATCTATACGTCTCTATTGCAATGTTGTGTATAGTTTTATCATTTATTTTATTTTTATTGTTATTTGGTCACACTGTTCGAACTGATTTTTGAATATGCGTACTATACATTTTAGTGACTTGTAACGTTACACTTGCACCATTAAAAAAACATACACATAGCCAATGACAGTACCAATGTGACACTGTGTCACTGTCAAGAGAATTAAAAAAAAAAATGTGACAAAGGTTAAGTTTGGCTCGTATATGTATATTGATTATATAGTATATATATTATGCTTAGGTTGATTTGAGGTTAAAGTTATTGTTCTTATGTTTGTTGTAAATATGTTTATTATATTATATATTGTTTTAGAATTGACGGCCTTTGTGGTTGAGCGGGCTAAGCCTTTGCCGGCTTACCTCACTGCAACGCAGAGGCTCCGGGTTCGATTCCTGGTATAGTAAATTTCGGAAAACGTATTTTTTCCGTTATTTACTATGGTCTGGGTGTCTGGGATCGGCCTCAGAATGGTGTTCTGTATATTACCCATAACACAAGCGTAACTAGCTTTTGGGGATATACAGTGTGTGTGTTTGTCTGCCGATTTATTATTATTATTATTTTTTTTATTTACATCACCTGGCTTTGCTATATAATATACACTCAACATTGGCAAAATCAATGCATAAAAGGCATTGCAGACATTATAAAAAAAAAAAGTTTGGCTCTCGCTTGAAAATTCAAAAATATCAACTATTTTAATTCTTTCATAAATATTATTTTATACATTTCAAAAATTCCTTTAACGTTATTAAAACAACTATGTCTTCCCGCTAGGGTGAGTTTCTGTCCATAGATATAAAATTTAACTGTTCTACTACTTAAAACTAAATATGATTAAATGAGCTGACTTAGTTTTCTAACGGAGGACACTGCCTATTCTTCCTCATCTAATTTCAGGATCAAGGCCACCCTTACTTTACCTAAGAAAACCTGCCAACATATACCAGATGCGGACCATTACCGATCTAGCTAATATTAGAGCTGTGGAACTACTTGACTCGAAGAGCTTCCAACGCTTCGACAGGCCTGTGTACCCTTCTGTGCATAGAACTCCACCGGTTGTCACGAAACTGATTATATACATTATAGGCTAAGTAATTATCTTCTATAGTTCATTGAACCACCTAAGCCTATTCTGTGGTCAAGGAGAAGGAGCTGACTCTTTCCCCCACGTCACACAGTTATTCGGTTGCACAAAAACTAGCCTATTCCTACATAGTTTTCACTAAAACGATAGCTCACATTCTTTTTTAAATGCCACGGTACTTTGTGTCCCGGGAATTCGAGTCGAGCGTGGACGAAGACGCAGGCATATCCTAGTTTTGTAATGTAAATGGTAAAGTAAATACTTCATATACGTCAAATCATAATGTCTTGTGATCTAGGCTGATAAACAGTCTTCTAATGACCAAATCCATCAAAAACTCAAAATACCTAAAAATCTTAATTACTACCCATGCGCAGAAGGTTTGCCGACAATCCTATGATGTCACCCGTCGATGGTCAGTAGGGTTGACAAAAAAGGTTACATAAATAGTTGTTGCAATAAATTTATTTAATAATTTCTTATTGTATATACTTTACATAAATATATACAATAATAGTAAGTAGTCATCGGCAAACCTTCTGCGCGCAGCTTATACATCACTATACGGAGGAATCATGGATATATAGACGAAAATACGCAGTAAAATACACACTTATGGTGCGGCTTCATCTGCGTTAGTGTTAGAGATGTAGGCTATTTCTCGCAGATATATGGTGATGGGTTTAATGCGTTATTTGAGATGCGACATTTTTAAACACGTTAAATACAGACAAATAACATATTTTATAAGTTGTGCGCAGAAGGTTTGCCGATGATAACCCCTCCCGCTTTCTACAACAGCGACCCGCGCTCGTCTAGTTCTTAGTACTACTTAAGCTGGTGTGCATTATGGTGGCGCAAAAAAAGTCCATATTTTTTTTGAGTCTTGAGTGAAAAAATGTTAGTTCTTGATGTTTTAAGAAATGCCTGCGAAGGACAGTTCATAAAAAAAATTACTTTAGATTTTTTCGAGCGAATAATGCAAATGAAAAAAAAACTATGAGCGACCGTTTAAAATTCAAATTTTGAACTGAATCTTTCAGAAACTTATTATTTTGTGATATATAAAATTATACCGTAATGAGAGAAAAAATTGAATAAAAAAAATCGGTTTTTGGCGATTTTTGAAATCATAAAAAATTTGGAGCGACCTCTTAATTTTTTTTTGAACTGTCCATTGGAGTGAGTTCTTAAAACATCAAAAACTAAAAAAATTTCACTTGAGACACAAAAAAAAATTGTCGGTTTTTTTGCGCCACCCTAGTAGTGTGCATACATTTAACCTATGGTTAAAATAAAATCATCGCTAAAAGTCTATGGTTAAATCGGTTAAATATCTTTGCACCCCAGCCTTAGACAACCGCGCATCGCGGTTGTAGGAAGCGGGAGGGGTTATCATTGGCAAACCTTCTGCGCTCGACTTATATGTATATACAGATACACTAATGTGGATGTGCGTTATTTTTTAACGTTTTAAATAAATCGCAGCAACATAAAGACATAGCTTCAAATGTCTAAACCAGTGGTTCCCAAACTTATGTTGTATACTGCCCACTTTGAGAATAAATTATCTTTTAGCGCTCCCATTTTTTCACCTACTTAAAAACCACTATAACGTCAAATTAAATTAATTGATTACTGTGAGCTATATTAGCGGAGATTAAACATTCATTCTAAACGAGACTTTTACTATAGCCCGCAATATTTAACTTGAGACCTGACCGCAGTAGGTAGTACACAACGGCGCTGAGGTCTCAAGTTTACTCTTACGGGCTACACCTGTCAATGAGAATGATTATTGCAACGTAACTTTATAGTATTCAGACAGAGTATCTTTTATTTAAAAATAAAACAAACATAATCGATTCTTATATAAAAACTAATGTGAAGGATGAATCTGATGCTGTTTAATAAGTTTGTTGATATCAGGTTCTAATTTACTCAAGAACAGCCGCAAGTCGCCACATTTGGTACACGTTTGGTAACATGCAAACGATTTCTCTTTTTTGTTGTTGTTTGAGCAACATCTTAATTAATATTAGTTGATTTTTACAAGTACTAGTCGAGAGCCGACAGTTCAGTCGGTGTCTAAGAGTCCTCCTAGCTAGATGAAATTACAAATCGCCCCCCAAGCCTCTACACAACGCCCTCATATTTTTTCTGGGTCTCTTACCTTTCCCTTTAGGCCTGCAGCGCCCACAGGGGGGCGTTATCGCCCACTTTGGGAAAGGATGGTCTAAACAATAACTCTTGTTACAATCTATGGTATAAATCGTGAATAGGCACGGCCAGTGGCCGCTAACAGCGGAATTACAGCGCTCTGGGCGGTGATAATATTATTGTATTTACGACTTGAACGGTACAACTTGATTTAGCGTTTCCACCGGCATTTAGTTACGTCCGGCCCGGTTGAATGGGGTAAACGTGATGAGGTTGCTCCACGGATCAAAATGATTGGCTGTACATTGATTTTATTGCTGTAGTTTGATTATATACGGTTGTGAATTAGAAGACAGAAGTTTTGAAGCAAATACATATGCTTGTATAATAAATAGTAGTAGACTATGTATACGTCCGGTTATTAAATTGTATATTTATTTATTAAGGATCACCAACAGTTTTTTACATTTGATCACTTAATGGGCTTATGATTAAGGTTTACAATGCGATGTAAAAACTAATTATAGATAATAAAACTACGTTTTAACGGTTTTAAGCGCGGTAATTTAATATAAGAAAATGTTAACTAAAACTAACTAACTAAACAAACTATAGGTGAACACGGCTTGCAATTTATTTTTTCACTGTTATTTAATTAAACTCTAATAGTACATTTTAAGAAATGACAGACGCTAAGCTTAAACATAGTTTTAATCATCAGAAACAAAGAGGATATAATCAGTACGCTTATCATAATTATTAAAACCAGTAAAAAGGTTTTACATCTCTAAACTAGACAAGATGTTAACTGTTCTGTAACTTAGTTTGAATAAGTAATATGTACTCGCGGAACATTAAGTGAATCAAATTGAAAACTGGCGAACCTTTTCATACCACAACTGTACATACTAATACATGTAAAGGAAAAATACTAAGACTAATAATAGAAATAAGGTGCAACTTATAATTTTTTTTTATTTTTAACCAGTTTGGACTGAAAAATCATTGTGGCTCAATATTGAACGCACCTGAGTAACATTAAAATGTCGTAGGTTTGAAGACATGCATTGCTTACGCGTTTTCTGATTGAATCGGATTAAAACAAATCATTGCCTTTTTTTATTGCGTGAATTCAGCAGACAGGCAGTCGGCCCAACTGATGGAAAGTGGTTACCTATGAACATTTGCAACACCATAGGTGCTACAAATGTGGTACCTCACTCTTAAGGGATACTGGAACCTGGCCACTAATGCCGGAACACAACTCAAGGTTGTTATGGTGGCATACTCTAGACCAGGTGTAGTAGGCATCCAGACCGCTGTGGGTTGTTTTGTCGCCTCTCGCTACAGGAAATTGTATTCTTTCTCCGTTCCTGCACGGATATACAGAGGCCTGAATGAATAGTCATAAAGTATCGCTTAGAATCTGTAAGCATTGTCTAAAAATCTAGTTTGTTCTTGTTGTTATACTAACCTAAACAGCGCCATATGTAACCGTACTTCATACGACACAAAAGAAATCTAGTGCACGAGTCATAAATACAATAAAGCGTGTATAGCGCCGTGAAGCGTACGACGCCACATAAAGGGAAGAGTTATAGCGCTTTCAGCGGCACATTTAAACAGAGCATATTTCAAAAGTTTCAGCGTATTAAGCAACATTTATTTTGGCAGTGACTCGGCCATTACGCTCTGAACCGCGTCCCGGGACTTATGAAAAACATTACCCCTACCATTTGTCCTAGAGGCTAGTTTCTATTCGATACTCTAGTCAAGGTGGAGAAGAATTTTATTTTTAAATTGTAGTTGACGTTGAATTCCGTTTAAAAACAATGAAAAAGGAGAGGTATACGAACTTACCCCACTGACGGGCTTTCCCATTTTGACTATATATCTATTGAGACCTGTACGAAGGTTCTATCTTTGTCCATTGTAAATTTTCTACCTCCCTTGATGATATTTTTCCTGCTAATTGCTCTCGTCCTGTTAATAGTCGGCACACATTGCAGCACATTGGTAGTACCTATGGTGGTACAAATGTCCATTATATATATATATATATATATATAAGATTGATGTAGTTAAAATAGTCTTTAATTGTGCCTTTTATTATTATGTTTAGTGATATTTTCTTAAGTTTTCGCGACTAGTATACATAATAAAACTACGTTTTAACGGTTTTAAGAGCGGTAATTTATTTGATTTTTATTATTCTGACGTTTCGGCCACTTTTCACTAGCCGTGATCACGGAAGACAAAGAATTTAAGTGTCAACGAGTAATGTTAAAGTTTTATTTAGCCTACCGCCAACTTGTTCTATTTAATAATTTAGTTTAAAATTTTGTTTATGGTTATTATTTACTCTATGTGAGCGTAACATGTTGTGGCTTGAAGAGAAGAAGCAGCGCAAGAGATTCTTGAGCAAACATTCCGAGCTCTAATAATTTTATATATTATTAAAAAGGTGTAATAAAAAGAAATTATCAATCAAGTTGGTTTGTGTCCCGATGCACGCAGAAAGAGCCCACCTCGTCTTGAGGTCTGGCAGTTGGTTTTTGCCTTTTAGGTTTGGGTCTTAATATTATTGATGATTGATTGCCAAACAGGTGGTTCTTGCCAACTTCTCTATTGAAATTTGGGTGCTTTTTGATTTCAATAGCCTCACGCAGTATTCTAAGTAAGAAACGATTCTCTTTTGCAGCCATAACATGTTGCGAAGCGGTGGTAAATTAGATTAGGCTCCCATACAGAAAATAATAACCATAAACAAAATTAAAACTAAAGAATTAAATGAACAAGTTGGCGGTAGGCTGAATAAATCCTTAACAATACTCATTGACACTTGACATCTTTGTCTTTCGTGATCACGGCCACTCAAAAGTGGCCGAAACGTCGGAATAATAAAAATCAAATAAATTACCGCACTTAAAACCATTAAAACGTAGTTTTATTATATGCTATTTATAATTATAGAAGATTTAGACTCTTCTACGCTTATATTCTTCTTTCTTTATCGTCTATGATAACAGTTCAAAACGAGCATAGTAGTGGTTAAGACGCCACCCGAAGCGGTTATCGCAAAGTATAGCAGTCTTGTTACATTCTGTACTCGTTGCTAGGCGCGAAGCCAACTTTTTATTATTTACGCAACAGCCCATTTTATTCGAGCACTCATATTGTATAATGTCTTTTATCTTCTTGAAATATATAGAGTCCAGTGTATTTTCTGCACTTTGTGTTTCTTGTTATTGCAGCTAGAACGAAATTATATTCAAGTAAATATTTAAAACGTAAAAACTAAGACAAAATGTAGGACGATTAGGAAAATTATTAGGAATACTGAAAACATAATCTTAATCGCAGTCCCTAGGGCCGATTTGATCAGTGTGATTCCATGCCCTCGCAGCATATCGGCGTGAAACGAATACTCTTGCGTTGGTTCTCTTTTTAATTTATTTAGGGCAATGAACAATTGCACCACTAAGAAATCAAATAAAAATATAAACTATTGGTGAATAAATTTGCCAGGTGGTAGGGCATTCGCCCGACTGGATGGCTACCACCCCTGGTCTAAAGTATGTCGCCATAACAACCTCCAGTTGTGTTCCAGCATTAGTGAGCAGGTTCCAGTCTCCCTTAAGAGAGCAGCAGCGCATTTGTAGCACCTTTGGTGTTGCAAATGTCCATAGGCGATGGTAACCGCTTTCCATCAAGTGGGCCGTCTGCCTGTCTGCTGAACTCCTGCAATAAAAAAATAAAAAATATTACTTGTGGCGCAACCAGCGAAGTTGCCCACAAATAAAAAAAGAGAAATAAATCCGTCTGTCTGTCACTCAGTTATTACCCAGAGAATTACGAATTGATTGTATTAACATTCGGTATATACAGTCGTCAATAGGTGTGAAATTCGCACAGTACTTGATTTATATCTGTTAATGAAGAGTAACAGGTACATCCATTTACAACTCTACTTGTACAAAGAAGGGGTTAGAAAAAATATGTTTTGTACGATGAGTGATAGTTCCGGTAGCTCACACCAAGTCTCATACCTCCTACTTAATACTGCAATATCATCTTCTCTATGGCCTGCTCTTTATCCCAGTGGTCGGCAAACTCGTCATCCAAGATCCACATATAAACAATATAAAATTGAAATTCATTCAAAGAGACATTTTTTAAGTTAATCTTTGCTTTCGTGGAGATATTTGAATGGGAATAATTAGGATTAAAAGTACACTCTCTTAGCTTCTCCTCCTTGCTTGCCTTTGCTAAATACTTAGTCTTGCCATAAATACTGTAACAAAGAATTATTTTTTCTATTGCAAATAACATTTATAAGTTTTACAGTGTGTTAGTTTAATACATAAATATAAAATAATTTAAAATATAAAAAGCTTATTCAAAGTGGTCTCCATTGGCTGCAATACAGTCCTTTAAACTTTGAGGCCAGTTATAAATAGAAGCACGCACTCTTTCCATGGGAAAATTCTTCACTGCCAATCATATAGATTGTTTTAGGGACTCAAAATTATCATGGCGTTTAGAGCAAGCCGTACTCTCTAAAACTGACCATAAATCATAATCCAGCGGATTAAGATCGGGACTAGACGACGACCAGTCGTCAGCTCTGATGAAGTCCGAAACGTTTGTTTCCAACAAAGACTGCGTGGACCGAGCTTTATGACCCGGCGTCGAGTCTTGTTGAAAGGACCATTCTTGATTATTGAACATGGTGTTGTTAAGGAGGTTAACTACTTTCTCAAGAATGGTATCTTCATACACTTGTTCCGATGTTCTGATGCCTTTTTCACAAAAATATGGCTCAGTCACTCCTTCGTAGCTAACACCCCACCAAACCATCACTGAAGACGGATAATGCCCACATTCTACTCTGTCGACTAATTGAGAAGCTTCCTTAGAGCTTTGAGCATAAATACGGTCATTTTGTTTGTTAAAATATTGCTCAATTGTAAAAATTGTCTCATCCGTAAACAAATTTTTCTGTGACCTCCCTTTGCGTACCGTTTCAGCAGTTGTTTCGATCTTACCACCCTATTCTTTTTTAAATTATGAGTTAAGAAATGACCAGTGCGTCTCTTATAGGCTGCAAATTCTAAGTCATCTTTTAAAAGACGCGACATGATTCTAGGTAATATCTTCATCTCCCGAGATAAAATCTTTTGCTTTCGGACAGGATTTCTTCGAATTCTTTCCCTTAGTGCTTTGACCACCTTTTTCGTACGAACACTATGTGGACGGCCAGATTTTTTTCTGTCACAAACAGAGGTCTCATTGTACCTATTAATAGCCCACATATAATAGCCCGGGGTACACAAATATTTGACTAATACCGAGCATATGGAGAGTTTTAAATATTGCATTTGGCTCCATACCTACTTTGTGTAATGCAATCACAGCGATTCGGTTCTCTTTATCGCCCCACTCCATTTTAACATCGCAAAATGTTGTACAATCTATTGGCGCCAAAATGAGAAAACACAATTAACAATCATATAAAAATGACAGATTCGACACACCTGGCTAGTGACTGCCATAAAAGATTACCATACACAATGGGCTGTTTTCTAATTACAAATTTTAAACATAAAGTAAACAAAAGAAGTCCAAATGCAGAAAGGTAATAAAATGTGCTTTTGTGTTATGCAGGTGTGAATCTACTTTGTCGGTCGTAACACTAATATATAAAGCTGAAAAGTTTGTTTGTTTGTTTGCTTGAACGCGCTAATCTCAGTAACTACGAGTCTGATTTGAAAAATTATTTCAGTGTTAGATAGCCGATTTATCGAGGAAGGCTATAGGTTATATATCATCACGCTAAGACCAATAGGAGCGGAGCACCAATGAAGAATGTTTCAAAATCGGGGGGTTTTGTTAACTTACTTTTTTTTAAACTATTCCACGCGGACGAAGTCGCGGACAGAAGCTAGTATTACATATTTTAAAATACACTTGACACAAAAATTAAGGCAGCAAAATATCTTAATTTTTGGTTGATTCTCATCAGGCTGTAACTAGAAGATAAATAGTCGTACAGCTAATTTTAAAAAAGTAAATTGTAGCTACAAGCGTCCAGTTTTTGGATATGTACATCAAATTTTTCTACACTCGCCAGACAACTTGTTTATTCAGCTGTAATTTCTTTTTCAAAGACTTCTTCGATACGAGTTCTCCTCGCTGAGATATCGATCTTTGAACGGAAAAAGATAATTTTATTTTTGGATATCTCAGGAACCAATGATCGCACAGAAAGTTTATGATGCGTTTCGAAAACTTGAATAAATACTCTATAAGGGTCAGTCATACATTCCTTAATTTTTTTTTTTCAATACATGAATTTGATAACGCATGTGTAACTTGCAACAACACAGAAGGGTTTATGGTAATAAAAAACCAGCAGGCAACTGGTCACTATACTTATAATTAGAGAACCTTATTGTTTTAATACATTTCATCCGCAGACTCTACACGAACATTTTTAGACCACCTCGTCATCCTTCCAATAATTATACAGTATAAGAAAATTAGCAAATTGGCACAACCGATAGCGGATTGAAGTCATTCATAAACTATTCTAATTAAAAAGGGTTATGAATGACAGGAATTTAATACATTATTGTATGGAAATTTTAGATATTTAAAGTTTTACATGTAGTAAAATAAATCGAACACAGTAAAAATCAATCGGGTCTGGCAACGTGAAAATAAAATGTAGTGAATACAGTCTATATACCATTGAGAGATTTTGAATTATAATCTACACGATTACCACATTATATTATAGAGAACTACTCTATACAAAACAGGCGCCAATCACAGAATAAATAAATATATAACATTATTATTCATAATTTAGGAAATGGCCGCTTGTATCGTTTAGAAATAAGAGGGTACATAACAAAATTAATTAATAACCTTAAAAAGAAACGTGACAAGAACAACTATGCAACTAAATAAATGTAATACAAGATTTTTGTTCTGAAAAGCTCATAATCTTTAATGAAGTGATAAAAAAGAAATCTCAGCTGTTCTATCCTATCCTTGCTATTGTATCTCCTCTATTCAATATTTTTTTTTATAATAATAGGTTCGCGTATGACCGACATTGCGCCTGATGTCAGGCGGAAATGCAGTATAAGATGGAACACGCTTACCTAGAAGATACCTGTTCACGCAAGACTTGAAGACTCCTAGATTGTATTCATCAGGAAAAACAGACGACGGTAAAGAAAGAAAGAAAGAAAGCGTTTCGTCTGCTTTTTTGGTATTTCTACCATATATCGGTGGCGTGGGTGCGTACGTCTGCTTGTCCGGTGGTAAAATGGTGAGGGAGGAACCAATTCATGCAATTCCGTGGCACATTCCCCGAAGTGTATCCTATAGAATATCGACAAACTAGCGACTTTACGTCGATGATTTAGGCTCTGAAGCCTCTCGTCGAATAGTCGGCCATTGCCTATCAGCTTCTTAGCTTTTTTTCTCTATTGACTCGAGTGTTTCGAGCTGGTATTTAGCTGAGACATCCCAAAGATGAGAGCAGTAGATAAAAGCTGACAACGCGTTGGCGTCGTTTCTGGTGTTGCAAACGCCAATAAGCGACGATATTTACTTCACGTCAGGTGGAATAAAAAATAAAACCGAAATTTAAAAAATGTAGCAGAAAAATATTTATTTTATCATCGTAAGGCTTGTGATTGAATTTTCGAAGTAAAGATGTAGTAACACATTAATAAAATTTAAAAAAAAAACCTGCTCCTCGAATAACAATATAAGCAAAAATTTGCCCGTTTTTCTAATATAAGTAATTGGTGTCTATTCTTACTATTAATTCTTCTTTACTCCTCAAAGAAACAATTAAATTTTATCCTTAAATTACAATAAACGGGAAAACGCCTAAAGCACGTTTTGTCTCCTTGAAAGTGCTCACCAGCTCCGCCCATCTCTAATGAGCCCCTCAGGAACCACTTGGCAGATTTAAGCAAGTCGCTAATGGCTGTAAAGAAGCACGCCCCAAAGTTCATTAGGCATGAATATTTTTTTGACGTAGTACCTGCTTTCAATTATTTAAAATTGACAAATCCCTCGCACCGTTCAAATTGTTGACGATCCTACTCTGACATAAATATTAAAACCTCTGATAGAGATGTTATTTGTTATACTAACTTTATAGATTGTAATTATTGAAGTAATTCTAATATGTGTAGGTACTACTTGTATGTTTGGCAGGCAAAAACATGTCAAAATCAAAACTTATGTGTATATGTTACAGTCAAACATCGAAGCTCTGGCGCTTCTAGGTTTGACTAGTCAAATCTCAGGTCTGAGATAAAGTCTAAAAGTCCAAATAAATGACGACTTTCTGCCTTTGACTAACGAATTTTTATCTAACCTAGGACAGACTAATTTATACAGTCATTAAACATGTAACAAGTGCATTACGAATCGACGTTTGACCGAGTATGCCTTAGTCGCTTCTAGGATCGACTAGGCAAACCCGAAACAGATTGTTTTACGTTCGACGTTTGAGTAAAAATTAAGTTCTTCTAGGTTTGATTAAAAATACTTTAGTCAAAGGCTGTAATTGGAATTTATTTCGGATTTTGTCGAAAGGCCTCTGTCAAACCTAAGATAAACCAGTAATTCCGGGAAGAGACTGCATATCGACCTTTTACTATAACATATAAACATGTTTTTGAGCAAAAAAAATTGTATGATTGGTTGAAAATCCTTGGTTTTTAGAGGAAACACAAGCGTTTGGCGTTCTACCATCTATAGAGATGGTAGAACACCAAACGCTTGTGTTTCCTCTAAGAACCAAATACTTTACAAGACAGAAATGACTCCCAATTATAGAATTGGGAGTAATTTGAAGAGCTGTTTAAGCACCACTGCACTTCTCGCCTGAGCAGCTGCATTAGAATTTCATACACAATTCCTCGACACTTAGCAGTGGTATGTATACTTCCTTATACAATACGTCTCAATTTGTGGAATGACCCAAAAAGGGTATAAACAGATTTTTGAAGTCCCAGCGAGATTGACTACATTTAAGGTTGTAAATGTCCTTGAGCAGCGGTAACCAGTAAACTGATGGCCCCTCAGATAGTTTGAAAATTATATCACACTAACTGTGCCCGCGACTTCGCCCGCGTGGATTTTTTTTCGCTAAATCATAAAAAGTGACCTAAGTTACTCCTTATAACATCAGCTATCTGCCAGTGAAACTTCCATTAAAATCGATCGGCCGTTTCAAAGGTTAGCCGAAACATCCAGACAGACATATAGACTGACAGACAAACAAATGTTCTAAAAATTTTATTTTCCGAATTTCATAGTCCGAGTTATCCTTCCTGATTTTTATCACATTTTTATTTTGAAATTACAAACAGACACTTCAATTTTATTTAGCTACATAGGACGTTTTGAAATCATACAAAAAGACATAAACAAAACATAAAAGTTTATAATGTCAAGACCAGCATCTGCGTTCACATCATTACATGTTTTGGAAAAGGTCCTATTCTTCGGACATGTCAATTTGAACATTAATCTGACATTTCCAATACCACAATATACCGGTGTCGTTAACGAGGCCCCCTGTGGCTGGCCACGCCCATCCGGCCCGAAGGACCAAATCCCGAATAAATTATAAACTACCTACTTCAACACAATTGTGTATTGTGTAGACATCTTTTCAATTTCTATTTGGAATTAATCTGTTTGAATGGGTTCTGTTTGTTATTGTTATGTTTTGATCTTTTGTCGGCTATTTCTAAAGGGTTCAAGGCGTGAAGATTGTCTAAAAGCTATGATTATGAGTTCTAATCATGTACTCTTACAACGTGCTGTGATATGACTATAATATAACTATGATTAAACTTTGTTTATAAAATATTGTTCGTGTAGATAATGCAGATACAAAAAGGACCGATGGAAAATAGTGGAAAGAATAAACTGGAAGGAGAAGAAGACCAATAAAAAAGTATTGACCATACTAAAAGAAAGGCGGGCAATTTTAAAAACCATATAGGAAAGAAGAGGAAGAATGTTTGGACATCTACTACGATACGACCCCCTCTTCTCTGTAAGATAATAGAAGGCAAAGTGGTAGATAGAAGAGGGAAGAGAAGACCTAGGAGGGAGTTTATCGACCAACTAAAGGAAAGGATAGGTGCCGTGTCGTATAAAGAAGTGAAACAGCAAGCCGAAAATAGAGAGGATTGGAGGAAGCTTCACCGGCAAGAGTTAAACTCTTAAGCATTATGACGATGATGAGATCCTGCAAATTGTAGTCCATCAGCTGATTTGCTATTCCTCGGTGGTCCATATAATATTTTCTCGTTTCAGAATTTTTCGTCTTTCACACTCTTTCAATATATATTACTATATATAACAATAATAAATATCCCACTGCTGGGGTTGGGCTTCCTTTTTTTTTGGGGTAACGGACAATAAACCCGGTTACGCATGTCCAAGGTGGCTTGGCGGGTTTGACACATCGGTTCTCTCAAAGTGTAAGTTTCATCACGAAGTTTTCCTTCATCATCAGCACGTGGGAATTGTAACAATTTATCCGTGCAGGGACGGAGAAAGAATATAATTTCCTGCGGCCGGGCGGCCTGTCGTAAGAAGCGACAAAACAACCCACAGCAGGGTGGTAGGGTATTTGCCCGACTGGATGGCTACCACCCCTGGTCTAGAGTATGCCACCATAACAACCTTAAGTTGTGTTCCGGCATTAGTGACCAGGTTCCAATCTCCTTTAAGAGAGCAGCGGCGCACTTATAGCACCTTTGGTGTTGCAAATGTCCATAGGCGATGGTAACAGCTTTCCATCAAGTGGGCCGTCTGCCTGTTTGCTGAACTCATGCAATAAAAAAACACAAAAAAATAAGTCAAGTCAGAAAACTGCATAAGTGGTACATGCTTTTCTGTTTCTGGACACTTGAGCTAATCATTAAACTACTGCGGTTTCCTAAAAAAAAATGTACTCAGGCCCAAATGAAATTTGGTAAACTTTTAGGGCTATTAATAAAGGTACAAACATTATAATTAACAATAGTAAGATCAAAAAAACTAGAAAACCATAATAATAAATTTGCCTATAATTTATTTAAAATAAATAATGTTTTTTTAGCGAAAGCTGAAGCACTTTTGACGATAGGAGTGGAAGATAAAGCTGTTCATTAAATCCCGGTTGTACGTGATTAAAAGCCGTCTGGCGTGAAGGCGTGACGTGTTAATGTGACAAATAAGCGTCGAAATTGTCACGTAGATTTCGAGGGCACTTGGGTACTCCGCCCAGCGGAGCGGGACGAATGGCTCGTGATGCCTAAAATAATAGATTTATATTTGAATCACGCCTATTCTTACACATCTTTAAATGTGTAACAAAACGTTGTCAGCACAGCCTTTTGCTGTAGATTTTTGTTCTTTCTAGGGAGTTACCTATATAATAAAATCAACAAGCGGATTGATTTATTTTCTTTGACTAAAGCTAAATGTAAGAAAACTCTCACCGAATGGCTTTTGAAACTCGACTATGACTCCACTGAAGCACTATTAGTCCTAATTACTTAAATATTTCCCTTTTCATTGTTTTTATTATCATCTTGTATTATAGTATTTTATATGTTCACTCATTCATTTATCTCTATGTAACTCTCATAGTATAATCTAATAAATTCCTCTCATTTCAAATCACATAAACTCACACAGACACATTCACACACATTTACGTACAATATATACATAAGTACATATAAATACACAATAACACACTGTACACCGATCTACACTCAATACATTATATTTCTTTTATAATCGAATAACTAGTTGTAAGTATATATACCTACATTTTTCCACGGGGAGAGAGAGGCTGGTGATCAGTCACACAGGATTTTTCCTTTTACTGACACCAGGCTCTCACCAATTGCTAGTTAGTAATTTAAAACCTTTTTTAGCAATTACTTATGTCATGTTATATTGTGAGAGCAAATAAATAAATATTATTATTATTATTATTATTATTATAATGTTGTAGAGTGGACTTAGGCTGAGCTAAAGCGAAATCTTGCAATACAAATAGTGAACTGTTTATGCAATTTTGAATCTCACTACTGTGATACTAATCATAAGTGACCGTTTTTATACCTTTGTCTGTGTCTGTCTAAAAGATCTTTTCGAATAAGCTCCGACACCGCTCGGCTGATTTCAATTAAAATTTTAGGGATTACAAAAGGAATTTGGAAGTAATAATTTCTCTAGGCACGTTGGGCAGTTTTTAGGATGAGGAAGAACACGTACAAAGTTTACACTTTTTTATATTGCGTGAGTTCAGCAGACAGGTAGACGGCCCACCTGAAGGAAAGCGGTTATCCTCGCTTATAGACATTTGTAACATCAGAGGTATCACCAATGCGATGTCGCTCTCTAACGTGAGACTGGAGCCTGGCCACTAGCAGCCTGCCGGAGCGCAACTCAAGGTTGTTATAACGGCCTTCTCTAGACCTTACCACCAGGTTGTAGGTTGTTCTGTGGCCTCTTACGACAGGCCGCTTGGCCGCAGTAAATTCTATTCTTTCTCCGTTCCTGCATGGATATCCTACGATAGATGTTTTTTTATCAATTTTCGCGTACGTTTCATTTTATCCGTGTGGCAACGGAGATTCAGGTTCCAGTCCTTCCCTTCAAGGTGGTAGAACATTGGTGTTGCAAATGTCAATAGATGATGGTAACCATTTAACTATTAGTAGGTCGTTAGCGTCTCGGCTATATTCTAGCTATAAAAAGAAACTGCATCTTGCAGGCTTCAGATATAGAGAAGTGGTGGCCATAGTTAGAATATAAATATTACATTATGTTCAAGACATAGAATATGTTGATTTTACATTTAAACATGGCAACACTAAAAAATACTTTTTCACGTGTGACAACATTATAATAATACAATTATCTTCAACTCAAAGTGGCTTCCTTATTAAACGTCCCCCATAATTCTTCCCTTTGTTAAATTATCTAACACATTATACATATAAGTCGTGCGCAGATGGTTTGCCGATGACAACCTCTCCCGCCTCCCACAATCGCGACCCGCGGTCATCTAATTCTTAGTACTACTTAAAGAAGCCCTGGTCCCAGTCGTAGGAAGCGAGAGGGGCGACCATCGGCAAACCTTCTGCGCACGACTTATAAACTTACAAAATAACTTCAGTAAGTAAGATTAAGATTCCCATGAATTTCAGTTCATTAAAAATAAATGAGAAACACAACAAAGTTAAATAAATTGGTATGGGCAACACACAATCATCGTTCATTTGATCAGCCACGGAGTAGAGAACTGTACTGATTGCCACAGATTTACAATAGTCACCATTCAGTATTTGAAATTTCTTGTCTCAAAAAATAAATAAAGCTTTTCTCTTTTATTTTAATGAACTACATTGATATTAAATAAATACATTACGCAGTCAATACGAATCAATTTGGAGTGGCGAAGAGCGGACGGTGGCCATCCGAAACGGTGTGTGTAAAGTGCAAGCGCGTCCGGCGCGACAGATGATGGTAATCAGCAAAGCGGTAAATCACCAGTTGCCCACACTATCGAGATCGCTACTGAATGCAGGGCTGGCGAACAACACTTGTCACGCATCAATTCTTCCAAAAATAATTGTATCATATGTCTGTACTCTAAAAAAAGACCTGGAGAGAAATATGAATTAATTATTATATTTATTACATAATAAACTAATAGACTCTTTAATATGATTTTCACCAATTACTGGATACTTTACGCTTTACAATGTTTTTGTACAACAGCAAGACCGCTATAAAGAGTACGTGATAAGCTCTGGTATAAATGTAATTTATTTATTAACATAATGCCTGCTGAAGTAGATCGTTTTAAATACATTTTAACAGCAATAACACGTTGCGAAGCAGTGTACATAGAATAGGAAGAAAAATTAAATTTTAAGTTGTAAGTATGACCTTCAAAAAATGTTCTCTAATGGAACTTGTTTTGAATAAAAACTCTTGAATTTGAATATGTAATATTTTTGCCGTGTTTTCTTTTTGTTTCGCTTCTTACAATTTCCGTATGTCTACAACGGCTTTAATAATAATAACAATTTATTTCCATTTCAGATTTTACATTCATTTGTTAGTAATATGATATTTATGTTAGTAGAACGGACAGGCCAGAACCCAAAAGCAGAAATAATGGCCTCACCCCTCACTCGACTCTAGATGAGTAAGTAGCCTCACTCAAAGGGGAGTATATTCTCTCTGATGGCGTAAAAGTCATTAGTACGTGCCTCAGCGAACATAGTCGATGCACTGCCTAATCGAGGCAGCCCCAGCAGCATCCTGAAGGTATTATTATATTGAAGCTTTAACCGAAAACCAGCGGAGGTTGACTCCAAACAGCAATCTGCTGAGTTAGGGCCAATTTAGGACTTGACTCCTTTCTTTTATTTCATTATCGTTTCCTTCTAAATTTTACATTGTGTGTAGTAAGTAAGCTCCATAAAGTTTAACTTAGTTTCGTGGAGCAAAGTATAATGCTCTTCAACAAAATCCCAGAAAACGTTCAAGAGCTTTTAATGAACAAATTGAAAACATTAGTAAAACAACGAGAAGGCTTATTATACGACGAAAGATTTTTTTAGATGACCACACTGGATGAGTACTATAATGCGATTGACACCAACCTCTGTCAGAATCATTCATATAAATTACTTTGTTAATCTTTATAAACTACAATTTAAAAAAGACAAATAATAATTATTATTATGAAGTAGAAATAATGTTGCTGGGGAATTTGTTGCGCCGCTTCCTCTCCTTTAACAGGAACTTTGGAAGCGGTGGTAGATTCATGAGTTTCAATAAATAATCTGTAAGATTCCATTTTGAAATAAACACATTAATTTTCATGTAGTACTAAATACTTTCTTTCTTTATTTTTAACGAGTATGAGTCTAATACGTGAAACATATTACAACTGTCTTAAAAAATTGTATATAATTTTACGTACACTAACTGCAATGAAAAGATTTAGAATCCTAGCTGAAAATTATGCAAATCTTAAGTATATAATATGTACAAACATAGTATCACGCCTGTTCCCCATGGGGTAGGCAGAGCACTATGGATCTCCACTTGCGACCATCCTGACAAACAACCTCCTCTTCGTCTACTTTCATTAACCTCTTCATACATGCACGTTTATTTAAGATGCTTTTTACCTGACCTCTCTTTAACACTTCTACTATTTGATCATTGTCTGTACATCGCGGTTGTATGTTCATGTAGCTAAGTTTAGAGTTGCTAAGGCCCACTTGCACGCAACGTCAGTTTAAATAAATAAGTGTAGAGTTAATTAAAAAAAAATTTAGAACTTATCCCTCTGTTTACTCCTAACTTTTGATAGCGCAAGATAAATTGTTTATATAACCCTGTGTTAGTAATTAACTCCAAGTTAGGTGAGCTAACCCAGGAACGTGAAAGTGGGCCTAATAGAGTTGTAAGTTTAAAATAAGTAACTCAGTAAGTTTAAAGTTCGATAATCGCAAATTTAACAGTTGTTATGAGTTTAACAACCCTACCGGCTGAACACAAGTTACTGAATTTTGCATACAACCTCTGGTATCGGCGGATCGTGCGACTCCTGCGCCGCTCATTGTTCCCGCGCCGCTGTGCGAAATGATTTACTGCGCTGACAATCGCCTTGTCGATACCAAATCGAGACTGACCTCCACATTGATTTATTCTTCAAAAAAGAAGCAAAATTCTTAATTATATTTTTGGAAAGAATAATCATTTTCGATATTTTAGACAGGTTCTTTGATTTCTGAGGCGCTAGCCAGTTATAAACGCCGTAGGTTGCGTACGACGTGACCCTCTCCACGACCCATAGATAATTATTATGAACGAATATTGACTGTTGAATAATAATGTGTCGTAAATTTTAAGAATTTCATAACGTTGAAAGCTGATCAGAACTTTCAATTTATTATGGTTTCCGGCACCATTCTTGAGCAGTCAACTTGGCCCACGGACAGTGATATTGCGCTTCTTTTTCGAATTATGAGGTTTTTAAGGGACGCCTGTTTATTTTAAAGAGCAATTTTGTTTATATGTGCTAGTACTATATTTTCTACAGGCGCTTAATATAGTGACGTACCATTTTTGTATCCGCTATTATAAATATATTTTTCCTGTGAGCTCATTAAAGGAAGGACATTTATTTAATCCTCTCAACATTGTTTTTATCCTGTCTCCGCCACATAGGTATTGTCCTTTACGAGAAAAAGGACAAATACATAATAGTTTCGAAATTTCAATAAACATCATCAAGAGAAGGTGAAACTTTATCATGATGCATTTGTTACTGAATTGCCATTGTGGTAACAAGAAACGCGACCGCAGTGGCGACTTTTCCTCTATAGATAGTTACATAATATAGATAAATAATTATTGATTGTACATCAAAGCATAAACAGACAGAAGTAGAAAAAGATATAAGATAGTACAACGAGCGGCCTTATCGCTAAGAAGTGTTTTCTTCCAGGCAACCCCTGACAGGGATTGATAGATTTTTAATACTGACGGTGGTGCAGTTAACAAATAATGGTAAATGATAAATAAACATATACTACATGTTTACATATAAGTAAAACAAAATAAATAAATATATATACATATTTATATATACATACATATACTTATATAAAAGCATTAGGAATTGTTATACACAATAAAAAAGTAACGCTTCTAAACCTGATTTGTAAAGCACAGTAAGGATTTGGTTATATTGCTCTATCCCTCGGAAATTACATTATTTACCGGGATAAAAGTATCTCAAGTGTTGATTCGGGATCTAAGGTAACTCTGGGTATAGATTAATTTAAATCCGATTAGTAGGTTCCACGTGATGCTCGAACAGATATACAGACAGACGGACATAAAGAGATAAAAACTATACAAACTGTATATTCGGAATTTGCTGATCGACACATCCCATAGTTTTCTTACATTATGGATTAAAATAAATAACAAACATGCTCCTTTGTTCTCCCTTTCCTGACGCGCACGTCCAGGGTATTTATTTCATTTATTTTCAAAACAGTCTTATATCTATTAAATGCATAAGTATTCTTATTTATTATATATATTTCTAAACATGATACAATTTATACTGTTATATACGAAAATCTTCTTATATCACATCTTACTAGTCTTCTTCTCTCTCTATTACGTATTTTATTACACTATTTGTTTCTCTCTTCTACAGGTCATCATCAATCAATCTTACATATTGTTACAAGTTGGGCCAAATACAAGGGATACACATCTGCCTGCCATAAAACCTGGTTTATTGCCCTTTCTCTATTCGGAGTTCTTTTATTTAGACAATAGCCCATTGTTATTGTACTTGATTATGGCCGTTCGCAGACATAATCCTCCAGGTGTGCAGAATTATGTTTTCTGGGAATAGCGTTGATGGTGGCGCAGGTATAATTCGTGGAAATCATTGTTTACACGGTCCTAAGAGAAAAATGGGCAGTCAAGCGACGATTACGATACTAGCAAGACGTGTACATTCGATAGCGATATAGTGATGGACTTTGCGCGTGGTATTTAATTGTGCATTACATAAGGACTTATTGCATCCAGTTATATTTGTACCTATGTTATACGTGTTTGTACAGTTCTAATAAATCCTAGAGTAATTCCAAACGGCATTTAAATTCGAGTCCCGTAACTCGTAACAATATGATTACATTTCTTCTCTCTTATGCACTACTTCTAATTTTATATTAGTGTTCTATAAAATACAACGCTTGTGATATCTTAATATAAATACAACACATATGTTATCTATCTTTATTTCTATTTGGTATACTAACTACTTTCGTTGCAATATTTACAACAATACTCAATAAAATCTTCCTAGTGATTTTTACTCATTAACTCGTGCATGTTATTACACTAAGACTTGACCTCAAAATCGTTACCTGAATTTAAAAAAAAAATAATATTGAGATGTTGGTTGAAATCTTGCACTGAGATTTTCTATAAAAACATGAATGGTCTAGTGACGCCAACTGGAAATGCAGAGTGTGTTACGAGTTGCCTTCTTTAGTTAGCAACTGGCATTCTTTATTCTAATAATTTTACAGCAAGAATAGAAAACAGCTTAACAAGATAGAGATGCTTGAAGGATTGTTTCCTCGGGTTATATCATATAAGTTTATTGCTATATTCTTCGGAGCCTTCGACTGTTGCCAGTGGCGCACGACCGCGATATTTTACGAGCACGGTTCCCCGATATCGTCGTATTATTTATGTCTCAGTTTCATATTTTTGCTGTATCATATATCTTGATACAGATCACGTTTTAAAATTATGTACGTTTCATATCGTCGCATATGTGTTTTCCTGTTCATATTTTTCCTTTGTTTAAAAATAAGCCCTTTATTTGTAATATCACAAACTCTGCAGATTTTAATTTAGGATCAAATTATTAATGTGTAGGCAAATGTTTATTAACAAAATTGGACAGTCGTAACTTTTAAATTCAAATTCAAATTTGAACGAGTATTGTTAAAGTTTTATTTACCCTACTGTCAATTTGTTCATTTTAATTATTATATAACCATAAACAAAATTAAAACTAAATAATTAAAATGAACAAGCTGGCGGTAGGTTAAATAAAACAAAAAATTACCGCGCTTAAAACCGTTATAACGAAGTTTTATTACATTTTTTTTATGACTTAGAATGCAATTGTTACCCCTTCTTGTTATTTCTGAGTATTAGCTTATTCCGACTTATTTAGGAGAACATGATTGAACGTAAAAAAGAAGTAAATGTAACGTTGGGCTAATGTGCCAGTACATTCGTAAAAGCCTCCAGCCCTCCCGACCAGCTATTAGAGTTGGTCGGTGTCAGTGGAGGGGCCACCAGCGCGATTTTATCGTTCCTACGAACCATTAAACCGGCCATAATGAAGTTTCGCGGCGGATAATGCACTGAGGCTTTACGCAATGATTTACAAGGGCAGCAATAAAAAGAATTTAAGGGATGACCCCTGTAGATGTAAAAATACGATGGAATAGGGATGGGACGTTGTCGATGGCTAATATTAATCTATAATATCCTACTATAAGGGCCAAATTTAATATTATCTTTTTGCACAAGCTGCAGCGCCATCAAAATTGCACGCCAGAACCAATAGAATTATGTTGTCTCTTTTATTCTAATGCAAATTCTATATAGTTAGAGGGAGAAAGCATCAGTTCAACGGGCATTTCAATTATTTGTATTTGACCACAAGTTTGTGGGACTTCCCTGTGCCGTGTGTGATAAGTTCGACAACAAATTTGTGATGGTTTCGTCTTACTGGATATTATACAATTCTAAACATGCCATCTCTGTTTGTCGGTTTGAAAGAAAGAATAAAAATTAATAATAATTGTGATGTCCTAAAGAGGCTCTTGCTCAGCATAATGCTAGTTTCACAGCCAGCGCTGCTCTTCCGCAAGTACCTCTAAGTGATGCCACGGCTTAGCTCCACAACGCAAAATAAAAAATAAATCAGTGTTACGAGCTACAGGACTCGAATTAAAAATGCCGTTGGAACTACTATAGAATTTATTAGAACTATACAAACACGTATAAAACAAATACAAATAAAAGTGAATGTAACGAGTTCACACTGCACGATTCAATACAATTCGACACGCGCAAAGTCCGTCATCTATATCGCTGATCGAGAGTACTACCAAACGTCTTACTCGTTTCGTAGTCGTCGCTTGACTGCCCACCCCTCCATTGGGACATTGTCTTATACTAACTACACAGTACAAAAAAAAACAATCAGCCATTCGCACTGTTTCCGAGAAATACTAATTTGCACACCTGGTTATCTATTCCTGCGAACGGCCAATAAAGTCGAATACAATAACAATAGGCTATTGTCTAATTGCAAATTTAAAGACGAAGTAATAAAAAGAACTCACAATGCGGGAGAGACAATAAACGAGATGCGCAGCATTTCTTTGTAGGTATGTGACAATTGGAATTCAGGTGACCCAACTTGTAACATTAGTTAAATAAAAGAAAACGAACACAAAAACAACTATGTCTATTTGTTCCGTATTCACGTAAAATTTACTGGACCGATTTCGACGCCGTTTTCGCTGACCGACAGCTAATTCTTAGACTTAAACCCTCGGCTACTTTTTATGCTGGAATTTCATCGGGGAATTATTTAAAATGGCCAGATTAAAAAAATGGAATTTTTATGTGATTTTTTTACTGATCGATAGCTAATTTAATGTAGTATGTCATATTTTTTATCCCGGGAACTTTCCCGGGAGCGGTTTGTAGTTCGGCTGCGTAAAAATTGGCTTATTCCGACACAGTTTTCACTAAAAGAATTGTTAGTATTCTTTTTCAAATGCTGCGGTATTTTGTATCCCGAGAATTCCGCAGTAATTTGAAAAGCGTAGATGAAGGCGCGGGTATATCCTAGTATTAAATAAAATCAATATCACCTTACTGATATTCTATACCGTTGTTGTGGAGACAGAAGTAAATGAAAAAACCCAAATTATAGAGAGACTGTTCTTCCTTTAATCGTTGTATAGAGAGACAGAGAATGAGAAAGAAAGAAAAACTTTCTTTGAAGAAATAGTGACGTAATTACATACCTTACACATTATTAGCGTATTTTGAGAATTTGTACGCCGCATTTTCAGCGAACAAGTTTTGCGCTCAGCATATTGCTGTGCCGGAATTATATCTGACACGACGCTGATTTTCAGAGCAAACCTTCCTTTTGGCGGTAACAAGTCGGTAGATACAGAAAATGGCGTTAATATTAAACGCCTGAAGAACGCAAGTAATCACATTTGGTATGTGAAATTTGTCAGGCGCTTTTTAACAACCGGTAAACCTGATATACTAAAGGACAATTTTTTTTTTCTTATTGCATAAGTTTAGCAGGTGGCCCATCGGTTCCCATCGCCTGTGGACATTTTAACACTAAAGGTGCTGCCAATGTGCTGCCGCTCTCTAAAGCAAGACGGGAACTTGGACACTAATGCCAGAACACAAGTCAAGGTTGTTATGGCGCCATACTTTAGACTAGGGATGGTAGCCATCCAAACGAGCAAATACCCTACCTGGCTGTGGGTGACTTGGCGCAACGCTCAATCTACGAGACGCTGAACTTTTTACGTTATGCGGGGTTGTTCCCGTTCGGAGACCAAGTGCATGTAAAATGTTCTACGACAGTTCTCTCGGGACATCCTACATAATGTATAGTGTATTTAAGACTATAGGATCGGACATTTGGTGAAATCTAGACCAATAAATAAAATTAGAATGTCAGTTTCTGATTTCAAAATAAATATCTAAATTAATCATTGTGAAAACTGATATTTACACGATGTCTAATCATAAATTGACTATTTGTAGAATATTTGTCCGGTCCGTTCTTTTGCCTCAAATAAGATTTATGTTTTTATTTCATTTCTATATTTTGTAGGGTTCTATGTGACACTCGCATGTACCTGATACTTGGATAGAAAAGTTTACGATGGTTTTCGATATTCACCTGTTTTGGAACAATTAAACAATAAATTATAACGCCACACAAAGTCACAAACACACAACCAACAACAAAACTCACACATACTCACACCAACGCGCACAACCACCGCATTGCATTACACGCACACTTTACAAACAAACCAAGCATACAAAGAGCCTAAAAATTAATAACCTAGGCACAGAAAGGAAAAGCAACACAAATGGCACTAGTTAAGATATATATATAGGTATAGACATAAGGCACACACTGCACATGCACTTCCTCACAACACCAGCATGTAACAGATACACTCTACATTAGTATAAGTTCAGTATTAAAAATAGAAAAATATATATTATAAGTTATTCTTAAGGTACACTACAACATAATAATCACTAAATTAATGTCACACACAATAACACAATAAACAATAAGCGTGTATAAACCTAAAAACTTTCATAGAAATGAAGTTGTAAAAAAGGGTACGGAACTCGAGTCCGTAGAGTAAATAATATAAAAATAAAAATAAACTGTATTGGAATAATGATAATAATAATAATATTCAACAAATGTTACTAATATGAAGAAATTCCAAACCATAAATTAAAAAAAAATTAAGACATTACAATTTTGTCTATTATGTCATTTGTATTTTATGTCTCCTATTGACTAGATTAAGTCGTTTTCCGTACTGAAAAAATAAATTTAAAAAGAAATAGAAAGACGGCAAATAATTAGCATGTAAAATCACAGTTTAAGTAAGTAATAGTAAATAACATATCTGTTATAATATTTTCTTGTCTTACAGAGATAAGGGTAGATCACAAAATAGTTGAGAGGTGTGTTATCTATTTACCTTCATCTTGTTAAGGATCAATTTTTGAAGTGAAACTTTTTTAGCCACGGTAGTGGATTCTTTCGATGGGAACGAAAACGCGTGACGCCGTGGATTTATTAATAATTTAAACACTATCGTCATACATATAAAATTGGAAATATTTTGAAGTTTATAAATCAGGTTGAAACTAGAGCATTTATTTCCTATTTTAGTTATTATAATTTTCTTGTGTCATCTGTTCAAAGTGAAAAAACATGGAATCTGAATAATATGTGTTATAATACATCTTAAATATGTAATCTATGTAATGTAATATTCTTCCATTAAATTATAAAATAATTTTTGAGCTTGGTAAAAATATTATAAAATTAATAAACTTTATAATTATCCTAATACTCCTGATACTCTATATTTATCTCATTCTCTCGTAGAATACGTTTCTGAAGCTTCACTTATGCCGCGTGTGAATTGTACACACATTTTTTTTTAAATTTTATATTCATTAAGCGTTCAAATCGTGTCTGTTGAGATTAAAACTATTTAAATACAATATGTTTTAATTATAATATAACATTTATAAAATATCGATACTCGATTTATATTATCGGCCTGTCCCTAAGCTCCCCCTGGGATGGGTGTGTGGGGGGAAGTGGGGGTAATAAAGATGAGCTATGACCCTCAGCCGGATCCAACTGCTGTTCCGACACAATGTACATATTATATGGCCAGTTTTATTATTTCATATCACTTGTTTTATTATCCTGTAGAATTCCCAGTTGAAGCTATAAGTTTGCCATATTTTTCAACAAAGTTAAGTTTAGTAATTAATAGGTATGAAGCTTGCAGACTATGGCGTTAATACCAGCGAAGACCCAACAAATGCTGGCTTGACGTTATAAATGATAACACGCGTGCCAATTGGTCTCAAAACAAGAGATGCCGAAGACCACGAGAAAAGGAGTATTAAAGAGAAAAATGGAACCTGAGAGTCAAAGCAATTCTATTTTAGTATGCAGTTATTGCCGAGTCGACAACTCATTGACGTCAATCGCTAAAATGTCGATCGATAAATGCCTATAAATACGTAAATATTTGCAACATTGAGTCGAGTCTTCTGGTATTCAGCCAAAGCCTACCAGCTACGGATTTGGTTACTGCCCGCTGGCTGAATAATAAATAATAACAGCCCCTAAACGTCCCATTGCTGGGTTCAGGCCTCTCACAACAGGAAAACGGACAGTATACCTGCCATGCTTGTGCAAAGCGGCTTTTGGTAGGTTTGACACATCGGTTACCTCGATGTGCAGTTTTGCCTTTACCGTTGTTAGCACGTGGTAATTGTAACAATATGCACATTAGGTCAGAACACTGCCTAAGTGGTGCATACGTTGCGGCTAGGATTCAAACGCGCGCCTTTTGAGTTGCGACTTTTTTTTTTTGAAGCGGTGGAAATGCATTTCGCACACTACCGGGTCCTTTACTAGGGATTAGATCAAAGCGACGAGAGGTGACACCACGAATGGGCACCAGAGTCAAATCGCCGGCTTCTATAGAGACTCGAAAAGTCCATACTTAACTAAAACCACCCTCCTCCCATGTGCCCCGCGCTTATGGCAGGAAGAGCGTGAGACTTAGAACGTAGTTACGCCCACGCTGGTCCTAAAGAATCATCAATGCTTGAGAATACCCCGGGAAAGGCAAACTCACTTCGTCAACAGGGGTGAAGACTCCTCTGCTCCCTAAATGCTAGAGAGGCCCTGCAACTGTATTACGGGATTCCAACTCTCTCGACCAAGTTTGGATCATGGTCGTGGTTTCCCGCGTCTGGATCGCCTGAAGCTCGACCAGGCAATAAACCAGGCCACGGGAGTTTGCGACGCGTGCGCTAAGAACCGGGTTCGCTGGACCTTTGGGTCCCGTTAGTTTAAGGCTCCTATAATAATATAATGATAAATAAAAGGCCGTGTAAAAAGTGTTTTTTTAAACGACTAAGTAATCGGGTCTACTAACAGATCACTCCGACCGCAATAGTTACAATAAAATGACTGACATGAGATAAGTAGGGTGGCGCGGAGAAGTCTTAAAAAAACAATTAAGACAAGTTTATTATACGAACAAGACTAACTTAATTACAATTCTACTTTAACGTAAAATCTAATTATTAGCCTAAACGATGACCAAGCGCTGTGTGGTCAGCACTTTCGTAGGCAAATGCAGGCCGGGCGATTGTCTAACTCATGCGGATTCAAATTTTATTATTGGGCTATAGAACCCTAATAAAGTAAAAAGAAATGTATTCCATTTCACAGAACAAGGCACGCTCATAAACATTTTCAAATGTATTAAGACCTCGTAACTTTAAACGCCTTGAAATTAAAAATCGTAAACAATTCAGATTGCAATTTGTGTGAAACGAAACGTTGCTGGATAAGCTTGACCGATGGCGACCATTAAAGTAACTTATGGCGAGGTTTGCTGCTTTAAACGGATTGTCAGCACATCGGTGAGTTAATGCAATTTTATTATTTAATACTTTATAAGGACTTTAAAAATATGAGTATAATATACATTTTATGAATTATAATAATAATGCATCGTGTTCTCCTTCGTTCATGTAGTCTATTCCAGTTGATTTGTTTTAAATTTACTCCTTAAGAATCGATTCTTATATGAGGCTCGATTAGCCACCTGAGCCGATCCCGAGTCAACACTTATAACTACTCTTTCTATAGATAAATTACGTCGTTTCCATGCAATCCCTATTATAATATTATAAATGCGAAAGTAACTCTGTCTGTCTGTTTGTCTGTTCCGTTTTCACGGAAAAACTACGGGACCCATTTGGCTGAAACTCAGTATATATATATATATATATATATATATATATATATATATATATATATATATATATATATATATATATATATATATATATTTGCGATGCCGAGGATGGACATAGGATACTTTTTAAATCGAGAAAACGAGATAGTCTCCGGGATAAAAATATATTTGTCTGTTTATTTGTTATCCTTTTATGGAAAGACTATTGGACCGATTTGGCTGAATTTCGGTATATTTGTGATTTTAATACCGAGGGTAGACAAGGGATACTTTTTATCCCAGATAATGGGATAGGTTTTAGGATAGATTAATGTAAAGGTTATCCCAGAAAGTAGGATAGGTTTTTTTTGTGATTTGCCATTTTCATAATTTTGGTCATATATCGTCAGTTTCGTCATTTTCGTCACTCGTCACTTTCGTCAGTTTCGTATTTTTTGTCATTTTTGTCATTTATGTAGTTTACAGCTAGACAGACGGGGGAAGATGTGTTGCCGTATTCGTAGATGGGACGGAACCTGGCCAATAATGCCGGAACACAGCTCAAGTTTGTTATGGCGGCTTACTCTAAACCAGGGGTGGTAGCCATCCAGACGGACAATACCCTACCTTCTGGCTGTGGGTTGTTTTGTCGCCTCTTACTACAGGCCATCTGGCCGCAGGAATTAGTATTCTTTCTCCGTTCCTCCACGGATGTAGATGTCTGGATGTTCCAGCTAATCTTTGACACTGTTGGACCGGTTTTGACGCGAATTCACTGGCAGATAGCTGATGTTATAAGGAGTAACATATGCTACATTTTTTTTTTAAATCCACGAATAATATCCACGTGGTCGAAGTCGCGGGCATAGGTAGTTGTGTAAATAAATTTCACTTCATTAAAAGAAAAGGTTACAAAAGTCCTACTGACCCTGAAGAAGAACATCCTAATGAAACGTCCAAATCGAAATAACTGATGTGATTCCCCTAAGAAATTGAGAGGCTCCAGCCCAGCAGTGGGACGTTTACGGGCTGTTATTATTCACATATTCATTAGAAACGAAAGAAGTGGGTAATTTATTGAATCTTTGGCTTTTTGCGTGGAATCGTGATCAAGGCGTGAGAAGATAAATTTGATGTCTGATGCAGAACATGAAAAGGGCGTTGCCATCACGAGCCCGGTTGTTTAGGGGGTTCTATATTTATTATGAAATTTATGGTGGTTATGAAATATTAGAAGTTTTTTTTAATAATAGTGATTGAATGATAATCAAGAATAGAAATATTCTCAACTAGAGATAATATGGTATTGCTTCCAATAAGCTTAACAACTAATTATGAAACAGCAAGTCGTTGAAGTTAATATTGTTACAACTTAAGTTCTGACAAAACAAAATCCACCTGCATATCTGTAAAAACGAATTTTATCACCCGTCGGCATTTGAACTAATTGTAATCCTTTTATGATCGTCTTTTTTTGTTCGCGTATTTATTGGTTATTGTGGAGAACAGCCTATCGTACTTGTTTATAGCCGCTTGCAGGTATAATTAGCCAGGTGTGCGGATTACGATTTCTAAGAAATTACGTCGACGCTTGCCGGGTGGGAATATTTGCATTTGTTTGTTGTTGTTTGCACGATGGCTTGATGGAGAGAGGTGGCAGTCGAGTGAGAACCACTATTAAAGCGAGACGTGTGTACTACAATCTGGAATCTAATAGTGACGGACTTTGCGCGTTTTATTGAATTGTGTTATATGTGTTTATATAGGTCTAATAAACTCTATAATGATTCCAACGGCATTTTAATTCGAGTCCCACTATACTGGTAACAATATTGTTTTATTGTGATTTCTTTTGAAATAGTAGAGTTGATTTTTGCCAGATTCTGTATTTTACTGACCGTTAATTTGCCTTACTATCGGTTAAAATTTGACATAAGCTACATTTATACAAGTCGGTAATGTTAAAATTCAATGGACGGTTAGGCCAGTTAATTAATAGTATGATTAAAGAGGTTCTAGACATCTCCGGCTCGTCAATTATGGATAAATAAAAATCCAAAGCACATGGATAGTTAATACTTGTTTATTCCCATAAGCAGAACGTCACAAAAACCACATTAAACTATAATAATAGGTATTAATCGCTGACAATAGATAAAAAAAAATTATTTTATTGAAGTCATAATATGACAGCATTGTTTTTCTCTTTTTGGTTAGTGATGTGACGCGCAACTAGTGCTGTGCACATAGTGCCGCCACATGATATAGGAACCGGCCATTAGTTATTGAGCAACTACGGCTACATATTGCCCGAAAATCAAACCAACACGTGGCCCTCCTATACCAAATCAATGACAGTACATATTTTATAAAATGATTCATTTCAATAGCGCAATGATTTTATTTGCCTCACGCGGCGTACCCCCGAAGCGCTCATCTTAATAACAAAGGGGTCTAAAATTTAATACGGCTATTGACAGAAACCAAATTTTGTATCAATTTCGGGTTGAAGAGGAATTATCTGACCCCCCGTCGGCTTGGGAGCTCTTTATGTTTCACCCTGATGCCGAGGTCAGGTTTCCATGGATCATTATTTATGTTGCAGATGTGACAGTTCATAACAATCAAAGTTATACCATGGAGGAAAAATATTCACAAATTTGTAGTGGCACACTTACAATCCAATAGATGGCGCTGTACTATAATTGAGGTCGCAAACGCTTCCCGAAATGTACAAAGAATATATACAAATTTCCAATAATAATATGTGGAGCCAGGCCTGCGAAGAGTAGAGTTGGGTAGGACATGATTTTAAAATGAGTTTGTAAGAGTAACTTGACATTTTGTATTGAACCAGTACAATGTACCACAACCACCCCAAACGAGGCGAAGAGATTTGTATGGTCTGTACCGCGGCAGTATATTTGAGTTCTGTCGTTCAGAAGTCATTCCTTCATTTGTCTCGTACAAAAGATCTAGTTCGGAAATGTTCGTTAAGAATCGGATGTCATCGGCCTCAGTCACCTCATTTTACTAGCAGTCGTACATGTCATGTTGTCCCTCTTTGTCATGTGAATATCCATAGAGGCGTTCTTGCACTGTTGTCCTCGTTCCGTCCTTGCTCTTACATTTGAGGTGCGAGTAGTACATTGAGTACTACTAGTAGTAGCGCGAAAAATAGATGGAGCATTACTTTTTTAAATTTTGTACCGTGTCAGTACAAATGGATTTTCTACGGGACAAATGTACGGGACAACCGGCTCGTACGTATGCCGACGCAACTGTACCTCCTAGTCGGGACATCCCTAAAAATTCGTTGTGGTAGAGCGAAGCTGGACTCTTGATTACAAGCTCTTAAGGCCAGCTCGATTGGTATAATATCATAGAACACCAGCGTGATACGATTAGACTTAAGATAATCGATCTTTCTCTATCCCATTCCTCCTGTCTGAACACTATTCCATCCCGTTTGACCCATCCCTTCAATGACATCCTCTATACAATCCCTTCTATCCTATCCTAAAGGATGACAACACGTTGGCTTCGCCCCCGGTGTTGCAATCGTCTATAGGGGACGATAACCACTTTCAATGAGCTGGGCCATCTGCCGGTTTGCCAGATTCGAAATAATAAAAAGTACTATAGAATGAAGTTCAATAAAAAAATGTAACTCGAAACACACTCTAAAATTATAGATGGCGTCACCAGTCCGTTCTTGTTCTTATAAAAAACTAGGAGATGCCCGTTAGATTTTAGATTGGGTAGTATAGATAAATATATTTAATAATAATACATAATCTTCGTACTATCATCTAGTACCAGCAGTCACAATAACTACCGCTTGACTATATCGAGCAGAGCTTTCGCTTTATTCGACAGACGAACATAGAATGTGTCGTATTAAGCAATTTCGCTTTCTTTTATACTGTCAAACCCTCTTTTTTTTACTCTACTTTTAGCAATCCTGAAATATAAAACTTATTACAAAGGTTATAAAAAATCCTAAAAAGATTTATCAATAAAGATAAGATTACTTAACAAATTAAGTGTATATGTAGGTATTTTAAGAAATACAAAAATATCTTTAATCACCATGCGTCTTAGCACGGTAAACACATAACTTCATTTAGTAAATATTTCCACATAATCTATCACCCGCGAGTTCATCTACGCTTGACTTGAAATTCCCGTGGGATTCCCGGAACACAAAGTACCACGGCTATCGATTTAGTGAAAACTGTGTCGGAATAAGCTAATTCTTATGTACCCGAAAAACTACAAACCGTCCCGGGGAAAAATCCCGCCGGATTCATGGGATAAAAAGTAGCGCAGATTTTAAGTTTAGGAATTTGCTGTCAATCAACAAGATCAACCAGAAATCTAAAAAATTGCATCGTTTATAATTATAGCGTAATCCAGGTTTTTTTTAATAGCTTCAATGAACAGACACGGCATATGTAGAATTTTATGATATTATTACGAGTTACAGGTCTCAAATTAAAATGCCGTTGGAATTACTATAGAATTTATTAGAACTATGACATCACGCATAGCCTTTCTTTCCTTCTTGTCCTCTTCCCGGCTGGCTTGCAGGCTGGCTTCGAGGTTAGCTTGGCTGGCCTCCCTTTTCTTTCTATCCTCTTCCCGGCTGGTTTGCAAGCTGGCTATTGAAGCCTGTATAGCTGAAAGGTCTATTTCGGGCGCTGTAGTTCGAGGAGTCGACGCTGATGCGGGGTGTGCAGAGCGTTCCTCTTCCACCTGCAGCTGACGAACTCGGTCCAGTTCTACTTGCCTCCTCGTTCGTGGAGTACGTTTTTCTTTCAATCACACTTCTGACACCAATTGTTACGAGTTACAGGACTCGAATTAAAATGCCGTTGGAATCACTATAGAATTTATTAGAAGTATACAAACACGTATAACACAGGTACAAATATAAACGGACGCAATAAGTCCAAACTGCACGATTCAGTAACACACGCTAAGTCCGTCACTATATAGCTCATCGAATGTACACACGTCTTGCTCGTATCGTAATCGTCGCTTGACTGCCTCAACCCTCCGTTCCGGATTTTTTTTATATTAACCATACGATACAACAATCGACCGTGTGGACTGGATCTTCTAAGAACTACACCTGGCTAACGACTATCATAAAGGATTGCAATACAAAAGAACTCTTCGGAGTTCTTTTGTTTTATTTGTATTTGCAGGCAGGTAATAAACTGGAATAAACTGCGCTTTATGGCCGTCAGGTGTGCATTCGCATTTATCGGCGTGCTTCGTGGAATTTTGGCTAAGTTGTAACAATATTATAGATTTCAAAACGTTTTAATCCACGTCTTGTTAAACTAACTGCTGAGGCTCAACGACTTAAAATTAAAAATTAGTTCTGGCTCCAAAATCAGAATACTCCACTCCTTTCTGTTCAGCACCGTCTCCTGCCAGTAATAGATATGAAGTCCGCGCAGATCAGCTTCCACTACGTCACTCCAGCGATATCTGGGGCGACCAACTGGTCGCCGGCCGAGAAGAAACATACACTGTGAGTGGCAGAAAGAAAGGTCCTAAGAAAGAGTCTGGATCCGACTCGGGGAAGTTGGTGGATGAGCCCAATATTATATCATATAATATAAAGCCATCATCATGAGGCTAGAGCAAGACAGGATAGAATGGGGAGGATCGCGCGATGTATAAAGCCTATGCGGGACGACCTATGTCTTATTAATTAAGACATATTTTTGAAGCCTAAATTAGTTATAAATTGAAAATGGTCTTTGGAACGTATACGCTCCAAGTTCGATTTCTGGCATGATAAATTTCTTATACAAACTTTCCGATATTTACTAGGGTCTGGGTATTGGTATATTCTGTGAACGCTCTCAGAGTTGTCCATCATATATTACTCATATCTCAAGCGCATCTTACTTATGTGGCGAAACAAACCTCGTCGCCCACTGGCAGGCAGGTCAGATTTTAAGACATTGGAACTGTTACATTCAGTCATATTGTTACGAGCTACAGGACTCAAATTAAAAATGCCGTTGGAACTACTATAGAATTTATTAGAACGGTACAAACAAGTATGAAACAAATACAAATAAAACTGGATGCAACCAGTTCACACTGCACGATTCAACGCAATACGACACGCGCAAAGTCCGTCGTCTATATCGCTAATCGACAGTACTACAAACTTCTTACTCGTATCGTAGTCGTCGCTTGACTGCCCCACCCCCTCCATTCGGGCATTGTTTTATACTATGAACGCACTGAGTTTCCGAGAAATAGTAATTTGCACACCTGGTTAGCTATTCCTGCGAACGGCCAACAAAGTCGAAAACAATAACAATAGGCTATTGTCTATTTGTAAAGTTAAATACGAAGAAAAAAAGAACTCCGAATGCGGGAGGGGCAATAAACAAGATGCGCAGCATTTCTTTGTCGGTATGTGACAATAGGTATGCAGGTGGCCCAACTTGTAACAATATGTAAATTTCTGTTAATACTTTTGTATGAAGTTAAATTATTACTTTTCTTTGGGTCATTTGTTTTCTTTGTATAAAGGCTGGGACTGAAAGTCAGCGCTGCTGCAGCCCATATCGCAGCATAATGTTGAGCTCCAGCCTCATTGGCGTGAATGTTATGTACTTACGTTTTTTGTGTGTTTTGTTACCTACAATTGTATATTTTTGATTTATATGTATTAGGTTGGGGAAAGAGTTTCTTCGCATTTTATGTAAAAATTCAAAAGATTTTTTTATAAAGTTTATTTACATTTGACTAAAGTATGTAAGTGCCATTTTGTCGGATAACTTTTTACCATCTTGTAGGTAGGGACGTGATCCCATTACTATAAAAATTTTGGGGCTACTGATCAAAAAACTGAGACAAGTGGTTTTGGCAGTGCTCTCGTGATGTTAACCTGACACTGCCTAAGCAATTCTGCAGAGACCGAAACTGGTGAAAATCTGAAGGTGCAAGGTCAGGACTATACGGCGGATGCATTAACACCTCCCAGCCAAACTCTCGTAATTTTTGCTGAGTGGCTAAAGATGTGTGAGGTCTAGAGTTATCATGGTGAAAAACCACACCTCTTCTGTTGATTAATTCTGGCCGCTTTCTCTCAATTTTTTACTTTAATCTCATCAGTTGTTCGCAGTACAGTTCAGAATCGATGGTCCTGCCTGGCGGTAATAGCTCATAATGAATAATGCCCTTCCAATCCCACCATACACACAGCATCACCTTGTTGCGAGTTAACCCGGGTTTCGCCACAGTCTGTCAAGCCTGATCGGCCTTTGACCACGATCTTTTTCGCACGTTCTTGTCGCACGTGATCCACTTTTCATCACCAGTTATCAGCTTCTTCAAAAATGGTTCGGTTTCATTACGTTGTAATAAAGAATCACAAATGAGTACATGGTTCATTAGGCTTCTTTCAGTGAGTTCACGAGGCACCCAAATATCGAGCTTTTTTGTGTACCCAGCTTTTTTCAAATGCGCCAAAACCGTTTTGTGGTCAATTTCCAGTTCTCTAGCTACTACTACTATCGTAACTACTAATATGCCGATCTTGCTCCACTTTTTCAAAAATGGCATCAATTTTGTCCGTAACAGGGCGACCAGAGCGACGTGCATTTTTGATATCGAAATTTCCGGATTGAAAACGCTTAAACCAAATTTGCGCTACTCTCACAGATACTGCATTAGGTCCATACACATCACAATTTTTTTTCGCGGCTTGTGTTGCATTTTTACCTTTTTTTGTAGTAAAATTTTAAAAAGTATCGAATTTCTTCATTAGATTCACTCGTTTTAACAATGAGAAAAACATATGAAAATCACACATTTTCCTAACTTGAATTCGGAATTGTCTTCTTTAAAATTAAAACTTTTTAATGATACCACACCCAGCCAGATACAAATGGTACAGCCAAAGAGATCTTATTACAAGTTCATACATACTATATGCGAAAAGACTTTTCCCCAACCTATTACAACGTCTTATTACGCGTATTCTGTTTTCTGTGTGTACATACATTTACGACAATAAATCTTTTCTTTCTTTTATTTTTCTTTCTTTCATAAATCGACATGTCAATAAGTTATTAATTTCGTTGTGTAAATAATAAACATAAAATTATATATACTAAAAATGCACAGATTGTTTTACTCCTGAAACGACCCGTAACGTATGTATGGATGTATGTTTGTTACTCTTTCACGCAAAAACTGCTGAATGGATTTTGATCAAACTTTACAATAATATAGCTTACACATCAGAATAACACATAGGCTATAATTTGTAAAGATATAGCATGAATTGTCCAAAACATAACGATTTTCCATCACCACGCAGGTAAAACCGCGAAGCGCAGCTAGTATACAATATATGTGTTTACTGGATTATTATTACTATCAAAAATTTTTCGTTTTTGCTAACATGTTTATGGAACCTAAATAATAATAATAAACGATTAGGCAGTGAACCACGCTCTTCTAAATAACCCATAATTTCTTAGTCTATGACCACACGATGGGACCCCCGCGTAGAGCCCCGCGGGAATCGAGCCCATTACTGGAGTATATTACATATTGAATGTAGAAGTACAATATTGTGGCGTAATGATGAAGCGTTTCACAGTAAGCGACCATCACGGCGATGAATCGGGCATTTTCTAATCGATTATTTCATTTTTTAAGTAACAGAGGCGCCAACTATTGGCTGGAAGTTTTTAAGAGAATATTTTGATTTATCACAGTCACATTTTTCGAAGTGAAACTTCTTTGGAATCGTTGTGATTTGAAACTCGATGAAACGAAAAAAGAGATAAACACATACAATTCAACCTTATTTAATTCGAAATAAAACACATTTCTCTTAAAAGATTTCAAATGAATTTTAGCTCTATCACTGTATACTTAAGGCACATATTCTTTTATATGTAGATCAAAGAAAATTGTGCATAACAGTGTATTGAATTTTCAACTCTGTGCTAGTGGTTTAAAGTATAATTTAGATTGAATTATTATGAATAATTGTTAAAATGTCTAAGAATAAAGACGTCTGTAATAGAATAGAAATGCAAAAAATCTTCCAATAAATCGAGCACTTGCCCAAATCCCTAACAAGGATTGGCGCAAATAACATGAAACTTAAGGAACAGGTTACACATTTGTACCGTTGCGTGCGAGAGAATGAGATACAATACATTATATTTAATAATTAAAACACTATGCTCATACAGATGGATTTAGAAATGATTTGAAGTTTTTAAGCATTGATTGACAGCAAGAAACACTCTCTCACGTCGAGGCCTGAGTCATAAGCGGGAGAGTTTAGAATATCAATAAACATTTACACAACAAGTACAGTCGCGGTATGAAAAGGTTCATCACCTTAAAGTCGACTTATGCTTGCACGTGTACAAGAGTACTGTTAAAACAATTAAAAGTTCTATTAGGTTTTATTCTATTCGTAACATTTTATGGTCTATATCACTATCCTAGGGGCGCAGGTTAGGTTTTTAGTTGGTGGACGGAATGGCGCGACCAACGTTGCTAGTAGGGCATTGATTTTGCAATCACAAGAAAAGACATTCCCATGCGTTATCAAAAAAAAAAGAGTTCTTAAAAGTGACCGATGTAAGAGAGTCTAAAGGATAAAGGCTTTAATCACTATTCGATTGCAAAGACCTTCTATCACCCTGTGGACAAAACAAACATATAGACTATCTACACTGTAAATAAATGTTATTAAGCATTAAAAAATTATATAAAATATATACATAAACATTATCATTTAGAGTTAACATAAAGTTTAGAAATAAATATTAAAAACAATAAAACGCGTCTGCTTGCACCGAAACACAAATCAACTTGATTGACAATTTATTTTTAATATATCTCAGAGCCATTTTCATATTATATAAAATTATTAGAGTTAGGCATGTTTGCTGAAGAGTTCTCCTCAAGCCACATTTTGCGAAGCAGTGGTAAATAAGATTAGGCTGCCATAGAGTAAATAATAACCATAAACAAAATTAAAACTAAATAACTAAAACGAACAAGTTGGCGGTAGGCTAAATAAAACTTTAACAGTACTCATTGACACTTGACATCTTTGTCTTCCGTGATTGTGGCTATTGAAAAGTGGCCGAAACTGCAAATCGGGTTCCTGGATTTAGGTGAATTATATTTGTGTCCGTTCAAGTGGGTCCCGGGATGGTTTAAATTCAAATTTTAATCAGGTAGGTGGCGCTGCAATCAGGTTCGAGGATTCAGGTGAAATCATATTTTGTGTATGTTCGAGTGCATCTCGAGATGGTTGAGATTCACGACTAGACCCGGTAGGAGGCGCCGCTGAACTCCTAAACGGTTGGACCTATTTTGATGCAATTTTTTGTGTTTGTTCAAGTGAATTCGAGAATGATTTAAATTTATAATTGGTCCCGGTCGATGGCGCTGCAATCTGGTTCCAGATGTTTATTTTTTAAGGGCAGGACAACGTCTGCCGGGCACAGTTAGTAGATATATATTTTTTTAAGCCAGAAACCCTTTCGGGCGTCATGAAAACACTTTACCAAAGTTTTATCACAATCTGATCAATGGTTTAGGAACGCATTGAGAATATACATACAAATATTGATTTTTATTTATAAGATAAAGAAGGTACCCACGGATTCACCAATATTTGACAACAAACATAAAGTCACATTGTCTGCGTAAATATATTTAGTGCGTTCAGAAATTAATTTTGTGTCTAAACTTCGAAATGTGGAAAATAAAATAGAAAACTACTATGAGAATATACTTAATATGAGAGTTGCAGTGAGAAAGTAAAATGGTATTAGCGTCACTGCTATAATCGACGCACAAACAGTTATAATGGCTGAAAACGGTTTTTAGGCCCTAAACTTTAGTGATTGAGAGAAAGCTTATTGTGATAAGAGACAGGAGACCGGCTTTGTTCTCAAACCTACTCTGTGCTGTTTATAGGGTGAGAAGTGACACCGATAGACGCCTGGTGGGAATAACTGAGAGAGTAGAAAATTATTAAGTACTAATACCGCTATTAAAAATAGCGGTTGGTGGTAGAAAGGTGAAAATTTGGGGTTATATGTATCTTTGAATGTTGAATCATAAAAAAATAAAATAATTTTTTATCTGAAAAATAAAAAACATTTTGTTTGGGATGGACCACCCTTATAACTTAGGGGTATAAAAAATAGTTTACATCCTATTCTCAGGCCTACTAAATATACACACAAAGTCTCATAAGAATCGGTCAAGCCCTTTCGGAGGAGTTTTGTTACAAACACTTTGACACGAGTATTTTATATATTAGATTATTATCTATCCAGGACAGTTTTAAGTACTAAGGAAAAAATTCCAGTCAGCTAGTGTATTGTAAATTAGTTATTATCCTTAAAGAACCCTTCACATTCTCGCGAGCATGTCACGAAGACGTCTATACCCTTTTCTCGCTTTCGCGAGAATATGGAACTCCTGTAATGATAATGAAATATGCCCTCCGACAGTCACCGCGGCGCTTTGCCACCGGCTGCCATAATTTCAATACAATGCTGGCACCCTGCGGCGAATGTGATTAATAACAACGCCACCTAGCGAGCGACCTGGTCGGAATGAGATGTTGCGGCGCGGCACGCATGCCTGATGGTAAGCAGTTATTAATACTTTATTTTAAACTTTTTAGGGGGTCTTTTGATTCATTGCGCGTGAAGACAAATATTCATCTGTGGTTTATAGAATAGAATAGAATATACTTTATTGTACAATTAAAATTATGAAACAATACATAAAAACAGCTTAGAATCAAATACAAATGGCGGCCTTATGGCCGGCAGCGATCTCTTCCAGACAACCTTGGGATGGAGAGAGAAAATGGCACAAAAGCTAGGCCATGCCCTGGTTTTTGTGCCATTTAGTTGCACAATATTCTAATGAAATATTTAAAAATACATATTATTATTATATACATACGTAAAAACATAGTAATATATATACACATCTATTAAAAACATAAACATAAGTACATAAATTACACTTTATGATAGTATCCTTAACAAGTCTATTGAAGGAGGATGCTGATTGGACTGGTCTCACTTCTAATGGAACCATGTTCCATAATCGAACAGGTTGAACACTGAATGATCCATTGTAAAACTTGGTTGTATTGAGTGGAGTTTCTAATTTCATGTTCACTGATAGCCTGAGGTATTTCTCCTGATTCAAATTGAAGAATTGAAAACGTTCCTTAAAATAAGGAGGAGACTTGGGACTAGACAATACATTGTACAGAAGTGGCAGGATTCGTGCGTATGCGTATTCCGGCAAAGGCCGTTTTTATCCGTGCAGGAACGGAGAAAGAATACAATTTTCTGCGGCCCGGCGGCCTGTCGTAAGAGGCGACTAAACAACCCATAGCCAGGTGGTAGGGCTTTTGCCCGACTGGATGGCTACCACCCCTGGTCTAGAGTATGCCCCCATAACAACCATGAGTTGTGTTGTGGCACTAGTGACCAAGTTCCAGTCTCCCTTAAGAGAGCAGCAGCGCATTTGTAGCACCTTTGGTGTTGCAAATGTCCATAGGCGATGGTAACCGCTTTCCATCAAGTGGGCCGTCTGCCTGTCAGCTGAACTCATGCAATAAAAAATTGAGCTTAGTGCGAAATTCGGATATGCGATCATATTTAAGTAAACCAAATATGAAACGGATACAAAAGTTGGTACTCTGCTAGGTCTAGATACCTGGCATCGGCATAGTCTAGGTTTATTAGGGTTCCGTAACTGTTTTGATTAGATTTTTTTTTGATTGACATTTATGAAATGTGTATTTAATGCCCGGTTTCTGAGGTTACCAGTAATCTTTTCAATAACAATTGATTCCATAAAGTTATCTAATAGATAAACTTAGGGTTAAATGTCATTGAGTTTTTGAATACGTATGGAGGCGTTCGATTTTCTTTAAACAAAAATGTCAACAACAAAACGCCAAACAAAAGATATGGAATGGATAAACGCATAAAACGCCATTTTATAGTTATTGATCCGATAGCGCTAACGAGCAGATAAACTACAGTTAAAAGTGATTTAACTGAAGTTAATAAAACACTAGTAGTATTGAGTAATTAGATAATCTTCTAAAACTACATCTACTGTGTTTTCAATCAACTAGTTTAGTACTTTAAAAAATGTTGCTTAATAAAGATGGAATCTACGAATAGCGACATCTATGCAATTTTTGTGGAACTAATTGATGTTTTGTTGGTTTGATACCACTTTTGGTTTCACAACCAAATTGACTCTACTTGTGCTATAATCATTTTCTCACGTTATATTGTTTGATTTTACATTGGATAAAGACATGAATATTATTTAGACCATTAAACACAAGTACAATACTTTAATTGATAATCTGTTTAGATTAACAAGTATTTGCAAATCTACGAGAGTATAAAGGCCAAAATGATTTGGTAATTAAACGAATTGTTATTTTCTATTATGACTTGTATAATATGGGATTCATTATAAATATTTTAGCGTACCTACTTGAAAGTCAAAGACAATTAAAATATTAAAAGTTCAATGTAATAATTTAAGAAGTAAATTAAGCGCCATCTATTGACAACGTTACATAATGTGACGGCCAACCAAAACGTATTTTACAAAGGGTAATTTTAATAGATGTCGCTACAAGTTTCAACGTTGTGTTAAAACTTTCGAAACGGTAAAAACCCAAGACGATAGACAAGACCACCACAGAGTACATTAATATAAAAGACCGCTCAGAGTGCTTAAGGAACGATTAACGTAACAACCCTTAAGTTTGTTCAAAATATCCATTAGCGGGTTCACCACTTCACATCTTATTGTCATTGAAACTGATAAAACAAAAGCTTAGACCCTCATATATTTACACTTAATCATATAATAAATTAATTGCATTATCAAATTACGTGTGGTGATAAACTTTAGTTTATCAGATAATTGAATGTAATTAGCGAATTGTATTTATCTAAATAAATAAGTGTGTATGCGACGTAACGATCAAATCGCAGATGTCTTGAAGAATGACCAGGTAAAATATAACAAATAGGTATTTGTGAAGAGATTAATGTAAATAGATGAAGCAACAAACGTTCATATATATAGCATAATGATTATATACTTGCTTCTAAGTACATTAACGTTCTAAGTCTAGCTTAAACATTCAAATAATAAAAACAAAGAATTTTTATAATATTATATATATCATTTATTAATCTACATCCGGGTTCAAAGCAACAGTAGTTATGTTCGTTGCAATGTACATAACTTTGTTTTATAAAAGAAATATACCACATATATTTTTGTTGTCATCATATTTGTGAGGGAATACTCGTACCTACTACCTGCCTGCTCAGGTTTGCCGATAGCCTCATAGTGTTACGCGTGAATGGTCAGTAGGGTTCACAAAAAAGGTTATATAAATAGTTGTTGCATTAAATTTATTATTGTATATACTTTACATAAGTATATACAATAATAGTAAGTAATACAATACAATAATAATAAGTTATCATCGGCAAACCTTCTGGGCGCGGCTTATAAATGCAATTCGGTATCTCGCTCATTCAATGGTTACATGCCGTCAAAGATAAGCGCACAGCTGCCTGTTGTAAGCGCAGTTTATTGTCTTCCTCCCGGATTAAGGCATTCTTTGCGTTTTGAATTTGCAATTAAGAAAGACATGCTATTGTTCTTCTACTTGTTTTATAACCGTCATTAGCGTTGAACTAATCCTTATTGTTATTGTTTTCGACTTTGTGGCCGTTAGCAGGTGTGCAATTTACTATTTCCCAGAAACTCGGTGTCCGCGGCCAATTTCTTTGTACTGTATAAGTTAGTATAAGACGATGCCCGAATGGAGGGGTGGGCAGTCAAGCGACGGCTAAGAAACGAGTAAGACGTTTTCTAGTACTCTCGATTAGCGATATAGACGACGGACTTTGCGCGTGTCGAATTGCATTGAATTGTGCAGTGTGAACTGGTTGCATCCAGTTTTATTTGTATTTGTTTTATACGTGTTTGTACAGTTCTAATAAATTCTATAGTAGTTCCAATGGCATTTTTTTAATTCGAGTCATGTAGCTCGTAACAATACGTTAATTGTCAGATACATAAATAAATTAATTTCATTGATTAAGAATTTTTGTACGACAAATCTACAGATTTGTTCTATGAATCTCAACTATCATACTACGAGTATTTCACAAAGATTGTTTTAAAATTTAATCAAGGTTTCATAAATAAAATTAAAATCTATTTTTATTACAGAATATCTTTGATTCCACAGCCGAGCTTAAACACCGGGAAAAAATCAAAAACCGGTTACAGCCTAATTACATACTAGAGTTTGTTTTTAACTTTAACCTGAATCGATCGTTTTCTGTCTGACACAAACACATTCAGAAACAGTTGTTGTCATATAAAGAAACTAAGTCTCACAGAATAAACCGGTTATGCAGATTTACATAACACTCTTCTAACAAAGAAAGAAAGAAAAATATTTTATTAAGGACAGAAACTAAATTAATATAAATAGAAGTATAAAGACAATAGAAATAACATAAGTCCTAAATTGGACCCAGTCGCAGGATAATGCTAGCCAACAAGGACTACCGCTGTTCTTCCGTCTGGGACCATAAAGTGAAGTCACGGTGGGCAATACAACACACATAACAATAACAATATATACATTATAATGCAGAGTGATAAAGATAAACGAATTGCAGATTAAAAACAATACAACACACACAACGAAACAAATGACATATATCTATAAATTCACTGAAGGAGGAGAACCAATTGTTGGTCACAGAGAGAAAAGTTCTCAGAAATATCTTGGGCCCAAGAATAAAAGGAGATAGCAGCTGGAGGGTCCGAACCAACTCCGAAATAGAAGACCTCATGGCCGAGCCCAACATTATTGGGGACATAAAATCTCACCATCTCCGCTGGTTCGGTGATATAGAACCGATGGAGGAGGGTGCGGGAGTGAAGTAAGTATACTTGGGGCAACCAGTCTGTCGGCGACCGGTTGGTAGTCCCAAGTATCGCTGGGAGGATACAGTGGAAGCTGACCTGACCGCACTACAATCCCACAACTGGCAAGACACTGCGCAGGACAGAGAAAAGTGGCCTGCTCTCGATTCGGAGGTCAAGACTAACTTTGAGTCGCTGAGCTAACGGAGTGAGTTACAAATTAACTAAATTATAATAAGTTAAAATAAATAAATTCCTAAATTTGCATTGTGCGTTTTGATGAGCATTAAGGAATTTCTTAAGTTTGATCCTAAACAATAAAATTGAAGGTACATTTCTAAACATGTACACTTCAAACAAAATAGAGTATAACCAATTAAAAGCGACCAATTTTAAACCGGTTCTATGTCTTATTCTTAAAGCGTGGAAACCGGTTAATAAGTCAAGCTGATTACAGCCATAGCCCAGTTCAAAAAACTTTTCTTTTCGGTTTTGTTCTAACTTCAACTTTAAATAAATGGTTTTTGGTAACAAAAGTTCGTTAAATAAATTTTCTTTAATTAAGATTTCGAACGATTTAAAAAAGGTTACATAAATAGTCCTGACCTACGGGGCCGAGACATGGACACTGACGGCAGGATTGGTCCACAAGTTCCAAGTCGCTCAACGGGTTATGGAGCGAGCTATGTTGGGTGTTTCTCTTATGGATAAAATTAGAAATGAGGATATCCGTAAGAGAACCAAGGTAACCGACATAACTCGCAAAATTAGCAAGTTGAAGTAGCATTGGCCAGTCACGTCTGCCCCAGGACCGATGGTCGATGGAGCAGACGAGTCCTGGAATGGAGACCGCGTCTCGGTAAACGTAGTGTCGTACGCCCTCCAGCCCGATGGACCGACGACCTATGCAAGGTCGCCGGTAGGCGCTGACTGAGGAAATCGGAGGATAAGGATGAGCGGCGCCGTCTTGGGGAGGTCCACGTTCAGCGTTCAGCAGACATAAATAGTTATGTAATTATATACAATAATAGTAAGTAATACAATACAATATTAGTAAGTTCATTTAGAAGGTATTTTTCTTTTTTATTTATTAAGCTTGCCAACAACTGATACATTGATATGCTTACATTAAATATAAACACTCTTATACTAAATGTACAGTCTCTTACAGGCAAACATAATTTGCTTAATATAAAGAAAATATACTAAAAAAAATCAAGGTAAAACGCTAGACTAGAGTTATATTAATTAATAGTGAGTGAATGTATTTTTTAAATTTGTATAAGGAGTCGTGATATAGATATGTCTATACTGTTCATATTATTATATAACGACATATACGAGGAAGTTAACATATAGCGGGGGTAGCAAAATTTAAAATTTCTAAGAGTTGTGGGCAATCTACTTTATTTCTGACAATTTTGAATAGAAACATCCAATCCAGTAAATCTCTACGTGATGACAAAGATAGCATTTTGAAATTTCTAAACCTTTCGGAATATGGAGCAAAACGGTTTCCTATTGATGTTGCCCAAGAAGGATGCCTTGCAGTTTTTTTTTTGAACGCACTCGATCCTAAGCGAGCTAGTGGCATAATGCGGCCTCCAAACCACGTTACAATACTCTAGGTGACTTCTAGCTAAAGAATGATAACGAAAAATGTTAGTACTCAGTTTTCTAAATCCTTTTCTGTTACGACAAATAAATCCTAACATGTTATATGCTTTTCCAATACACGACAAACAGTTTTTGCCGCATACCTTAAAAGCACAGTCATGTGGTACAGCAAGTTTTCAATCGCACACGGTATTAAACCGGTCTATTTAACGCTCTTTTTAAGGTTTATACTCGTATACGGTTGTAACCGACTAAAACCGGTTTAAACAAGTTCCAAGCCTTGTATTGGTGGCAGTCGCTTCTTTCAAATAAAACTCGACGTGGACTGTATGACTTATTATTGGCGTTATTTATAATTAAACTATACATAGAAGAAATACAGAGAGTGCGTATTGGTGCTATTGTATGTGAGCAATGTGAAGCGAATGAGCAAGTGAGTGAGCATTTCCGGCCTCCAAGGCTGCTTCTATATCCCACGTTCCGTCAGACGGCTAGCTGCTAACTGTGCGAGCTATGGGTGGCGGTAGGCGGGCGTGGAGAGGTGTGCTCCGGCGAGCGGGTCAGGGGGGTGCTCTCTGTCCGCACACCTTGTTTGTTCCGTTATATGAAGTCGAAGTTTATGCGAGCGATGTCTGGTGATGAGCTTATTGCGACTACAAAATAAAGCAGGTAACAATTGGAAAATTGCTTTAATTTAATGCAAAGCTATGATAATAAATCATGTTATCGTAATAAAGATTTATTTAATACTACGTAAAAGTTCTTATCGTCAAAATTTAAGCATTTTGCGAATGCGGATTGCGAAATTATTCATTGATTATAAGTAATTAGTTGTTAAAGGTCGTCTTATTATTATTAATGTAATTTAATAGAAATTGATTACATAAATGTGCCGTTAATTCCAGGCCAAGGAAGAATCCATACTTGTTAAGGTATTACATATACTTTTTTATACTACTATTAAATAAATCTGCCAATGTGTTACCATTCGATATCACGAGTAAATTCGTAAGCATACAAACTTTTGGTACCGTTAAAAACAAAGAAAGATTTAATCGCATATTATGCCAAGTCCTTCGTAAATTTTTAAAATTTGGATTCAAAAGCGTTTTCTATACATATTATAAAATTGTAAAAGTCGTATTTCTGTACAATGAAAAAAATGCTAAAAAACCGAGTCAGGGGGATGTAAGAAGTGAAATATAATTAATTTAGATTTTTTCAAATTTTTTGTATCTCTGTTTGTACCGGCTAATCTCCGAAACGACAGGACGGATTTAAATGAAATTTTGTATGGTGGTAGCTTATATCCCTGGTCAACATATAGGATACTTTTGATCCCGAAAAATTAACGAGTTCCCGTGGGATAATTTAAAAAAATTACTTAAACAGCTTATTATACAACTTATGCACCAAATTAAGTATTGATATTGCCGGTATCATCATCATACAATAAAACAATTTATACATTAAAAAACAATTAGGCTATATATCATCACGCTGAGACCAATAGGAGCGGAGCACCAATGAAGAATGTTTTAAAATCGGGAGGATTTTTTTTTACTATTCCACGCGGACGAAGTTGCGGGCAGAAGCTAGTTAAATATATACATAGTTAATAATTCCTATTTCATGTAGAAGTGTTGTCATATAATAAAACTACGTTTTGACGGTTTTAAGCGCGGTACTTTATTTGATTTCTATTATTCCGACGTTTCGGCCACTTTCCAGTGGCCGTGATCACGGAAGACAAAGATGTCAAGTGTCAATGAGTATTGTTAAAGTTTTATTTAGCCTACCGCCAACTTGTTCATTTTAATTATTTAGTTTTAATTTTGCTTATGGTTATTATTTACTCTATGGAAGCCTAATCTAATTTACCACCGCTACGCAACATGTTGTGGTTGAAGGAACTCTTCAGCAAACATGCCCAGCTCTAATAATTTTTTATAATATGAAAATGGGTGGAAGGAAATATAAAAGAAAATATCAATCAAGTTGATTTGTGTTCAGTTTGCACACAGAAAGAGCTCATAGTGTCTTGAGGTCTGGCAATTGGTTTTTGCTGAGTTTGGGTCTCAATAGTTTTGATGATCGGATCCCAAACAGGTGGTACTTGCCAACCATCTTCTCTATTGAAGTTTGGGTGTTTTTTGATTTCAATAGCCTCACGCATCATTCTAGGTATGAAACGATTCTCTTCCGCGAGGATTTGTGGTTCACTGATCGCAGACTTCGTAGACCTTGTGTGTTTCATGTCAGCAATGTGTTCTTTTACCCGTGTTTTTATGCTCCTCTTTGTTTGCCCAATGTATGATAATTCACACTCACAATCGAGCTTGTAGACACCTGCATTTTATATGGCTTGAAATACGTTTTGATTGAAGCTCGCTTTAATTATGTATACAAGTCGCGAAAAATTAAGAAAATATTAAATGTTGTAATATAATAATGAGAGTGAAATTTTATTTGTTTTAAACGAGATTTTGTGATAGACTTAACAGGATAGTCGTAGTAGCGTAATGGCTAGCGCACGCGTCCCAAACTCAAAGGGCGCGGGTTCGAATCCTAGCCAGAACGCATGCACCTCTTAAGTAGTTTTTCGACCTAATGTGCATATTGTTACAATTACCACGTGCTAACAACGGTGAAGGAAAACATCGTGATGAAACCTGCACATTGAGATAACAAGCGTGGCGGGTATACTGTCCGTTCCCTTGTAGTGGGAGGCCCAAGCCCAGCAATGGGACGTTTATAGGCTGTTATTATTATTACATTTGTATGTTTTTCACGACTATAAAAATGGACCCGGATTTTTGGAGGCCTTGCGTGGGGCCATGGGAAGGTCAACGTAGAGGCTCCTTGACAATTTTATTGTAAATGTGGCGTGACACTGACTGGCGATTATATCCCTGTCTACATCAAAAAAAAGTGCACCCAAGGACAAGCCCCAGTAAATGTAGGACTCTGGACTCTTGTAGGGAATGAGAACAAAAGGTACCGGGATATTGGGAAGAACTGCTAGTGGAGTAACAGATCGGGGACTATGGGGACTATGGCGTCTGCCCGTCGCGATGTTCAAGAAACATGGAAAAAATGGGCAGATGGGGATTCGCCACTAAATCGCATGGACCCCCAAAAACGCGAGGCGCAGCATTATTATTAAAATCTAGACAGAAATCTAGATATATCTAGAAATCTAGATCTAGATATTCTCTTTTTTCAAACATGGTCTGTAGTTTATTAATTATGCGTTTTTGGGGTTTTTGGAAACTTTAAAAACTTCTCCAGACACATTTTCAAAAAGTCGCTTAAAAAAATAGCTTTTCACCCGTCGATATTTAACATCCGCAAGCGAAATTAACCCCTTTAGCCTGTCCTTTGTACTTCAGCTATAAAAATACTAATTTGAATGTTTTGATATTTCCCATCTAGTTTTTTTTAGATTTTGTACTAACCGGACATTATTCTGTTTAATTCCAGTATGACGGAAACCAGACAGAGAGTACCGAAAGAGCAGAATGAAGCTTCGCCTGAAGTGGACGAGGGACCAAAGTATTGGGACCCCTTGACAGATGGAGTCAAGTGGATCGAGAGGTACTCTGATTCTCTGGACAAGTTCTTCCAGAAGCTGCCCGATTTCATCGGCACATTAGTAGCTACGTTGGCCGTCTTCACATTCGGATCTACTTTAAGGGGTAAGCCATTATCATTATCAATCAGTTATCAATATTATGCATAAGTTCACTGCTAACCGCATATGTAATACTTTTTTTTAAACAATTTAACCTCTTTCTTGCTTCATAAAAGAGGGAACTATGGATCTAGAAGACTACTATCATTTGTAACACATTTTATTTCTACTAAGTTATACACTATGCTCTATTATATTATATTGAAATACATCTTTTAAAAATATATACTTAAATTAGGATAATTTTTACATAGGACGGCTATGGTTGGGATATATTGGCTTTCGTTTCATCAGGACGCGGCAAACCGCTACCACGATCCAATATTGGTCGGTAGAGTTGGAAAACTCTGTCGCTGGCATTGATACGGTGGAAGCGGTTCGACCGCAGCTGTTGTGATGGCTCTCTCGGAAACGCGGGACTCTGACCTTCAGAATGACGCAGATACGAGTACTTACCGGGCACGGTTGCTTCGATAAGTATCTGTGCCAGATTGCGGGCTGCTTGCCTTCACCTCAATGCCGCCAGTGTGGCGCACAAGACACGGCGTTTCATACGCGAGTGCGCAGCATGGGCACCCCAGAGGTTTGAACTCGAGACAATAGTAGGTCCGATCGATTCGCTGGGCAGTCTGGTGCAAGCCATGCTGCACAGCGATGATCATTGGGTGGGTGCGGCCAATTTTGCGAGCCTGTCATGTCTAAAAAGGAGGCTTCGGAACGAGATAGGGAGAGAGGTACAAGTGCGCATGCGTCTCGCGGGCGCCGACGTCAGTCGGGGGTCCAGAGGCGTAGATTTGCGCATGATCTCCCTCCCTGAAATACCGCTGCAGGGGCCCTCTAGCATCTAGGAAGTAGAGGAGTCTTCACCCCTGTTGACAAAGTGAGTTTACTCTGATTCCCGGGGCATTCTCAGGCACTTTTGCGCTAGGATCGGCGTGGGCGTAACTACGTTCTAAGTCTCATGCCTTTCCTACTCATAAACGCGGGGCACATGGGAGGATGGTCGTTTTAGTGGGACATTAGCCCCTGGGCATTTGTCTATTGGTTCGAGTCTCCACACGAGCCGGTCGGTTACTGTTTGGATTGCCCTTAGTGGAATGCCTCCATGGTCGATAACGGTCTAATCCCTAGCAAAGGATCTAGTATGTGCGAAATCCATTTTCCCCGCCTGAAAAAAAATATTGGTTTTCGTTTGGAGTTGTTGGGAGTAATTGGATTATGTTGGGAAGGATTGGAAAGGGACATGTATATATACATACTTATATCTATACAATATTCTATAAATACTTATTCGCAGACGCCTTCCCCGTGCCCCCATCATTCGTTACAATAGAAATATTTTTTTATTTATTTTGAGTCATCTTTTTCCAGTAGTCCTAATTGGTGACGGCGACGACGTTACAGGAACACTCCAATGGAGGCCTGTTTTTTAGAGGGTATCTCTAACTGGGAGGACGGAACACCCAATGGTTTTAGTGGGTATCTCTAACTGGGGAGTGGCAATAGCGTTGCACCAGTTTTGACTGTGCATACTAGTGTCACTTCCGATCGGGCGAATCCCACACATGGATCCACACACGCGGCTTAGGTCCTCAAACGGTTATCCCCTGCCTAAAAATAATGGGTTATGGGTAATAGAAATACAAAGAACCACTCCATTTACGAGCTTTACCAAGCTTAGGAATCGAACCCGAAGCCTCTGCGTTCCAATGAGCTCGGCTGGCAAAGGCCGTGAACCTAAAAACAATAACCGTCGTTTATCAAAAACACACGCATATCAATGATTAATTAAAACATGAATGACAAATTAATATTATTTATCGCAAGATAAGGTAATAAAATCATCTATCACCTACCAGACACGATTACATATTTATCAACCATGCTTGTGAGCACGTAGGCTGTATTTTTTAACACCTTTTTAAGGTTCTGTAGCCCAAAAATGTATGTCCACTTTTGTGCGTTTTCAACTTGATAATGTGCTTTCTTCTAACGCAAGTCTGTGACGCCATACCTCATGCAATAACCTATGTACCTTCTTTCTATTCTATACTTTAATAAATCTATAAATGGTTCGAGTTTGTACAATGCGTTTAAAAATGTGAAAAATATCAAGGGGGATAATTCAGACAGGCAGATTTTGAAAATATAGTTTTTAGAATTTTTGTCTGTCTGCCTGTTAGAGCAAACTCGATATGAAGCTAGCTTATATATAGCTTACAAATACCTCCGTTATTAGACAACATGTCTGTAGTGTTTACTCCTTAACACTAATATAGATGTCACCAGCTCGTCTAAGTTTAACCACACGTATAGCTGCATCAGCGGTTGGTTATTGACTCAGGAGAGGACCGAGCCTCCCTACTCAATTGATATCCCCTCCCACTGCTCCTCGATGACGTAATGCACTCGAGACAGATACTTGTATATTATTATAATATACATACACTACAATGTCCATTCCTTGTATTACTTTAAATCAAGTTGGCTTCGACTTGCCTGTACATTTTACTGGTCAGTTGTGTAGTCTATATTATGGACCTAATTTCTTTGGTGTTGTAGTGAATTTAACAAGAGACGTCTCTAGTAAAGTTTTAGGTCTTTTTTAGTTTACCATCCATAGGAATTTAGTTCCTTTGCCTGTTATTATATACACATTCTTTAAAACATACAAATGACAGTTTAGTTCATGGGCTTTTAGTTTATTCCACTTTTTCATTTCACACAGGTGTAGCGATGAGTTTAATGCGTTATTTTTGATATGATATTGTTATTAATTGTTAATGACATCAAATATTGACATATAATGTACGTTTATACAATAACGTAGCTATGATTTTGGGTGGGGTGTGGTTATTTATTATGAACAGGTCCGTACTTGTTTTAATATAGGTTAGAAGGCTAAGGCGGGACCGTAGCGAAGTGGAGCGCCCGCCTTAGAAGTGGTTGTTTTTTTATAACCACCCAAAATCCACTTTATATAATAATAAACAAATGCATCCTATAACTATACCGCACCCAAAATTTTTAAACGATTTGCACCCACCACAAATTAGGTACATATTTTATTAAAGATTTATATATATAAAAAACATAATTAAGTTTTTTGTGTAAGTAACATGGAGCTACCGCTTTTTCACGCGGTATAGCCGCGGGGAAAATTTTGGAATTAAATAATCCGTAGACAAACACACATTGTATATTCCAAATTTGGCAAAATACGCTCGTGTTTTAGGTAGTACACAATGGCCAAGTCTGGGGCCGATACCAGACACCCAGATCATGTGACGAATAGTTCATTTTCGTAATGCCAGGAATCGAACCCAGGACCTCTGTGTTCTGAGCTAGACGGGCAAGTGCTTAGACTACTCAACCACAGAGATCGACAAATGCAATGTCAGTATGTGCCGTTTGGCATTTGTGTAAGTCGATCCACTTGGATTGAGTAACCGCTTTCCATCATAATGGCAGGCTGTCTGCTGTACGTCAATTGTGAAAAAACATAAGAGATTTACCTACCAGTTTTAGTCATAAAAAACTTTTTTTTTTACTTTTTTTATTGCGAAGCTGGCAAACAGGCAGACAGCCCAGCTCGTGGAAAGTGGTTACCGTCGCCTATAGACCATCCGTGCAGGAACGGAGAAAGAATACGATTTCTTGCAGCCGAGCGGCTTGTCGTAAGGGGCGACAAAAGAACCCACAGCCAAGTGGGAGGATATTTGCCCGACTGGATGGCTACCACCCCTGGTCTAGAGTATGCCGTCATAACAACCTTGAGTTGTGTTCTGGCTAGGATAGGAGGGATAGGAGAATAGGAATAAGATAGAGGACTTACATAGAAGGAATAGGATACAGGGAATGAGTTATGGGATTGGAATAAGAGGATGAGATATAGAAGAAGGGTGAGAGGCAGGACGAAGTGAGCCATCGAAATTCACACTTATAGGGGTGACTAGAGTTGGCATGTAAGTATGGAACCTCTTATCACACCCACAATGTATCTCTGTCAGCAAAATGATATACTTAGCCTTATCGCCGTTGTAAAAAGTGTCTTCTTATTCAAAAGTACCAGGTTTTTTTATTGCAGGAGTTCAGCAGACAGGCAGACGGCCCATTTGATGGAAAGGGGTTACCAACGTCTATAGACATTTGCAACGCTAAAGGTGCTACAAATGCACTGCTGCTCTCTTAAGGGATACTGAATTCTTGTCACTAATGCCGGCACACAACTCACGGTTCAATTATATACGTGGATTAATTGAATGCGTACTTTAATTTGTCACTGATTCTAACTTTATGTAAGGGTATACAGTTTAAATAGAGAATGGCTTTGACTTTAAGAACCACAAAGTGCAGAGTACCGCCGTTATATTTTGCGAATACTGATTAGTGTGTGGTCTGGATGGTGTTCTTGCTGCGTCTCCTCCTGAATGCTGCGGGCATCCTTATATGCAGCTTGGCCTGTTGTTGACAACGCCTGTGCAGGTGATTCGTCATTCTACAGGACCGTACTCGCAGCAGAGCCGCCTTCAGTTTGTTGCTGTGAAGAATGATAATGATATGATTATGATTAAATGGGGGCTGCCTGGTGCACCAGCACCACTCATATCACGAAACTCATAATATAAGTATTTTAAGAAATTTCCGATTTGAATTCTAGGTGAATGGGTAGTAATCCTCGTGACGGCTTTGAAACAGATCTCAGGTGACACCGCCAGTACGAATGTCACAGCTGAAGAGATCTTCAGTATGTTCACGGAACAGAATTTGAAGATGGAGAGCTTCGGCACCATCTTCCTATGGGCGCACATCACTTCTTTCAGCATTTACTTCTTGTCTGGAGGATTTTTGCATGTAAGTCATTTTTCTTTATTGCTATCAGCGCTTACAATTTACTTTAGCTGATGATTTTCAAGCAATCTACGAATGACGCACTACTGGGTTCGGGTCTCTGTATATTTTTGTATTATGTAAAGCAGGCAAACAGGTGGATGCTCCACCTGATGAAAAGGTTTAATTCGCCTATGGTTGTTGCCAACACGTTGCCAGCTTCAAAGAAAGTCTAAAACGTCCTTCTTAAAAATTCCATGTCGTATCAAAGAGAAAAACTTCGACGAGGAAAGCTCCCCAAGAACCGTCGCGAAAGTTAGCGTAGGAGCTCAATGAAATAGGGGTCAATATTGCTACAACTTCATTAATTCTTCAAAAATTAATTGTATTACATACTACTGTATAAAATTTAAAAAAAAAGAGTGAGCTAGATAAATAAGAAAAAAATCTATTTCGTATTGCTGGGAAGTTGCTTGCTGCTTCATCATAAACACATTACGAAGCGGTGTACATAGTATAGGAAGTAAAATTAAATTATAACTTATATATACGACCTTCAAAAAGTGTTCTCCAGTAGAACTATTTTGAATTAAAACTTTCGAATTTGTATTTGACCATTCCGTCGATGCCGAGCGTGCGGTTGCAAAAATGAGGAGTAATCACCTGCAAAAACAATTCCTTATAACACTCCCCGTTTTACAACGGTAGAATACGCAGAGACAAAGTCAAAGAGGCCAAGTCTCTCCAAAAGTGAAGGCGGTAATCTATTATTATAAACGTAATAGGCTGCGTCCGGCATGACTTTGTATGCGACTGACGAATGCCTTCTATTAAAATGCGCTATAGTGGTCCCAGGTGTCTGATATATGGACCTTACGCACAGCGTACGTGTGCTGTGTCAGTCGTCTGAGAGATTTCACTATAATGCATTTTCATAAGCAGCATTCATTAGTTGCGTACAACGTCATACTGGACGCGACCTACGGCGTTTATAGTGAGCCACGGCCAGCGATTATAACCTACCTATTAAAGATCATTGACAATCGTTAATCATTTTATGAGACCGTTTAAGAAATTGTCTGATAGACTGACGGACAGACATTCCAAATACAGTCATCTTTGGTAAAGAACCATAAAAATATCAGTTTTAATTTAAATTTTAACATTTATCAATTAACATTGATAATTGAAATCACAGATATTTCAATTTTGTTACTTGATGCAATATTAACTAGTACTACTAATTAAAGTGCAAACTTGTGCGACGTTACAAAACTTTTGAATTGTTCAATAACATTCTAATAAAGCTACGAATGTATTCATCTTTATAAAACTAAAAATTGCAAATTGAATATTAAAATTGTATTCTCTAACAAAACCCTTGCGGATTTCGCTGTCATTTTCAATCAAACTTGAATAAATAATGGAGCAACGCTACTTCAGGATTTTAAAAGAAAACAAAGTGAGCAGTTTTGAATTTTACCAACATTTATTATCAATTTATCTTGTATTTACCACAAATTGAAAGAAAAGAGCAGGAAGAAGAAAGAAAGGAAGAAAGAAAAAATATTTATTTCGGACAAGATACAAAAAGTCATACAAGATAATAAATAGATCTAACAATTAATTGTGGTGCCTAAAAGGGCACTTGCTCAGCATAATGCTGGTTTCATAACCAGCGTTGATCTACCTGCAAGTACCTCTAAGTGATGGCTTAGCTCCACAAACAAAGTAAAAACAATAAACATTACTTAAAATTATGCAATTAATAGGATACCTATATATGAACATTGTTATCATTAGTAGTAGTAGTAATTAATAAAGACATACTTTTCTTTCAATATACATACACAGATAGTCATTTTGTAAATTTTTAGTTCCTTTTGCTATAGTTTTAATGTGATTAATGTTTTTACATGAGGTTATAATATAGAAAAAAGGATTAACACTAATTTAAGAGTCCAGTAGTCATTTAAGTAAAAACGAAAAGTTCTTAAATAGTTATTTCCATCAGCCCGTCTGTCTTTGTAAGTCACAGTCATTTTTCTCAGAAGCTACGGGATCTTTATGGAAGATATTTCACATGCAGATGGCTCACCTGATGGAAAGTGGTCATTGTCGCCTACAGACGTTTACAATATCAGAGACGATGCTAATGCGTTGCTAGATTTTAGGTTGGGATAGAGGGATGAAGTAGGAGGGATAGTATAGTAAGGAAAACTATTAGGAAATTAGAATAAAGAGGAAGGGGATCTACTCTTATTCAAAATACGAAACATGATTAGCTCAAGGTTAACTATTTCACAACGATACTCTGTGAGAGTATGATATCAGATCGATTGAGCCGGTTTTAAGAACTGTGTTCAAAATAATGGTCCCATGGCCTTACCACTTTAAAGTGTTACAAAGTTTTGTGTATATTTTTTTATATGTAAGAAATTAAACATCTAAATGTTTAAACTAAAATGTGTTTAATCTGTTAAGTATTCTAAGCAATAGCCACAGTGATAGATAATATTATTAAAATTCACAACTCATATTTCTTAGTAATGCACTCACTAGTACATTGGCACTAGAATTAATTTTAATAGACAGCATTATCAAAGATGACGATTAAGTACATTGAAGTAATATCACCAGTCGTCAAGTACACGACACCTTGAAAATCAATGAAAGTTTAATACTTATCGGTCAAAATAATCATTAATGCGGATTAAATATGTTATCAACTTATCATACATGACGCACGCTATTACTAATAATAATATAAATCAGGTGCAATGAGTTTGCACTCGACTAATTGTCCTGAGTAATTTTATTTTACTGCTACGGTTTGATATTTGACAGAGTTATTCACTTTATGGCAAGAGTATTCTGCTATCACGTTTACAAGATTAGAGAGAAATTATTAGTCTTAAGTTATTGGGAACTGTGTTTCTTTCCAAAGAAACGATTGAGCATTTCTGATCTCTTCTTTATTTGTATTAATCTAAATTTTCATTTATTTACGAACTTATTATTTTTATTTTATCACTGCTTAATATCAGAAACTGCTTTAATCTCTGGGATAATTTAGCTAAGTATATGCAGAAGGAATGACACTGTACACAAGAGCCCCATCAGTAAAAAGCTAGCTAGTTGTAACTGATTGGACTCTTATGTGTTGGGTTCACTTCGGAGATTGTGTGAATTGGAGTGATTTTCATATAATTCACGCTTCAGATTTTCATTGACCATACGACTTCTCCTAATGATGGTTTGACGCATACACCATCTAAACGTGCAAAGTATTTTGCTTCTAAATTTTTGATATGTAGCGCTGTGGCATTGATCTCCTTGCCACACTCTGTCTCTTTGCTAAAACATAATTATAAGAGAATAATCTTCTACAATAAATTAATTCTACCTTAGACATTGCATTATTTACTTAACAACTTAAATGTGAAGATTACACAGAGCTAAGAAAATCGCCCTGAGTCTCTTTTTCTCTGCTCTGTGGAAAGTGATGAAACTCATCCTTATACAGTTCATACACCAATAAAGTATACAAATCCAAAACGGTTGTTAAGTTAGACGGATTCTTTTCTAGAACCAAAATTTTTAATAGATGCTTTACCTTATTTTTCAGTGGTACTTCTATGTGAAGAGAAGAAACCGAGCTAAGGAATGGAAAATTCAGCCCGAGAAATGGCTTACACCTGAATTAGAACGCCACGAGATACTTATCGGTACTATGTCTCTCCTCATCGTGAACACATTTAGTGCCTTCCTCGCCACCTATATTATCAATGGCAACCCATCCACCATCTACTATCAATTTGATGAGTACGGCTGGATATGGTTCTTCTTGCAGTTTCCTGTCACATTTATTTATACGGTAAGGAACCATTTCTTTATAACAAAACTTATCATCATTACTAAGTTTTTCAAGATAAACATCACATTGGTGTAAAGTATTTGTGGTTGAATTATTATTTATTTTACAAAATGTAAATCGTGGTAGCTTGCTAGCAAATCTTGTTATTAAAATAGCAAGGGTAATGCATAAATAAATATCGCGAAGAAGGTTACATCTACATAACTGATGTGCCAAACTCGACAATTCACATGGTATTAGTGTTGAGTAGTTGAACATCCGCGGACTCAAAAATGAGGGGAGGCTTAAATCTAGCTTTATGGAGATTAAGAATTGTTATTATATACAATGAATAAATTCACAATAATGACAAAGCAATAATCCCAAATAAGATCTTAAATCAAATAAGATGAAGGTTGATAGGAAAAAAGAAAAGAGACTATGGCATGGATATCAAAGCAGAGCTTTTTTATGTAGGGAGTGAAATAATCACATACTACAGCACAGATAACTATAAAAGAAAACAGTCGCTCTCGTCGAAAATAAAAATTTATATCCGTACAGGAACGGAGAAAGAATGCAATTTCCTGCGTTGGGGCGGCCTGTTGTAAGAGGCGACAAAACAACCAACAGCCAGCTGGTAAGGTACTTGCCTGTCCGGATGGCTACCATCCCTGGCGTAGAGTGTGCCGCCATAACAGACTGAATTGTGTTTTGGAATTAGTGGCCAGGTTCCAGTCTTTCTTTAGAAAGCAGCAGCAAATTGGTAGCACCTACATGTGTTACAAATGTCCATAGGCCATGGTAACCGCTTTCCACTAGGTGGGTCTACCTGTCTGCTGATCTCGTGCAATAAAAAAGAGTCAATAAAGTTACGAAGATTTAACGTTAACGTCTCAGAAGACAATAAATATCGAACGCGTTATAGTTATTTATCACTTAGTCGTCCTATATGTCACGATCTAGAGTAGTAAGCAATTTATATGAGAAATAAAATATATGCAAAAGCCATATTTTAACTATGGCAGTATAAAGATGTAATTTGATCTTCGTAAGACTAATTAATATAAAGAGAAATTTACTAATTTCAGGACTACACGACCTACGTGTTGCATCGGTTGTACCATACGCCGTTCTTGTATAAACACTTCCACAAACTCCACCACAAATACAAGGCGCCTACAGCATTCTCAGTGACAGCGATCCATCCTGTTGAAATTCTACACGTTCAACTTACGATGTGTCTTCCACTTTTCACTGTTCCCGTTCACTGGAGTAAGTTTGACGATTCTGTTATTTCAGTACTAAAAGTCTTTTAAATGATTCTGTTATTTCAGTACTAAAAATCTTTCAAATATGTTTGCTAGAAAAAAGAGTACAGGATTTCGTTTTTAATGCACTAAATTTGACGAAAATATTCTATGATGAGGATAAGCCTTATTATTGAATGTTCATATCCACTGTATTTCACTGCGATAGGTTAATTTTCAAGATCATACAAAAACACTAACACCCAAACAAAGAAAGCCATCTTATTATCTATTTTATGGGTTGTAATGCAGATAAGAACGTATTAGTTGTTATTATTTTGATTTAATCTCACTACTTTGTTTTTGCCTCTTTGTTTTTTTTTTTGTTTACTTTTGGATTCGTATTTTATCATTATTTCTTTTTCCTTCTTTTATATCTATAATTATATTGTTACGACCGACAAAGACAAATTCACACCTGCATACCTGTTTCGCACATTGTATTATTTTTCGGCATTTGGACTTCTTTTGTTTACGTTGTGTTTAAAATTTCTGATAAAAAAACAGTCATATATTGTAATATTTTATGGTAGTCATTAGCCAGGTGTGATTCTAAGAAATTCAGTCCATGCGATCAGGTAGACATATTGCATTTGTGCAGCAAACAAAGCAATGCCCCAACGGAGAGATCGGCAGTCGAGCGATAACCAGCCGCGAGGCAAGACTTGTGTACATTCGATAATTTATTTAGTGACGGACTTTGCGCGTGTTGTTGAATCGTGCATTACATTTGGACTGATTGTGTTCGGTTATATTTGTACCGTGTTTGTATAGTTCTAATAAATTCTATAGTAATTCTAACGGCATTCGAGTCCTGCAACTCGTAACAATATCTACTACATCATTTTTTTACTATATATACTTTTACTATGTCTACTGTTTTTGTTGTTGTCTACACCGTTTTTATTATAATATTAGAAATAGGTTATTGTTATCTCTAGAAGAACGAATAAATTTCTTTATACAAACAAATAGATTATATTTATTACAATATCAAACTAAAACTAACTTATAAATAAATAAAAATTAAAGACTATATAACAAATTGGCTGCCAGATGGGAGCTTGCCAGACCCCACGAACCTAGTGTCTCAACTCGAATCGGCAGAAATATGTAACCCTTCCCTAACATTCCATTTTTGTGCCGCTTGAGAGCTTCAGCTTTTGAAGCAGCGTTACCAGACCTTAACTCAGTCATTGGAACATTCGGAACGAGATAGGGAGAGACTTACAAGTTCGTATGCGTCTCGCGGGCGCCGACGTCAATCGGGAGCCCAGAGGCGAAGGTATGCGCATGATCTCCCTCCCTGAAATACCGTTGCAGGGGCCCTCTAGCACCTAGGGAGCAGAGGAGTCTTCAGCCCTGTTGACGAAGTGAGTTTGCCCTGATTCCCGGGGCCCTCTCAAGCACTTTTGCGCTAGGATGGGCGTTGGCGTAACTACGTTCTAAGTCTCATGCCTTTCCTACCATAAGTGCGGGGCACATGGGAGGAGGGTGGTTTTACTGGAGTATTGATTTGGTTTGGAAGGTTGGTTCGAGTCTCCACACAAGCCGGTCGATTATTATTTGGATTGCCCCCAGTGGAAAGCTTCCATGATCGACAACGGTCTAATCCCTAGCTAAGGACCCGGTATGTGCGAAATGCATTTACCCCGCCTGAAAAAAAAAAGTCATTGGTAGATACGACGGCGCCAGTATTGACGCATGTCGCGTCCCAAACAAGCGGCTGTCCCATCTTCCAAGGAATAAGTGACACACCATCCGGCCTCAAATTGGCTCAGTTCGCTTAAAATTTTCTAGACTCTTTAAGTTACCAGCAGTTTTCATATCTTGTTGAAACAGACATAAAATAAACAAAACCCATTGTGAAATATTTTCTCTATTTATTTCTGCCGTTGTATACATCATTTTACAACAACGACGTAGGTCTCACCTCAGACCTTACATTCATCTCTATCTGTAGCTATTATGATCACATCTCTCTGCAAATAGATTTTGCAACTTTTTCCTTTATCTTGCTCTCTTTTTTCTCTGACATGCTGGAAACCACTCTGTGACTTTCTTTCCCATGTTATTTTATTCAACCTACGTATGTGTCCTGCTCAGTTTAATTTTAATCCACTTATTTTCTTTTTATGTCCGTAAGTTTTATTTTCTCCCTAATATTTTAACTTCCCTAAACACTCTTTTATACTCTCTGTGGAGACGCTAATCAGGTAATTTCTGCAGTTTGAGGGATTATGTGCCCAATGTATGACTTACCCCTTATTCCCCAATTAACAACTGGTGCACTAAAAATATAGAATCTTGCACTTAACTCGTAAACAGCCACCAGCCAACGACAGCGCTGGCTCATGGTACTGTCTTTCTACACGAGCCTTGGGGCGTAATGGGCCCCAGACACAGTGACCACTTAAGTTTATATCATTACACTTATAATAGACGAGGCGAATGTCCTAATAATTAACTGTAAGATGCGGAAATCTTCAATAGCCTAATTTATGTGCGGGTTATAATGATGGGTGCGATCCAACTACGTGTGCGTCGCGATGGCGTGGCGTATAGCGACGTAATGAATTCACGCGTAGAGTGGGCGGGTGGCAATACGTGCAAGATGCTATAAACCCAAAGCACAATTGCTAACTGCATTTTATAATCAGTAGCGCCTGCACCTGGTTAATCCATAAATTGCAATATTTCAGTTCCGTTCTACACGGTCGCGATATACAATTACTGCCATGGCATCATCGACCACTCCGGCATCAACTTCAAGGCGCAGTGGTGGCAGCCGTGGCAGCCCGATGCCGAGTTCCACGACCAACACCATGAGTTCTTCCACTGCAATTTTGGATTCAACATGAGTTTATGGGATAAGGTAACCTTTATATCTATGGTTTCTAATTTATCACTATGGTTTTTCAGCAAACTCAAATCATTTTAATTTTCTACATGTTAATATCCACTTCTTAATATACCATTGGTAGTGAATTACAACAACGACAAAAAAAACACGACCCTGTGGTCGTGCCATATTTATGACTATATTCGTCTATATTACGGAAACTACGTCAATTATCGAGATAAAAAATATCCTAAGTATTGACCCGGAATATAATCTAGCGCTGTGTAGAATTTCATTTAAATACGTTTAGCAGTTTTCATGTGACATGTAGATAGACAGAAAAAAATTGTCTAATATTCTAATATTTCACTTTCCAACAAATCTTTAATCTTCCTTTAGTTTAACGTCTTAGTAACATGTTAACAGCATCTTCGATTACTATATCTTACTATTATAATACCATCGTCTTTCGTTCAGCACCAACTTTCAACTCACGCTACCATTCGATCGTCACTTCCTTTTTTCCATCGTCGTCTAATGTTCATCTTTTCTTTCATTCATCATCTACATTCTCGCTCACACGTCGCACACGTCGTTCGGAAACACTCTCTACTATTCTACATAAAACCACTTTTTCGTTCAGAAATATTCACAATCCCACATGTATTTTCGGATTCAGCTGGTTCGAATTAGCCTTGATTTTTGTTTTATTTTTAAAATAATGTTACGAGCTACAGCACTCGAATTAAAAATGTAGTTGGAACTATTATAGAATTTATTAGAACTGTACAAACACGTATAAAACAAATACAAATAAAACTGGATGCAACCAGTTCACACTGCACGATTCAATGCAATTCGACACGCGCAAAGTCCGTCGTCTATATCGCTAATCGAGAGTACTACAAACGTCTTACTCGTCTCGTAGTCGTCGCTTGACTGCCCACCCCTCTATTCAGGCATTGTCTTATATCAACTACACAATACAAAAAAATTGGCCGCGCGCACTGAGTTTCCGAGATATAGTAATTTGCACACCTGGTTATCTATTCCTGCGAACGGCGAACAAGTCGAAAACAATAACAATAGGGATTAGTTCGACGCTAATGATGGTCATAAAACAAGTAAGTAAACAATAGCATGTTTTTCTTAATTAAAATTCAAAACATGAAAGAATTCCTAAATCCAGAAACACAATAAACTGCGCTTAGGACAGGCAGCTGTGCGTTTATCTTTGATGGCATGTAACAATAATTTGTACAAACTCCACACTATGTAAACAGCTTAATCGTTTATGTCTCACATACATAATTACATATCTATTATACGTATATTGCTGAACTTATATATGTAATTTAAGAATAACAAATTATAATTCCCATCATTTGTTTTCCGATATTAGTAGCCAGGTTCCAGTCTCATTTTAGAGAGCGGTAGCACATAGCTATCACCTTTGGTGTTACAAATGTTCATAGGTGATAGTAACCGCTTTCGCTCAGGACGGCTGTCTGCCTTTTTGTTGAAGTCATGGAATTACAAAAGTATATATTATCTAAGTCGTGTTTTGAAATTTATGTAAAATCATTATAGACTATTTTTCGTTACCAATTACAAATGAAGCCGAGATATGCTTTGCATACTCTGTTTTTTAATCTATATAATACCAATCTATTTTTTTAAAACAATGCTTGTTTACGTTAAATTGTAATGGATTTTTAATAAAAAAATAATAATCGTAATATTCATTTGTGTAATAAGAACTTTATACTATTAATGTTTTGATTTTACTGAGGGAAATCTAAGCAGAAAGTAGATACTGCACTTTAATCGTATACTTAAGGAGATATAATATATTATGACGATCAAGGGTAGAACATACTGGCAGCGGAATCCGGTCTCAAGACTTTTAGAAAAAGCTAAAAGATTCTGGAAGGAAAAGACAAGGATAAATACATTATAGAAAGGGATAGATGATTCTAGAATGGAAGGTTTAGGAAGGAAAAGACAGAGATAGATGTTTAGAAAGAGACAGACAGTAAATAAAAGAATTACGAAAAGAATATCGAAATAATGGGTTCCAGAAGATTCTTCCGGGTATATAAGCAGCGTAAGGCACGCCTACGGCGAGTTCTGTTGAAGACAGTAAAGCGATAAGTGCGATACGAGAGTTGGAAGAAGAGTTTAGTGGGCACTTCGGTGAAGGAGGAGTTTAGCGTAGTGTAAGAGGATATCCAGAAGCGAGCTACGCACGGTAAATTTGGGGGTGAGCGCTGCGGTACCAGGAGGTGGGTTACGCAATATCAGCGACGGTATTGTGAGTGAGAAATCTTATCGTCGGGCCAGTGCGTCGTTAGTTGTGCGTAAAGGGGCAACCCTGCAGAGAAGAATCACGTACGGCTGCGTAAGTCAATAAAGCATTTAGTTGAAAAAAGCTGGTGTTTCCTTCCAATCCTAAGTGCGTACCCCCACTCGAATGTCACAATATTTAAAAATATTTGTGCCAGGTTCTAGTCTCTATGTCTAATGTCTATAGATGACGGTAACTGCTTTCCATGAGATGGAAAAGTCTGCCTGTCTGCTGAACTCATGCGACAATAAAAAATAAACGGTTCTTCTTCTATTTCAGCTACATGGCACAGGACGGAAGACTAAACACGTGTACACAGAAGACACATACCACGGCGAGGCTCCTCACATGGACACGAGAGAAGGAAAGTCCCTCCTCGAGAAGGAACCAGAACTAATCGACATAATTCAAAGACCATCCACATTCTCTGAGACTGACGTTAAATCAAATTAAAAATGCTTAGATAGATTTTAATAAAGTATTAAATTCTGTATTATGGAGTGGTTAATTAATATAGTGTTACGAGTTTAGCGGGACTCGAATTAAAATGCCGTTGGAATTATTATAGAGTTTATTAGAACTATACAAGCACGTATAACACAGGTACAAATATAACCGAACGCAACAAGTCTAAAAGTAATGCAGAAGGACGTGATTCAATAACACGCGCAAAGTCCGTCACTAAGTAGAATGTACACAAGTCTTGCTTCGCTCGTGGTTATCTCTCGAATGCCTCTTCCTCAATCTGGCCATTGCTTTATACTGCACAAATGCAAATATATCTGCCCGGCAAGCGTCGACGCAATTTCCTAGAAATAATAATCGGCACACCTGGCTAATGACTGCCATAAAAGATTACAATACACAATGGGCTATTTTCTAATCACAAATTTTAAACACAAAGTAAACAAAAGAAGTCGAAACGCCGAAAGGTAATAAAATGTTTTTCTACAGATATGCAGGTGTGAATTTGTCTTTGTCGGCGACTAGGTTGTAACAATATTATTTTTAATGACAATTAATTTTATTTTATTTAGGCGTATAAGTACATTTGTAAAGTTTCTTATTTTCTATTGCGATGCTGGTAAACAAGTAGAGGACCTAATTGAAAGTGGTCTATAGTCGCCTATAGAAATTTTCAACACCAGGAGCGACGCCAATGCGTTATTTACTTATTTTTTTCAATTTAACCTCTTCCTTGGTTCAGGAAAGAGGGAACTATGGATCTAGAAGACTACTATCTGATTCTAAATAATTTATGATACAATATTTCTAATACATTTTATTTCTACTAATTTATATGCCACTGCGTTGTTAGCCTGTAGGAAGGGATAGAGCTAATGAGATAGGAAGGCCAGGGTAGATAGGATGGTATATGAGAGGAGGGATAGCAGCGATGGGATAGAGAGGATGAAATGAAACTTAAATCTTTATTTGTATGAAATATGGATACAAGGTCTTATGCTAGGATGAGAACATGTTTCGCCATTTTCTGGCTACAATTTTTCTTACAAACTTATATGAGAGAGAGAAAAGATAACACTTTATTGCACACTAAAATATACAATTACAAAAAATAGATAATATTTTCTAGACTATACAATGGGCAGCCTTATCGCTCAAAGCGATATCTTCCAGGCAACCTAAATAAATAAAAAAATATTCAGGCGATGTAGGTGGTACAGCAAAAAGGCAATAGATATATAAATACTCCAACTAATTTAAGAAACAAATATACAAATACATACATATATACATCGTCATATATACATCGTCATATATATACACATATACAAAAATATATTCCAAATGTATTAGCGTGTTCATATTGTGTTAATCATACATAGCTATTTGTGGACAAATAGTCTTTTCTTAGTAAATTTCTAAATGCTTAAATAAATAAGATTACAATTTTTACACAATGTAATTTAATTTTTGTCAAAGTTTAATACAGTTATATAGATATGATGAATGACAATTTACTGATAATAATTAATTGTCTAATATTATTTTGAAGTCATGAGCGTATGCAGATTATAAAATTTTAAAAATAATATAATTAATCCAACTAAATAATTCAGATACCTGATAGAAACATTTCTCAACTAGACCTGCTGGATTTGCTCCAACTAAGGACATAGGATAGGTTTCATTTTAATTTATAATCAATTAAAAAAATTTGGTAATCTTTTTTTTAAACCAAAAGGTCGGTGAGTATTTCTGTCAACTAAGTTACATAAGCATCAAATAGTTGGTGATATACTTTAACTCCCACCTTTTCTTTGATAGTATGTGAACCTTAATCAATATAAATCTAATATATGTATATTTATATGTTATTATCTATACTAATATATAAAGCTGAAGAGTTTGTTTGTTTGCTTGAACGCGCTAATCTCAAGAACTGCTAGTCTGATTTAAAAAATTCTTTCAGTGTTAGATAGCCCATTTATCGAGGAAGGCTATAGGCTATATATCATAACGCTAAGACCAATAGGAGCGGAGCACCAATGAAGAATGTTTAAAAATCGGGGTTTTTTTTTCCTTTTGAGATCTTCCGCTGCGTGCGCTGCGTAAACGGTTAAAGTTTCGCAGAAATAATAGGTGACAGAATTATTCCTCTTTAAAAGTTCTGTAAAAAATCCGTGACAACATATATCTATCTTTTAAGGTTGGCTCACTATAACCTTTTTTGTGATAACCGAATTTGTTCTAAAAAACAAATAAATAAATAAATGCGAAGTAAATTATTTGCGAAGGTGTTTTTATAAACGTGATAATAATCATTATTTAATTTAAAACAAAATTATGATTTACGTCATTCGATTTCAATGAATATCTTAGAATATATCGCAGTTTTAAGATAACATCGCAGCAAAATAATGACCAAGCACTGCGCGCGCATTTATGATGTGCAAGGCCAGCGGGCAGTCATTAAAATTTAAACATGTTTTCACCTTCTACGTAAACAAAGTCGCGGGTTAAAGTTTTTTGTACACGCGGACGAAGTTGCGGGTAGAAGCTAGTATATAAATAAAAAATGAATCCTAGAAATTTTTGTACACGCATGACTTGAGAACTGCTTTACCGATTTTGATGACATTTTTTGTGTGTGTTTGAGTGGGTCTCCGGATCGTTTAGGCTCACAATCGGAACCGGTAGAAGGTACTATATAAACAAGACTTTTATTTTTTCAGAGCAGGACAATGTCTGCTTGGACCCGCTAGTAGGCTATTTAATAGGGGCTTCCACAAATGATTTTTGACCCCTTCCCCGTCCTTGTCACAGCTGGTCACATTCGTGAGACTCCTGCCTACCTAGTGTGACATCACATATGTATGCTATTTTAGATCAAAAAATGATTAAATTAATACAGCTGTTCCATAATTAGTTTTATTTCAATTTTTTTTAATAATTTACACACTGCTCATATATATAAGAGTTGGAAATATTTTGAAATTTTTCGTTAGTAGTTCAAATCTTGTTTTAAACCTTAAATATATTAAATTTTGAAATGTGTCGCCACATTTAGGACCCTTCCCACCCTTGTCACACACTTCGGCGTCCCAGCTAACGTGTGATGTAATTTTTGGATGGCCCCATATCAGAGAATAATTTTTAAATTACCTAGCACAATAAATAAAGTATGAAATAAAAAATTCCTTATGTTCATTACCTGTCTTTGTAGGTTCTATGCATGTATAGACCTCGCGAAATTTTATAGTAATTTATTTTAAATATTAGCTGCAGAAAAAAAGACTAAATGAAAAAAAAACATATATTTGATCTTCACATAGTGAGACACATGGCGATGAATTGTATGATGTAGGCATATACCAAAAAAAATCTCGCGATGGTACCAAATAGGTGCAGTTCAGCATGTGCCAGGCAAAATGTGCCTGACGCTGGTTTTCAACTGCACCCTAGGACAGACGGATGATGTACTGTTATATATATATAGTGTGAATAACAATAAAATACATACACAGATAGATATTAGTATAATTGCAAGGTTCAATTAACAAGCTTCCACAATATGTGATTTTAAAGTGAAACTTCTTTACAATCGTTTTGATTTGAAACTCGATGAAAAGAAAAAAAGCGACACTAAACAGAGATATTTAATAATTTAAACACTAAGCTCACAAAGATAGAGTTGGAAATATTTTGAAGTTTTGAAGTTCATAAATCTAATTGATACTAGTGCATTTGTTTCCTATTTTATCATAAGCCTCTCGTGTCATTTGTTCAAATTGAAAACATGGAATCTGAATAGAGAGAGATAACACTTTATTCCACACCAAAATATACAATTATAAAAACAGACCATATTTACAATATTTTCTAGGCAATACAATAGGCGGCCTTATCGCTCAAAGCGATCTCTTCCAGGCAACCTAAATGAAAGAAATTTGAATCAGGCGATATAGGTGGAGCAGGGAAACGGCAATAGATAACTACATAAATACTCAAACTAGTTTTAGAAATGAATATACAAATACACACATATGTACATAGTCAAATATATACAATAATACATAAGTTATTGTAATAAATGTATTAGCATGATTATATTCTATTAATCAGACAACTATTTGTGGACAAAAATAATTTTAGAACTTGGTAAAAATATTATAAAAATAATAAACCTTATTGTTGCGGACAGAGAGCACCCCCCCTGGCCCGCCCGCCGGAGCACACCTACTCTCCGCGCCCCGCATACCGCTGACGCCCATAGCTAGCACAATTAGCAACTAGGCGTCAGACGGGATGCGGGATATAGGGACAGCCTTGGAGGCAAAAACACTGCACATCTTTGCACATCTTCACACATCTTCACACATCTTCACACATCTTCACAACGGCACATCTGTACTTCTCTCATCACAACTCAACGACTCTCTTGCAAAATGTGTACCTATTTTATTCGTGTAAAAAGTTAAATAATAATAATAATCATACAGTCCATTACTCCCGAGTTTTAATTCTCCAACAAGAAGCAACTGCCACCAATATCTTATAATTATCCTAATACTCTTGATACTCTATATTTATCTCATTCTCTCTTAGGCTACTTTTCTGAAGTTTCACTTCTGCAGTGTGTGAATTGCACACACACACTTTTTTTAACCGATTTCCAAAAGGAGGATTACTACATGTTTCGGGATGCATAGTATATCAGCAAATGTCTAGTAAAATAATAAGTGCATAAACATTCGTATAAAAATAATGTCAGTTACTTGGTCTTATAACTACAAATTAAACTATACTTACAAAATAACATAAATGTATAAGTAAAAAATTGACTCCAAATCGTTGTCAGCGGGGAGCGAGCCCAAAATGTTGGCCGCATTTCCCCGTTGGATGGCTGTGCTGATTCGTTGCCCAAGGTGCAAGCCAGCTTTATTGTCACACGAGACCTCAATTAGACGCGTTGAGAGGTCTTGATAGAGGTGATGAGCTCCAGGTCCCCACAGCCTCACAGTCTGGACCCCAAAGCCACAAATACGTATCGATTACTAATGGACACATATTTGCGGCGTTTCAAGTCCTCCTGGAGTGCGGCAGCAGCCCCGGCTGTCACTGCTGTATCTGGAAGATGGGACAAAGTATCGACACTAGTTGCGTCCCATACCAAGGGGCGTTCCATCTTCCATGGCACTAACGACATTCCGTCTGGTTGATTGACCAACAGAGAGATTGAGTTACTAAAAACGACGACACCTATTTGTATACCTATCATGCAATAAATTATTTGATTTGAAAGTTTAGTGTACCGAGTAAAAGTACGTCAATTGACTAAGCGGTCAACATCAAGATTAATAATAACCCAGTTTTATATATTTCATTGTTCCGGCCACGCATGTCTTGGCGAATTTTCCAGGAAGGTTTTCGCGCTAAAATAAATAGAAAACGAATGAGATGAGGGTGCTTTATTTAAAATTGTAATAAGTGTAGGGTAGGTTATTGTTTCTTGGGCACTCGGCCGGATTACTGGGGGGCCGATCGGTCCCACGACTGTAATTAGGGTTGCCAGAGAACATAATAATAAAATCAGTATTTCAAACAAAACATGACATTGACATGAATATTATTTTAAGGCGCGTACAGACATCGCGAGGCGTGCGTCGCAAATGGTTTCTCACGCATTCCTCGGACTGTGTGGACGTGTGTGCTCACTCTGAGCAGTCGCCTCATATGATCGTCGTGAACGCCGCCTCAGAGCGAGCCGTACGCTACGTGTGGACGGTCGGGTATTATTTGGGTTGCGCGGTCATGTGTCATGAAGACAGATACCGAATCACTGCGTGAACTTGTACAGCTTTATGAAAATAACAGAGTGCTATGGGACTCTTAACATTCTATATAGGCTGCAGCTGCAATTTGCACTTCTCGCCTTGCCGAAGCCATTTTTCTTACAGACGAATACCGTGCGTGGTTGTTTACCTGCTTCAGCATGTCTCGTTGGGGACTCAGGCATAAACGTACCATCGTATGCTTCATGTTGAGGCACGCGTGATGAATCATTCGCGACGCACGCCTCGCGATGTCTGTACGCGCCTTATCTTTAATTTAATAGTTTTTAGTTTTAATTTTTGATCTTAATTGTAATTTTATATAGGTATTTTATTGCTTGAAATAGAATTATTATTAATATTATTGATTCCTTATAAAAAAAAGTCGTATGTTTTTAACTTTTGACATTGAAATTTTTTTTCTACCATTACTTGCACGTATGGTGGTTACCATCGACTATGGATATTTGTAACACCAATGTGCTGCCGCTCTCTAAAGGGAAACTGGCACCTGGCCGCTGACACCGAAATACAACTCAAGGTTGTTATGGCATACTCCAAAGTACTCTAGGCCGAGGGCGTTAGCCAACCAAAAGGGCAAATACCCTACCACCTGGTTGTGGGTTGTTTTGTCACCTCTTACGACAGGCCGGCGGACCGCAGGAAATTCCATTTTTCTCCGTTCCTGCACGGAACGCTAAGAAATTCCCATAATCTATAGTAAAATTATCTGCTGGCAACCCAAATCGAAACGCGTATGTGACCCCAAATATTGGGCCTCGGGGTTCAGTTGTGGGGTATCCTGTCCTTATAGTTCAGTTAATATTTGTTCCCAATTCTTTTGTAGTTTCTTGACATGGGTAAAATCAACTTTATGTAGGACGCTTTGACCGGAAAAATGATCGTATGCTGCTCTGGCAGGTCTATACAACTCTGTTAGTACTTATATTTTACTGTGAAATTCTCTATCTGTTTTTTTGCATGTCGTAATCGTTTTTCACGTTAATTACTCGCTCTAAATGGACAACATTTTACAGAAATGTGTAATCTATGCGGCGCTGTACAATATGAAACTGTAAACCGCAAAGAATTAAAAATAAGAGGTGACCGCAATTCCGACCGAGGCCGACCGACTATTAACCGAGTGTTATTTTTGTTTCTCAATGCTCATAGTCATAATTATTGTGTTGTATAGTTACGTTATCAAACTATGTACACAGCTTCGCAACTTGTTTGCTATTAAGGAGAAGAAGTGGCAAGAAACTCCCCAGCAACACTACTAGCTAAAAATTGATTAACTCAATTTTTTTTTATGTCACTTTCGTTAGCCTGGTGACGCGTGGCTGCCACCGTTGGCTGCGGATTGATGGCCCGTTCGTGCCCACCCTAAAGCTTCAGAAATACTTTCAATTAAATTTATTTTGAACAATATTGCACCCGTTCAGCAATTTTTGATATACGGTTCGATTTAATGTCTTTGAAGTGAAAATTCTTTAGAATCGTTGTGGTTTGAAACTCAATGAAGCGAAAATGCGACACTAAAAAGAGATAAACAGAATTTAATATAATAATTGATAATAAAGAAAATTTTACATTGTGTAGCACAGATTAGGGAGTCAATGAGAGCGATGATTAAACATAGGTCCAATTCGGACCGAAATAAGACTGATAATTTATTTATTTATTTGACCATCAACAGGAGATACATCATATACATCCGTCTTAAATCTAAACAATGCTCATGTTAAATATACTCCCTACGATAGGTGGTCACATCATGCATTATGTCATATTTTATATCAAATGAAATGTTAAATTTGGATGATATTATAAAATATATTATTAATTAAACAATAAAATAAAAAATATAAGATAAAATAGCATTAATTAAACATACTTAGTCATTAAATATATCGATGTTTTAGGATTTTTCAACATATTGTTACGAACTACAGGACTCGAATTAAAAATGCCGTTGAAACTACTATAGAATTTATGAGAACTGTACAAACACGTATAAAACAAATACAAATAAAACTGGATGCAACCAGTTCACACTGCATGATTCAATGCAATTCGACACGCGTAAAGTCCGTCGTCTATATCGCTAATCCAGAGTACTACAAACGTCTTACTCGTTTCGTAGTCGTCGCTTGACTGCCCACCCCTCCATTCGGGCATTATCTTATACTCACTACACGGTACAAATAAATTGGCCGCGCGCACTGAGTTTCCGAGAAATAGTAATTTGCACAGCTGCGAACGGCGACAAAGTCGAAAACAATAACAATAAGGATTATATTTTGACGCTAATGATTGGTTATAAAACAAGTAGAAAAACAATAGCATGTTTTTCTTAATCACAAATTCAAAACACAAAAGAATTCCTAAATTGTTGGAACACAATGCACTGCGCTTACAAGATTAGTTTTAAATCGTTTTGTCTTAAATATTGGACAGGGGTGACGAGGAAGCTTGCGAGGGTAAGGAGATAAAGAAATATACTCACCGACAATAACAATATATTATCAGTGAGTATATTCTCTGAAGTTTCACTTCTACTGCGTGTGAACTGGACAGAAGCACAATTTTTTTCATGGTTCAATAGACAAATCTTTTTTTATTAAATGCCCTACCAACTCACAAATCTTCTTTTTTACCAACCTTATTCTCTTCATGTGCCTCTAATGCCACAAAACAAACCTATAAAATAAAATTTGAAACCTATCTTTGTGTTCATAAACCCACAGCGCAGACATTTTATATCCTTTTCATGGTTAAGATGTAAAACTAGGTCCTGGATAGATTTTACTGCGCGAAAGTTAATAAAAATAATTTTACTCTTTTATACGTTTTACGAGACTTGTTACCATATTATGTGAGTTTGAGACATTTTTAAAATGCCGTTACGGAAACTGGAGCCTGGGTAGAGACGCCTTTAAAAATACATTAGCATATAATATCAGCTAGATGTAAATGCGTGGAATTAATAATAACTTATGACGGGATTACCTTTCTAGGGTTCCTTAGATATTTTCCTAATATAGACCTTTTTGTTGTTTGTCTATTATTTTGTATAGTACATAAAACTCTTTGATAACTTGCCGTTTCCAAAACAAAGTTCAAACAGAATTTTTTACGGTCTAATATGGTTTGTATGCACATTACTTACATCCTGATTTGATGTAAAAAGTTTTAAAATTCTTACATAGCACCTTCTTCCAATCATATTGTTACGAGCTACAGGACTCAAATTAAAAATGCCGTTGGAACTACTATAGAATTTATTAGAACTATACAAACACGTATAAAACAAATACAAATAAAACTGGATGCAACCAGTTCACACTGCACTATTCAATACAATTCGAACGCGCAAAGTCCGTCGTTTACATCGCTAATCGAGAGTATTAGAAAACGTCTTACTCGCTTCGTAGTCGTCGCTTGACTGGCCTCCCCTTATATTCCATCCCCTCCCCCTCGTCTTATATTAACTACACAGTACAAAGGAATTAGAGGCGCACACCAGGTTTCTAAGAAATTTAATTTGCACACCTGCGAACGTCCACAAAGTCGAATACAATAACAATAGGGATTATAGTTCGACCCTAATGATGGTTATAAAACAAGTAAAAAGACAATAGCATGTTTTTCTTAACTACAAATACAAAAGACAAAGGATTCTCTATTCCGAGAAAGAACAATAAACTGCGCTTACAATAGGCTGTGCGGCTTATCTTTGACGGTATGTAACAATATTTAAAATATTTTTTTAAAAATGAGAGAATATACTCGCAGATAATTCTTCTCTAACTTTTATTAATATAAATATAATTCCTTTAGACTACATCCGTCAACATATTATAATTCAAAATAAACTTCTTAAGTATCACTTCAATTTTTCACTGTTTTAGTCTAAAATATATTATTATCAATTTTATTTCGATCCAAATTGGAATTATGTTTAATCTACGTCCCATATTTACGTACCTAATTCTATACATTATTATTATGATTATTTATTTATATATATCAATATATGTATGTCTTTGTCTTATACTTGCCACTTCATAATTTTATATGTATACTTTTTTATTCTAGTTATATTGCATAACCCACATGTTACACAATTTTAGTCTAATCCATCCTCAGGTTGTCTGAAAGAAATTGCTTTTAGTGATAAGACCGCCTATTGTCTTCTGTACATAAAGTTCTTGAATTGTATCTTAATGTTATGCAATAAAGTATATTCTATTCTTCGGCCTTATTGACTCTCTAATCTGTGTTGCATAATGTAAAACTAGTGTCTCATTCTCTCGCAGGCTTAGTCCTATATATTTATGTATTTATCTCTTTTTAGTGTCGCTTTTTCGTTTCATCGATTTTCAAATCACAACGATTCTAAAGAAGTTGCACTTCAAAAATCTAGCAAAAAAGTAACCAACTTCAAGCCTAACTAAAATGGATTCAGGAACTAAAAACACTAAAACAAATTATTTGATTTTGAAGAATTTCTTGCTTTATCTTCAGAGTACAAGGTCCAATAGCAATGAAATTTATTTGGGATCACATTGAAGCTTGCAGAATTCAACTTTAAAAAAATCAGTCAAAATCGATTGAGTAACAAAGAAAACTAAACAACAAAAAATTCCTAAACATATATAAAACATATACGTATTTGCAAGACAAATTGATAATCTCATCCCTTTTTGAATTCGGCTATAAATTTAAACGTTTGCTAATTCCATATTTATGATATTAGATGATGTTGCAAGCCGATACTAATCTTTTGCAGGTGTCTTATTACCCCATTGAATTTGAGTGATCTATTGTTCGCACTAATCTCTTTGTTCACGCCGCCGTAAGATATAATAAAACCTTCTTTCCTCTATTGGTATTTCATGTGAATTCTTGGAAACCATTAAGCTGACCATTTAACGATTTCAAGAACCAACAGGCGGCATGTTGCTAGGAGGCCATGTCTAATTTACAAATGGATGAGGGTCGGTCAGTCGGCAAATACGCGAGACTTGTTCTGACTACGAACGAGGCGTTCCCTAGTGCACTTTCTGTGAATTACGTGTATGTACTTGTTAATTTCACTTACGTACAAAACACAAATAAAACGCGCACACACACACTCGTTATGAAACTTATATTGCCACCGCCGTGGCCACAAAAAGCGAACCAGTTTTGTGAAAAATATCCGAAGTCCAAAGAGGTGGCGATCTTTAAACCATTGTGTGTATTTTAAATGAACAACGCCATCTAGTGACGTACATAGCAATCAGAAATGAGATTTAAATAATGACATCAGACTTTCTTGTTTTAATTATAAATATATGATAATTTCGACATACCGCCCACTAAGGACTTGGGATTTATTTAGCAAATCACAATGTCCTTCAACCATATTACATCATTTAATGAAATACATATATTTAGTTAAATAATATATAAAAACAAAGAAAAAAATCAGAATTTGATGGGGAGTTGTGCTTACACTACATCAACATTTAATAACTTAACTGTAACAAAATATGAACCTCCGCCCACTATCAAAAAAAAAGTTTCAGAAAGGTTTGATAAAAAATAATAATAATAATAGTAAACGACCAAAACCAAAAAATACAAACAAAGAATACTATTCTTTGGGCAAAATGCTAATCTTATTTACCGGCCGTTTGATGCACTTGTCTTTACATTTTAAAGTAACGACACGAGTTACATTGTCCTTGCCTGTATGTTTTTTTACTATTCTCCCTAGAATCCACTTAGTAGGGGGTAAATTATCTTCGCGAATTATTACAATGTCATCTATATTCGGCTCCCGAATGGTAGTAGTCCATTTAGAACGTTTATTTAAATTTAATAGATACTCATTTGACCACCTCTTCCAAAATTGATTTGTCATTTTTTGGATTGCTCTCCACCTATCTAAACAATTTACATTACTTACTTGCTGTAAATGCGTATCATCGGCCACAGACGTAAGCGGTTCGCCTACCAAAAAGTGGCCGGGTGTCAGAGGGAGAGGATCGTCAGGGTTGTCACTAATCTGACTGATTGGACGTGAATTTAAACATGCCTCGACCTGAATTAGCAATGTAGCTAGTTCTTCGAAAGTCAAAGTGCTCTCACCGATTGTTTTTCTGAGATGCAGTTTCGCAGACCGAACTCCGGCTTCCCATAAGCCACCGAAGTTTGGTGCATGAGGGGTATATAGTGCCAGGTAGTACCTTCTAAACTTAGGAGCTCTGATATTTCTTCAGGAAGTTTAGATTTAGCACGATCAAACATTTCCTTAGGTCATTGTCAGCTCCTACAAAATTTGTGCCATTGTCAGAGTAAACATCCTGACAACGTCCTCTTCTTCCTATAAATCTCCGGAATGCTGCGATAAATCCTTTCGAAGTGAGATCTGACACAACTTCCAAATGTATTGCGCGAGTGATCATGCATACAAACAAGCATATATAGCCTTTGTAAGATTTAGCTCCCCTGCCAGGCGAAAATCTTATATTAATAGGTCCAGCGTAATCCACACCAGTTGCCTTAAACGGCTTATCCGGTTGTACTCGGACTTCTGGTAGTTGACCCATTAAAGGAGTTTTCTTCCTTTGAGAAAATCGCAAACAAGTGATACACTGCCGATAGTGTTTCTTCACTTGATTGCGGATTCGTATGATCCAGAAACGGCTTCTAATATAATTAAGCATTCCTTGAGGTCCACTATGCATGGTTGAATTATGCGCATCCGTTATAATGACTTGAGTGAGATGACATCTTTGCGGCAATATAATTGGATGGCGTTCTTCATAACTTAAATTTGCCATATGAATACGTCCACCGACTCTCAAAATTCCGCTGTCACATATAAACGGATTGAGTGAGTGAAGATCACTTGCCTTCGGTAGATTTCCTCGTGTCTTTAATTGCATTATTTCAGTTTTAAACCATAATTCCTGAACTTGTTTGACACATAACAATAAAGCTTCCCTAGTTTCTTTCACTGTGATAAATTTAGATTTGTTTCTTTCTTCCACTTCTAGGTCCTTTTTGTTTATAAATCTTCTTATATATGAAATCACTCTTAGCATTTTCTTTAAACATGAATACTTAGCCCAAATAATTTTTTTTTTTTTCTTCTTCTAACATCCGTTCATCTCTGTCTTCTCTCAATGCAACTAAAGACTTGATTTCCTTAACTTTGCTAGATTTCTCTTCCTCATGAGTTATAAATTCGGTTTTAGACGAAGTAATAACGTCATGACGTAACCAGTGTGGTCCATGCCACCACAGGAACTGATCTTTAAGTTTTGATGGTTGCATACCTCTAGATGCATAATCTGCAGGATTGTCTTTTGTAGCAACGTGCCGGAATTGATCACACTCCAAAATATTAAGAATTTCAGACACACGGTTGCTTACAAATGTAGTCCATCTAGACGGCAAGCCACGCAACCAGGCCAAAACCACAGTAGAGTCTGACCAAGCAAATAAATTCTCTTTCCGTATATTCATAATTTGAGATACTTCGAATAATAACTTTGCAGCCAACACAGCTCCGCAAAGTTCTAATCTGGGAATCGTTAACTCCTTTTCTATTGGAGCTACTTTTGTCTTAGATGTGATTAAATACACATGAACCTGGCCCTGGACATCAACAACTCTTGAATAAACAACTGCTCCGTAGGCGGACTGAGAAGCGTCAGCAAAGGCATGCAGTTCTGTTTTGAGCCTTTAGTATACCGCAACCAGCGTGGTACCATGATATTCTTTAGATTAACTAAATCCTCTCTATGTTTTGTCCATTCATTTAGTAACTCTCCAGTCAACTCATTGTCCCATGGCAAGCCTGACCTCCACAATTTTTGCATGAATATTTTTGCTGTTACTATGACAGGCGCTATCCACCCCATGGGATCATATTGCTTGGCTATGTCAGATAGAACCTTTCTTTTTGTTATTGGTAAAGACAACTCAGGTAGATTTACAGTGTATTCAAAATTATCTGTATCCCGATTCCAGCAAATACCCAGAACCTTCACAGTGTTGTCGGATTTTATATCTAAAGTTTTTTTCATCACTCTTGGATTTATGATTGATAAAATTCATAAATTTATCACTATTGCTATTCCATTTTTGCAATTGAAAGCCGCCTGAGTTTAGTAATTGGTTCATTTGCTTGTAGATTTCTATAGCTTCATTATCCGTTTCACAAGTAGTCATCATATCATCGACATAAAAATCCTGTTTCGTAATCTCAGCTGCTATAGGAAACTTAGCCTGCTCTTCTTCTGCCAATCTTTGTAGTGATTTTACAGCCAAATATGGGGCACATGCTGTACCAAACGTTACGGTTTGCAATTCATAATGGCCCACGGGCTCATCAAGATTATCTCTCCACAAGACTCTCTGGAAACGAGTGTCTTCGTTACGAACTCGCACTTGGCGATACATTTTAACGATATCAGCCACTATACAGATGGGATGTTTTCGCCATCTCATTAAGATGTGTCGCAGGTCTTGTTGTAATTTCGGTCCCACAAGCAGGTTGTCGTTGAGTGATACACCATTCACTCCTTTACAAGAGGCGTCATAAACAACACGTAGCTTACTTGTCTCTTTGTCTTCCCTCACCACGGCATGATGGGGGATGTAGACTGCTTTGGGATGATCAATGAGTTCGTTCTGAACCTCATTGGTGATGCGAGTCATGTGATTTAAATCAATGTATTCTTGCATGACCCTTGCATAATCTTCCTGAAACTTAGGATTTTTCTTAAACTTTCTTTCTAATAAATAGAATCTCTTTTGTGCTATATCTTTTGATCTTCCATATTGACATTCTGGATCTTCATTACTAAAAGGCAATTTCACGAGGAACCTACCTTCCTTATTTCTAGTAGTAGTTAAATCATAGAATTCTTCACATTTCTCTTCCGTTCTTGTCAACTTCTTCCGAATGATATTTGGTTCGTTCTCTAATTCCCAGAACTTCTTTAGCACATTGTCTTCTCTTACTTGTATATGTAAGCTTAACATTCTCTCACTTGCTGAAGCTGATCGTGACACCTTCCCAGAAATTACCCAACCAAAGATTGTATTCTGAGCTATAAGATACCCTTGGGGGTGTTTAATGATGTCACTTAATAAAATCTCAGCATACACTTCAGCTCCAAGCAAAATGTCTATTTTGCCTGGTGATGTATATCCTGAATCGGCTAGTGGAAGCTTCTCAATTTCTAACCAATCAGGTGATTGTACTTGATTTGATGGAATACGTGAAGTGAGTGATTTTAATACAAACGCGGTAACGTTGATTGAAGATTGCGGATTATTCCGCGACTCTACTTGCAATGAAACCATATGCTTAAGTTGTAACTGACCCTCTCCCAAACCTGACACATAACCACTTATTGGCTTGCGCTTTAAGCCTAACAATTGAACTATTTCTTCTGTTACAAAGAAGCTTGAGAGCCTTGGTCGATTAAGGCTCTTAGGAAATAGTTTTGTCCGGTTCGTGATTGAGACTGAACTACAGCTGTTGCAAGTAGCACGTTCCCGATCTCCTTCTTGTTGGCAAAATTTGCCATGATATCAATTTCGTCTATTTCGGAAGTTAATTTTGTTGATGATGTGGGTTCGCCCAATAGTGTGTGTTTGCTCTCTAAATTAATTGTAGTCCCTTGGTTCTTCTCTTTATCAAAATGTAGTAGTGAGTGATGTCGTCTTCCACATCTACGACAACTTGTACTTTGCCTGCATTGATTCACACTATGTGTTGGAGCCAAACAGTTATAGCACAGTCGTTTAGACTGCACAAAATCGTTCCGTTCCTTTTGGGTTTGCTTACTAAATTGTGTACAGTTAAATAATAAATGACTGGACCCACACATAGGACATTGCTTGGTGGCAGCCTGAGATACTGTGCCTGTGTCAGTTTTAACTTCATGCATAGCTGTATGATACACCTTAGGCTTAGTGATAATATTCTGTTTTGATGGCGTATGTCGTATGTTACTTCCGCCATTAATCATCTCCAAAGTTCGGAACCGTGACTCAAGGAACTGTGAAAGTTCACTCCACGTTGGCAGACTGTCTGCGTTTACATTATTAATGTGCATCTCCCACAGCCTGTGCGATTCCTTATCTAGCTTTGAAGTGACATAGAAATTGATGAAAGCATCCCACGATGTCGTTGGTACGCCTAAGTTATCCAAACTGACTAAGCATGATGATGTTATATCCAATAACTGTTTTATGGCATTAGCAGACTCTTGTGTGATTTGTTTCTGAGAAAACAAAGTCTTCAATATTGTGTTACAATTATAGCGCTTATTATTGTATCTCTTAGTGAGCTTCTCCCATGCAGCTTCGTAATTTAGTTCCGTAGTTGGTAAATTTCGGATTAATGATTCCGCTTCACCCGACAGGGTGCTCTTGAGGTAGTGCAGTTTTGGACTGCCGATAAAGATGCATTCTCGTGTATCATTGACAGAAACATGTCATAATATGTTTGCCATTCGGCGTAATCCCCGCTAAAATTTGGTAACTGTATTCGTGGTAACTTGAATAAAGATGGTGAGCAAGTCTCAAATTCGGATACATGATGTACTTTTGTAGATGATCCTTTTGCTCGCAGAACATCTTTCAACAAGCATTTGTATGCCGTGTAGTTTTCCTCAAACTTTTCGTATATATCGTTTTTAAAATAGTTGATTGATTCCTGCTGATCTGCCTTTAGGCCTGAAATTAGTTTTTTGTGAGTGTCTTTGAACTCTCTCCATAATTCTTCCAATGTCTCCAAACGAGTTTCAATGTATCCTTGAGTGATTCTTTCCTTTGGACTCTTTTTATAATTAGTTTCTGCCTTAAGCAGTGATTTAAATCGATCATCTTGAAGATTTAAATAGCCTTCCATTTTATCGAATTATTGTTCCAAAAGATGAGATAAGTTATCAAAAAATGTATATAGAAGTGATTGGAAACTTCACAAAATGTTTCTATGTTCCACGAAAAATTTTCAAATTTTTTTCTAAGTGTTTGAAATTTTACCACTTATAAAATTTCAACGGGCGTGGGTCCCCGTCTGAACACTTTTACCTAAACTATTCTAAGTCCCTAGTTTGAAAATTTTACAAGTCCAAATTTAGTACAAAATATTCTAAGTCCCTAAGCTAAACTAAAAATTTTACAAGTCCAATATTCTCACAATTATTCTAAGTTCATTAAAAAAGTCAAAGTTAATTTACCAGTGTCTTTAAAGTTCAATTTTGCACTATAACTCACCACTACCGCTCCCGGGTCTCGGCACCAGATGTTAATTTCACTTACGTACAAAACACAAATAAAACGCGCACACACACACTCGTTATGAAACTTATATTGCCACCGCCGTGGCCACAAAAAGCGAACCAGTTTTGTGAAAAATATCCGAAGTCCAAAGAGGTGGCGATCTTTAAACCATTGTGTGTATTTTAAATGAACAACGCCATCTAGTGACGTACATAGCAATCAGAAATGAGATTTAAATAATGACATCAGACTTTCTTGTTTTAATTATAAATATATGATAATTTCGACAGTACTTTTACTATTATATTTTCGAATATACACTACAAATCCCTTACAAATTCGTAAGAATAATATCAGAGTTTCGAAAAATTTAAATATTATCCCTACTATAAATACATATACATATTGATATCCTATATTCGCAGATGGGAGATTAATACAGCATGACAGCATATACCAGGAAAATGTTTGGTGTCAACATTTAAATACTGTGGAATACTAGGACATAAATTACACCAGTGAAAATGTGCAGAGAAAGCCATAGCATAGATAGATAGATAGATAGATAACACTTTATTCTACACCATTACAGAAAACTAACGAACTAGTATTATTCTAATTGTGTACAAAGGGCGGTCTTATCGCTAAAAGCGATCTCTTCCCGACAACCCGTGGCAGGAATATTGCTGATTAGGAGTGGCGATGGTGGTATACATAATTATTGTACGATTACTACATACACTATATACTACAGCATACTATATTTTATAATGGTTATCCATAACAAATTAAACCATAATCAGTCTTGAATTAGCTGGGTATCATTTTAAGCTCAAGTTTGTTGAAACGAGTACATTTAAAAATAAAATGAAAATATATTTTTACAAAGTTCAATTCACGTTCATTGGGTTGAAGTCACTTACCACCATAACAAGCTATTCTCGAGCGATAAAGTACTCTTTTAAGATGTGGTCTAAGGTAAAAAAACTAAGGTTAAATTGAGGTTTAGGTTAAAATAGGTTATATTCGTTTTATATTAAGTAAACTACATTAAAATTTTTAATAAAATTCCAAGTAATTTTATTATATGACATTATATTAAATATGTATTTAATTAAATCTAGATATTTAGGCTCGTAAGTGTTTAATCAATTAAATTATTAACATTCAAATAGGCTGTATATATAGATCCTATCTTTCGACTCCAGGAAATCATGAAAATTAAATCTGTCCCACGTAGAAAAACTATATAAAAGTATCCTATGTCCATTCTTGATATAATAATAATAATAATAGTAATAATCCGAAGGGGGCCTTTGTGGCGAAGCTGTAGTGGAGCACTTACAAGCCAATAGATGGCGCTGTGAAATAATTGAGGTCGCAAACGTTTCCCGAAACATACAAAGAATATATACAAATTTTCAACAATAACATATGGGCCTAGGTCTGCGAAGAACAACAATAGGCTCGCTGGAAGATCTTCCTTTGAGACGGAGGAGCATCTCGCTTCTCCACTTGGTCGGGGCACTTCCTAAACTGGTGAAACAAGCCTTAGGTGAGTAGCGACATCTCGGACCTGACTTCGGGGGCCAAGCCAAGGCCACGCCTCCGTGCTTGGCTTCGCCAGCCGGCGCGGAGTGGAGTTCGCTAGAGCTAAGACTCAAGCACGAGGGGTGGAAGTGATAAATGGCATAACATCGGCAGAGTAGCTTCGGTGAATCTGTAGCCCACCTCTCTACACCCCTTAATCACTCACATCCATGTTGCCCCTGTCTTCTATGGCATTTTTAGGGGTCCATGCAGGGAATGGCGAGTCACCGTCGCCCATTTTTCCATGTTCCCCGAACATTGCGACGGGCAGACGCCATAGTCCCTATAGTCCCCGATCCGTAGTTCCACTAGCAGTTCATCCCAATAAGCCTGGTACCTTTTGTTCTCATTCCCTACAATAGTCCTACACTGACCGGGGCTTGTCCTTGGGTGCATTTTTATATGATGTAGAGAGGGATAATCGCCGGTCAGTGTCACGCCACATTTTACATTAAATTTGTCAAGGGGCCTCTACGTGTTGGCCTTCCCATGACCCCACGCCTACCAAAAATCCAGTCCATTTTTATGGTCCGTAATAACTCTAGAGCCATACAATAGGTTATAATAATCATTTTATGGCCCGTGGTCTGCAGAGATATAGATGTATAATAATGTTACGAGTCACGTGACTCGAATTAATATGCCGTTAGAATTACTACTATACAAACACGTGTAACACAGGTACAAATATAACCGAATACAACAAGTCCAAGCGTAATGAAGAAGGTCATAAATCAATAAAAGGCGCAAAGTCCGTCACTTATTAGATTCCCGATTGTAGTAAACACGTCTCGCTTCACTCGTGGTTCCCGCTCGACTGACTCCCCCTCTATCAGGTCATCATTTTATACTGCACAAATGTAATGTTCCCGTATCTAAGTCGGCTTAATCCGCCACACCTGGCTAATGAGTCAGCTGCAAACTTCCATAAAAGAGTACAATAAAACAATGGGCTGTTTTCTAATCACAAATTTTAAACACAAAATAAACAGAAGAAGGCGATCACAAAGAATTATAATTAGTTTAAATGCCGGCAGGTAATAAAATGTGTTTTGTTTCAGATATGCAAGTGGGTTTTGTTTTTATCGGGACCTGAGTTGTAACAATAATAATAATAATCGGCAAACAAATACACATATGGTATATCCCCAAGCTAAGCAAGTTCCGCTTGTGTTTTGGATGATATACAACGGATCACTCTAGGGCCGTTCCCTGACACCCAGACCATAGTAAACAACAGAAAGTTCGTTTCCGACATTTACCATGCTAGGAATCGAACCTGGAGCCTCCGTGTTACAGCGAGTTCGGCCGGCTAAGACTTAGCCAGCTTAACCACAAAGGCGTCTCTATATTGTAACTACATTCATATCAAGGTCCAGCAAAATTAGTACAGTTTTATACAACTTATAATTCCGATCGGTAGTTTTTCGTTTGCGCAGAAAAGTGCTGACCGATTACCGACATGTAAATAATCTATATCGAACTTTAATCGCGAGCAGAACGCCAGCGTCGCTTGCTATGCATTCAAATTCAAAAGTTTTTATTCAAAACTAGCTTCTGCTCGCAACTTCGTCCGCGTGGAAAGTTTTTTTAACTATCCCATGGGAACTCTATAATTTTTTCAAAAGTATTCTATGTGTTGACCAGGGATATAAGCTTCCACCATACCAAATTTCATTTAAATGGGTCCAGTCGTTTCGGAGATTAGCCGGTACAAACAGACAGACAAACAGAGAAATAAAAAAAATTGAAAAAATGTAAATTAGTTCTATTTCACTTCTTATATCCCCCTGACTCGGTTTTTAGCAATTTTTTTCATTGTACAGAAATTCGACCTCTACAGTTTTATTATAAAATATGTATATAGATAAGTTCCACTGGAGAACACTTTTTGAAGGAATACTTTTTGTTTCCTATTCTATGTACACCGCTTCGCAACGTATTATTACTGTTAAGGGGAATAAGCGGCATAAAACTCCCTAGCAACACATCTATCTAAAAAATGTTTTTCTTTATATTTCTTATTCTATTTATATCTCAAGTTATATATTTATAAGTTTTATATAGAATTATGTTACAGATTTACTTTGCAAAGAATTAATGGAGTTGTGGCAAACAGTGAGTGCTCAGTAAGACAAAGAAACAGGAAGAGGAAAGAAGAATATTATTATTGTTATACTAATGACGACACGTACTAAAAGTTTGTACTGCAACATATCTCCATAAATTCCTTACATGTTTGGAAAAATAAAACGTTATACAGACGATTGTATAAGAGGCATTCTTACCTCTGTTCCGTTTACACGATTCGTGCACTGTCCCGAGCTAATAAAATTGGTCTACTGCTCAGATACATCGGGAGGAGTTATTAGTTGTATAAAACTTTTGCGTGGTTTTTCGGTGAAAGCATAAATGACAGCATAGAGTAATTTGTTATTTTTCCCTTTTAAGTTAATAAAATAACTATTTTCGTTCTTTAATTCAATAAAAACTGAATAGTCGTTTAAATGAAGCTCAGCCGCAAATAGTGTGTGACTTGGATGCCGTCCAAAGCAAAGAGGACAAGAGTAAGGTCGCAGGGCGTGGAGCGAGAAAAGCCTCTTGCATAATGCATTGTGCGACTGCAACAACCTTTGAGCTCACACATTATGCGGCGGCTTTATTTCCAAGAAAAAACAACAGAGGTTCGGTGATTTATTTTATCTTTGAGCTGTTATTGGCGTATTATACTGGAGCTTAGCTTCGTGGCAAGAACAGTTCTATCATTGTAATTTAAGACAAAAGCTGTAATGAATTTTCTAATTTTAAATAATTAATCATAGTAACATGTAGTAATAAACATAACGTCTAGTAGATAGGAACACTCGCCTTTATGACATATTATTTAGTCCTAATAGTCCCAGTACTGTTTTCAAGTCCTTCGCCTATCCACTGTCCACAAGTTGGGCCATGATACGTACCGAAAACTTATGACGCCTGCACATACTCCATCCTATTATGATAATTGTTTTATAGTGCAGGCTGTCAAACTGTGGAATATGCTGCCTGTTACTGTCAGAGAGGCCAAATCCTTACGAACATTAAAAAAATCATTTAGGTTGCTTGGAAGAGATCACCTATTTATTGTATTGCCTAGAAAATATTGTAAATATGGTCTGTTTTTGTAATTGTATATTTTGGTGTGCAAAACAGTGCCCCCCCCTCTCTCTCTCCTCCCTCTCTCTCTCTCTCCTCTCTCTCTATCTCTCCCTCTCCCTCCCCCCTCTCTCTCTCTTTCTCTCTCTCTAACATGCTATAAATTAAACAATATATACAAATTAAAATTTACCTATTAAATGTAGTAACAGACTGCTGTCAATTGGAAACGTGCCCGAAAGGCTGGCTACATTACCTCTCTGAATGCTTATGCATTGCCCGAGGTATAAGCCCAGCCTTTTAGTCACGTGAGACATCCAACAGACGTTGGGCTATGTCTCGATAAAGTTTGTACGCTTATGGCCCCCATGGTCCCAGGGTCTCGACTTCGGTATTAAGGCCTCCTGATGTGCAGCAGCTGTACCAGCAATACATTTATGTCAATTCTTATCAAAAGTAGGTATAAACACAATGTAATTTGTCACGTTTCATCCAGCAATTTATTTATGTATAATTTAACACAGTTAAATACATGAACGTGATGGTATGTAAATATAGATAGACGATATCGCTGATAGAGTTGCCGATAAGATTGGGCATCTGTCTGTATTAGCAAAAATGCCCAATCTCATAAATGTGCAGATATAATATTTAATATTGATTAGAATACTGGTGTGCATATCGCGTAAACAATAAGGTTTATGTATTTATAGTCGAAGTTAAATTAGGAACAATGAAGAAATTAATATACTGCAAGAGTACAACAACTCGTCTTATTTTGTACTCCTCTCACTGCGATTGAGCCAGTGGTGTGTCACCCTATCCAACGGGGTTACCATCATCGACGCACCACTCAACTTAATTAACCCCCACATAATTAGATTTGTTGTACAGTATACATACATCTACACGTAATATAAACACATAACCATAAATAATTATGTCACAAAACAAAACTGACATGACACATCAAGATAAGTAAAAATTTATGGCATGAAAGCGGTTACCGCTTCCTATAGAGTTTAGAAAGAAATTACGACCATGGGCATGGGATAGAGAAAGTTGAATAGGAGGAGGGGGTACTGGGCTGTCAAAACTCTCAATTATCGCCCGAAATACGATTAGTTCAAGGTTAACTGTTTCACACCGATATTCTGTGAGAGCGTTGTATCCCACCCATTGAGCCGGCCCTAAGAGCTGTAATCGAAATAATGATTCCTAGATAGATAAGAGATACATAGCGAAATATATGTAAGTATATATAAGATATAAAAGTTGATGGTAAACACAATAGATTTAAATAAAAAGATAAATAACATAAGATAAAATAGTATCTAAGTTGAAAGTTGTTAAAGAACATAATATAAAAGATGTAATAGATTTAAGCAAATAAAATGATAAATAGAGATAATATTGTATAACTCTAGAAGGTAATAATCGTGTACTAGAATATATATATATATATATATATATATAAGGAACAACTGTATAAGTTGAAAAGAATAAATAAATAATGAAAAGAAATAAGATAAAAGAATAAAAACCCCCCAAAAGCAAAACAAAGCTGGATAACCTTGTCCTTCCGGCAGAAGGGATTAAAACAAATAATGATTCCGGCATAAATAAAGATGAGAATTTAAGTTTTTCCTAAAATATAAATGTTGATTAATTTAAAAAAAAACTTTTTTCGTGTGTGTCATTCCTAAGGAGTTGATGACACAGCTATTTGTAGATGAATTAGTAGTGGAACACTTACAAGCCAATAGATGGTGCTGTACAATAATTGAGATCGCAAACGATTCCCGAAACCTGCAAAGAATATATACAAATTTCCAACGATAATAGTTGGGCCTAGGCCTGCGAGGAACAACAATGGCCCCGCTGGAAGATCTTCTTTTCAGACGAAGGAGCATTACATCTCGCTCCTTCATCATATACGGGTCCCCCTAAAATTTATAGATTAAAACTAGAGATAGTTATAACAGGTCAATTTAAATATCTGTAACTCCTGTTACTATTATCCACAAATAACAGCATTGATTATCTGTTATTAAATAACATATTGTTATTTAGTTTATATTGGAACGATGTTCCTTTACGCGGCTTGCGGTGCACACCTAGTGTTACCAACTTAGCGCTTTCAGTGTTAGATTTTTATCTCTATGTACTTACCCTCTATGTACACACAAAGTTATTTTTCAGCGCTTAGCACCATATTTAGCGCTTTTTTTTAAATTCTGTAACTCTTCACTGAAATATCGAGGTGTATTGCAATATTATCGTCAAAAGACCAAGTATTTATAATACAGTAAACTTTATTTTCAGCGCTTTTTCCAAATCCGTGCCAATGTAGCGCTTATTAAGAGTTCACATAGCATGTTTTCTCCAAGGAAAGTTGGCAACACAAAAGCCGTCTCTGATTCTGGGCGTGCACATTGTCTCCGGACGCGTCCCGTAATGTGTGCGTATATTAAATGCTTTACATTCTGTTACCTTATGAATACTAGGTGCATTTCTTTTTAGCTTAATTATGATTTGCTTAGATAGAACGAGAGAAAAATAATAATTACTAGAACAGTTAAAAGACGTAAATGCCTTAACATCTGTTTAACTATGATTTGTTATGTGCCTGTTATCGAGAGAACAGGTATTGTGTTCTAGAGATAACAAATGTTATCTGTTGTCTGTGAATATCTGTTAGCATAAATATGCCTCACGCCTAATTAAAACTTATTTCTACATTAAAATTGTTTACTTTGATGTGTATTTTATTAAAATAATTCCTGAAAGATGTTTTATATCAAATTAAATTATTTTTGTTATAACAGATCATATTAAGAGGTAATTTTCATTTGGAAGCCTTAAAGTATATGCTTTCAATTCTTTGAAAGAAAACTTAAAAAGGGAAGATACGATATTTCCATAATTAAACTTAGTAATTAAATTATATTGGACTAGTCCAACATCCATTTTAAGCGAGACTTGAGATAAAAAGAAACAAACTTCATGTATACAATTATATCTCGGTTTTCAGAAATAATATTCAGTGTTTAATTAAATCTATACAGCTATACAGATAAATAAAATTAAGTGGCTGTTTGTAATGTCAAAATAAAAACAATTCGGACCAGGAGATTTTGAAAATGCAATTTTTAGAATTTTTGTCTGTCTAGATGTTCCGAGTGATCTCTAAAACGGCTGGATCGATTTTGATGGGAATTTCATTGGCAGATAGTTTTAAAATTAGGGGTCGCCGAAAACAAAATGCCATGTGGTTGAAATTGCGGGCACAGCTAGTAAGTAAAATATAAGCATAATATTGTTAAAAAATGTGTAAAGTGCGTGTCGGTTGACGGAAGCGAAGGGTTCTATAGAGGCGATGAGCTATTTTGTCACAGGCAACGTAATTCTAAACAAAACTTAGAGTAAAAAGATGACCAAGTGCGTGTCGGATATTGATCGGTTCCGTATAGGTGACGAGCTGATTTTATCAATGGCTACGAAACCCTAGGTACATAAAGCATTTAATCTAAAATCTCAAAAACTACTCAACGGCTCTTGTTGAAAGTATCTTTTTTTGTATTTTTTAAGATTTGATAAGCACTCGTTTAGACTACACCGCCGACAGGCCTCCACGACGCCACCACTGCGCTGCTATCCTATGAATCTCTATGTATGAAGCGCGGCAGCAGTGTCGTTTACACTATTTATACGTTTTTTTTTCGTTTAAAACGCTGGTAAAATGTACTGAACTATATATATTTTGAAAATAATACCTGTATCCAACTGGATTTATTCAAGAATTACAGAATAACCTCCTTCACATTAGAAATCATCATTCATATTTCATTAGTTTTTTTTTTTAATTTACCATCCATAGATATTTATAGTTCCTTTGCCTGTTATTATAATACATTCCTTAAAACATAAAAATGTCAGTTTAGTTATTAAGTGTTTCGCACAGATTCAGATTTGATTTTTAAGCGATTTTCACCATCAGGTCAATTTTAATTGAAGGTTTATATATATGTTATAGTCAAAGATCGATATGCAGCCTCTTCCCGGAATTACTGGTTTACCCTAGGTTTGACCAAGACCTTTCAACAACACCTGAAATAAATTCCAATTTCGGCGTTTGGCTAAAGTATTTTAGTCAAACCTAGAAGTACCTAACATTTTAGTCAAAAGTCGAACGTAAAATAATGTGTTTCAGGCTTTGCCTAGTCGATCCTAGAAGCGACTAAAACTCGGTCAAATTTCGATTCGTACTGCACTTGTTATATGTTTAATGACTGTATAAATTAGTCTCTCCTAGGTTAGATACAAATTCGTTAGTCAAAGAACTTTGACTAAGACTTTATGTCAGACCTGAGGTTTGACTAGTCAAACCTAGGAGCGCCAGAGCTTCGATGATTTACTATAACATATACAAAAAACCTAAATAAGTTTTTATGTAAGTAACATAATGCTATACTGCCCTGAGGTTTTTCACGTGGCGTAGCTGCGTGGTAAACGCGTAGTTCAAAAATAAATATATTTATTTAATTAAATTAACAATTCGTCGTATTCTAAACGCAGTCTGGACGTCCCTGACTCATCCGTGTCCTCCTTCCTGATCCAGCGCCTACAAAATAACGCATCTTAAATTTCTGCTGATTATACTCTTTGTTAATTGAAGAAGAAAATAAGACACGACTTCAGTGTTACCACAAAAAAATTAACATCAACTTTTATAAGCACATAAATTTACGCCTTAGTCACTAAAATAATTAATTATAGCCAACGTCCTTGCGTTAATAACAGGCTCGTTCAATAATACACCTCTCAAAAACTCGCTCCTTCCCGTCCATTTATCACTTTCCTGGGAAAAAATCCACGCCTCTCCTCCCCCTGTTTCCCTCTTCAGACCTGTTTGATTTATACGAGTGGATACGGCGTCTTCGCCTTAATTAAACATTGAGTACCCTCCTACGTTTTTTTTTCTCCTTTTGTTCTTAGTGAAAACTAATTATCTTGTTAGTTATTTTTCTTGATACTTTAACAAGATATTTTTGTAACAATGCTTGTAGATATAATTGTGGCTATCATTTAAATGATACCTGAAATGAAACGTCTTTTTATTCTTACGGTTTTCGGTTGAATGAGGTTTTTATATCAAGCAATTACTTGCCTATTTTGATATCTACCTTCATTTTTTTGTGATACAATGAAATAGTTTTTCAATCAGTGTTTGACAGCTGCCATAGTACCCCTCGCATTGCAACAACATGTTTTCTTTATGTAATTTTCTATATACTAATAATATTCACTTATAAGGTAGTTAGTCTAATACAATTAATTTTCCGACATTGCCAAAATCAACGCACATTAAAGCGTTGGAGCGATCGCCGAACAAAATTGCATAGAATCTTTTTTGCTTGTTACAACTTCATTCATTATTTGAAAAATAATTGTAATACAACTTGTATATGTATTTAAAAAAGAGCCTGAGATAATATATAAACAATTATGTCAAAAAACGTGTGTGTGCAGTTCATAACTAGTAGAAGTGAATCTTCAGAGAATATACAGGCGAACATAATTATATCTATAACGCTTAGTAGACAAATCTGAACTGCACCCACACGATTTCGCATTTTTATTCTATTATAGACGTCTTTATTTTGACCCTTATTCGTAATAATTCAATCTAAATTACACTTTAAATCACTAGCATAAAGTTGAAAATTCAATGTACTGTTACGCACGTTTCTCTATGTATCTGTTGATCTAAGTAGAAAAGAATATCTGCCTTAAGTATATAGCGATAGAACTAAAATTAATTTGAAATCTTTTAAGTTTTATTTAAAATTAAAATTAATACTAACAGGTAAAGAGAAATGTGTTTTATTTCGAATTAAATAAGGTTAAATTTTATGCGTTTATATCTTTTTAGTTTACCTTTTTTCGTTTCATCGAGTTTCAAAACACAACGATTCCAAAGAAATTTCACTTCAAAAATCTTTTTTAGATAGACGTGTTGCTGGGGAGTTTATGCCGCTTCTGATCCTTAACAGCAATAACACGTTGCAAAGCGCTGTACATAGACTACGAAGTAAAATTAATTTTTGACTTATATGTGTGACCTTTAAAAAGTGTTCTCCAATGGAACTTATTTTGAATTAAAACTATTGGTGGCAGTTGCTTCTTGTTGGGAAATTTCGATGTAATGGACTGTATGATTATTATTATTGAACTTTTACAAGAAATAAAATAAGTACAAATTGTGCAAGAGTCGTCGTTAAAGCAAAAGAGATTGTTGGTTGTTATGAGAGTTGTAATGAGAGATGAGCAGATGTGCATAATTTGCCTCCAAGGCTGATCCTATATCCCGCATCCCGTCCGACGCCTAGTTGCTAATTGTGCTAGCTATGGGCGTCGGCGGTATGCGGAGCACGAAGAGTAGGTGTGCTCCGGCGGGCGGGTCAAGGCGGTGCTCTATGTCCGCAACAAAAACTTTTAAATTTAAATTTGAATATATATTTTTTTTGTACCGACATATCAAATTTCAATTATTTTTTGTACTAAACTGTGATATTCGGCGAGCTGCAGTTTGTACTCATGCAGAAGAAGATGGACCTCAAGGTCAGTAAAATGTCTACATTTTTAATGCAAGGATCAAGGTAAGCATCTCAGTATTTTCTTAAGTTTTCGTGACTAGCATATATAAATAAAAATACGTTTTAACGGTTTTAAGCGCGACATTTTATTCGATTTTTATTTATTTTAACGTTTCGGCCACTTTACAGCAGCCTTGAACATGATAAATTAGATTGCGCCCCCATAGAGTAAATCACAACCATAAACAAAATTTAAATAACTAAAATGAGTTGGGGGTAGTCTAAATAATAAATTTAATATTACTCATTGACACTTGACATCATTTTCTTCAGTGATCATGGCTACTGAAAAGTGGTCAAAACGTCAAAATAAATAAAAATTAAAAAGATGCCGCGCTTAAACCTGTTAAAAGTACCTATTTTTAATTACTGAGGGGTGTCTACTTAAACTTAAACCCATAAATTTATGTTCACATAAAAAAATCCCAGACATTGTTCGTAAGTTTTTGTAACACCTTTTAGAAGGGACATTATCCGCATAAACGCGTTGGTAACGACAGAATTTTCTTGTCTGGTGACACAATGGACGGGACATGACAAAAGGGCTTTTGTTCCAAGCCATTGTTGCTGTTACAACACCGCTCCCAACATGTCCCGTGATTTTAGGGTTATATGTACAGACCGACACGGTGGAAAATGGAAGAAAAATTCCCAACTTTACTTTAGGCTGTGGGACAATTTTAATCCATAAAACTTATAAAAAATCTGTAAATGGTTTGAATTTGTAGTAGGAATTTAAAAATTAGAAAAAAGTCGGGGAATGGGGAGTGTAACGTTGCACTTGCACCATTAAAAACAATATACAGACATAGCCAACGACAGTTTTAATGTCTAGGAAACTATATCACTGTCAAGAGCTTAAAAAAAGTTGTGACGAGGGTTAAGTTTCGCTCTCGCACGAAATTCAAATGTCAGCTGTTCATAATTTCTTTTATAAATATTATTTTATACATTTCAAACCTTTTTTTAACTTTATTAAATGAACTACCGCTTTTGCACGAAATTCAAATATCAATTGTTCATAATTTCTTTTATAAATATTATTTTATACATTTCAAACCTTTTTTTAACTTTGTTGAATGAACTACCGCTTTTGCACGAAATTCAAATATCAGCTGTTCATAATTTCTTATGCAAATATTATTTTATGCATTTCAAAACTTCCTTTAACTTTATTAAATTAACTACCGCTCTCGCACGAAATTCAAATATCAGCTGTTCATAATTTCTTTTATAAATATTATTTTATACATTTCAAACCTTTTTTTAACTTTATTAAATGAACTACCGCCTTTGCACGAAATTCAAATATCAGCAGTTAATAAATTCTTTTACAAATATTATTTTATACATTTCAAAACTTCCTTTAACGTTATTAAATTATCTACGTGTTCTAGCTGAGGTGAGTTCTTATGCATAGATGTAATATGTAACTGTCCTACTAGTCAAAACTAAATATAATTACTTAAGCTGTTTTCTTTTTCTAGCGGAGGACACGGTGTCAAACCTAATGCCTTTTCTTCGTCATCTAATTTCAGGACCAAGGCTACCCTCAATTTGCTTAAGATAATCTGCCAACGTATCCCAGACGAGGACAACTACCGGTCTAGCTATTACTAGAGCTATTGAACTAATCGACTTGAAGAGCTTTTAAGGCTTCGACAGGCTAGTGTACCCTTTTTGTACGTAGAAGTCCACCGGTTGTCACGGAAGGGATTGTCTGCACTATATACTACATAATTATATTATATAATTCATTGACCCATCTAAACCTATTATGTGGCCAGGGCGAAGTAGTTGACTCTTCTCCCAACGTAACAGTGGGGTTAATTCAGAGCAGCCAATTTCGAAAATGCAATTTTTAGAGTATGTCTGTCTTCTACAGAAAACTACTAAACGTATTTAAATAAAACTCAACACAGCTAACTTATATCTCGGGTCAACATTTAGGAGACTTAATCCCGATAAATTACGTCAGTTACGTGAGACAGACAAGAAAAAATTCTAAAACTTGCATTATCGGTTTCTGCTGGATCGACTTAGTCCCCGTTGATTTTTTTTTAATTTTAAGTGCATTATTCAAACTTGGATCATCTACAGATTTATTATATTAGAGATGACATTTTTTTGTTAATTAAAAACAATTGTTCGCGCCACCGCGACGTCTAACGCACAACACTACGTGTAACATCACTAGCACCCCCGCGCGCCCGAGTTAAATACCGCGGCTCAGTGCGCACACGACGGTTCCGTTTCAGTTAAACAAATCAAGTGAACACATCAGCTCTCATCATCATCATCATCAGAACATCAGAACAACACTATCAATCAGTAAGCCCCTCCTATTTCCCTGCGAAACCAACAATCTTTAATAAGAAATGAATGAATGAAAACACTTTATTGTTCACCAAAAAATTAAAACTACGTTCATAGAACTAGGTACAGTAAATGTTGAACAAAGGGCGGCCTTATCGCTTAAAGCGATCTCTTTCAGGCAATCTTCTAAACTCAGTGGGTCCCAAACTTATGTTGTATACTGCCCATTTTGAGAATAAATTCTTTTTTAGCGCCCCCATTTTTTCACCTACTTAAAAACCACTATAACGTCAAAATAAATTAATTGATTATTGTGATCTATATTAGCGGAGATTAGACATAAATTCAGTACCGTAATGGCTAGCCGACCCGTCCCAAAGTCAAAGGGCGCGGGTTCGATCCTGGCCGGAACGCATGCATCACTTGGGCAGTTTTCTGACCTAATATGCATATTGTTACAATTACCACGTGCTAATAACGTAAGGTTAGCACGTGGTAACTGATGTGTCAAACCTGCCAAGCCGCCTTGGACAAGCGTGGCGGGTATACTGTCCGTTCCCCTATAGTGGGAGGCCCGAGACCAGCAGTGGGACATTTATGGCTGTTATTATTATTTTATATATTATAGACATAAATTCTAAACGAGACTTTTACTATAGCCCGCAAGAGTTAACTTGAGACCTAAGCGCAGTACCGCCCTCCTTTAGGCCTGCAGCACCCACAAGGGGGCGTTATCGCCCACTTTGGGAATGGGTGCTCTAAACTAAGGAAATATTAAGACAACAGTGGCAGTGAAGACAATAAATAATATTGAATCATTCTAATAATAAGTAAAAAATAAATTAATAATATACTTTATATACTATACAAAAAGAAGCTATATCAGCATATAGAATCAGCAGCATGTAATAAGTTTCTTATTTAAATTATAAGGCAGCGAAATATTGATTTCCAATGTTGTAAAATTTATATATTTATTTTAGGGATTCGTAGCCTCTTCAGAACTCTTTATAGTTTCGTTGATGACCAATTTTATTCTTGTTTCGATTATTATACAAGTTTCAAATACAAATTTAAATTCGAAAGATTTTATTCAAAATAAGTTCCACCGGAGAACACTTTTTGAAGGTCATACATATAATTTAATTTTACTTCCTATTCTATGTACACCACTTCCCAACGTGTTAATACTGTTAAGGAGAAGAAGCGGCAAGGAACTCCCCAGCAACACGTCTAGCAAAAAATTGTTTTTCTTTATATTTCTTATTCTATTTATATCAAGGCTAAGCGGTACATCACACCGCGACATAGGCTTTCATTAAAAAGCGCAAGTCCATCCCCATGTGGAGTACTGCTCCCATCTTTGGGTTGAGGCACCTTAGTACCAGCTGCTCCCACTTGACTCCTTGCAGCGGCAAGCAATCCGGATTTTCGTCGATCCCGACCTTACACACAGTTTAGAACTTTTAACTCTCAGAAGAGACGTAGTCGCTCTGAGCGTAGCGTGTTCTACCGTCTGCACAATAGGGACAGTGTTGCGGACAGAGAGAACCCCCTTGACCCGCTCGCCGGAGCACACCTACTCTCCGCGCCCCGCATACCGCCGACGCCCATAGCTGGCGCAATTAGCAACTAGGCGTCGGACGAGATGCGGGATATAGGGCCAGCCTTGGAGGCAAAATCTTAACTCTCATCACAACTCTCATAACAACTCAACAATCTCTCTTGCTTTAACGACGACTCTCTTGCATAATTTGTACTTATTTCATTTCTTGTAAAAGTTCAGTAATAATAATCATACAGTCCATTACATCGAGTTTTTAATTTCCCAACGAGAAGCAACTGCTACCAATAGGGAGTGATCTGATGTGTTATTTGATTCAGTGTCTACGTCGCCATTTTATCACCACACTACTTGCCAGCGATTGGGAGTTTATCCACACTTCCTACACACCTGGAAGTCAACCACTGTACGTGGCGCTTATTCCTTTATATCACACGTGAGTAAACTGTGGAATGAACGCGCTCCCGCGATTTTCCCACAGCGCTACAATATGGGACTCTTTAAAAAGGCGTAAACAGATGTTTATAGTCTGAACGAGGTAGGCAACGCATCGGCTCCCATAGTATTATACCTACGGCTGCCTACGGCTACCGTCACCCATGGACATCTATCCATGGGTGATGGTAGCCTTCAAATAGACCCGTTTACCAGTTTGCCTACAAGGAAACATATATAATATTATAAAATTTTAAACATGCCGTGTAAGCATTGAAGCTATTTAAAAAAAACAACTAGAACTATATTGTCACGAACTGCAGGACTCGAATTAAAAATGCAGTTGGAACTACTATAGAATTTATTAGAACTGTACAAACACGTATAAAACAAATAAAACTGGATGCAACCAGTTCACACTGCACGATTCAATGCAATTCGACACCCGCAAAGTCCGTCGACTATATCGCTAATCTAGAGTACTACAAACGTCGCACTCGTCTCGTAGTCGTCGCTTGACTGCCCACCCCTCCATTCGGGCATTGTCTTATACTAACTACACAGTACAAAAAAATGGCCGCGCGCACTGAGTTGCCGAGAAATAGTATTTTGCACACCTGGTTATCTATTCCTGCGAACGGCCAACAAATCGAAAACAATAACAATAGGGATTAGTTCGACGCTAATGATGGTCATAAAACAAGTAGGAAAACAATAGCATGTTTTTCTTAATTACAAATTCTAAACATAAAAGAATTCCTAAATCCGGGCAGACAATAAACTGCGCTTACGACAGGCAGCTGTGCGTTTATCTTTGACGGCATATAACAATATAAACGATGGAGAACATGATGCAATTTTTTTAGATTTCTTGTCTCTTTGTTCGGAATTCACGTAAAAACTACTAGGTCGATTTCGATGCGGTTTCCGCTGATCGACAGCAAATTCATAGACTTAAATTTTACGCTACTTTTTATACTGGGAAACCCGCGGAGATTTTTCTAAGAATGATTTAAAATGACCAGATTTAATTTTTTTTAGGAATTCCAATGCGATTTTTTACCGGTCGACAGCAAATATTATGTTATAAAATGTGTAATACTTTTTTATCGGGAATCCCGCGAGAATTTCTTCGGGAGCGTTTTGAAGTTGTTCGGCTGCATAAAAACTGGCTTTTTCCAATACAGTTTTACTTACATTATTTTTTAAATGCTGTGATACTTTGTTTCCCTGGAATCCCGCGGGAATTTCAAGTGAAGCGTGGATGAGGGCGCGGGCATATCCTAGTGAAAAATAAAAATAAAACTATTTTATTTCGCATTATTATCCACTTAAAGTAATAGTTGTCCCAAATCCAGTAGATCCGATTCGGGTCTTTGTGAAGGTCTTTTGTTGATTATTTAAGAACAAAACGATTTGCTATTACCTGGGTGTAGTATTTTAATTTATTTTCAATTGTATCTTACTTACTTAATCACTGTTATCATATTAATGTTTAAATAATATTTGATTTCAAAATTATATATTTTCTTCAAGGTTTCGTTGTTAATGAAAGAAAGAGAGAATTTATTTGTTGGGAAAGCGACAATACATGGATGCAGAAATATTTATACATTAAATTTTTTCATAAAATTTGATATGTTGTACACCGCATTTCCTACAAATGAGGTCGGCAACTCAGCTTTATGCTGTGTTGGAGTTTCCTCCAGCACAGCGCTGATGATTTTCAGTGCCAATTCTCTATAATAATAATAAAAGCCCATAAATGGCCCACGGCTGGGCTCAGGCCTCCCGCTATTGGGGAACAGACAATATAACCGCTACGCTTGTTGAAGGCGTCTTGGCAGGTTTGATACATCGGTTATCTCGATGTGCAAGTTTCATCACGATGTTTGCTTTCATCGTTGTTAGCACGTGTTAATTCAAATTTAAATTCAAAGCTTTTTTTTTCAAAACAAGTTCCACTGGAGAACACTTTTTGAAGGTCATATATATAAGTTAAAATTTTTTTTTTTTTCCTGTTCTATGCACACCGCTTCTCAACCTGTTATTGCTGTTAAGGAGAAGAAGCGGCAAGAAACTCCCCAGCAACACGTCTAGCTAAATATTGTTTTTCTTTAAGTTTCTTATTCTATTTATATCTCAAGTTGTCTTTTTTTTAATAAGTTTTATACAGAAATATGTTACAGAATTACTTTTTGAAGACCTAATGGAGTTGTAGCAAACAGTGCATACTCAATAAGACCAAGACACAATAAAAGGAGAGAAAAATATTATTAAAGTTATAATAATGACATGACGTACTAAAATGTTATGCTGCAATATATCTCCATAAATCCCTTACAAGCTTGGCAAGATAACGTTATACAAAATATAGTATAAGATGTTAGAGCGAGCTGCTATGTAAATGAATTTTTGTCATTTAAGTATTCTTCAATAGTGTATCATCCCTTTTTTAGCAAGATACCTTTTATTTTGGTTCTGAATTTAGTGAAAGGCAGATCTAACATTTCACTCGGAATCTTATTGAAAAAGCGTATACCGACCCCCGAGAAAGAGGACAGTACTTTTTGTAATCTAAAAGATGACAATATCAGTCTATTACAATGCCTGGTGTTGAAATTATGAACATCCTTATACTGCTTGTAGGCACTCAAATTATTACAAATATAAATTATATGATTAAAGATATATTGGCAGGTGGCCGTCATAATACCGATTTCCTTAAAGCATTCCCTAAGAGACTCCGAGGGCCGAGGTTGTAAATTGACCTTACGGCTCTTTTTTGTAAAACAAATATGGTCTCTAAGTCAACAGCGTTGCCCCAAAGTAAAATACCAAAGGACATGACACTATGAAAATAACTAAAATAAACTAGCATAGTCTAATTGTAACAATATGCACAATAGGTCAGAAAACTGCCTAAGTGTTGCATGCGGTCCGGCCAGGATTGGAGTCCCCACCCTTTGGCATTGGGACGCGTGCCCTAGTCATTACGCTACCGCGACTTTCCCTTTAATTCAACACAATACTTTAGACAATTCTCTATAGACTATAAAAATTTAGTACAAATATAAAGCAATCCGAATGTTCTCTTTGGTAAAATTAAATTATTCCCGTTTTGGCTTTTGTCTTGTTTTTGAATGAAACAGTCGAATTTGTAATCAGGGCCTTTGGAATATGGATTAGGTGGATTGATACAGATGTTGTTTCAAATTTGAATACCTAAACTGTTTTGATAGTAGCACTTTTAGAGTCCCATAGAAATTTGGGCATAACCGGAATCATTTTACAATAGAATTGTCCTTCTGTCTATCTCTATGGATATGGATCTTGTGAAATGACGAAAAAATTTTGACTTGAGTTTTCGCGACTAGTATACATAATAAAACTACGATTTAACGGTTTTAAGCGCGGTAATTCATTTGATTTTTATTATCCCGACGTTTCGGCCACTTTTCAGTAGCCGTGATCACGGAAAACAAAGATGTCAAATGTCAATGAGTACTGTTAAAGTTTTATTTAGCCTACCGCCAACTTGTTAATTATAATTATTTAGTTTTGATTTTGTTTCTGGTTATTATTTACTCTATGGGAGCCTACTCTAATTTACAACATGTTGTGGCTTGCAAAGAAGTGGCGCAGGAAACTCTTCAGCGTCATGCCTAGCTCTAATAATTTTATATAATATTAAAACTAAATAATTAAAAGAAACTATATCAGCTTTACCTACATCCTGTTAAATCCCGGTTGGGTTCGACGTCCGCTTTGGAGCCTAGATTCCGCTTTCTTACTGTGCATACTTCGACGAAGACATGAGTCGTAACTTGATAATCGCAGTTACAGAAATCCTATAATATTTTAACAACTACAAATTAGGGTAATGCATTCTAATTTATTCTTTGATTTCGAAATGTATGTAAAACTGGAAAATGAATTATTAATATCTGACTAACGTCACCTTGTGATTGAAATTCACTTCTATTTTAACTCAATTCTTCCTGAGATCTCTGCTAAAATTCAAGAGTCAATAGAATAAAAAAATGTGAAAAAATCAGAAGAGCTAACTTGGACCAAATTTCCAAAAATACAACTTTTAGAATATAATATTGCAAAACATTAAGATACATCTCATCAGTGCAGGAACAGAGAAAGAATACAATTTCCTACGTTGGGGCAGCCTGTCGTAAGAGGCGACAAAACAACCCACAGCCAGGTGGTGGGGCATTTGACCGACCGGATGGCTACCACCCCTTGTCTAAAGGATGTCGCCATAACAACCTCGAGTTGTGTTGTGGCACTAGTGACCAAGTTCCAGTCTCCCTTAAGAGAGCAGCAGCACATTTGTAGCACCTTTGGTGTTGCAAATGTCCATAGGCGATGCTAACCGCGTTCCATCAAGTTCTGCAATAAAATATAATATAGAAAATACAATTCAAGAAGTTTTAGTACAGAAGACAATAGGCAGTCTTATCACTAAAAGCAATTTCTTCCAGACAACCTTAGGATGGATTAGACAAAAATTGTGTAACATATGGGTTTTGTAATATAACTAGAATAAAAAAGTATATATGTAAAATTTAAAAATGGCAAGTATAATAGAAATAGAAATAAGACAAATATATATATATATATATATATATATATATATATATATATATATATATATATATATATATATATATATATATATATATATATAATTCTTCTGTGCGTGTGTTGACAGTGAACTCCTCCTAAACGGCTGGACCGATTTTGATGATATTTGTTTTGTGTGTTTGGATGGGTCCCCGAGTGGTTTAGATTCACAATTGAAACCGATAGGTGCCGCTGAGATCGGGTTCTAGAATCCTCCTAATCATCTGGACCGATTTTGGTGATTTTGTTTTTGTGTCAGGAAACAGTCTTTTAGGAATTCAGAAAATATGGCGATACGAAGTTCGCCGGGTCAGCTAGTGGATATATATAAATAATGATAATAATAATCATAGTAATGGCGTGGCATTTTTAGGGGCCCAAGCAGGGAGTGGCTAGTCACCGTCTGGCCATTTTTCCATGTTCCCCGAACATTGCGACGGGCAGACCACTAGAGCAGTTCACCCTAACAGCCGGGTACTTTTTCATCTCATTTCCCACAATAGTCCTACACTGGCCGGGGCTTGTCCTTAGGTGCATTATTATATGGTGTAGACAAGGATAACCACCGGTTAGTATCGCGCCACATTTAGATTAAATTTGTCAAGGGGCCTCTACGTGTTGGCCTTTCCATGCCCCCACGCAAGCCCCATAAAAGTGCAGACCATTTTTATGACCCGTGGTCTCTAGGGAATCATAGTAATATTGTATAGAATTACGTTAATATGGAAGAGATGAAGATGTGATAATTGACTTTAGAACCCGAGGTAATAATCCATCACGAGTACATTGAACGCCTGAAGAGATTGCGCATGCCTGATTTTGTCTGTCTATTAGGGCATCGCGTAAAAACTACAGAACGGACTTATATAAAACTCGACACAGCTTACACCCCGGGCCAACTCTTAGAATACTTTTTAATCCAACAATTACACTACGAAAAAAGAATCTTCTACTTTTTCAAAGTCGGGTAATAACTGGGAATCGCCCATCGCTAGCGGAATACGATGAATGGTCGGGTTCGGTGGTCTATCAAATTTATTTATTTAATTTGTTTGAGAAACATACAATAATTAATATTCTTAAATATAAAACACATAATTAATACATATATCAATCAATTTTCCCCTAAAAAATAGGCTATATAATAAAAATAAACATTGGCTCAAACAATTAATTACAAAAAAATTGCAATCATACGAAAATTACATAAAATGTCTATTTAAATGAGGTCATATTGAGAAAGAAATGTCACCAGAATAATTACTAACAAAATAGAGAGAAAAAAAGGAAAGTATAAAAAAGTGTAAATCATTGCATTATTCTAAAAAGTGTAAGTCATTGGATTATTCTAAAAAGTGTAAGTCATTGCATTATTCTAAAAAGTGCAAGTCTGTGGACTATTCTAAATTAGAATACTTTTTTAAGTTGGGTTTTACTGATATAAATTACCTATCGAACTGTTTCTTCTTTGTTTTCTACCAAAATGGTTCTTGACAACAAAACAAATTGACGACGAGAAATTCTCTTACGGACATTTTACCGTGTGGGGATCAAGGTGAGGAGTTTCTTCGTCAATTCTCCGTGTCCAGTCACCTATAGCTCTAGGGCCACGGGAAGTGGTTATCACTTGCTCCGCGTGTGCCTTGCCCAAAGTTGTTTCTAAACCATTCCCCAAACTTCCTGATTTTCCTGAAACGTCCATTACACAGACGACTCTGGTACGATTTTGAAAGTATTTAAGATGTTAAGTACATGTGAAATATATGTAAATCTTTGCGCCCTCTCATCGTTTACTGTGAAATATAAGACTCCGTCAAATTGAAAATGAAAAGCCCCTAGGAAACGCCGCTGGCTTTATAATTTCAACTCGTCCTTTAATAATATGTGTAATGCCTTGGAAATGTTTCATTACGTATTCCGATGTCAAAGCGTTCGCGTAAGATTTGAAAAGGGTTACTTCTTTGTGTGGTGATTCTTAACGAGAACAAGGTAGTGTTACCCGTGAGCTTTTACTTGCAAATTAATTGGTATTCCATAACGCAGGAATAATCTGTATCATTTAATTTATATGTAAATACTTGACCTCGCTGACACACAGCCCAAACTATTAGAGCTCGATCTAGAATCGCGAATATTTGCACGCGTCACCACTGTCGCAGCATTATGCCGAGTTCTAGCCTCATTGGCGTAAATGTGATGTACGTATTTTTGTGTACGTGTGTGTGTTTTTTAAAACTATAATTGGTTTTTATGCTATATATGTACAATGTCTTATATTATGCATATTCTATTTTGTGTGTACATACATTTACGACAATAGTTTTCTTTCTTTCTTTCTGTACTGTACGTGCGCACTACGAAAGGATCTTTGAAAATTTAACCCCTAAGAGGATGCAAAAGGGAATGAAAGTTTGTATGAAAAGCCGTCTTTACCAAAGTAAGAAGCACGAAATTTGTATACCTGCTTCTGGTTAGAAATAAATGCACGCGTATACATATCTGCGTTATTGAAAATTCTACCTCGAGGTAGTTAAAAAGGACTAAATTTAACTTTTTTTGACTACCTCAACTTTTGTATTTTCGCGAGTGAAGCCGCAGCTGCAACATTCCTAACGACCTCTAAAAGTATTTGGGATCCTTGGTGTCGACATTGCAAACGATGTACAGTTCAGGGGCGACCTGGAATGCAAGGCACAATTTGCCTCCAAGAAGCTGGATATGCTAAACCGGACCAAGTAGTATTTCATTCCGCGGCAGCGCCTTGTGTTTTACAAAGCCCAGGTGGGGCCGCACATGGAGTACTTCTCACACTCGTGGGCCGGGGCACCCGCCTACCAGCTAAATCCCCTGGACAGTTTTCAACGCCGAGACGTTCGCATTGTCGACGATTCTATACTCACAGACGGTTTAGATACTCTTGGCCTTCGAAGAGACTGCGCATCTCTCTACTTATTCTATCGACTGTACAATAGGGAGTGTTTCGAGGAATTGTTCATATTTGTGCCTTCGTCTTCCTTTTACCACCGCACCGCACGCCATCGGCTGGGCGTTCATCTCCACTTCCTAGAGCATCTTCGCTCTTATACGCAACGGTTCTCTAGAACCTAAATTAAAAATATACATAGATGAGTTACAGAGAGAATGATAAATGGGAGAGTAAAGTAGAGCGTATTGATGCCATATGTATGGGAGCAATGTGAACAAATTTCGGCCTCCAAGGCCGGACGGCTAGCTGCTAACTGTGCGAGCCATACAAGCTGTGTTCCGGCAGGCGGTTCAGGTGGGTGCTCTATGTCCGCAACAAACATGATAACAGTGTATCCTAGTAGTAAAGCTAAAATGCGGACTGGTGTGGAGGTAAGTTCTTGTTCCTCTTATTTCTTCCTAGACATCCCTATGCTTTCTTCCGGCCACTACATCAGACTTGCATCTCTTTTCTTTCACCTTCTGCCAATTATTTGGGGTCGGGAGAATATGTCTATTCCTTCTATATTCCTCTATTCTGATATAGGTCCTCTATCACACCACAAATCATCATATTCACACAATCTATCCGTACCTTCCTTGGTCCAATCCAATCTTACATCACACTTACTTAGAGAGTCAAGAGTTTCTAGTAAAAATAACTGTGACACATAAAGATAGATAGCCAGACAAACACACTAATGGACAACTACAGCAATTTCATAAAGGTTCTATCCCAGAAAACGTTTAAAACCTTTCAATCAATAAGCAAATTTAAAAAAAATGTACAGCAATAAGCAAATTTAAAAAAAAAAAATAATGCGATCGCTCCCAAGCTCTTTCAGTAATCATTCATATAAATTACTATGTTAAGCCTTATATTAGTATAAACTACATTTTAAATAAGACCATGTACATGTTGCTGGGGAGTTTGTTGGGCCGCTTCTTCTCCTTTAACAGTAACTTAATTGCTTTGAAAGCAATGGTAGACTCATGATTTTAAAATAGTAATCTGTAAGATTCCGTTTTGGAAGAAAGACATTCATTCATATTCAATTTTTGTCAAAATGTCTACGGAACTTTAAAAAATGTAAATAACTTTAAGTAATATGTAGATTGTTATATAGCAAACATTTTGTTTGTGTTAAGATCGCAAAGTAATTTGGAATTGTTTCATTTAAATTCTAACTTTCAGATTGAACTCGTTGTAAATCACTAATAATGCAATCGAACAAATCATTATGAATGATAGATCAGCTATTAATCCACGGTCGGCGTACCTTCGGCAATGATTGACAGCAACGACACGCTTTGCGGTCACGTCGGGGTCTAAGTCATAAGCGAGGGAGTTTAGAATATCAATAAATATTTACACGAACGAGCTAGTACAGTCACGGTATGAAAAGGTTCGTCATCTTAAAATCGACGTTTGCTTGCAAGAGTACAAGAAACATACTGCCACCATTTAAAAAATGTTACGTTTATAACATATAGAAACATGAAGAAAGATAATTTCAATGTTGACAATGACATACTCTGAGATTAACAATAAGAAACAAAGAGGATATAATCACTACGTTTATCATAAATATTTAAACGAATAGCAAGATTTTAAATCTTTAAACATTCTTCTTAGACAATATAGAAAATCAAACAACTTTGATCTTAGTAATTTTAAACTTTATAGTCATACAGTTAAACATAATTTTCTGTGGAACACTCTGTTCTGTGATTTAGTTTGAAAGGGTAACATGTGGTCGCGGAACGTCAAATAAACCAATTTTAAAACTGGCGAACCTTTTCATACCACGACTGTATAAATCTAACACGTACAAGCTTTGAAAGCTTTCAAGATGTTGTACAAAACATTTGTTTTATGATTTTTCGTTACTCTTGAAGTCGGTTTCTTTTTTGTTAGAAATTTTTTATCATAGTTACGATTAACATTCTCAGTACTTCTTATTCCATGCCAAAATTGTATATCAAATTCGAGCCTCTCTTATAACTTAAAACCCAAGTACAAGCGTAGTAATCACATGGATCATTGCGTTGCGAACTCATCAGGGTGACGGACCCCGATCACGCGGAGTCATCGTCTACAGACATTTGACAGTATAAACTGGCATGCGAGACATTCCGTCAGGAATATTCCTTCAGGATAAATACGCAAGTCTTAAATATCTTATATATAAAAATCAATTGCTGTTCGTTAGTCTCGCTAAAACTCGAGAACGGCTGGACTGATTTGGCTAATTTTGGTTTTGAATTATTTGTGGAAGTCCAGGGAAGGTTTAAAAGGTGAGTAAATATGAAAAAAATGCTTGGAATATAGTAAACACAACAATTTCGCTTTCCCTTAGAAAGTGCGTATAGGCGGTAATAAATAATATATAAATAAATAAATAGTTTAATAATAAATCCGAAAGGGGGCTTTGTGATGAAGCCTTAGGTGAATAGCGACACCTCGTACCCGAGGGTACCTCCAGGGTCCGAGGCACAGCCCCCGCCTCCGTGATTGCCTTAGCCAGCCGACACGGAGTGGAGATCGATAGAGCTAAGACTCAAGTTCCAGAGATGGATTTAATAAATGACCTAACTTTAGCTTCGGTGAACCTGCAGCCCACCTCACGACACGAAGGGCCCATAAGACGGCAGACGCCAGAGTCCCCATAGCCCAGATCCCTAGTTCCACTAGCAGTTCATCTCAATAGCCCGGTACCTTTTGTTCTCATTTCCTACAATAGTCCTACACTGACCGGAGCTTGTCCTTGGGTGTCACCAGGATCAGGCCACGTTTACCTTAAATAGGTCAAGGGCCCCTATGTGTTGGCCTTCCGTCCGGGTCATTTTTATGGCCCGTGGTCTTCTAGGAGATAAAATTGTAATAATACAAAAATAAATAAAAACAGCTTATAATTGATTCACTGAAACCCAAAAGGCAACTTCAAATTTGTTCAAATTAGGGTTGCCGACTATTTCTGAGAAAAATAACGTACTATATTTTTTAAGTAGGGAAAAAATAAAGTATTTGGAAGAAAAAAAAAGGATTTTTCTATATTGTATTTATTTATTCTCTTGGAGAAACTATTTTTGTGTGCTTCTAGCACACACTAACAACTTTTCATGATCTTTAAATTTTTAGAAGCTATCTTTACATTCCCAATTTAAATTTAAATAAACAAACAATTCGTTTTTTATTAAATTTATACATATCCTTTTCCTTTCATCTCGCCATTTTAGATTCATTACTGAACAAACTCTTTCAGTGAAAGCTGGATCCATAATTGTTCAGTAAGTATCCATTTGAGTATTTCATTTTACGCATCAGAGTACATATTGGAAATAGAGTATTGGAAATAGAGTACTTTATTTTTATGCAAAAGTAATTTAACCAAATATACCAATATTTTACCAATGAAGTATATTTACCAAAAATAAAGTAGGATAGGTTATTATAAAGTACGGTTGGCAACCCTAGTTGGAATCCTGGCCGGGAAGTATGTACCACTTAGGCAGTTTCTGAGATAGGGTGCATTTTCACAAATACCACGTGCTAACGGTGCAGGAAAACATCGTGATGAAACCTGCACATCGACCTAATGATATGTCAAAGCCTCCAATTCGCCTTGGACAAGCGTGGGGGTCTGTCCGTTCCCCTATAAAAATGGAAGATCCCAGCCCAGCATTGGGACATTTATGGACTGTTTACTATATTGTTGGTTCATTGCTGGGTTTGGGCCTCCCAATTTCTTCGGGTAATAGACAATACCTTCATGACAATTTATTAGCAGACCTCTTCTTCTTTCACAGTCATGTTTTAATTACACTTAGTCTCACGAAAGAAGTCGCTCAGACGGGGCGCTGTCTTCGCGCAACGGAATGTTAGAGAAGTAAAATAATTTTCGAAAGATTCCGGTTTAATAGTCAATAGAATAATAATTGAGTAATTTCAAATCCTACTGTTATTGATTAACATATTCACTATTTGTTTTACAGTCGTCACATGATTAGAAATTTAATTATACAATTAAACTATATATACAAATTAAAAATTAAACTATAAAACCTTATTTTAGATTACGCTGACGCCTGCTATCTCTACTTACCCGTAGAACAGCTAAATAAACTTGAGCGACTTCAGAATTTTTGCATTAGGTTTATATTTGGCTTGCGAAAATATGACCATATCTCTGAATTTCGTGACAAACTCAAGTGGCTCCCTATTCGTTTTCGCCGGAATACTCACAATCTCACACTACTTTATAACATATTATTTATTCCTAGTAGTCCTCCTTACCTTAAGGAACGTTTTGGATTCCTTCGTCTTTCTACTTCCCACAATTTGCGCACTCATACGTATCGTAAACCCACTACACCTGCACACACTTCATCCTTTTATGATAACTCTTTTACAGTGCAGACTGTCAAACTTTGGAATGCGCTGCCTCTTACCGCAGAGAGGCCAAAACATCGCCTACATTTACGAACGCACTCAGAAAACACTCCTTTTCCTTAAATAATTATGCCTAATTCTTATACTATGATTTATTGTGTGTATTTAATTTATAAAGTAATTTAAGTATGTGTATTAAATTTATAAAATATGTAGTTTAAGTAAGTAAGTTTAATTATGATAGACCTCATAATCTGCACCACCTACATCGCCAGATTAGGTTATACATTCCTTAAGTTAGGTTGCCTGGAAGAGATTGCTTTAAGCGATAAGGCTGCCTATTATTTCTACCATGACAATATTGTAATTGTGTATTTTTGAAATTGTATATTTGGTGAGCAATAAAGTGTTATCTATCTAAAACCTAGTGCCAAATCGCTGTCAGTTGGAAGCCTGCTCAAATAACTGGCTACATTACCTCGCTGAATGGCAACGGTAATGCATTGTGCGAGGTATAGACCAGTATTTTGGTCACGTGAGACGTCTACCAGGCGTCGCTATGTCTTGATAAAGTTCATGAGCCTCAGGCCCCATGGTTTCAGGGTCTCAACCCTAAAAGCCGTAGATATGTAGTAGCCATTTCCGATGGCTGAAAGATGGGACGCTGCCAGGAGAATAATAATAATATAATGTAACATTTACATGAAACATTTGATAAAAATAATGTTCGAATTACGGGACTCGAATTAAAATGCCGTTTGGAATTACTATAGAATTTATTAGAATTATACAAACACGTATAACATAGGTACAAATATAACCGGACGCAATAAGACAATTAAATAACACGCGCAAAGTCCGTCACTATATCGCTTATCGAATTTACACGTCTTGCGTTGACCGTGGTTCTCGCTAGACTGCCTCACCCTTTTTTTTTTTTTTTTGAGCTGGATCCAGCTGATTAGCCGCAGATGGCTGTTTCAGCGATACCGGATTTTGGGGGCTTCCCGACTCCGTGGGAGCGGAGGCGTTCAGCCCGGGGCAGCGCGCTCGGGGAGGCACCTCCTGTGAGGTTCGACCTCGGCTCGACCGCTGCGGGGGATTGACTCTACATAGGAGTTAGCCGTGAGAGGCTGAATGAGCTAAGCCAATAGGCTGAACTGATTGTTATTGGGGACTCGTTACCGACTCCGCCGGCGGAGCCGATCCTAGTCTATCGTTACTACCGCTTCGCAACGTGTTATGGCTGGAGGAGAAGAAGCGGCGGAAGAAACTCTCCAGCAACACGCCTAAGCTAATCTTGTATGGCTACATGTGTCTGTGATGAGTGAGGAGTGATTGGTGGGTCTTAACCCTGAGAGAGACGATTCGAGCCGGGGCTCTCCGGCGTCTGTTCTGTCTGCGTCTGTTATGCCAGGCTGATGTTCTGAGCCTCGGGGGGTTAATTATGGCGAGAATTCGGGTGATTTCATCCGGCTCGTCAATGAGTACATTGCGAGGGCGTCGTTTACTCGTGGGAGCGTTCGGAGTGGGTTTGTAATTGACCGTCTCCGTCACCAGAGGGTTCGGGTGTCGGGGGGCAAGGTCAAAGAATCTGCGCGAAAGGGAGATTATGTAGTCTTGCCTCACCCCTCCGTTCGGGAATTGTTTTATACTAACTATACGATACAACAATCGACCGCGTGGACTGGATCTTCCAAGAACTACACCTGGCTAACGACCATCATAAAGGATTACAATACGCAATAGGTGGTTTTTCTAATTACAAATTTTAAATACAAAGTAAACAAAATAACTCCAAATGCGGGCAGGTAATAAACTGAATAAACTGTGCTTTATGGCCGGCAGGTGTGCATTCACATTTATAGGCGTGCTTCGTGGAATTTTGGCTAAGTTGTAACAATAATATAACAAAACTGTTCGTGTCAAGGTTGATCTGAAGGCCCAGAGAGGTCATTTTCACAGATTCATATGATGAAAATGACAAGTATGAAAGATAGAAAGAAACTTTATTTTATTTTCTCACACAAGGATTTACAAGTGATGTAAGGCCTATTTTATGAGACTGGTGCCATTGTAGATCTGTGCAGATCTGTATTACAGGTCACTATTGCTCTACTCCATGGCGAAAAACAAACTACTTACTAATTATAAGATAATGCGTGTTTGTGTGTATATGCGTGCGTGCGCGGGAGCGTGCATATTTGTGTGTATGTGTATGTAATAATTCTAATTAAGATAAGGCATGTGTAAATAGACTTATTATATTGTCAAACGCAGCAAATTTTCCCTTCCATCACAATTGAGTGATTTTAAGCATTTAGTAAGTTTTTATTTTCATTTATTTTGGCATCAAACAGATATATATTTATATATACATTTCAATTTAAATTAATAATTACATTAAATTTGTTCTTATAATCTAACAGTGCCTAAAAATTGTTCTTTATAAAAATAATTGCTAAAAGTGAGACAGAAAAACAGTGAGAATGTACGTTGCACAACTTTAAATTTCGAAAATTGAGAAAGAGAAAACAAATTTGAAGGTTAATTACTGACCTTTTTTCGTTTACTTTAATTTTAAGTCTATTTAAAGATATGTTAAATATGTCTATGTCGATAAAGTTCCGATTATATGTATTGGTGTAACGAAAAAAGAAGAAATTGCTAGTATAGTTTTTGTTATAACGAGGGGAGCAAAAAGAGGTAATTTACGAGTGGGGTGCACGGGTAGTCGAACATTAAAAAGAAAATAACTTTTTGACAAAAGTTCAGGGGAGTCAACTAAAGAATTTAGAATTTTATACACAAATAATATATCAAACATTTTACGCCTGTTACAGAGACTCATTATCAATACGGCTAATTTTATTGCTAGTATATTTTTCTATCCTTCAATTGTGTCTCTGTCTCATTGAATATGCACTGTTTGCTACAACTCCATTAATTCTTCAAAAATCATTCTGTAACATACTTCTGTATAAAACTTATTAAAAAAAAGAACTTGAGATAAAAATAGAACAAGAAATGTAAAGGAAAACAATTTTTAGCTAGACGTGTTGCTGGGGAGTTTCTTGCCGCTTCTTCTCGTTAACACCAATAACACGTTGCGAAGCGGTATACAAAAAGTGTTCTCCAGTGGAACTTATTCTGAATAAAAACTTTTGAATTTTAATTTGAATTTTAGTAGGGGGTATATAGACACCGTAAGATTGATTTTGTTTTAAAGAAAACGCACCTAGGAAAAAATAAAATCTTTGAATTATCAATAAATCAGGTATTAATAATAATGACAATAAATCAACATAAAGTGGAACTTTACGCTATTGCATTCTAAGACACAAGACATATCTAGATGCGTACCAAATCCACTAAGCGGTCTTCCAAGTCGACCGCCTTAGCCCTCTATTATACATAATTAGTTACATTTTTGCTGCAAGACTTTTTCGTGAGGTGCACTTTAAATAATAAATCCTTGGTTAAGTTTTCGAAAAGCAAAATAAACAGTGAAATAATCATGCTGTTTCAAATAGAGCCTTATCGCTTAATGTTGAGTTACTACAGAATATTTGTCTTATTAAACCTCTTGAGTGGTATGTGAAGATACGAGTATGGGATTTGGTTAATATGTGTTTAGATTATAACTACAATTTCATATCTAGATCTGAAACAATCAAGGATCCCGACTAGTGGGAGATGATAACACGCGCTAGCAAATCATATATACGAGCTAACCTAAAACCAGTAAACATACAACAGTAAGTCAAAGCTGAAGAGAAATAAAGGAATTTTTATAGCCGAGCATATAAACGTCAGCTGGGTTCCTTTTTCCTGTAGGAATATGGCTCCAAATCAATCAAAAGTAGACCGATACAATAGTGAGAATTGTCTGCCTCTTTCCTGGTTAAGAATATTTGACCGGAGCGAGATTGAAGCGTGGACAGATTTTGAGAGAAAAGCTATAACCTAAGTAGACACATGAGCACATGGCGGTTATAGTGGCTTTAGTGGCCAGGTTCCAGTCTTTCTTTAGAAAGCAGCAGCAAATTGGTAGCAGCTTTCTTGTTATAAATTTTCCTAGTCGATGGCAACCGCTGTCCATCAGATGGGCCGTCGGCCTTTCTGCTGAGCTCTTGCAATAAAAAAAATTCTTAATATGACAATTTTCACTTCAAGGACGCGCCTTTTTCTGACTGTCCAGTTGAGTTTGATGAAGAACGACTAAAAGAACACCAAGACTTTAATAGCCAGCTCTATGGTATAGACGTAACCTAAGCTACTGTTGTAGTCGTTTCTGTTTATACCAAGTATCACGTACAAGACGTTGAAACAAGTGTAAACTACTCTAGTTCCCTAGGGATTATAGTTCTGCTCTAATATAATACGTTACTAAAACTGACGAGAAGTATACTGTTTACTATAGCTTCGAATAGTTAGATATTGTGTGTGGTAATTTAGAGAGAGAGAGAGAGAGAGATAACACTTTATTGCACACCAAAATATACAATTACAAAAACAGACCATATTTACAATATTTTCTAGGCGGCCTTCTCGCTCAAAGCGATCTCTTCCAGGCAACCTAAATGAAACAAAAAAAATTGAATCAGGCGATATAGGTGGTGCAGGAAAAAGGCAATAGATACATCAATACTCAAACTAGTTTAAGTGAATATACAAATACATACATATATATACAATAATACATAAGTTATTATAATAATAATGTATTAGCATTATTATATTCTGTTAATCAGACATAGCTATTTGTGGACAAATAGTGTTTTCTGAGCAAATTTCTAAATATTGGTAATGATTTGGCCTCTCTGACAGTAAGAGGCAGCATATTCCAAAGTTTGACAGCCTGCACCGTAAAAGAATTATCATAACAAGATGAAGTGTGTGCAGGCGTCATAAGTTTTCGGTGCGTATCATGGCGAAAATTATGGGCAGTATATATATATATTCACATAGTATTTTACTATGTGAATATAAATTGCAAAGTAAATTTCAATTATATAGCTTGCAATAAATAAAAAAGGGGACCCGGGCTCCGAAAGCAAACGTGCTTAAACTAATATATAAATGCGAAAATAACTCTGTTTGTCTGTAATTAGCGGTCTCGGCAGAGTTGTCCTGCTCGGACAAAATAGAAATCTAGTACCCGATTCCAGCGCCACCTAATTATGAATCTAAACGACCCCGGGACCCGCTCAAACACATATAAAATTTCATCAAAATCCTAGAACCCGATTCCAGCGCCAAGTGTTTTGTTTAGATTGATGGGTTACTATATTGAAGTTTTCGTTGGGATCCCTAATTTTAATATAGCTTATATTAATCAAGGATAACGTAGCATTCGTATGGTGAAAGAATTTTTGAAATCGGTCCAGTCGTTTTTGAGTTTATTCGTTACAAACATACAGAATCACTAAAATATAAATCTTTCCCCTTTATAATATTACTATAGGTTGGGCCGAGGAACACCTCCTTATTAAATTCTCCCCACCTCGTCATCAAGAAACATAAAATAATTCTAACGTCGTACTATGACGTTGGGAAGTGAAATAAAGGGCGCGTTCCTTTAGTATTTCACAACGCCCAAAATGCTCCGTCAGCTGTTCAACATGGCGATCACGGTCGATGTGGTCGTGGTGAAAAGTCACTAATTACGTCATTATTTTCGGTCACAACCACCCATGTCAAGAACTGGGTCGAACTGGGCGTTGAGAACAGAGCACTAAAATCTCTCTATCGACTGACATTGAAAAAGGCGCAATTTTCCAATCAACTAATAACATTTGTCTCCGTAATCTATTCCACTAGAGTTTATGATGTATGACGTAACGCCCACAAGTGAAACGTCGTCGTTGTGAGTCTCTTGTGGAACATAGCCTAAGAAAGTCCTTATTTATAATTTAGTTAAATCACGTAATAATAATCCTAGTGGTGTGTTAAGCCCCCTAGAGGAAAGTGAAATAAGGATTGGTGGCGAGGTAAGTTCTTCTTCCCCCTTCTTTCTTCCTATACGTCTCTTTGTTTTCTCCCGGCAATCGAATGGTGCCCGGAAAATATATTATTTTTGTCTCAAAAATAGTTTTGAAGCAAATGAAAATTTATATGGATAACCCTGATTGGATAAGAGTTGAATAAAGTAGTATATTAAAATTTCTCTCACGAGGTGCGTCTCTTGCTGCCCCACGCAAAGAGACAAAGAAGACTACAAGGGCTTCCTTCTTGGCTTCCTCCGGCCGATAGGCTGCCGCTTGTTAGGGCCTAGCAAAGTTGTTAAGCCATAAATCCTCACTCCTCACGCCTCATTTTTACAACCGCACCGCCCGCCATCGACGGGATGTTCACTCCGATTTTCTGAAGCTCCCACGCTCAACTATGCAACGGTTCTCTAGAACGTTTATTCCGCGTATAACATGATCTGGAGGGAACTGAGGTTTTTCCTCTGCACTATGACATGGGGTCGTTTAAGAAGGTTATAAAATTTCTTAGAGGCCGGCAACGCGTTGGCATCTCCCTTGGTGTTGCAAACGTCCATAGGCGACGGTAACCACCTTCCATTAAGTGGGCCGTCCGCCTGTTTGTCTGCTTCAGGCAATAAAAAAAAGCCGTAGCAGTGACATAAAAGCGAAAGATGGAAACCCGAGGAGTCTTAGTTAGTATTCCCGACTCGGGTGGCAATAATATTCCAAAGGGGTGCTAATGCCACCCCAAAGTGGCGAATTCCACATGTTCTAGCGCTTCCCTCGCGGTGGCTTATCCTTGACTGGACTTCTCCTAGTTAAAGTAAAGGATATTAAAATTACATATATAAAAAAAAATGCAAACTAAGTAGCGAGTAACAGCTAGTTTGGTTTCGAGATACATTTTAGATTTGATTCTTGTCTGAAAATACTACAGCTCCAACGTGTAAAACATTGTAGTGGAACACTTACAAACCAATAGATGACGCTGTGCAATCATTGAGGTCGCAAACGATTTACGCAACGTACAAAGAATATATACAAAATTTCCAAAAATAATAAAGCGCCTGCGGAATAGCCTCGCTGGAAGATTTTCTTTGAGACGGACGAGCATTCCATCTCGCTCCTCCGACCATTAGGGTTATCCCTAAACTGGTGAGCACTGACCCTGGACTAACGAACACGCCACCTTCACGTCAATAACTTCATTCTTTCAAAATATTTATTAAAGTTTATACAGACGAAGCTAGGTGTAGATCTAGTTTAACGTATCTCACATATCCGGAACTTAATTAGGGTTAGACTAGTTAGACAAAGCAGCCATCCTGTACGTGATATCAGCCTTAGTGAGGTCAATTGGGCAATTCACTAGATGTCGCCTCCCTAATAGCCGAGCTGGTATCAGTTTGATACTATATACATTGTTAAATGGGTAATGTATTGAATTTGTGGGTAATTATCGTCGAAGCTAATCGGTTTTCAATTCGATACCTTGTTGGTAGTAATTTGACTAATTACATTTTGCATCTTCGGTTGCATGGATGATGACAAAAAAGGCTGGACGTATTTTTTTGAAATATATATGTGTAGCAATAATAATAATCGGCAGACAAACACACATATTGTATATCCCCAAATTAAGCAAGTTACGCTTGTTATGGGTAATATAGATGTGTGTACAAAAAATACCTATGACAGTAGCACAAGTGACTATCTTAATTTAACGGCTTCATATGGTTTTTTGCCCAGTTATACGCTACTAACAAGATTAGAAAGTTGTTTAGATCATGTCTTCATCAAATCTAATCACAAAACCACAGTAGCTATTATCAAAAATAGTGTGACTGATCATGATTCTATATGGACCTCTTTAATAATAAAACAATTTCCATTGATAAATAATTGTGATCGTTATATAGGGAAAATTGATTACGACAATATTAAAAAAGATATTGCAACAACCAATTTTCAGCCAGTCTTAGACTCGCTAGACTGTAATGAAGCTACAAATCATTTAATTAGCACTATATCCAAGATTATACAAAAAAATTCTCGCAAAATTAAAATATCTTACCGTAAAACACCAATTAAACCATGGGTGACGCCGGGTTTATTGAGGTGCATCAGAAATAGGGACAAAATGCACGCAAAATTGAGAAAAACACCTGACAACGATATATTAAAAGCAACCTATAAAAGATATCGGAATTTCTGCAATAATCTCTTAAGAAAACTAAAACACATCTATGAACGGTCAGAACTAGAGAAAAATAAAGATAATCCTAAAAAGGTATGGGAAGTGATAAATTCTATTACTAATCTAAAACATAAAAACAATGTACCATGTGAATTACTCGTGTCACCTTCTCCGTTGGATACTGCAAATAAATTAAACCAAACTTTTGCTAATGTAGGGAAAAACTTAGCTAAAAATATTATAACCGACACAAATTATAAATACCCTAATATTAAATCGACATGTTCATCATTTGTACTTTTAGAAACTAATTTGACTGAAGTAGTATCACTAATTAACTCGTTAAAAAACACAAATTCTGTAGGTTGTGACAATATATCAGCAAACATTGTAAAACAAAACAAGGAAGTATTAGCAGGACTACTTGTTCATATCTGTAACTTTATTATTAAAAATGGGCTGCTTTCCCGTAGCGTTCAAAAATCTATAATCACACCAATATTCAAAAGCGGGGACAAAACTAACTTAAATAATTATCGACCAATTTCAATATTGCCTACCTTTTCAAAAATACTTGAAAGAATACTAAATAATAGACTTGTAGAATATTTGGAGAAGAATAATTTGCTCTCTGTAAATCAATTTGGTTTCCGGAAATCTAAATCAACCTCAGAAGCAGTTCATAATTTAACCGAAACTATTGCTAGGAACCTGGATAGTGGTCAAAGGGCGTTGGCAATCGTTTTAGATCTAGCCAAGGCCTTTGACACTATACCGGTTTCTTTACTAATATCTAAGCTTGAACATATTGGAGTTCGAGGAAAACAGTTGTCTCTCTTTGAAAACTATCTTCAAAACCGCTCTCAATGTGTTAGACTAGGAGATTATATTAGTGAACAACTTCTTGTCACATACGGCGTGCCTCAAGGCAGCATCCTAGGGCCTACTCTCTTCTTGGTTTATATAAATCAACTTTGTGATATACAAATAGAAAAGGGTAAAGTTTTTACGTTTGCTGACGATACTGTACTTGTTTTCTGGGGTGAATCCTGGAATGTTGCCTTTAGAAATGCCCAATTAGGTTTCAATCATACGTGTAATTGGCTTCGAAATAATTTGCTTAGTTTGAATACAGCTAAAACTAACTATGTCACTTTTTCAATTACAAGAAAAACTCAACCATATACAGAGTCACTCAATATTTATGCACACTCCGTATTGTGTCAAGTCAATGATCCAACTACCAATTGCCAATGTCCATGTCTTATAAGTCAACCAAAAGTAAAGTACTTAGGAATAGTCATTGATCCTTTTCTACGTTATGACTCCCACATTACAGCAGTCTCAAATCGTGTTCGTAGGCTAATGGCAATCTTCAGAAATATAAGACATGTTGCTAACTCAAAACTCTTAAGGATTTTGTACCTCGCTCTGTGCCAGTCCTTGTTAACGTATTGTATAAATTCCTGGGGTGGCGCAGCAAAGTCCCATCTGCTTATACTAGAACATACTCAAAGGGCGTTACTAAAAGTTAGTCAGTTCAAATCGTTTTTGTCCTCAACTAAAAAGCTATTCCATGAAAATAAATTACTCACAGTGCGACAACTATTTATTCAGTCATTATTATTAAAACAACATAAGGTAAATAATATTTATAACAAACTTGATATAATAGATAAACGCAACAAATATATTATTTTTAAACTAGAAAATTTCAAAACTGTTTTTATAAATAGATTTCCTTGTTACTTGGGTAAATATTTATATAATAAAATAAACAAAATACTAGCTTTTGATTCTTTAAATAATCATGAATTTAAATTTAATGTTTATAATTGGCTGCAAACACAAGACTACAATGAAACTGAGAACCTACTCAAAATGGTGATATAACTAATAATTATATAAACACATACACCCACCCACACACACACACACACACACACACACACACACACACGCACACACACACACACGCACGCACGCACGCACATACCTGCAGATACGCGCACACATATGCATGCAAGGTAAATATAATGTCTTGTATTAATGTTAAAAAATTGTGCATTGGAAGAGCACCGACACCAGGTTTTTACCTAGTTTTAGGTGTTGAAGCCCTCAAACATTAGTTTAAGTGCAAACTTCGTTGTCTTTTATATTCTGTTACCTTTACATGTTTTTCTTGAATAAATTATTCTAAATTATATGGATGACGACAAAAAAGGCTGGACGTATTTTTTTTTAAATATATATGTGTAGCAATAATAATAATCGGCAGACAAACACACATATTGTATATCCCCAAATTAAGCAAGTTACGCTTGTTATGGGTAATATACAACGTACGACTCTGGGGCCGATCCCAGACACCCAGACCATAGTAAATAACGGATAAAATACGTTTCCGAAATTTACTATACCAGGAATCGAACCCGGAGCCTCTGCGTTGCAGTGAGGTAGGCCGGCAACGGCTTAGCCCGCTCAACCACAGAGGGCGCATATTCGACGTATGTCGTGTCGAAGAGTAATAAAGAGGTGTTGATCAAAGTAAAAGGAGAGTGAAGATTATAAAAACCATAGAGGAAAGGAGAGGAAGTACGTTTGGACATAATTACGACATGACATTAATTTCATTCATTCTCTGTAAGATAGTCGAAGGTAGAAGGTAGAAGAGGGAAGGAAAGAAATAGGAGGGCATTCGTCGACCAAATAAATAAAAATATAAATGTTGTATCGTAAAATGAAGTGAAATAGCTGAACGAGAATAGAGAGGATAGAAAAGGCTACAAAGAAGAGCAAAGAACATAATAAGAACTCAAAAATTAAAGGAATCGTTTTTTTTAACATTAGTGTATGATAATTCTTTTACGGTGCAGGCTGTCAAACTTTGGAATATGCTGCCTCTTACTGTCAGAGAGGCCAAATCATTACCAATATTTAGAAATTTGCTCAGAAAACACTATTTGTCCACAAATAGCTATGTCTGATTAACAGAATATAATCATGCTAATACATTATTATTATAATAACTTATCTATTATTGTATATATATGTATGTATTTGTATATTCATTTCTTAAACTAGTTTGAGTATTTACCTATTGCTTTTTCCTGCAGCACCTATATCGCCTGATTTAAATTTTTTGTTTCATTTAGGTTGCCTGGAAGAGATCGCTTTGAGCGATAAGGCCGCCTGTTGTATTCCCTAGAAAATATTCTAAATATGGTCTGTTTTGTAATTATATATTTTTGCAATAAAGTGTTTATCTCTCTCTCTCTATATCAGGCAGGCAGAGGGTCTGCCTGTACTAGCAAAATGCTTGTGGTCTCAAAGAGGGACCGAAACCTGGCCACTGATGCTGGAACACAACTTAAGGTGGTTATAACGGCATACTGTAGACCAGGGGTGATGACCATCCCTATGGGCTTTTCGGGTTTCTGTGTCAATTTTGAAACTCTTATATAATTACCTTGTTCATCTGTCTATCTTTGTAACCGTAATTTTTAATTTCTGTATATATAGATAAAACTTGGTACGAGGATGTATTCCATATATCATTACATAAATTGTAGTGAAATTATGAGAAATTAATGCGCGTTTATCCATCCTTATCTCTTTCTGTTTGTTTAAAAGTGTAAAAAAACAAAACGAAAATATATAAAAAAAATTGTGTGTGTTTTTGTGCAGTTCACACGCAGTAGAAGTGAAACTTTAGAGAATATACTCTTAGATAATTCTTCTCTGACTTTTTATGAATATAAATATTGTTACATGCCGTCAAAGATAAACGCACAGCTGCCTGTTGTAAGCGCAGTTTATTGTCTTCCCGGATTTAGGAATTCTTTTGTGTTTTGAATTGTGATTAAGAAAAACATGCTATTGTTTTTCTACTTGTTTTATGACCATCATTAGCGTCGAACTAATTCTTATTGTTATTGTTTTCCGTTCGCAGGTGTGCAAATTACTATTTCTCGGAAGCTCAGTGCGCGGCCAATTTTTTTGTACTGTGTAGTTAGTATAAGACAATGCCCGAATGGAGAGGTGGGCAGTCAAGCGACGTCTACGAGATGAGTAAGACGTCTGTAGTACTCTCGATTAGCGATGTAGACGACGGACTTTACGCGTGTCGAATTGCAATGAATCGTGCAGTGTGAACTGGTTGTATCCAGTTTTCTTTGTATTTGTTTTATACGTAGCTACAGTTCTAATACATTCTATAGTAGTTCCAACGGCATTTTTAATTCGAGTCCTGTAGCTCGTAACAATATAATAAATCAAAAATCTTATAAGTTTTATTTAAATTGAAAATTAATACTAACGGATAAAAAGAACTGTGTTTTATTTCAAACTAGCTGTGCCCGCGACGTCGTCCGCGTGGAATTTGTTTTCAAAACCCCCCGACTTTGAAACATTCTTCATTGGTGCTCCGCTTCTATTGATCTCAGCGTGATGATATATAGCCTATACCTTCCTCGATAAGTGGGCTATCTAATACTGAAAGATTTTTTCAAATCAGATCCGTAGTTCCTGAGATTAGCGCGTTCAATCAAACAAATTAACAAACTCTTCAGTTTTATATATTAGTATAACATTAAATAAGGTTGAATTTTATGTGTTAATTTTTTTTAGTGTCACTTTTTCGTTTCATCGATTTTCAAATCACAACAATTCTAAAGTTTAAAGTTTCACTTCAAAAATCCAAAGTTACTGATGTAAAAAGCCCCCCAGCATCCCATAAAGCCTTAGAGTAACGTAACGTGAAAACCTAATTTAAAGCGTTTTTGTTACAAATAAGGCTTTATGGGTGAATATCATATTGTGGAAGGTAACAAAAGTGTAAACTGGCCGTTGTCACGAGTCTCACGGTGGTGCTGACGCCGCGCCCAAATGAGAATCATGTTTGCCTAGCAGGTGATCGTAATCCAGTAAGTCAAAATAAAACAAATATTTTTTAAGGTGTCGTGGCCATTTTGACAAAAATTCAACCCTTATGAAGCCCTCTTGTCCATCCGTCTTACTGCCCGTCAATCTTTGTATGCCACAGTATTTTTTTTAGAACAGATGGATAGAAATTTGACAGGCAAGTGTAGTCTATATTTGACACTATACAATTTGATAATGAAATTAAAATTAATTGACGATTAAGAATGGCAGTTATACATATAGTTAAGGGTTGAATTTTTCTCCAATGCAGTCATATGGGGTATCATGAAACAGATTAAAAAAGTTATAACGGTGGTGTTTATATTTTTTTATTTAAGTTAGTACCTGAGGAAATATTCTCTTTCAAAGTTGTAAAACTTTGCTCTTTTAATATAATAACATCTTTTTGATTATGGGGTGGATAATACCAGAAAAATATGATAGTAGAATTTAAAAAAACTTTCAAAGACGTTTCAGGGTTGAGAAACGGTACTTTAGAACGTTTATTTCGCGTAAAATTATAATCAAATCAAATCATATTTATTTTGCATTAGACACGTCATCAACAAATGTTGCAATACAATATAATGTTAATAGTTTCACGTGTGTGAGCCATATTGGCGTGTAAAATTATTCTTATGGTCTGTGATCTGTAGGGGACTTTCCCTCTGCGCTATGACTTGGGGTTAATTAAGAAAGCTTTATAAACTTTTTAAAGGTCACCAACGTATTGGCTACGCCCTTTGTGTTACAAATGTCTATGGGTGATGGTAACCACTTTCCATCAAGTAGGTTATCTGCCTGTTATAAAAAGAATAAAATCCGTGTAGTAATGATATGGATGATGCATGGAATATATATATATTTGATTAAGAACTTAACATTTCTATCTCGCTCGCTTATTTCTCTATTTTTGAGAATATATATTACAGAATTTACTTAAAACAAATCTGAATTTCCCATTCGCTAAATAGCTTTAAAGGTTCCGTTGGTAAATGATAAACTATTAATGTTCATCATCTCTACAAAACCCTCAATGCATGGACAATTGCTGAACTAACATTGGACGATAATTTGATTTGATTAGATTATTATTTACATTATTTCCGCACTTGTCGATTATTTACATTGTTCAAAAGCTACATGGAGTTAACTTACTGTTCTCCTCTCTGTAACATGTATAGCAAGTAGCAGTTGGTGTCAGCGCGTATCATTCGGTTCTTTATTGAAGGGCACTTTATCATCGCGCTGTCCTTGCTGAGGGATGTGTGATTTGAATTTATTATACCTTTGCCTACGGCCCTTACTCCCTAATACTGTGTGGTTTACGTAAGTTACTGAAATGCGACTGGGCGTGTTTTAAAATTTGAGTTTATTTAGGATCAGTTGACCCGTCGTCGCATAGCCAGGCGTCACTTAACAACATGAGAGTTATTATAATGAATTGGCCAAGTGCGTATCCGTCCTTAGACTACGTAGGTTCCGTAAAAGAAACCAGTGTTCACTGTTTTTCTTATTAAAAATACTTTCAAAAGAAAACGTTGTTTTTAACAGTTTTCCACTACTAGTTCAAAATATAGAGTGCTTTATATTAAGTCTGTAAAATTTACTTAAAAATATAAAAGGGTGAATCAAAAAGTCCTTGGAATCAATATTAAAAAATTACAAAAATTTAAACAAAAATATTTTATTTTTCTATATAATCTCCCTCCAATGCGAATAAAATTGTTTTTCTCGAGTCTCGAAAAACTCCTCTACGATAGCCATGAATGCGTCATTATCGTGAAATTACGCATTTTGAATGACAAATTTTCAGACAAACTTAGAAACGCAAACTCTAAAAATGGCATATTAGATTAGGTGTCATGTAAATAATAATTTCCATTTAAATGAAAGAAGAAAGAAAGAAAATAACTTTATTTGAAGAAATAGCGACGTACTTACATTACTTACATGAAGCTGGTAAACAGGTAGACGATCCAGCTCATGACAAGTGGTCACCGTTACCTATAGACGTACGCAACACCAATCGCGAAGCCAGCGCGTTGTCAGCATTAAGAACGGGATATAGAGGGAATAGAGAGATTAGAAAGAGGGATCAAAGAAGAAGAAAGGAGGAGGATAGAGGAGATGGGATATTTTGAGAATTTGAGAAATGTAACCGACATTTATTCTGAAATCATAAACAGAGATTTCAGTTATATTAGTATAGATAGGTATCTGAAATTGTTGAAATAATTCCTTTGTCTTATAGAGTATCCAAGTTGACATTGGATCGATTATCGAGAGATCACGTTCGTAGTCCCGGCGGACTGTACGCCGACTTTGTAATCCTGAGGGGTTGTTGGTATATGACACGTGAGGTAGCGGGTAAGCTGGCTTATTTTGTCAAAGTGCAAAGATTTCTTCTTCTTTTCTTAATTTCTCTTTGTAGGTTATTTTGTTTATTTTACTAACAACTAGTGTCTTCTGCTTAATCTGCAAGCAGGCGGTTTCCGCAACTCGACAACGTGGTACCTATTTTGATTGCGAGGGTAGATTGAGCGGAGAGCCAGGAGGTTGGTTGGCAACGACCAGCTTTTTGACGACAAAACTCAGTCTCGAACATCGACGTAAGATTGCTAGCTTATCGGTTTTCTATCGGATACATTTTGGAAAGTGTACAGCTGAGCTTTTTGATCTGATCCTACCATCTCCCTTCCATCGTCGGACAACCAGACGCACCGGCATGCGGCACCGATATGTGGTGGATGTTCCACCTATAAGAACGAAACGCTTTGCATCTAGTTTCGAAACACGCACTGCAAAGGAGTGGAATACATTGACGGAGTCTGTCTTTTCCGATACTTATAACCTGGGTATCTTCAATGCCTTCAAGCATGCTCTGCACAGAGGGCTGTCAATGACACCTAAATTGAAAATGTGAATTAATATTGTCATGTCTAGTAACTACACTAATAACTAGTCTCAGCGGGGATCGATTGCGATTTAGGTCCACCTTGGAGAAATGCAAGTTGGCTCGAGGTAGTTACTAGTAACCGAATAAGCTATTGACGAGGAAGACGGGAAACTGGAATATGTGGCGCGTACTTAGGGAGGCCTACGTCCAGCAGTGGACTGAGATTGGCTGAAGAAGACGAAGAAGAATTAGCAATATCAATTCAAATACACGATAAATTAGCGTTGATTATATTGAAATGACCTAAGTAGGATGCGACGTAAGAATATTGCTGTACATTGAACCATATATTTAATGATAAAGTTTCAAACTGTATTGTCTAAACTAATCATATGATTCTACCCTGTCATTGTTTTTAGTTACAAAATGTTCGTTTGCACAATTTAAGTTATCTTGTGATTAGCAACACTACAAGCTAACATTTGCCTTTTGAAAAAGTTTTTATTCAAAAGAAGTTCTACTGAAGCACATATTCTGTAAATCACACATGCAAATTTAATTGTTATCTGTCTGCATCCTATTTCATACGCAAAACGGTAAAAATTCTCATTTTAATTTGAAATTCGCCCTAAGCTAATACCTTGCAGCAATTAGGTATAAGCTTATAGTATCCGAATACGCACCTCCGAATGCGGGTGTTGAAGTGAATCAATAACTAAGACGGTATTAATGCCCGGACATGATTCTATTTCCCATACTATACCAGACAGGGATTACCTATCGATTTTCTTTATGCCTTAATAAATACGGAAGTGTAATATAATAATAATAACAATTGGACGAGGTCCTCAAGACGAACAACTACAGGCAGTACAACCTGAAGAACGGCACGCTCGACGTATGCCAGGCGTTTCATCGTCCGGGCGAATCCATCAAGCATGTTACTTCCTGTTGTTCTCGTCTTGCTAACTCCGAGTACTTGCACAGGCACAACCTAGTAGCCAGGATCATCCAGCAGCAACTTGCTCTTCAATAAGGTCCGATAGCGACTGAGGTCCCTTATTATAAATATACCCCTGAGCCAGTTCTCGAAAATGGTCATAGCACGCTCTGCTGGGATCGATCTATTATTACAGACAGGACTATTGTTGCCAATAAGCCTGACATTGTGGTAATAGATTGATCTGCGAAACGTACGATGCTTGTTGATATAAGTATCCCATACCTTGACCTCGCGCATGAGATTACGGCCATGTGGCACATGGTGTCAACGATCATCGTACCAATGGTGGTGTCTGTCAACGGTTTAATAGCGAAGAGCCTCGACCGACACCTAGAGAGGCTCTCGCTCGGGGCGCAGGGCCAGATGCAGAAGGCGGTTCTCCTGAGCGCGGCACGTATTGTCAGGAAGTTCCTGTCTCTGGAGCCTTAGCCACCGGTAGCTTGGACCCTAGGCCCCGCTGCCAACGGACGTCATCCTTTTATATTTTTTTAATATGTATCTATTTTATATATATGTCGCAGATTGCGATATAATTGTAAAAATTTCGTAAAGTAACGACTATAAATTGAGGGTACTTATGTTTTTCTCAAAGTACCTGCACTGCAAGTGATGTTTTAGTTTAATAAAAACTGGGCTGTATTTATATCATGGGATTTATATTGTTGAGCACTTTATAAATGGTTTTAGGATTTTTAATAACCTTTGTAATAAGTTTCAGTTTACCAGATTATATAAAAGCTGAACGCTGTTTTTATTATTATTACATAGTGTTTCAATTTATTTTATAATCAAATAATTCGTTGATACTGTAAAATGTTTTGTTTACTAGCCAGTCATATAATTTATGTTCAAATAAATTTTTATTCATGTCTTTGATTATTTGCGGTATTTTGTTATATATTTTGCCACACATGTAATGAGACTCTTTTTGGAAAATTGCAATTTTAGGTGCCTTTTTAGAACTATTGTACCTGGGTTTTTTTGTGTTTGTGGGATATTTTTCCTTGGCTTTTGTAAATAATTCTGAATTGTTCCGAACAAATTTAGCACATTCAAAAATACACAATACAATAATACAGGGTAGTGTCAATAATTTTCGTTTTAAAAATAATGGTTTACATGAATGCTACGAAGGTACAACGTATATCGCCCTAATGCATTTTTTTGTGCAATAAACGCTTAAAAGACTGTCCTAAAGATTATCGTTATGGACTAACAAGAAAGATACTAGTTACATGGATGGCGAACATTTAGTGTAGTATGCTGTAATTTTTTGATAATTTATCTATACTAATATATAAAGCTGAAGAATTTGTTTGTTTGTTTGCTTGAACGCGCTAATCTCAGAAACTACTGGTTTGATTTGAAAAATTCTTTCAGTGTTAGATAGCCCATTTATAGAGAAAGGCTATAGGCTATATATCATCATGCTAAGACGAATAGGAGCGGAGCACTAATCAAGAATGTTTCAAAATCAGGTGGTTTTTTCCTTTTGAGAGGTTCCGGTGCGTGCGCTGCGTAAAGGGTTAAAGTTTCGCAAAAATCATTTGCAACAGAATTATTCCCCTTTAAAAGTTCTAAAAAAAGTTCGAGACAGCATATATCTATCTTTTAAGATTGGCTCACTATAACCTTTTTTATGCTAACCAAATTTGTTCTAAAATAATGCATTATTTGCGAAGGTGTTTTTGTAAATATAATATTAATCCTTGTCCAAATAAATACGTTATTCATCATAAGTATTTAGTTTAAAACAAATTTGCCATTTACATCATTCGATTTCAGTGAATATCTTAGGATATATCGCAGTTGTAAAATATCATCGCAGCAAAATAATGATTAAGTACTGCGCGCGTATTTATGATGTGCAAGGCCGGCACATGAGTCATGAGGGGGAAGGGCGGTGGGGCATCATCTACGTAAACAAAGTCGCGGTTTAAAGTTAGCGTTAGTACAAAGTAATTATTCCACACGGACGCAGTTGCGGGCACAAGTTAGTAATATAATAAATTTGTACTATACGTCCAACAAAAGTAGACGAACGCGTGGAATGCGGCATTTCCGCCCGCATTTCACCTTAGACCTCGCATACCTAGTACCGATTGCAGCTTCAATAAATTTGCACGTATTCCGCTCGTCATTTCTGTACTTGTTGCTCTGTTATAATATTTTTAATGGTCGTTAAATTTTTTCTAGTTGTTTTCTTTTTGTTAAGTTTTTATTGTATTTTTTGCGTTGATGACATTTGAAATGAATAAAAAAAATTAGATGAACAAATTAAAATTAATGACAATAATCATGTAGCTACATTTTTTTTTTGCAATCGCTACCCGACACAGTCTACCGCACATCTGGAATTTGTCTATTTGGCTTAATCGGATAGTAGAGTTTGCGTTTGTGTAATGAATTTAAAGAAGAGAAAAATAGAAGGGGGCTAATTAGTTATTGCAGATTCCAAAAATAAAATTATTAGAGAACTTTTGTCTGTCTGTCTATTAGAGTATGACGTGCAACCTACTAAACGGATTTAAGTGAAATTCCACACAAGACTAGGTTATATTTTGGGACACTTAGATTCGTTTATCCCAATAGTTAGTTATTGATTTATATCAATAACTAACTATCTAAGTCATTTTCGCGGAATAGACGAAAAAGATCACGTTTTTTATTTGGCGTCGTCGTTGCAATTCTCTAACAAATAATTATATCGTCGTCATGGAAAAGGAAATTAGCTAGTCTTTACATAGTATAAAACTATTTAATATAACCAGTTTCTTCTTCTTCAACCAATCGCTGTCCTTTGCTGGACGTAGGCCTTCCAAGTTCGAGCCACGTATCCCGGTCTCCCGTCTTCCTCATCCAGCCCCTGCCGGCGACCTTCTACGTCACGTACATTTTATAAAACCTTTCAATAACATTAAGAACCAATCATAATCAAGATCCGCTACATTTCAATACCATCACTACCTCAATTGAGTCAAATTCTCAATTTGATACGAACCAATCAGGAAGTAAAGTTAAACCCAATCCGTATTATGAAGTCATTATTACTTTGATCCCTTGGGGGTTACTGTCAAGATTTCAGCTCGAACTTAGTCGTGGAACTTGATTATTTGAAATCAATTATACACTAACTTTAATCTATGGGATGTCTCCATTTTGGAGTAAACTAATATTCTCACGGGCATGAAAAGTCTTACTAATGATGTAAATCTATTAGTTTAACAAGAAGTAAAATATACTTGAGTGTGGAGGTACACTCAAGTATATTTTTTTGAATTTAAACTTGAAATTTTGAAGAATAGTTCTTGTACATTTAAACCGCTCTGGACTGTTTTATAGATGTACTTAAGAGAGGCAGTGATAAAAATCTTCTTAAAAAAACGCGTATCTGACATTTAGTCTGATCATTTATATAGGTATAACTAGTAGAGGCTCCGGTAGACACTTTCCTACTAGGTAAAAATAAAAATCTAGAAACAGATTGCATCGCTACCTACCCGTTAGTGAATTTAAACTATCCTAGGTCCCACTCAAACATACACAAAAAATCATCAAAATCGGTCTAGGCGTTTAGAACCGTCAGCCTGTTTGCTGTGCTTCAGCAATAAAAAAAAAATAGGCGACAGTAACCATAAGCCATTTGGTTCTAGAACAGCTGGTACCCCGGTGAGAAGAGATCGACTGATGACATAACTCAATAATTGTATTTGCGGCTGGTATGTTCCAGCAGTATATCGTATAGTAGTACACAAATTATAATTCCAGTCGGCAGTGTTCGTTAGCGCGAATAAGGCAGATCGGTTTTCGATATGTGAATAATCTATATTGAACTTTATATGCAATCATAAAAGGCAGAGGGTTGCTTGCTATGCATTCTGAGCACTGTCCCACTTACACGATTCCTACAATGTGGTTGTCCTAGATGACCTAAATTGCACTATCACTAAATAAAAATATTTACTCGACTTGATGTACTGGTTTATGGAACTGAACTGACTATACGTTAAATACAAAGGAGGTTGACAAAATATATCTTACAAAGAATAGTGTGTTTAATTAGGAGACAGCGCCATCTAGTTTTCTACTGACTGAACTATTGGACTAAGTATGGCGCTATCTCCGACAGTGGTTGTCTATTAAAATTCGTCTTCTGCACAGATACATGGCTGTAATTATTAGTTGTGTAGACCTGTGTGCTGTTGCCACGATAACGACATATGTACGTATTTGTTAGAGAATTGCAACTGCAGTAACCAACACATGTGATCACAGCGCTTTGGGTATATTCCTTTATCCCGCGGAAATGACGTCATTGATCGGAATGGAAGTATCTCATGTTACCCGGGATATAGAGTAGCTGTGCGTCGAGATTAATTTAAATCCGCCCAGTGTTGCTCTAACAGACAGAAAAAAATTCAGACAAAAAAGGTAAATTTTCGAAAACTGCTAGTCCGAACTACCCTCACTGAATTTTTTTTGTTGCATTTTTAAATACGTTGTACAAATTCGAACCCTTTACAGAGTTATTATATGACACATATATGTATGTATAATGTAATCTATTTCGTAGATGATTTTTATGATTTATTCGTCTGTACCCAAATTAATAAAACCGTCGCTTACTTAATTTTTGTAAATAAAAGTCGTAGAGGGGTCTTCTAGAATATGCATTTCCAATATGTGTATTAAGGTGTGAAATTGTTGGGCTCGAGTTAATAGTATTTTATACGCATTGGAGCCTTCAATAGAAAGGGGCTGAACCTATTTCATTTGTAAATCCCCAACCCTTTTAACATTATCTTGTCATTGTTAAACAAAAAATATCTCAATTCAAAACCCGTTTTGTTCCACAAATGAGCAAGTCATGTGACAGAATGTTAAATACGGTATAATTTATTATTCAATAATCGTACATTCGGCATGGGGTTGAGTGGTGGATGAGACAAACTGGGGAAGCAGATAATGCGAGCGAGGCGCGTGTAATAATTGAGCAACGCGCTGGAAAGTCACATCGGTTGATTCGCGCAGCGAACTGGGACCGGCGGAGCGGTGGCGGGAGCGAACTCAAATTTTCAATTTACTTGCATAAAACATGGTTTAAAAGGTGTTACAATAATTATATTTAAGTACGCATGTTTTTGCCAGATTGGCGTGCAGATTTAACTCGTACAATTAATTACAATATTACATTATTTATACAATTATTTAGAATATTATATTTCAATTAAAATTAAACAGCATCAGATAATTATAACAGTCAATATAAATAATTTTGTAATTGGTAATATCATTATCATTGTTAGTATGAATTATAATTTATCATTTATGTATTTATTTATGGTGTAATAGCATTTATTAGCAAGCAACTTTATTAGATAGAATTGAAAAGAATTTGTATTTAATGATTTTATATTTTGTGGAATCTTATTGTAAATTTTTGGTACCATGCATACGATGCTTTTGTGCAATAGAGCTGTTTTGCAAGGATGCGTGCAAAGCATATCTTTATCCCGTCTGCTACGCGGTACACCATCTGACATACATGGGAATAAATCCTTATTATATCTAACAAACATGGCTACTTCGAGGATGTATAGTGACGGTACTGTTAGCAGTTTGTGTTTTATAAATAACAGTTTGCAGTTTTGAATAGTTTGTAGACGGAACATCGAACGAATGCAGCGTTTTTGCATAAGGAATATCATATTTGCGTCAGTTGTTGTAAAAATTATGTATTCTAGAGTCCTCCACACGACTTCGTTCTTCTTCACACCCATTAATTTCATTTTTCAGGATCATTTCCCTACGGTTTCGACGCAGGTCACAGACCCTGGAGAATAACCTTAGTTTGTTTTTGAGCAGGTATCACAAGTTACTTTCAATTTAATCATATCATTATATTAATACGTGAAGCAAAAACTTTGTACCCCTTTTTGCGAAAATTGTGCGGACGGAGGAGTATGAAATTTCGTACACTTCTAGTTTATATAGAGAAGGAGCGCAGAATACTAATAATGAATAAAGATTTTTTTTTTAATTATACATATATCATACTGTTACATGCCGTCAAAGATAAACGCACGGCTGCCTGTCGTAAGCGCAGTTTATTGTCTTCCCAGATTTAGGAATTCTTTTATGTTTAGAATTTGTAATTAAATAAACATGCTACTTGTTTTATGACCATTATTAGCGTCGAACTAATCTCTACTGTTATTGTTTTCGACTTGTGGGCCGTTCGCAGGAATAGATAACCAGGTGTGCAAATTACTATTTCTCGGAAACTCAGTGCGCGCGGCCATTTTTTTGTACTGTGTAGTTAGTATGAGACAATGCCCGAATGGAGGGGCGGGCAGTCAAACGACGACTACGAGACAAGTAAGACGTTTGTAGTACTCTCGATTAGCGATATAGACGACGGACTTTGCGCGTGTCGAATTGCATTGAATCGTGCAGTGTGAACTGGTTGCATCCAGTTTTATTTGTATTTGTTTTATACGGGTTTGTACAGTCCTAATAAATTCTATAATAGTTCCAACGGCATTTTTAATTCGAGTCCTGTAGCTCGTAACAATACATTAAATCAATAAAAAAACATTACACACACTACCATGTATTTGAAACACACACGCATATATACTCTTTTGTTTATCGTTAAAGTCAAATTAACAGTGGAGCCTTGGCGAAATCTGTGATTATAGAAGTATAGTCTTTGACAACAGGACGTTTCAAACCAGAATTTCAACTACTAGGCGACCACTTATTTTTAACTTATCGCTCTTAGAAAAAAATCTCTATCGAGTTTTCTGGGATGAACAGTATCCTGTGTTCTTTTATTTTTGTTGAATCCTCACATTTTATGCTGATGTGGGTAGTTTTATAAGTGTCACTGGGTTTCATGTTCGCGCGGTCTCCAGCGCACGAGAAGTCAATGCGGACGTTCTGCGTGCACTGTGCAAAGACCATTGTGAACTTTTTACTTCAATTCACTCATTAAACTTTACACAAGCCGTGCTTGCGTTTTGGTGCGAGTGTGTACCATAATTCAAGACCTGAGTGCCATCCAAGGAATTGTAATGCCGTGTACTCTCAAGAGCTGTCTAGCTGCCCCATTGGGGGTGCATTCCGAGGTTAGTGGTGCTTATTAACCCCATTGGTTTTTGTGCCGGTTTTGGCATACCTCTCATTCCCATATATTCCCAAAATAACCTCACATTTCAGTATAAATAAAATTACTCGAACTAGTGACGAAGCTATACGGATCCGTGATCCAGCATTGCACCATGGTATTAAGACATATGCCAAATTTTAGCAAAACGTCCCGTGGTTTTTTCATGAACGCCTAACATATTGTTACGAGTTACGGGACTCGAATTAAAATGCCGTTGGAATTATTACAGAGTTTATTAGAACTATACAAACACGTATAACACAGGTACAAATATAACACAACAAGTCCAAACGTAATGCAGAAGGTCGTAATCCAATAAAACGCGCAAAGTCCGTCACTTATTAGATTCCCGATTGTAGTACACACGTCTTACTTCGCTCGTGGTCATCGCTCGAGTGCCTGCTCCCTCAAACGGGCAATTGCTTTATACTGCACAAATGCAATATGTCCGTCCGGTAGCGTGGACAGAATTTCCTAGAATCGTAATCCGCACACCTGGCTAATTACGCCTGCAAACAGTCATAAACGAGTACAATAGGCTGTTCTTTACAATAACCAATAAATAAGTGAACAAAAGAGGACAATCATAAAATAATTTAAATGTTATTAGTTCAAATGCTGACGGGTAATAAAGGTGGTTTGTTTCAGATATGTAAGTGGATTTTGTTTTTCTCGGGGCCCGCGTTTTAACACTATAAATAGACAGGTTTACTTCCGTATATACAATATTAGTACCTATTGGTGGCAGTTGCTTCTTGTTTGGAGAATTAAAACTCGGGAGTAATGGACTGTATGATTATTATTTAACTTTTTACACGAATAAAATAGGTACACATTTTGCAAGAGAGTCTTTGAGTTGTGATGAGAGAAGTACACATGTGCCGTTGTGAAGATGTGTCACGATGTAACAAGATGTGACAAGATGTAACAAGTTGTGACAAGTTGAGACTTTTTTGCCTCCAAGGCTGTCCCTATATCCCGCATCCCGTCTGACGCCTAGTTGCTAATTGTGCTAGCTATGGGCGTCAGCGGTATGCGGGGCGCGGAGAGTAGGTGTGCTCCGGCGGGTGGGTCAGGGGGGTGCTCTCTGTCCGCAACATCCTCCCCCCGGCGCAGATCCTCGAAGCCATTTCTTCTCGTCAGGACGATGAGCCTCCTTACTGGTCTCCTGAAGATGCCTCCCCGCGTTCGCACGTCCGCGCTCCGTATTACGTTGTCCGGTCCGCGATAAGTGCGCTCGATTTGACCCCGGGGCCATACGTTACGTGGCAACAGACTGTCCGCAATGATAACGACGTCTCCCACGCGTACGTTTTCCTCATTTCGTCGTACGTCGTCCCTCGGTGTCAATGTAGGTAAATACTCGCGTAGCCAACGAGTCCAGAACATGTCCGCTAAAGCTTGAGTGGCGATCCATGTCTTCTTACCTGCCAACTCGTTCGTTCCCGTGATTGGTAGGCCCGTCGCCGATCCGATTAGAAAATGGTTCGGGGTAAGCGCTTCGTCGTCTTCAGGGCTCACCGACACGTGAGTCAGCGGGCGCGAGTTTGCGGTGTGCTCTATTTCCGTGATGACAGTCGTAAGTGTCTCTTCTCTGGGAGCTTGTTCCGCCAATGTTGCGTGGAGTGCCGTTTTCACCGTTCGAATTAGTCGCTCCCAAGCTCCCCCCTGGTTTGGTGCGCCGGGATCGATGAAACGCCACGCTAGGTGTCTCCTTTTCACGTGATCTGGCATCTCTTTCTTCCATCTCGTGTACGCCGTTAGTAACTCCGCGTTCGCTCCATGGAAATTCGTTGCATTATCAGACCAGATCACTTGTGGCCAGCCGCGTCGTGCTCCCATCCTTCTTAGGGCCATGATAGCCGAGTCTGTGCTAAGGCTCGCTATAAGTTCCATATGAATGGCACGAGTCACCATACATGTGAACAGCATTCCCCATCGTTTTTCTTTACGACGTCCTATGGTCACCCACATGGGGCCAAAACAGTCGATTCCGCAATTGGTAAAGGGCCGTGCGTAGGCAGCTAGACGATCCTTTGGAAGGTTTCCTTTCACAGGTACTGTCGGCGCGGTTTTTTTCAACCGACAGACTGTACACTGCCGCAGGATGTTTCGCACAGTAGGCCGCACTCTTAACACCCAGTACTTTTGCCGGACGTTGTTTACGACGTGTTCTCTTCCTATGTGATGATGCTGTTCATGTTCACCTCTTATCATCAGCCGAGTGAGGTGATGTGACCCGTCTAAGATCGGTGGGTTCCCGGTAAGCTCGCGCAGGGTGGCCGCATTGATCCTACCGTTTAGTCTTATTACCCCGTCCCCCCCATATTCGGGGTCGAGCTTATAAAGCCGGCTGTCACGTGACACGCGTTCCCCTTTCTTTAATCGCTCATAATCCTTCGGGAAGCTTTCCTGTTGCGCTTGACGAATGAGTAAACGTTCAGCTTGCTCTATATGTCGCGTTTCCATAGTGCGAGTCCTTTTTCTGCACTTGTCCATAAAGGCGAGCGCGTAGGCGGTCGCTCGTAACAATTTTCCGTATGACGAAAATCTTGTGACGTCAACAAGTGGCTTTTCATCGGTCGTGTAATTTACCACGACTTCGTCATCTTCGGTTTCCGTCGGTTCTTCCTTCGGCCATTTCGTCGGGGGTTCACGGAGAAATTCCGGGCCTTTAAACCAGCGGTCGTCCGATTTCATATTCGGGACGTTAATCCTGGTTGCGTCGTCGGCGACGTTGTAACTCGTCGGCACCCATCGCCATTGCTCGGACTCGGTTATTTCGCCGATTTCGCTCAGTCTATGTGCAACGTATGGGGTATATCGTGCCGAGTCGTTTCTTATCCAATGAAGAACAGTCTTCGAGTCGCTCCAGTAGATGACGTCATAAGGCTTGAAACTATGTTCCTTATGATCACTCGCATTCCTGTCTCTCACGCTATGTGCGAGGAATGGCAAGCTTCGTGCTCCGAATATCATAGACGTCATAATGTAGCGCCGAAGCGGGTTATGGCGGTCGTCACCGCGCCATAAAAATTGCTGCACCGCTCTGTCTTCTTTCCTTATCTTCACTTGAAGGAACATGTCACGTATGTCGGCTGTTACGGCGATCTTCCCTTCCCGGAATCTGAACAGGATTCCGTATAAGGCGCATAGTAAGTCTGGCCCATCCAGTAACGCATCGTTCATGCACACCCCGTTCGAACGGGCGGCGGCGTCAAATACCAGTCTCACTTTGTCAGGCTTATTCGGGTTCGTAACGGCGAAGTGAGGCATGTACCACACGCGTTGGTTTCCTTCGTGGCTTCGTTCGCAAGGGTCGGCGTAACCTCTTTCTAGTAGCCTGTTGACCTGAGCTGTGTATGCTTGTTTGAACTGCGGCGATTTGTCCATTTTGCGCTCGATCCCGCGTAGACGACGCACTGCCATGTCATAGCTCGGTGGCATGGTGACGTCATCGTTTCGCCAGGGCAGTCCGACTTCGAAGCGGCCGTTTTCTCTCTTCACGGTTTCTGAAAATATCTTCAGCGCCCGTTGTTCTTCAGCTACAGGTTTCACTTTGTTCGATATGCCGAGTGCGTCGATATCGAAATGAGACTTCACTATTTCGAATAATTTGTCCTTTTCCTGCGGCTCTTTGTCTTGCCACGTTCGGACGTGTAATACTGTGTCGTTTCCTGCGTTACTATGCCTCTGGGTGCACTCCCATGTATGGTCCACCCCAAGAGGGTCAGGAAGCGGCTGGTTGGCTCTTCTTTCCTGCCAACAGTTTTCTAGTCACGATCAGATGCCAGTTGTCAGCTCCAATCAATACACGCGGTTTAGCGTTCATAAAACACACATCGTCTGTATGAAGCGTCTTCAAATGACGTAACTGTCGTACGACCTCAGACTTAACGGAGTGAGTTCCCAGTGCGAGTTTCTTCACAGTGCGCGCCTTAATAGGATGGTAGTGCGGTTGCGCTCTTCCGCGCACCGCAACGCTCACCACCCTACTTTCCGCTTCCCGCTAGCTCGACGTGATGCCGTGGATGTTCAATGGCCGTCTCGGGCCATCTGCCCCTAGCATCCCGGCTATCTCCTCGTCGACGAGCGTGATCGTGGACCCTTCATCCAGCAACGCGTACGTACTCACTTCCTCTCCGTTAAGCCCCTTGACGGTAATCGGACACACCTTCAATAACACTCTGCTCCCGGTGTTAGAATTGTGAGCCGATGCCGTCATGACCGACTCCTCTCTGTCGGCCGGTTGATTGACCGACTCCGCTCGGTCGATCGGTCCACTGACGGCTTCAGTTTCCCTCCGCTGGTGTAGAAGTGCGTGATGCGGCTCGCGGCATTCGTTAACACCGCACTTCCTCGCCTTACAACGGAACCGCCTGTGTTTACTTAGTAGGCACAAAAACATATTCTCGTCTCCTTGGCCCACTCCCATCTGGTTGGCAACGACATCGAAGCCAGCTTGCCGCACTGCGTTGTCTGGTGGTCAGCTCCGCAACAGTAGCACACGATCTTGGCTTCCGTTGTAGCGTACACGCGACGACGCTCGTTCATCCTCGGCGGCTTCACTTTATTTTCTTTAGTGACGTTTACACTCATCGTAGGTAGTGATGACGTCACGAAGGAATACTTCATTGCTCTGTCTGCTTCGCCCGTTAGAAACTTCGATAGTGTCATAATCTCCGGCTCGTCTCGGCTCGAGAATTCATCTGCAAAGTCGCACCATTTCGTTCGTAGATGCGGGCTGAGCTTCTCGACGACTTGTCCCGTCAACATAGGGTTAAGTAGATACCCCTTGTTGTCGACACACGAGATGACCGTCACTGTATTCTGTAGTTTGGTGGCTAGGCTGTTGAGTTCGCTGGCAGACGAACCCGATCGTGGCAACTTCTTGATGTCTTCCAATGCGCGACTGATTATTATCTCTGGACGTCCATAGCAGCGCTCCAACGTCTTCATGATGATCGCAGGATCCACGGCGGTATACAGCAGGGCTGTTACGCACTCCCTTGCTTCGCCTTTAAGGCAAGTGCGTAGACGGCCTAAATTCTCCGCAGGTGAAAATCCGTGTAAGCTCGTCGACTCGCGCATTGCAGCTTTAAATGGTAGCCACTCTCCCGGGGCCCCGCTAAAGGTAGGCAGCTCCTGACACTGTCGCGGTGTTGGCCTGTTGCGTGTCATGCGCTCCAACACTTCGGCTAGGCGGTCGATTCCTCGATCCCTGGATCTGGTCGGCGTCGGCGATCTTGCATTGCGCGGCGTTCTGAACGTCACGCGAGCGGTCTGGTCGTTCGTTTCCGCAGACCGGTCGCGCGCCATTGGATACACTTCCCTTGCTCTTCCCGCGGCGTCTAACGGTGGTCGCGGTTCGGCTCCTCTCGTTCCGAGCTCGGTCCTGTCGCCTGCGCTCGGCGACTCCCCCCGTATGCGGGTATTCTTCAACCACTCTGTGATATTTCTCTCTGTTTCCACCCCATCGTCTTCGCACACGCTGTTTCCGTCTGTCTGCTCCTTGAGGGCGGCTATGTTCGCAGCGACACTCTTCTTAATCAGCGACACTTGTAACCGGAGCTCTTCTCGACGGATCGCGGCGATTTGTTCCTCTGCTTCCAGTTCCACTTGCCTTACCAAAGTGGCGGCGCTGAGCTGCGAGCGGTGTGATCGGACGGACGGTGATCGCGATCGGCGTTCAGTACGACTTGCGGCGTGTACTTGTGCGGTCGTCGTCTGTTGCACTCCGGGCGACGCGGGTCGCGATACGTTCGGCGCGGACGCGGACGCGGATATATGTACGGACGGCGACGCGGGGGGTTCTTGATACGCTCTCTGCACTCTGTCTTCGGCGGTCTTGCTCCTAGTGTTCGGCATCTTCGGTCCTTGCCTAACACGTATGACCGACTACCCTGACCAGTGTGTATATGTGTGTGTATGACCGACGATCCTAATTCACTACACTAAACACTAAACACTGAGACCTTTGACCGACCTAACTGGAAACAGCGCACCGTCTACGACTTTGTGAACTGACCGTTTGGCACCGTTAGGTGGACAGTCACTCGGTCACGGTACGAAGTAACGTTATTCTTTTTTCCGGTCTTGATCCTGCAGACGCGTAGCCTCGGCGTCCGGGGCAGGAACTCTTGGTCTCCTGGTACGTAGTCCGGCAGGAACTCTTGGTCTCCTAGTACGTAGTCCGGGTTGCCCACGATGATCTTCTATAATAATCTTATTTCTTCTTTGGGGTACCGCTACGAGACCGTATAGAGTTGGTCTTTCTTCTTTCTTGTGGTTTCGATGGAGCAAAAGACACTGCTCGTTTCTTCTTTGCAATTCTTCTATCCGGCGGCGAAGTACCAAAAAACTATTGGTGGCAGTTGCTTCTTGTTTGGAGAATTAAAACTCGGAAGTAATGGACTGTATGATTATTATTTAACTTTTTACACGAATAAAATAGGTACACATTTTGCAAGAGAGTCTTTGAGTTGTGATGAGAGAAGTACACATGTGCCGTTGTGAAGATGTGTCACGATGTAACAAGATGTGACAAGATGTAACAAGTTGTGACAAGTTGAGACTTTTTTGCCTCCAAGGCTGTCCCTATATCCCGCATCCCGTCTGACGCCTAGTTGCTAATTGTGCTAGCTATGGGCGTCAGCGGTATGCGGGGCGCGGAGAGTAGGTGTGCTCCGGCGGGTGGGTCAGGGGGGTGCTCTCTGTCCGCAACAGTACCTATGGATTTCATAAAAATTGGCCCATTCTTGTGGCTGTCAAGTGTGTACAGATAAATCAACTTGGAGACTTTTCGGGTTTATGGTAATGTGTTTAATACTTACAGTGGCTAAAACCAAAATACACGCACTCGCATCAGTCGCCTTTTAAGTTGTGTTAAAATACAATACTATTACAGACACAAAACAAACAGCATAAAACAAAGTATTAATACTTCGTATCTTGACTGACAAGTGTCAAACTTAAATGTCACTCTGTATAATTTATTAAGCATTAGAAATCACTTGGTATTCTTTTAAGTTTTCGCGACTAGTATTCATAGTGACGTTTCGGCCACTTTTCAATAGCCATGATCACGGAAGACAAAGATGTCAAGTATCAATGAGTAATGTTAAAGGTATTTAACCTACCCCCAACATTATCATTTTAATTATTTGATTTTAATTTATGTTGATGTATAACAATTTTAGATTTTGTCCAAAGGTATCAAGGCCAGGGTTTGGAAAAAATCACCCGAAAGATCGTAGACAATTGATTAAATTAACATTACAAGTATGGTCATGCAAAAAATGCGAACCATACCGCGATGCGATTCGACGGTGGTGACATCTAGTCTCATGAAGATAAAACTGGCATTAAAAAAATGTAATTAGAAACTGAACAGATTTAAAAAGAGTAAAATATAAATCTAGCAGATCGCTGCCAGCGGGGAGCGTGCCCAGAATAGTAGGCAACACATATTTGTTGTACGAAATATGAGCCAGCCTTCGGATCACGGGTGGTATTAAAGAGTTTCTTACTTCTTAGATCTCTTTAAAGTAACTCTTTGCCGATAGACCTCACAAGCATAATGTTTCTACCCCAAACAGCACAACTACCTATGTAACCTTTTCCTAAGGCTCCACATTTGCGCCGTTTGACGTCTTCTGCTGAAGCAGCCCCTGACTTGGTCATTTTTGTTTATGGCTATTATTTACTCTATGAGAGCTTAGTCTAATTTAACAACACTTCGTAACTTGTTGTGTTTTGAAGAGAAAAAGCGGCGCAAGAAACTTTTACCGGTGTAAAAAAATACCTAAATATCTATTTATCGAGTGTTTTTATAGTACGACCCTGAACCGCGTCTCTTATCACACAGTAATCGCCCTAACAAAATATATTACACTTTGCATAATATCCGCACCATTGTTTCCGAAATACCTTTTCGTGTTTTCTCTCAGCATCAGAAGGATTTTTCGTACCATCTTTTTACAACGCAATATGTTTCAATTTATATAGAAAAAATGTCGCTCTAAATACAGCTTACCACAAACGACCCCTTCAGAATAAACTGAGGACATTTTGGGCACCTTGAAAATTAATTTTATTCGAATTTATATAATATCACTTACATCTTAAGGTTAAAACGTTTTTATTGAAGATTATAATTGGATAGAAGAAGCGTGAGATCTTAAATATAATAATAATAATAATCGGCAGACACACACACTCATTGTATATCCCCTTGTTTGTGGTTACGCTTGTGTTATGGGTAATATACAACGGACCATTCTGGGGCCGATCCCAGACACCCAGATCATAGTAAATAACAGAAAGTTCGTTTCCGAAATTTACCATGCCAGGAATCGAACCCGGAGCCTCTGCATTTCAGCGAGTTCGGCTGGCTAAGACTTAGCTCGCTCAACTACAGAGGCCGTCGTCCAACTATGGATCTTGTATATTATATAATAGATACTATAGAATTATATATTCGAGGTAATGTAAATATGAAATGATTTGAACAAATTAAGAAGGGTGTTATAAAATTCCTAAGAGACCGGCAACGCATTGGCATTGGTAGCCACCTTCCATCAAGCAGGCCGTCTGATTGTTTGACTGCCAAATGTAATTAAAAAAATCTCAATAATGGCGCTCAAGTCCTCCCATATTTGTATGGAAATGACGTTAATGACCAATTACATGATTACACCCAAGCGTGGGCTCGTCCTCTGTGGGTAGTGAGTTTGCCACATTTTATAATGGGTATAAGTACAAGTTATCATTGTAAAATGTCTATTTGAACCTACGTTAGTAAAATGAGTACACTATCTACGTAAACTAAGCTAAATCATACAACTACAACACAGTTGACACTATCTATCCACGTAAAATACGCTAAATCATATAACAAACAAATCGCCATTATATATTACGTAAACTACGCTAACTCATACAACTACAACACAGTTGAGAGTATCTATCCACGTAAACTACGCTAAATCATATAACAAACAAATCGTCATTATATGTTACGTAAACTACGCTAAATCATATAAAAAACAAATCGCCATTATATATTACGTAAACTACGCTAAATCATATAACAAACAAATCGACATTATATATTACATAAACTACGCTAAGTCATACAACTACAATACAGTTGACACTATCTATCCACGTAACCTACGCTAAATCATATAACAAACCAATCGACATGTATATTACGTAAACTACGCTAAGTCATTCAACTACAACACAGTTGACACTATCTATCCATGTAAACTACGCTAAATCATATAACAAACAAATCGACATTATATATTACGTAAACTACGCTAAGTCATATAACTAGAACACAGTTGACACTATCTATCCACGAATACTACGCTAAATCATATAACAAACCAATCGACATTATATATTACGTATACTACACTAAGTCATATCTACTGTACACAAAAAGCGATTTAGGGTAGTTTAAATAGCTCACTTAAATAGTGTTTTGCTTACTAGGGGTATTACTTAGCGTAATTTACGTAGATGGTGTCGATCTATAGAATATTTTACGTCAACAAGAAATAACTTAAGATGCCAGAATGTAATCAGCATTATTTGAACTCCTGCAGAAAGGACAAATATCAGATAAAATTTCAAGTTATGCTTTCGTCGCGAAAAATGCGGAGGAAAATTTTATCGATATTTCCTTTTAGGAATAAAAAAATCCTTCGTTCATTTGAATTAAATGAATTACACTATGAAATGATTTTGTAAGATTTTTGTCGTTAAAAGCGAATAATTTTATGCTCCTCAATCATGGTCGTACACTTTGGGACTTAATCCTTATCACTCCCTTGAACTGGACGGAGTCAAGTGTCCTCATCTTTCAGTGCAATAATTATGTGCTTTTTTTATTGCACGAGTTCAGCAGACTGACAGACAGCCTACCTGATAGCAAGCAGTTACGATGCTACCAATATGCTCACTGAAACGAAGACTGGAATTTGGCTACTAATGCCGTAACACAACTCAATGTTGTTATGGCAGCATACTCTAGACCACGGGCAAATACCCTACCAAACGGCACAAAACATGTCTTGTTCAAAACATTCACATAACTTCACCCATTAAAAGGCATCTCTTTTACGCCTGAGAATGTTTGAAAATTTAATCATAAAGGCCCACATGAAAAATTAAACCTGTAACTTTTGAGCTGACACTATTGTTTAAATTAAAACACTATTACTAACGATCTTAATTAGTCTTAATTAGTCTAGTTGTAAGTGGTGGTTTTTCGATTGCTGAAAATAAGCCCACTGTTGGGCCCCAATTCTAGCCTAGTAAGGTATCTCGTATGTAGTTACCCTACAAAATCAAGGCATTCTCATGGCGGTTGGCCTCGGTCTCAAAGGCGATGTCGATATTAAAAAAATTCTTACGAACAAATGTGCTGGTATAATATATATAATATAAGATTTTTAATCAAAAAGTTTGAGGCATGTTGAATTTTATTAAATACTAGAATATGCCCGTGACTTCGTCCACGCCTGACTTGAAATCCCCTGCGATAATCGGTACACAAAGTACTACAACATTTAAAAAAGAATGTGAAAACTGTGCGGAATAAGCTAATTTTTTGCCCCCGAACAACTTCGAACCGCTCCCGGGATAAAAATATCACACATTTTATTACATAATATTTGCTATAGATCAGTGAAAAAATCACATTGGAATTCGATTTTTTTTAACTTGATCATTTTAAGCTGTTCCCAGAAAAATTCCCGGTGGATTCCCAATATAGAAGTAACGCAGATTTTAAGTCTCAAAATTAGCTGTCGATCAGCGAAAATCGAATCAAAATCGGCCTAGTTAGTAGTTTTTACATGAATCCCGAACAAACAGACAAGAAATCTAAAATTGAATCGTGTTCTCCATCGTTCATATAATATATTCCAGTTGTTTTTTTTAAATAGTTTATATGTACAGACACGGCATCTTTAGAATGTTATAATATTGTTACGAGCTACAGGACTCGAATTCAAAATGCCGTTGGAACTACTATAGAATTTATTAGAACTGTACAAATACAAATAAAACTGGATGCAACCAGTTCACACTGCACGATTCAATGCAATTCTACATACGTGGAAAGTCCGTCGTCTATATCGCTAATCGAGCGTACTACAAACGTCTTACTCGTATCGCAGTCGTAGCTTGACTGCCCACCCCTCCATTCGGGCATTGTCTTCTACTAACTACACAGTACAAAAAATTGGCCGCGCGCATTGAGTTTCCGAGAAATAGTTATTTGCACACCTGGTTATCTATTCCTGCGAACGGACAACAAGTCGAAAACAATAACAATAGGGATTAGTTTGACGTTAATAATGGTCATAAAACAAGTAGGAAAACAATAACATGTTTTTCTTAATTACAAATTCAAAACATAAAATAATTCCTAAATCCGGGAAGACAATAAACTTCGCTTACGACAGGCAGCTGTGCGTTTATCTTTGACGCCATGTAACACTATCTCTCTCTTATGCTCATCCCGAGCATCGTTGCTTCCGTGGTAGCGGGCGAGCCGATCTACATGCACAATTTTCGATTTTCCTCTTACTCCTTGTTTTATCCGATACAAAAGCCCGTTGATCCGCGTTATGACTTTGTAAGGTCCTTCCAACCGAGTTTGAAGTTTCGGGCTTTTCCCTTTTTCTAAGTGGGTTATGAAGCCATACTAGGTTGCCTTCGTTGAAACCACTGCCCTTGGCACTTCGGTCGTAACGGGTTTTCATCTTTTCCCCAGTCTTCAAACTGTTCTCACGAACCATCGAGTGTACGTTGTTCAACTTATCTTGAAGATTACTCACATAATCCGTTGTTGGTATTGGGGTATCTGGTGGTGTCCCGGTTATAGCGTCAATTGGAAGCCTTATCTCTCTTCCAAAGGTAACTTTGGCTGGAGTAGCCCCGGTACTTTCGTGTTCGGCCGATCGGTACGACATCAGGAATAGCGGTATGTATTGGTCCCAGTCCCTCTGATGGTCATCGACTACCTTAGCCAGGTGATTTTCCAGAGTCTGGTTAAACCTTTCAACTATTCCATCTGATTGTGGATGCATTAGGAGTCGTCCTAGTCTTGTTCATTCTTAGAAGTTTGAAAAGTTCTTGAAATAAGGTAGATTCGAAGTTTCGCCCTTGGTCCGAATGGATTTCTAACCGGACACCATATCGACAGATCACCTCTTGCACTAGTTTCTTAGCCACCGTTTTAGCCTCTTGGTAAGGCGTAGCGAATACTTCAGGCCACTTAGAGAAGCAGTCTTGAACTACAATGATGTACTTAGTTCCGTCATCAGTCTCCGGAAACGGCCCAGCCAAATCAATTGCTATGCATTCCCATGGTGCCCCTATATTGTATGGTTTAAGTTTGCCTCTACTTCTAGTTTGTGGCCCTTTTACTGATGCACACGCCTCACATTGTCTTCAACATCTTTCCAGCAACGGAGCCAGTAGAACCGTTGCCGTAATTTGACGAGACATTTCTTCACGCCTAAATGACCACCAGACACTCCGTCATCTATATTTCTAAGTAATGGTGCCACTTTGGACCGTGGAACAACAATCTGAAGAGTAGTTTCTTTGCCATCGTTAGATTCCTATTTCCGATATAATAGCCCTTCCTCTATCGCTAGGCTATTCCATTGTGCCCAGTATTCTTTAGTAACCAGACTGTAGGCAAATATTACGCACCATTGAGGTTTATTTCCACTCTGCATCCAGGAAATATTAAGTTGTAAGTCGTTATCTTTCTTTTGTGCTTCTTTCATGCTGTGGTTTGTCCATTCGTCATCGATTCTTTGGGTTCTTATAACGTTTACAACCTTTCGTGTTTCTTACAATGTTGGCAGTCATCCGAACAAGGTCTACGAGATAAGGAACCTGCGTTATTATGGCCTTTTCCATTCCTGTGTTCTGTCTCGAAATTAAATTCCTGTAGCTGCTCCAACGATTTTTAAATTGCAGAAGCCATTTTAACGCAGCGTGGTCGGTCCGTAGGGTGAACTATCTCCCGATAAGGTATTTATGGAAGTGTTGTAGGGTCTTCACAACGGCTAGTAGCCCTCGACGAGTTACACAGTAGTTTCTCTCCGGTTTAGTGAGTGTCTTGCTAAAATAGGCTATCACTACTTGGTGGTCTCCCTGCGTCTGAGACAGTACGCCTCCAATTCCAATATTGCTCGCATCTGTATCCACTATAAATTTACCCTCTCTACTCGGATAGCCTAATATAGGCGTCTGGCATAGGTATTGCTTTAGTGTTTGAAAAGCCGTATTACATTCTGAATCCCAAATAAATTGGCGCTTTTCTTCAGTTAGGCGGTGCAGCGGTTTTGCTATATCTGCAAAGTTCTTTACAAAACGCCTGTAATATGTACATAGGCCGAGAAAAGATCTAATTTTTGTTTTACTTTTTGGAATAGGCCACTCTCGAACTGCTTCAATCTTCTTAGGATCGGTTTGAACGTCTCTTGTAGATATTATGTGACCTAGGTAATTTACCTCCTTTTTGAAGAGTTCACATTTCTTCGGGCTTAATTTTAAATTAGCTTCTCTTATCCTGATAAAAACTTTCTCTAGGTTGTTCAAGTGCTCTCTAAAACTTCTTCCCATGACGATGATGTCATCCAGGTATACTAGGCACACATCTCCTAATAGTCCAACCATAACTCTCTCCATAAGTCGCTCGAACGTCGCTGGAGCGTTACATAAGCCGAAAGGCATAACATTAAATTGCCATAAGCCGCTTCGGATCCTGGTACTGAAGGCTGTCTTTTCTTTGTCTTCAGGGCATATTTCTACTTGCCAGTAACCGCTTTTTAGGTCCACCGTCGAAAACCAGTTCATACCGCTGAGCATGTCCAAAGTATCGTCTATTCTAGGTAGTGGATAACTGTCCATTTTAGTCATGTTGTTTAGCATCCGGTAGTAGACGCAAAATCGCGTGCTACCATCCTTCTTTTTCACCAAGACCACAGGCGATGACCACGGACTCGTAGATGGTTCTATTACCTTGTTGTCAGCCATTTCTTTTATCAGTGAAATTAAATATAACTTATTTTATGATTAGAAATTATGATTATACATTAGTGGTAAACATAACGAAGATCAAAATAATGTTGTTGCTATGTTTTTCTTAAGGTAGCACTTGTCAAACGTCAAACGACAAAAGTCAAAATATTGACCTTGAACTTGACCTACTTTTGTTTATGAGAATTAGATTTAAATACAAGTTTTATTTATTACGAAAGTTTCTAATAGAAATGAAAATGAAATTTAAGAAATGTACAAGCAAATAATTGAGTTGAAAACCCGAGCATGTGGTAACCAGGATTATATTAAGCAAAGGAAATAATATAAAACTATCTACAATTATAAACGTGGTAAATGCATCCAATATACATTAATCACTATCAAATATAGTCTATGTCACTCAGAAATAATGAAGCTTTCGAGTGGTGAAAGAATTTTCAAAATCGGTTCAGTGGTTCAAGAGATTACTTCCTACAAACAAAGTCACGAAATCACAAACCTTGCCTCTTTATAATATTAGTAAAGATAAGCAAGGGCGCGGGTTGAATCCTGGCCGGAACGTATGCACCAATTAGGCAGTTTTCTCACCTAATTTGCACATTGTTACAATTATCACGTGCTAACAGCGGTGAACAAAAACATTGTGATGAAACCTGCACATCGAGATAACCGATGTGTCAAACCTGACAAACGTGATTCTTCTCCGCAGGGTTGCCCCTACACGCACAACTGACGATGCAATGTCCCGACGATAAGATTTCTCACTCACCATCCGTCGCCTATATTGCGTAGACCACCTCCTGCTGCTGCAGTGGTCACCTCCGAATTTACCGCGCGTAGCTCGCTTCTGGGCCTCCTTTTAAACTACGCTGAACTCCTCCTTCATTGAACTGCCCACTAAACTTTTCAATAAATTCACCACTAAACTCGTCACTGTCTTTTATTAAACTTCTTTTTCAACTCTTTCGTATCGCACTTATAGCTTCTCTGTCTTGAACTGAGCTCTGCGGTAGGCGCGCCTTACGCTGCTTATATACACGGAAGAATCTTCTAGAACCCGTAATTTTGATCTTCTTTTCGTTATTATTTTATTTACTATCTATCTATCTCTGTCTTTTCCTTCCCGAACCTTCTGTTCTAGAAATTTCGCTCATCATCTATCCCTTTCTAAAATGTATCTGTCCTTGTCTTTTCCTTCCAGAATCTTCTACCATTTTCTAAAACTTCTTAAACCAACTAGATTTTTCCACCATCACTCGCCACAGTATTATAGATAAATATTAAAAATAAACACAGATTTCTATGGTATAAGTGAAGATATTTAATAACCCAATTGAGTAAATCGTATATACATTATATTTATTCAAAAGAATCGTCTTATTTCTACTCGTATTATAGAAATCGCTTTGCGTATTCATAATACGTACAAAATAAATATACTCGTGTTCTTTATTCTCTGAGTAAATGAATTGCTTTGGATCAATCATACATACTAATTTTATTTGTAGGTATTAGTATACTTGCTGAATTATGAGACATGTTAACAATATATTCTTACAAGTTGCGAGACTCGAATTAAAATTCCGTTGGAATTATTATAGAGTTTATTAGAACTATACAAACACGTATAACACAGGTACAAATATAACCGAACATATCAAATCCCAACGTAATGCAGAAGGTCATTATTCAATAAAACGCGCAAAGTCCGTTACTATTAGATTCCTTTTTGTACACACGTCACGCCTTGATCGTAGTTGTCACTCAACTGAACTCTCTCTCAATCAGGCCGTTGTTTTATACTTCACAAATGCAACTGTGCCCGGCCGGCAACGTCAATTTCGTAGAATTAGCTTGTAATTTAAAATCCGCAACACCTAGCTAATGATGCAGCCTGCAAGTGGCCGTAAACGAGTATAATAGAACAATAGGCTGTTCTCCACAATAATTAAAATCGTATGCCAATAAATAAGTAAACAAAAGAAGACGATCATAAAAGAATTATAATTAATTCAAATGTCGATAGGTAATAAAATGTTCTTTTACAGATTAGAAGTGGAATTTGTTTTTGTCGGAACCTAAGTTGTAACAATATTTTATACTTATATATTACATACTATAATTTAAACTGGTCTTTGTGAATATTATTTTTTTATGATAAAGAGTTTCGAGTTTGATTTTATTGCACGAGTTTAGCAGACAGACACAGGCAGACAGCCCACCCGATGGAAAGCGGTTACCATCGCCTATGGACATTTGCAACACCAAAGGTGCTACAGCTGCTCTCTAAAGGGAGACTGGAGCCTGGCCACTAATCCCGGAACACAACTCAAGGCTGTTATGGCGACATACTCTAGACAAGGCAAGTAGCCTACTACCTGGCTGTGTTACCTGGTTGTTATGTCGTCTCTTACGACAGACTGCCCGTCCGCAGCAAATTGTATTCTTTCTCCGTCCCTGCACGAATTAATAGAAATATATAATCTATATACACACACACATTCTGTTTCCCATAGGGGTAGGTAGAGTCGATGGATAGCCATTTACCATGATCGTCTTTTGTTTTATCTATTTTAATTAGTCTTTTCATACATAACCGATTATTATAGGTTATTTCTAAGTAACTGTTCTTCAAAACATCTGCGATTTGTTGCGTCGGTAGTCGATGCCGGTAGACCGCGAAGCACTCACCATTATCAAAGAGTAGACTTGTTAAAGAAAGGTCTAGTGAAAAGCACTTCAAACAAACATGCATCTATGATGAGATTATTGAAAGTAGACGAAGCAAATGGTCTCTGTTTACCCCTATGGGAAACAGGCTTGATTATATGTATGTAAAGAGTACATTGGCTTTTTATATAGTAATTATTTGAAAGATTTTGGCAAAAATATTTGTTGCGGACAGAGAGCACACCTACTCTCCGCGCCCCGCATACCGCTGACGCCCATAGCTAGCACAATTAGCAACTAGGCGTCAGACGGGATCCGGGATATAGGGACAGCCTTGGAGGCAAAAAAAGGCACATCTTGGCACATCTTCACACATCTTCACAACGTCACATGTGTACTTCTCTCATCACAGCTCAAAGACTCTCTTGCAAAATGTGTACCTGTTTTATTCGTGTAAAAAGTTAAATAATAATCAGACAGTCCATTACTCCCGAGTTTTATTTCTCCAAAAAGAAGCAACTGCCACCAATAATATTCTTTAACACTGTACTTTGGCTCTATTATCTATTATCTATCTCTATCCGGTTTCTATGTCTTACTATTCATGCACTTACCTTATCATAGGTTAAATTTTGACATTAATTGTATGAAGATTATGCCAAATTTTATCCGATAGTAGGACAAATGAACGGTGGGTAAGATATACATAGAAACCGGGCCTTAGTGAAAACTGTGACAGCATAAGCTAATTTTTAGGCACCCGAACAATAATGAACCTCTCCCGAAAAAACTCCCGCGGGATTCCCGGGGTAAAAAGTGGCGCATTTTAATTCTAAGAGTTTACTATCGATAAGTGAAAATCGTATCAAAATCTACCCCGTAGTTTTATATGAACGAACAAACAGACCAGAAATCTAAAAAATGCATCGTGTTCTCTATCGTTTATATAGTTTGTTCCTTTTTGAAGTGATAACTTCTTATGGGAGGGTTAACCGCTTCGTTACGTAACGCGTTACGGCGCCAGTCCGTCTGTCTGTTCCGTTTTCGCGGAAAACTACTGGACCGATTTGGCTGAAACTCAGTATATATATATATTGTTTTTTGTTTTAAGTTATCACTTCTGTCGTTCGTCCCGAGACGCACACACATTTTTTTAAACAGCTTTTATGTACAAACACGGCATTTTTAGAATTTTATAATATTAAAGATGTCAAAAAACTTCGACCCTCCCACCTAAGCTTCCATTAAAACTACTCTACTACTACTAATATTCAGAGAAATCGCATACGAAAATCTTAAGATCAGAGAGTGTATAAAAATGAAAGAAATAATAGATTCAAGATCTGAAAATTCGCACGAAATAACATATTTGTAAGGTAGCTCGGGTTAAAGGGGCCTTTTCGTAATACTCATATTATGCTGCTTGTATTAGGGTGTAATGTATTCGCCCCGCGGGTCAGTTTGCCGCAAAAATGGGGTAGGTTCGAGAAGAATAAGAACACCTAATATGGGGTAACGGGGCTTGGGCGATATGCGCAATTTGTGTCGGGAATTTTTAACTTCGTCACTTTGTAAATGTTTCTGGAAGTATATGTGAACGGCAGTTTCGAGATCAACTTCGGTAAAATAGGGATGTAGATATTATGTTCAGATAAATTCTAACATTAACTTTTATTTTTACTATTTGTTGCGGACAGAGAGCATCCCCCTGACCCGCCCGCCAGAGCACACCTACTCTCCACGCCCCGCATACCGCCGACGCCCATAGCTAGCACAATTAGCAACTAGGCGTCGGACGGGATGCGGGATATAGGGCCAGCCTTGGAGACAAAATATCTCAACTAACAACTCAACAATCTCTCTTGCTCATTCATTTCGTAATTCTTCACATTTTAACGACGACTCTCTTGCATAATTTGTACTTATTCTATTCATGTAAAAAGTTAAGTAATAATAATAATCATACAGTCCATTACACCGAGTTTTAATTTCCAAACGAGAAGCAACTGCCACCAATACTATTGTTACATGCCGACAAAAAGTAAATGCACATCTGCCTGCCATAAGCCCGGTTTATTACCTGCCCGCATTTGCACTTCTTTTGTTTATTTTATGTTTAGAATTAGTAATTAAGAAAAACATTCTATTGTTATTGTGCTTGTTTTATGGCCGTCATTAGGCAGGTCTGTCGAACTAATTCTTGTTGTTATTGTTTTGTGTCGAGGCATATTGTATTTGTACAAAATAAAAGGGATGCCCGAAGGGAGGGGTGAGTTAGTCAAGCGATGATTACGATACGGGCAAGAAGTGTGTACATTCGATAAGCTATAAAGTGACGGACTTTGCGCATGTTATTGAATCGTGCAGTTTGTACTGGTTGTGTCCAGTTATATTTGTACCTGTGTTATACGTGTTTGTATAGTTCTAATAAACTCTATAATAATTCTAACGGCATTTTAATTCGAGTCCCGTAACTCGTAACATTATAATATCTGTTTATATAATTCAATAGTGACTCATTTAATCGTATTTCGTGGACCGCAATAAAAATAATAACTTCTTATTTGTGAGTGTCATTCGATCCACCATCCATCACACCCCACAAGTTTATAATGTAAAATTTATTTTCATTAAGTAAATTTAATGTACCGTTAGGTATAAGAACATATTTACTTATCCATATAAACTTAAATGTACACAACTCTGCCTCTTGTTTTCCCCCTCTCGCTAGACCCATAGCTTTGCTGGAAGAAGACTCTTTTTAGGGTTAACCTCGACTTTATACATCACCACAACTTTGTATTTTTATTTGTAACTATTTTGTGTACAATTTTATACTAATATATAAAGCTGAAGAGTTTGTTTGAACGCGCTAATCTCAGGAACTACTGGTCTGATTTGAAAAATTCTGCTTTAGATAGCCCATTTATCGAGGAAGGCTATAGGCTATATATCATCACGCTAAGACCAATAGGAGCGGAGCACCAATGAAGAATCTTTCAAATCGGGGTTTTTTTAACTTACTTTTTTTTAACTATTCCACGCGGATGAAGTGGCGGGCAGAAGCTAGTAAAGAATAAAGAAAGAATTTGCCAGACAACCTTAGGATGCAATAGAGAAGTTTGTGAACCGTGTGGATTTTACAATATACCTAAAATATAGAAGTAATAGAGAATATGAGTACAGTATGAATTTCTCAAATGGACAAATCCTAAACTATGCTATAGTGAAAAAGTTAAATATTCAAAGGGGTCTCGAGGCTGATTTTGAAAAAAACAAAGTGGTATCATTAGAATTTTGAAAAATCTATTACGTGTGTCAATAATCGAATTGACTGATTTTAAGAAATAAACACATTCTGTATTAATATATAAAATCATATCGTATCTTATAAAGACCAACTTTTGTGAAGGAATGTCAAGAGGCAAGCCAAGGAAAAGGGTTGTTTTTAAACCAAACCTTCTATTTTCCATACATTAATTAAATACTTGCAACAACTCAGAAGGGTTTATGGTAATAAAAGAACAGCAACTGATCAATATATTTATAATCAGATAACCTTATTGCTTACATTTCCTACACCGACTGTACACAAACATTTTTAGAACACCTCGCCATCTCTCCAACAATTTTACAGTATAACAAACTTAGCAAACTGAGACAATCGATAGCGGATTGAAGTCTTTCCTAAACTATTTTAATTAAAAGGTTTATAAATGACAAGAATTTAATACATATTGTTTAGAAATTTTAGATAATATTTTATATAAGATATTATATTTCAAGTTTTACATGTAATAAAATAAATCGAATATAGTAAAAATCTATCGCATCTTCCAATATGAAAATAAAATGTAGTGAATACCTTCTGTATACAATTGAGAGATTTTGAATTGTAATCTACACAATTACCACATCATATTAGAGATAAATATTGTACATAAAATATGGTAAATTATAGAGAACTAGTCTATACAAAGCAGGTTGCCATCGCACAACCAGACGCGCCGGTTTGCGCCACTGTTGCGTGTTAGAAACACCACCAGTCAGAACCAAGCGTTTTGCTTCGTCTTTTCTGGTGCCCACTGCCGAAGAGAAGGAATATTTTGCCAGAGTCGGTTTTTCCCGACAAATATAATCTTGAAGTCTTCAAGTCACGAGTGAATAGGTATTTTCTAGGTAAGCGTGCTCCATTCTGGACTGCGAAATAATTAATAAGAATAAGTGTGTGTAATTCTTTATAAAATAGACTAAAATTAATTGTAATAGAAATAAGAAATAAAACATAAAATTGTAAATAACAGAAAATAAACTATAAGTAATAAATAGACATAAATAATGTATTAGTAGTTAGGAAAAAGTTAGTTTTAAAAAATGTTGAAATCAAAAAAGAGAAAGACAACATAATTAAAGATATCCCCCTTTATTATCCCATTGAAAAAAAGTTAAGAAAGAAAATAATAAGCTCCATTCAACTATATTGTTGCGAGTTACAGCACTCTAATTAAAATGCCGTTGGAATTATTGTAGAATTTATTAGAACTATACAAACACGTATAACAAAGGTACAAATATAACTGAACACAATCAGTCCAAACGTAATGCGCGAATCAATAACACGCGCAAAGTCCGTCACTATGTTGATTATCGAATGTACACACGTCTTCTCTCGCTAGTGGTTATCGTTGACTGTCGATCTCTCCATTGGGCCATTGCTATATACTGCACCGATACAATATGGCTGCCCGCCCGCGTAGATCGAATTTCTTAGAAATCGTAATTTGCACACCTGCCTAATACTGGAGTGCGTCATCACTTAACATCAGGTAAGACCCACTGTCTTCAAACGCAACACTAAATACCCGTAAAAAAATTAAAAAATCGAATTGATTTTAATATTAAAGGCAACAAAACCATTGTTAACCAATATTGACGTCTAATATAAACCATTAATTTGCACTAAAAAAAAATATCAGTCATCGGTGACGAGTAGTTTCACATTCGCAGCCTACAACGTTAGTAGTCAGCCATCGTCAAAGTTCACACATTGTTCCTTGATACAAATTCCTATTATTATTATAAATGCGAAAATAACTCTCTGTCTGTCCGTCTGTCTGTTCCGTTTTCACGGAAAAACTACGGACCGATTTGGCTGAAACTCAGTTTATATATATTTTGGATGCCGAGGATTAACATAGAATACTTCTTATCCCGAAAAATGGGATAGTTTCTGAGATAAAAATATATTTGTCTGTTTGTTTGTTTTAACGAAAAAACTACTTGACCGATTTGGTTGAAAATCGGTGTATATGTAATTTTAACACCGAGGGTCGACAAGCAATACTTTTCATCCTGGATAATGGGATAAGTTTTGGGATAGATTCATGTAAACATTATCCCAGAAAGTAGGATAGGTTTTTTGGTCGATGTGGTCGATTTGGTCGAATTAGTCGATTTTGTCGAATTTGGTAAATTCCGTCAATTTAGTCGAACTGGTCGATTTGGTCGAATTAGTCAATTTCGTCGATTTGGTCGGAGTGGTTGATTTCGTTGAATTGGTCGATTTTATCGATTTAGTCGATATGGTCAATTTGGTCTTTTTGCTCATCTTAGTGTATATAATATACAGTTTTAATACATAGGAAATGGGCATAGATACTTTTCATCGGGGGGATGGGAGAGTTTGCGATATAAAATGAAGTGCATCTATCGGAGTAAATAGCACTAACATAAAAATTTAATACAATGTAATTGTGATGTAACCTCTTTAAACAAGAAGCATGCACTAGAGGTTGACCCGCAGCGCAGTCGCGGGGTAAACTCTAGTCTCGGTGTATAAATACAACAGTGTTATTTATTTGGCATGTCAAGATTAATTCGCGAACATGTTTGAACTTCAATCAGATCAGGGGAGACGGGGGAGGGACAAGGAAATCCCAATAATTCTGTTTGGAGTGTTCACAAATACACTGACTTAAAAAGACGTTGATATATCGGAGGGGCTTGACAAAGATTTTTGCAATATAGGTTTATATTTATTATGAACATATACCTATTTATTGACATGATTCTATATTTGCGCGACTCTTAGCAAAGTAAAGCTCGTAAACAAACCCTTCGTTATGATCTGGGCATCTGATACGGCCCCAGACTTGTCCATTGTAATTGTATTAAAGAGAGTGTTATGATATTAGACGTGTTGTAAGCCTCTTGAATAAATATAACTTCGATCTTAAAACTGGCTTTTATTTTCGCTCTAGTAAGTATCTTTCTTTAGTACAAAAATCTCTCTCTTAACTGAATTCAAAACCCGTGTCTCTTTTACATTTTTGAATTCCAACCAATGGGAACGAGTTTTATACACAACTGTCATTGATTAGTCGTATCCTTACGTCCTGGCTAACACAGCTATATAGGCATTGATTAACAATAACAAAAGATCATTAATTATTTGAAAAATTTAATTGAAATAAATAAATAAGAAATTTGAAGTGGATAGTTATATATACTTTACATGATGATTAGAAATTATGATTACACATCGATCAAAAGATGTTGTTGCTATGTTTTTCTTATGGTAGCACTTGTCAAACGTCAAAAGCCAAAAGCCAAAAGACTGACCTTGAACTTGGACTAGTTTTGTTTATGAGAGAATTACTTTTAAATACTAGATTTATTGCTAAAGTTTCTAACAGACATATATAAGCGAATAATTTAGTTGACATCCCGAACACGTGGTAACCAGGATCATGGTATAATAATAGCAGCCCATAAATGTCCCACTGCTGGGCTCGGACCTCCCACTATAGGGGAACGGACAGTATACCCGCTACGCTTGTCCAAGGCGGCTTGGCAGGTTTGACACATTGCATATGCACATTAGGTCAGAAAACTGCCTAAGTGGTGCATGCATTCCGGCCAGGATTGAACCCGCGCCCTTTGAGTTGGGGACGCGTGCGCTAGCCATTACGCTCCCACGACTTTTATATAATGATCATGGTATATTAAGCAAAGTAAAGAATACAATAATATTTACAACTATGAATGTGTTAAGTGTATCCACTACAGTATGAGTATCTTAACTACACATTTGCATAGTATTTTCTTGGGTTTTCGCGACAATTACACATAATGAAATTTCGTTTGAACGGTTTCAAGCGCAGTGTTTTATTTGATTTTTATTCCGACATTTCGGCCACCTTTTTAGTAGCCGTGTTCACGGAAGACAAAGATGTTTAGTGTCAATGAGTGTTTATTCAGCCTACCCCCAACTTGTTCATTTTAATGATGTAATTTTAATTTTTGGTTATAGTTAATATTTTATTCTATGGGAGCCTAATCTAATTTAAAGTCACTAAAACGCAATCAAAATTCAAAATAAGTTCCACTGAGAGACACTTTTTGAAGGTCATACATATAAGTTAATATTTAATTTTACTTCCTAGTCTATGTACACCGTTTCAACGTGTTATTGCTGTTAAGGAGAAGAAGCGGCAAGAAACTACCGAGCAACACGTCTAGCTAAAAAAAATCTTATTTATCGAGCTCATATATTATTTTTAATAAATTTTATACAGAAATGTTACAATTACTTTTCGAAGAATTAATGGAGTTGTAGCAAACAGTGCATACTCAGTAAGACAAAGGTAGTTTTTTAAGCGCACATTTACCACTATATATATAACTAGAGATTAATTTTTTAAATGCACGTAATCATATGAGGTGGAGAGACTATGATTAGTTTTCAAAAAATGATCAAAAAGCTTTTTCTATTTTATTATTTTATTGTCTGTGGCGATATAAGGATCCCAAAGTCGTAAAAAAATTATATGAATACTAAACTACTCATATTGAGTTAGAGTAAGATTTTAGGCTTCTTTAAAAATGTTAAAGAACACGAACTCAATATGGCAAGGCCGTGAGAGTTTAAACTTTCAACGTTATATATATATATATATATATACTAGTTTTTGAGATATGGGGTATTTTCGATGACACTCGTTTTGGTTTGCAGGAAGTAATCTCTTGAACTGGTATTTTTTAATTTCTATTTCTGTTTTAATTGTTGTATGTTAATATAAAAATACAGTCATCATTAGTCACCTTTACGGAACCCTTCCTTGAGCGTCGGCTATTCAGCACTTGGCTCTTGAAGAATATTTAAATGACAAAACCGCATATACATAGCTGCTCGCTCCAGCTTTTTATACATCTTCTGTATAGCGTGTGACAATATTTTTTTTTGTTACAACTCCGTTAGTTTTTTGAACAGTAATTGTATAACAAATTCTACATACATACATACATAATATCACACCTGTTTCCCATGGGGGTAGGCAAAGACTATGGATCTCCACTTGCGACGATCCTGACAAACAACTTTCGCTTCACCTACTTTCATTAACCTCTTCATACATGCACGTTTATTTGAAATGCTTTTTACCTGACCTCTCTTTAACACTTCTGATATTTGGTCATGGTGTGTCGTCTCGGTCTGCCGGCAACAACCCTACCATTCACAATACTGGCATACACCTGTTTTGTGATTCTACTTTCATCCATTCTCTCTACATGTCCAAACCACCTTAACATTCCTTTTTCAACTCTTGTTATTACATCTTCTTTCAATCCACAACGTTCCCCTATCACACTGTTCCTTATCATTCAAGCTAACCGCACATTTGCTTCTTAAAGCTCTCATTTCAACTGCGTTCATCCCACTTTCATGCTTCTTCTGCCATACCCAACTTTTACTGCCGTAAATTAGGGTTGGCACCAACACCCCTCTATGGACAGTCAAGCGTGCCTTTACAGACACTTTCTGGCTGTTCATAAAAGAGTTTGTGTAACAACTTCTATATGTTATAAAAAAAGAGCCTTAGATAGATTAATAATTATGATAAATACAATTTTTAACTAGACGTGTTACTGGGGAGTTTCTTACCGCTTCTCCTTTTAAGAGCGAAACACGTTGCGAGGCGGTGTACATAGAATAGGAAGTAGATTTAAATGTTGACTTACATGTATGACCTCCAAAAAGTATTCTCCAATGTAACTTATTTGAAATAAAAAGCTTTTGAATTTGACTGTTTATTTTATACTTTACCGATTAGTTTTATTTATTTGTACTAAACTCCCAATAATCTTACTAAAACGACATTTAAAGTATGTAATTAACAAGCCAGATACCTAGCTATAACATAATACAGCCTTAAAATCCGTTGAACAGCCTCTAGCTCGTTAAAGTATCATAAATAAGATTTAAATCGTTGCATCCCGTTAAAAACGGACATAATTGCAAACAGTTGTTCCAAATATGGAGCCTCGCGTAATTAAGGCTGATAATGTAACGGCTTAACGAGGTAACGGAATTGTTTTTAACGACGCTATTTCATTATCGTTATCGTAACGTTTGTATGATAATTTTATAACATTTGTGTTTTAGTTTGTTGGCTTTGATTCTGCTTGCTTTTAATTTGTACTACAATGTCATGGTAGCGTATTGGCGTCCCAAATTTAACATACGTGGTTTCGAGTCTTGACCAGAAAAAGCATGAGGCAATTGTCTCACCTAATATGCACATAGATTAGAGAGCAATTTGCAAAAAAGAAATGCACAATTACAATATTGTCATGGTAGAAACAATAGGCGGCCTTATCGCTTAAAGCAATCTGTCCCAGGCAACCTAACTTATCGAACATTGTTAGTTAATCTGGCGATGTAGATGGTGCATAAATACATACAGTTGTTACGAGTTGCGAGCATATAACCGAACACAAGAAGTCCAAACGTAATGCAGAAGGTCGTAATTCAATAAAACGCGCAAAGTCCGTCACTATTAGATTCCTGATTGTAGTACACACGTCTCGCTTCGATCGTGGTTCTCGCTCGACTGCGCCCCCTCAACCAGGCCTTCGTTTTATCCTGCACAAGTGCAATGTACCCGGCGTTAGGACCGAATTTCCTAGAATCAGCTTGTACTTTAAAATCCGTAACACCTGGCTAATGATTACAATACAACAATAGGCTGTTCTCTAGAAACGTATGTCAATAAATATGTAAACAAAAGAAGACGATCATAAAAGAATTACAATAGTTTCAATGTTATTAGTTGAAATGCCGACGGGTAATAAATGTGCTTCTACAAATCTGTACGTGGAATTTGTCTTTGTCGGCGCTTATGTTGTAACAATATATATGAAATATATTTTTAATTGATAAGTAGTAATTATATAATATTTAGGCATAGTTGTTTAAAGAGAGATAGTGCTTCCTGAGTAGGTTCTTAAATGTCAGTAATGTTCTGACCTCTCTGACTTTAAGAGGCAACGCATTCCAAAGCGCGACAGCCTGCACTGTAAAAAAGTTAACATAGAAGGATTACGTCTAAAAGGTCCAGAAATGAGAAGCAGCATATCAATTCATAAATTACTTTAATGAATTATGCTTCCGATTTACATAGAATACTTGCATAGAACTTATCATCCTCATACTTGACTGTCACAGAATTGCACTCTGAACTGTGTGCGCTACTCCTTTTAGATTTTATACTTTAATAATTCGAAAAAACAAGTAATGGAGGTAGTTAATCGGAAATGTCGCTCACATCAGTATTTTACTAGACAGTTCTCATAATTTGATTTTTTGAACGGAAGTGACAGAGAAACTGGTTGACCGGAAGTACCGCACACATCAGTACTTCATTAATTAAATTATTTACACTATTTATAAAAATCATACAATCATTATTATTAATTACATTTTAGCAACAGTTAATTATAGACGAAATTACTAAGTGTTTAATTGACGTTTGTGAATAGTTAAAGAAGTCCTTACACGTGTGTGCAAGTGTCACAAGTTTACGATCTGTATCAGTGCGCAAATTGTAGGCAGTAGAGAGGCGAAGGAATGCAAAGCGTTCCTTAAGGTAATGAGGACTTCTTGGCAAACAATATATTGTAAAGGAAAGTGAGAATGTGAGTATTCCGGCAAAACAAGTTGGAAGCCACTTGAGTCTTTTACATAATTCGAAAACGTGATATTATTTCCGCAACCGAAATATGACCCTAATACAGAAATTTTGAAGTCGCTCAAGCTTGTTCAGCAGCACAACGATTAAATCCAGATAGCAGGCGTTAGCGTAATCAAGAATGGGGAGTAAAAGGAATTCAGCAAGCGTAATCTTGGTAGCAGTTGGCAGAAAGTTTCTCAATCTTCCAAGAATATTATTATAATCCTTTAAATGTTTTTATTTTATAGAGTATGCACTGTTTGCTATAACTCCATTAGTTCTTCGAAAAAGAATGTTATTACATATATACTGCTGTATTTATTAACAGGTTGGCTGCTAAGCCAGTTTTCATGTACTTCCATACTGTGCGTAGCCAGGATGATTATGTGCGGTGGACGTATATTTGGTGGTGCGTACCAGGCGCCTTTAACCTGGTTACACCCGTTATTGTAAAACCTTCTCTAGTAGAGCTGAATAAGCAGCTATATTAATCAAATTTTGCATTTTTCTACTTTTTTTATGTACTAATCTACTGTTAGATTAGCCTTGGGATTGGACGAGAAAAATGTGGATTTTTGGGGTTCTAAATCGCCAGATCTGCTATACCTTCTTGTAACGCACTAGAAATAAAGTTACCATGTTTGTTAAGCCTTGTAATTCACTAGAAATTTCAATTTCTGGGTATAGGACAGAGACTTATTAGTAATGTTCAAGCATAAACTAACATAGCATCATGTACAATTACTGAATCAAATTTTCCAAATTCTACCTTATCATTATGAGGTACAGCAGCAAATGTAACTTTAGAAAATTTACTGATAATGGACGTCGACTATCAATATCCAAAAGTGAACTAACAATCGTTGCTGCACTGCTCGCAACGCTCGCGCGATGCCCCCCTCCGACATATTCAGTGCGGGTACCAGGCCAATAAAACAAGGCCTGGTATAGCACTGAACATGAATAATTTTATCCGTGTGCGTACTAGGTCGAAAAAACACTGTACACTTTTTAATAGCCTATTATGATAAGTTACGAAAGTAAAGGTGAAATATATGATTGGCTCTTTCATACGTCAAATATTACCAAGGTTTCAGGGTCCGCACTGAATAAAAGGGCACGAATTCAGCGCCTGCACAGGCGGAAATACTCACTAGGCTTTGAAAGCCTAGTTTAGCAGCGAACGTGTTAAAAAAAGCTTAGGTTAATATAAAGAAAAATATTTTTTAGCTACACGTTTTGCCGGGGAGTTTGTTGCCGCTTCATATCCTTAAAGAGCGATAACATGTTGCGAAGCGGTGAACATAGAATAGCTGGTATATTTAAATTTTGACTTATACATATGTATGACCTTAAAAAAATATTCTCCACTGGAACTTACTTAGAATAGAAACTTGAATTTGAATTACCACAATGCAGATAGAGAAGAAGACATGAGAAACCATCGTCATGAAGGCATGGTTGGGTATAATAATTTGGCATCCAGAAGAAAGTTTGCATTGGTGTTCTAATTATTTAAATTGTTAACAGGTAAATTATTTAACCCAGAAGTATTAGTTGAAATCAAACTGAACGTTCCAGCAAATTTTACGATGAGACGTAGGCAGCCACCGATGTTCGCAGTACCGTACGGCAGGACCAACTTACTTAATAAGGCGCCGATGACACAGGCCTTGCGAACATTGAACAAGGTATGTCAACAAATTGCGATTTTTATCTGCACTGTGACTGAATTCACAAGAACTGCGTATTATATTATATGTTATGACAACTGAATATGTATATATATATTTATCTATAATGTATTATGTGTACCACGCTATCGTATTGGTGACAACTGTAATGATAGCGATGTTTGTAAGTTAATAAATAAATAAATAAATGAAATCTGCACATCGAGATAACCGATGTGTAAAACCTGTAAATTCGCCTTGGTTAAACGCGACGTGATGACCCAGCGATGAAACTTTATGGGCTTATAATGTCAGAAAGTACGTTTATGGGCACGTAGCTCAAACAGTGCAATATTGCCAACTACCTTCGAACGATATTACATTCTTATTACAAAAAAATTCGCACATAACCAAACTCCTAAACTCAAGGGCAGGTACACAATTCACGGTGTTCAATGTACCCCTGAATTGCGCAATAACATTATGTAAACGACTGGCAACACCGTCAAACTGCCGGGGAAAAGGTGTGCATACAACTTTCACAATATAACAAAGTTTAACACATAAAGAGCTCGGTTGATCTGTATACTCACGGAAAGGAGTCATGCCTTTTAATTCTTGAAATGAAGTTTGTTGGAAGGATCCGATCCCAAAAGTTTGTAAATTCCAGCTTAGGTGATTCTTTCTTGCATTAAATTCAGTCAGGAAAACCTTCCATTGAGATTCGGTTGTTTAAAATTTGTATACATATCTCATGATGGTAATTACGCTTTGTATTTTAGGGATGCCCTGACTAGGGTGGAGGAGTGAGCTGGAATGCTCCTGTCTCAAAGGAAGATCTTCCAGCGAGGCTAGTGTTGTTCCTCGCAGGCCTAGGTCCACCGCCCATCTATTACTACTAGAAATTTGTATATATTCTTTGTATATTTTCAGAAACGTTTGCGACCTCAATTATTGCACAGCGCCATCTATTGGCGTCTAAGTGTTCCACTACAGTATGTATGTTATCATAAATATATATTACTAGCTGTGCTCGCGACGTTGTCTGCGTGGAATTTGTTTTCAAAACCCCCCGATTTTGAAACATTCTTCATTGGTGCTCCGCTCCTATTGGTCTTAGCGTAGTGATATACAGCCTATTGAGTTATCTAACATTGAAAGAATTTTTTAAATCAGACCAGTAGTTCCTGAGATTAGCGCGTTCAAGCAAACAAACTCTTCAGCTTTATATATTAATATAAGATACATACGTGACAAACTTTCTTAAAGCAGAATCACATAACAGGTGTATAACAGTATTGTGAAGGGTAGAGTTGCTACTGGTAGACGGAGACGAGCACATCAGGATCAAATATCAGAAGTGTTAAAGAGAGGTCAGGTAAATAGTAATCTCAAATAAACGTGTATGTATGAAGAGGTTAATGAAAGTAGATGAAGCGAAACTTGTTTGTCAGGATCGTCACAAGAGGAGATCCATAGTCTCTGTCTACCCCCATGGGAAACAGGCGTGATATATATATATGTGAACTTCCTTCAAATTCAAATTCTTTTGATGCAAGTTGACAAAAATTAGATTTGTGTAGTAGATGTTTTGTTTAATGTACATGTCGGGTTCACGGCCTGCTAACGACACTGAGTATAACACAATAATAATCTGAAATATTATAATCAAAGTTTATTACACTAGAATTATTACAATTACAATATTAAATACAGGACAATAACATACAGAAATATTAGGACAACTCCAAGAGTTGCATCCATGCTTGTCAGGCGTCGAGCAGCAATTATCAAGCAGTAATTATCGACCACAAGACGACTTGGTTGTAGACTGGTCGGTTGAAGATTGTCCCTTTTTTTTTTATTGGACTTGACTTTATGTTGTTGGTCCGAAGACCTCACAACTTTACCGGGGTTTTCGGGGCGAGTGCCTTCACGAAGCGAAGGCGCTCGAGCCCGGGGGGCAACTTGCTCGAGGGGGCTCCCTAGGGAGTTTCACCTCGGCTGGACTGTCGCCATGAGAGGGGGATGAATCTAATGATGCCCACCATAAGGCGACACAATGCACTAATTGAGAGCGGGCGACGGGTAATATAAAGCCCGAGAGGAAGGGTCCCGGCGGATCGGGATCGGCGGTTCGCGGTGGCCTATACTATCTTACTGCCGTTTCGCAACGTGTTATGGCTGGGAGAGAAGAAACGGCGAAAGAAACTTCCCAGCAACACGCCTAGTCTATCCTATGGGGGGGCTGTGTCTCCTGGCGTCCCTCGCGGGGACGTGGAGAGATCGTGATTGGCGGCGTCGACGCCGCCGTCTGTGTCTGTCTGTCGGTGCCTGCCAGCCTGCCGTCCTAACCGCGGGCGGGCTGATAGACTGTCCCCCTCTCTGCCCGAAACGTATTTAAGCTCCTCGTAGCGCGCCGTAGTGACAATATCCGGTAATGCTTTGGCGCCACTTCAGTTTCGCTTTCTTCATAAAACCAAGTTCCGCCATCCATTTTAACTTCCAACTTCCGGTTACTCCATTTCCGATATTCGTCGCTTGATAATATATGCCTCTACGTAGAAATCCAGTTATATGACTACTTCCGCCATATAGTTACTTTATAATAACAAATATGATTACTACATACACATACATTATTTAGGCGCCCATGTTTTTCGACACGTGCGCACTGAGGCACGCACGTACTCGAGCACGCACGTACTCGGGCACGCACGTACTCAGGCACACACATACACAAGGTTCTTTTAATTGAAGTAAATATTGATTAAAAAAGCTCCTGATAATAAACCTGATGTAATGGTGGTGGTTAGCCTGGTGATCAATTCAAGGCCGTAATGAATAACCAAATTAACATCAAAGGTACTTTCAGATTTATTTATCTGTGTACCAATAAATAGAATTGAATTATACTGAACATCAGCTGTCAAAATCACAAGATCAAATCAAATCAAATTGATGTTACCGTTTGCTCTTTTTTGTCTTTTCGGCCGATGATTTTCGTTACAACCATGCTTAATGTTCTTTTATCTCTACGCTTTACGGTACAGTCTGAACCCCTCCCCCCAAATTCCATGGTTTTCTGAAGGAAAATTCAACAGGACATATATAAAGCTACTAAATAGAATCCGAAGAGGTCATTTCCCGACAAGAACTTTTGGCCACCTCATGGGCAAAGTTGATTCTCTCAACTGCCTACTGTGTGGAACTCGTGAGGATGTCCAACATCTGTTACTGGAATGCAGCAAAAATAAAGATGGCAGAGAACAACTGGTGGGGGAGTTGGGACTGAATCGTTTTGATGTAGATATCTTTATAGAAATCCTGGCAGAGCCAACCTCTAAGAAGGCTAGTTTGTTAGCCAGCTCATTATTCAAACTTTGATATATAAGTTATTGTATGTTTAGGAGATGGTGGGGCTGACATGCCTATGTGGTAAAAGTCCCAAATAAATAAAGAGTAAAAAAAAATATCTCTACGTCTTAGATAAAGCAACAACCAATTCAAGTTTATAAATAAAATACATTTTAAAATTTATTAGTAGCTTTGAAATTTTTAACTTCGAGGTGGCTAAATATTTCTTAGCAAGATTTTTTTTTTTGGCAGACAAACACACATATTGTATATGCCCAAATTAAGCAAGTTACGCTTGTGTTATGGGTAATGTACAACGTACCACTCTGGGGCCGATCCCAGATACCCAGACCATAGTAAATAACGGAGAAAATACGTTTCAAAAATTTACTATACCAGGAATCGAGTCCGGAGCCCCTGCGTTGCAGTGAGGTAGGCCGGCAACGGCTTAGCCCGCTCAACCACAGAGGCCGTCAATTTTATAAGGCATACATAGGTGTATATAGGTGTGTATAGCCCTTGTCCTAACGAACCAAATCTCGGACACATTTAGAATTACACATATTAGTACGGATTAGTACTGATAGATATCTAATACCAAAAGGGGTGTTTTAGTATTCTATAGAAGTAAATTATGTTCACTAAATAACGTTCCTATAATCGATTATCAATGCCGTAATGAACATTCAGGCGGACTGTACCCGTATCTCCAATGTCCAGTCGTCGTGAAGTGTCTAATACGCCGACAATACCCCACTTATCTACCTTTGATAGTGATGTGACATAAATACGAAATAAATCGTAATTGTTAACCGAATAATATTGTCAGAATTTAACCAACCATTAGAATAGAGTAAAATATTCTTTACTGGATACAAGAAAGCCTCTACATTCCAGTGAAGCTGGCCTAGTCCGGTAGAGGCTTGGCCTGCTCTATCATAGAGGCCTTTAAAGGCGATATCGACCTGTATTCGGCTTATTTGACCATAAATCGATACCAATAATTTATTAAACGGAAATTCCTGGATGTCTATCTCTTTTTTGCAGACACCCCACTGCTCGGGGACATGACAGTGGGATAGTATTGGAGTCGCCGGCTGCTTCGCCTGAATACCTACTAAAAACTATGGTGTTCTTACCGCAGTCATATGCCACGGGAACCAGCTGTGAACTACGCCACAGACCCCGCTAACGCGATCTCAACCGTGTTTGCAAGCGAGTCTCTCCGTGGGTCAGGGGATGGTTTGTCCTCCCAAGGGGAACATCAATTTGATTTGATTTAACAGGGGTGCGCGCTGAATAGCTCGCCTGAGTGCGAGTGACGGCTTAGTAGTCCCCGTGGACCATCAACCGCGGCCATGCGTCTATGGTGGCCGGATACCTCTGTCTCACATGAGGAGGGACGGCGTCATTCCCGACCAAGGCCAGCACCACGGCCGGGAGCAAAAAGTCCTAAAAGATAATTGCGCCGAGGACACGGCGCTTCTCTTCCCATGCAGTACTCCTGTAGGGTGTGCAGCGCCGTATCTTCGACGGCGACACTACAACAAATATATGTGATATCGATCTGTGTTCTGTTTATTTGACCACAAATCGTTTATTGAAGGGAAATGGCTGGATGTCTCATCCCTAAGTTAATCACGGGTTTTGGGTCCCATCTCAGACGGCACTAGGGCTGATTACGTCCAGGATAATCGTATTAACTGCCTTTTAATTTAATGCTAATGTTGTTTATTCCTTAGGATAACAATGGCGCTTTCACACTGGCTAATATGCGAACAATGAGGGTAATTACCTAATATGTTATTGGTGTTTGCAATTAGAAATACAGATTGCGAGTGGTTTTACTTTGTTTGTAGTACGAAATTATTATTTTAACGCGTTCATTTTGTAGAATATAATAGAATAACATTTATTGTATAAATGAGTTTTTTGTTCGAACGACAGTTTGTCCATTCGGACGTACAATACAGGCAATTCGTAATGGTGCCTGGCCATTATAGCATTAATTAATCAATAAATTACTCAATTAAATCATTAATTGTATAGTCCTTTTTGAAGGATCTAGGCAGAGACTAAGAAAGAAAGAGAAAATTTATGTATAGACTTTTTTCTAAAATTTATTCAAACGGTGCAAATATGCAACTCTCAGTGAGAGTTATATGTTTGTGCCGTTAGCTGTCGAGACGCTTGGACCGAAAGTTATCAAAACGACTCATTGATTCTTCAGGTGATCAGAAGGCTGGTGTTTACCTCGGGCAACGGATCAGTACGGCGATTCAGCGAGGAAACGTAGCCAGCCTTCTGGGCACCTTACCCATAGAAGACGGTGATCTAAGCTCACTATTATACTTATAGTCTTAAGGGAATATGGGTAGAATACAATATAAATAAGTTTTCTTTTATTGTATTGCATTATTTATGATATTGTAAACAAAATTAAGTTTTCTAATTACTTATCTGAATCAGAAATTTAATTACAACCGCGCCATTTTCAAAATTCTGTTAATATTTTTTGTCTTTAAATTATAGCTATTATGACATTAAAGTGATTGTACATTAACAAAAAAGCTTTTGTCACCTTTCTGGTTGAAAAAAAAACCGCACTTTGACACTGAAATTGTAGATACACAATACTTCTAATGGTCTCTAGCTTTAGTAATTTCTGATATAATCACCTGTGATATACAGACAGACAAACACCAGAGTGTGACACTACGAGTATCTGTTCCTGTTGATCCTTAACTATTAGAACTTGAAATGTAGAAAATATTCTTCTGGTTTCCAGTACTTTATTCTTAAAAGTAAATTCAAGCATAATTCACTGATAACTCAGGCGGAGCAATTAATACAAGGTGCGCAAAAGACCCTTATCACCGGCTGACGTGCCCAAACGTTAGGGAAATTAACAAGATAACGGTTTTGGCTTGTAGGAACATATTTACCCAGTTAATTCAGTACTTATTATACACAAGTGGTAATCGTTTATGGGTTAAGGCAGTGGCATTTTATACCAGTGACAAGAGTTTAGATCCTGTCCCTTCTCTCCTTTTTTATTACTAAAGTATAGGAGACAAGCAGACGACCCTCCTGATGGATGGTGGTTCGAAGAAATATACTGACACCTTTATTAAAAACCGCGTATGATAGTGTTTAGAGAAAACTTCTGCTAGGAGCAGATTCTAATTCTCTAAAGTTTGCAAGAGAACGTTCTTAAAAACCGTTGCGTACATGAAGGAAGTGAGGAGTTCTTTTATTCACCTTCTCCTATCTGGCATACGTCCTCTATCACGCGACAAATCATTATGTCATCTTTTATACTATCCGCCTCTTTTTTGGTCTACCTTTACATTTATACCCATTAATATTCCGATTTAGCATTCTTTTTGCGATATGACTTACTTCCCTACTCATTACATGCCCATATCATCTTAGTCTTCTCTATCTTCTTCCAACGTAGTCACCAGGCTGGAGGACATGTTTTAGGTCGTTTTTGTTTGTAATAAAGTATAAAATTGATTTAACTACATCTAAAATAAGTAGGCGTGTAAGTAAAATGCAATATAGTAATATTCTTCAACAGTTAACGCTTACGCATCGGTTCATATATTCACCGGCACCTGTCACTGAGGCAATTAGTAGGTTTCTGGGCGTGAACTGTGACGCGAACTGAACCGTTATTTCTCATTTGCTGACAGTGAAAGTGTATGAAACCAGCTAATCGGCCTTAGACAACTTGGGCTCGCATACAGTTACTGTGGAAGAGTTAAGTAAATCAAGATAATGATTCCACTTTGGCTTTACCACCAGTTTCTCTCTTTTGCCAGGTGGTAGGCCATTTATCTGTCTCGATGACTCCCACCCCTGATCTAGAGCATGCCGCCATAAGAACCTTGAGTTGTGTTTCCATCTCCGAGTCCGGCAGCATATTGGTAGCACTTTAGTGTTAAAAATGTTCATAGGCGACTATAACCACTTTTAGTTGAGCCGTTAGCCTGTCTACTCTTCTCCAGCAATAAAAAGAACACGTTTGCAACAAAGAAGTCTGTGTGTCTGCAACAAACTGGTGAACACTAAACAATTTACTGTCTATCTACAATTTAGATGCATATGTTTCATTTCCTTTTTTTTGTCGTAATATTGAAGTAGGTTATAAGGCAGCTATTTTCATTTCGGTTATTGCGCTCGATCATGCATGGAATGGCTGAATTTGGCGTATCGCATGCCCCCGAGCATTATGATTTAATATAAAACCAGCATAACGCGTCTTCAATTGTCAAATATATTTGTTTTTTATCTCGCTTTTCAGGCTGTCTGTTGTAGTCCTTATAATAGGAGCACTAACGGCTCATGCTGCCAAAAATGGGCGTGAAACCACTTGGTAGAAACTTGATGGATTCCGCTCAGCAATATTGTTTCCTCTTATATGGGTATGAGATTTAGAACGTGGTCATATTTTTTCATTGTTTAACTAACGCGATGACAATAACACGACTATGTTCGGACTTTGAAATAATTTTTTTAACCCTCATTTACACATGGACGGTAACCCGCTATTTTTTTGTTGTTTAGTGGCCATACAACATCGTTATATAACACCACACAGGTGGCAGGACCAGTCGGGCAAATTACCCTACCACATTAGCCAGGTGGTAGGGTATTTGCCCTACTGGATGGCTGCCACCCCTTGTCTAAAGTATGCCGCCATAAACAACCTTGAGTTGTGTTCCGGCATTAGTGATCAGGTTCCAGTCTCCCTTAAGAGAGCAGCAGCGCATTTTTATCACCTTTGTTGTTGTAAATGTCCATAGGCGACAGCCTCTTCGGTTGAGCGGGCTAAGCCTTTGCCGGCCTACCTCACTGCAACACAGAGGCTCCGGGTTCGATTCCTGGTATAGTAAATTTCGGAAACGTATTTTCTCCGTTATTTACTATGGTCTGGGTGTCTGGGATCGGCCCCAGAGTGGTCCGTTGTATATTACCCATAACACATGCGTAACTTGTTTAATTGGGGGATATACAGTGTGTGTAAGTGTGTCGATTTAAAAAAACAAATTAAAACCGCTTTCCATCAAGTGGGCCGTCTGCTTGTCTGCTGAACTCCTGCAATAAAAAAAACACAGGCTACTCCTTCTTGCCTAATTTCATGTATTAGATAAAACTAGTGGTCGCCTAGTGGATATAAATTACTAATCGTGAACTCTAAATAACTTTTGGTCAATATTCTGGAAAGTAAATCAAATTGACTTGACTGCCCCACCCCTCCATTCGGGCATTGTTTTATACTAACTATACAGTACCAAAAAATCGGCCGCACGCACTGAGTTTCCGAGAAATCGTAATTTGCACACCTGGTTATCTATTCCTGTGAACGGCCAACAAAGTCGAAAACAATAACAATAGGCTATTGTCTAATTGCAAATTTTAAATACGAAGTAATAAAAAGAACTCCGAATGCGGGAGGGAGAATAAACAAGATGCGCAGCATTTCTTTGTCGCTATGTGACAATAGGTATGCAGGTGGCCCAACTCGTAACAATATCTTTAAATAAACTCTTTGCCCTATGGACACAACGTGATAACCCCAAACGGTATAAATATGTAACCTGTTCTTAAGATTTCGTATTTGCGCCGTTAGACGTCTTCAGCTGAAGCAGCGGTGTTGCTATTCCATGACTCGGTCGTTGGAAGATGTGACGGGGCCAGTGTGTCAACACAAGTTGCATGCCACACTAGCGACCGTCACATCTAAAGGACAAGTGACATTCCATCCAGTCTCTTGCTAACTTCGCGCGTCAAGCCATTCGGTTCTAGAATTGAATTAATTTATATTCAGACTTAGATAAAACTTCAAAGAGATAAAAAATGTGAATTAAATAATTTTAAGTACTTTTTACATTTGTACCATTAATTTAACGTAATTTTACCTTTTCAATCTTAGAATTTATTAGAATTAATTATTCTTAGTGCTTTCTTTTCTTTCTAGTGTATATATTTGTTAGTAGTTAGTTGTTGTTGCATGTTTACCAGAGACGGAAAGCATGAAAGTTTTATTGAAAGGAGAGTAATGGAAGGTAATAAGGTGACTGGAGCGTTGAACTCTTTATGAAGAGCTGGAAAGTGTCTGTAACGGCACGTCTGGCTGTCCATGAAGGGGTATTAGTATCAATGCTAATGTACGGCTGTGAAGTTGGGTATGACAGAAAAAGCATGCAAGTAGGATAAACGTAGTTGAAATGAGACCTTTGAGAAGTATATGTAAGTGATATGATAAGAAACAGTGTTATAAGGGAGCATTGTGGATGGAAAGAGGATGGAGGAGAAAAAGGAATGTTAAGGTGGTTTGGGCATCTAGAGAGGATGAATAAAAGCAGAATCACATAACAAATATATGCCAGTAATGCGAGTGGTAGAGTTAATTCCGGTCAACCGCGACGTTCTCACAGTGATCAAATTGAAGATATTTTGAAGTAAGGTCATGTGAAAAGCACTTTAAATAAACGTGTATGCGTGACGAGATTAATGAAAGTTGATGAAGCGAAAAGTGTTTGTCAGGATCGTAGCAGATGGAAATCCATCGTTTCTGCCTACCCCAATGGGAAACAAGCGTGACAATATGTATATGTATTGTTATATGCCGTCAAAGATAAGCGCACAGCTGCCTATTGTAAGCGCAGTCTATTGTTCTCCGGAGGATTAACGAATTTTTTGTCTTTTGAATTTGTAATTAAGAAAAATATGCTATTGTCTTTTTACTTGTTTTATAACCATCATTAGCGTCGAACTAATCCTTATTGTTATTGTTTTCGACTTTGTGGACGTTCGCAGGTGTGCAAATTAATATTTCTTATTAACTCAGTGTGCGCGGCCAATTTCTTTGTACTGTGTAGTTATTATAAGACGATGCCCGAATGGAGGGGCGCGCAGTCAAGCGACGACTACGAAACTTGTAAGACGTTCTCTAGTACTCTCGATTAGCGATATAGACAACGGACTTTGCGCGGTCGAATTGTATTGAATAGTGCAGTGTGAACTGGTTGCATCCAGACTTATTTGTATTTGTTTTATACGTGTTTGTATAGTTCTAATAAATTCTATAGTCGTTCCAACGGCATTTTTAATTCGAGTCCTGTAGCTTGTCACAGTATGTACGTAATTATTTACGTACTTTCTTTTCTGTCTAGTGTATATATTTGCTAGGGGTTTATTTATATTATAGTTTTATTATCAATGTTTAATTCTCAAACAAAGCTTATGCTTCATCCAAAATTAAAGATAGAAATGAATCGGCTAATGTTTTCATAACGATATTAAAAGGCACCCGGAGTTATATGTAGTCATTATTAGATTATTCGTATGGACTTTATATCTAACTATTAGTAAAAATTAGATACATAAGTATACATTTAAGCATATATTTATGTAAACATAGGGGAAATGTAAAAACAAATAGAATAAAAAGCATTAGTTGAGTAAGATGAAACAGGAATAGAAATAGAAACAAAATGTAGCAATAGACATAATATACAAAAACTATATAACTAGGTTCATCAGAAAGAAGTTATAATAGAAAATGAGAACTCAATGTTGTAGTAATAAGTTGTTTTTTTGTAATAAAGAAAGAAAAAAGAGAAAATGATAAAAAAACAAAAGAAAAGAATACAAAGCAAAGACAAATACAAGAAAAAGAGATAAAAAAGAAATATAAAGACTTAAAAAAGTAAAATAAGGCCAGATAACCTTGTCCGACTGGCGTAAAAGAATTAAAAAAAACTGTTAGTAAAGCCAATAAAATAGTAACTTAAAAAAGTAAAATAAGGCCAGATAACCTTGTCGGGACTGGCGTACGTCTCTTCATCCTTTATATAAGAGATAAAGAACTAAAATTACCAGAAAAAAACTGTTAGTAAAGCCAATAAATGTATAGTAAGATTAACTACTACGAATGTATAGAAAGATAATATATACAAAGCCCACTATTGAAGTGGACGTTTATGGGCTTTTATTATAATTTATATAGAAAATATCTGAAAGTTTTTTTAAGAAGATTGTAATTTAAAATTTTACTTGCATAGACGCTACTTGTTGATCTTAATTCTAAAATTGTTTTCATACAAATGAGCGGGCGCTTAAGTATCATAATAATATATTTTAATAACTACTTAAACAGAATTAATACGCTGTTTGACTTATTTAAGTAATGATGTCATAACTTAGTATTGTAGTACCAAATCTAGGGGATTTTGGCGTTTTGTAACCTGAGAGAAACAGTATCTAATTGATGAGACTGTCGACTACCCTATTTCGCACGTCATCAAAAATTAAGTATAATTTAATGAATAACTGTTGAATTTAAACCTAAAGGCGATCACTAGTTTTCATAAATTCGTGAAAACGTAACGTTATTTATAACATCATCATCCTAGCGTTAAATACTGGTTGCGTTCGGAGCGCCTGCTTCGAAGCCCTGGGTCCGCTTTTCTCCTTTTTCTTCTCCTCTTCGCGCGGTCGTCGGCATCCCTAATTATGAGATCATTGGTACGCATGTCATCCCTAACGACGTCAAGCCAGTGTGGTAGAATTGTTTCCTGTGGTGTTATTTGATCAGAAGTTTGTTTATCAGAAGGTATTCTTGAGTTGTGAGAGAAATCAAAGTAAGTTCTTGGTTTTAACTATTTTAAACTGTTATATTGTTCACACAAAATGTACATATATATAATAATTACATACGCTAAGTCCTAAGGAGTGGATCGATGTGCACCGCCAGACAAGACCGATCTGTCGCAATATTCCGGTAAGACTGCCGAACGCATGCCTTAGCTGCCCGAGCGCAAAACTGCTGACAGAACGGCCTGTGTCACCACACCATGATTTCCAGGATCTGGCGTAGGTGGCATGGTTAAACATTTGTTCCCCATGTAACTAGCTGATTTACTCAAAATGTAGACCTACTAGCGTAAGCAACTCTCTTGCAATCTATCTGCTGTGTCACGGACATGAAGCTCGTTATTTGTAATAATAGGTTGTTATAACTCTTAAGTAAACAAAAACAAGGAATGAAGCCGATATCTTATTCTTCAGGACGTAGGCCTCCCCAAATATGCACTACACATCCCGGTTTCTCGCTTTCCTCATTTAACGGCGACCTTACGTAGATCATTGGTCCACCGGGCTGGAGGGCTTCCTACGCTACCTTTACCGAGACGCGTTGTGATGTTGGAAGAAAAGTCAGCTCTCCTCCTTGGCCACAGAATAGGTTTAGGTGGTTCAATGAATTATCGGACCGCCTGACGGCCAAAAACGCTTGCTGCATCAAGCGCAACGCATATTGGCCGTCAGGGCAATAAGAAGATACCCTACGGTGTCCTTCGAAGTGACCTCGCTACTCGCTGGATCCTTTCCATGGGACCTGGAAGCCAGGGTCCTAGCGTCACTGTATACGTGGCGCAAAGAAGCCCTGGCCAGGGGCACTAGACTCGCTCTCCTCCAGCAAAAAAAAGGAGATCAATTAATTATAGAAGATAATTTTGTATTATATAATGTATTCAATGTGTTCCGTGACATCCGGTCGACTTATATGCACTAAAAGGGTACACTGGCCTGTCAAAGCCTTGACAGCTCTTCAAGTCGAGTAGTTCCGTAGCTCTAGTATTAGCTAGATCGGTAGTTGTCCGGGTCTGGAATATGTTGGCAGGTTTTCTTAAGCAAAGTAAGGGTAGCCTTGGTCCTTGAATTAGATGAAGATGAATAAATCTTAGGTTTGAAACAGTGTCTTCCGCTAGAAAACCGCCGTCAAAACTGTACTGTCATTGGCTATGTCTATATATTTTTTTAATGGTCCAAGTGCAACGTTACAGAGATTTCCACTCCAAAAACTTCCTCCATCGCGTGAAAACCTTGAGACAGACGTGACCGGCCCACTGCCACTTCAACTTCTTAATTTTGCGTGCTAAATCGGTTACCTTGTTTCTCTTACGGTTCTCATTTCTGATTCGATCCATAAGAGAACCACACAGCATAACTCACTTTAAAGACTGCTGAACGATATTAAATTTGTGAACCAGCCCCACAGTCGTCAGTGTCCAAAGCCCACATCATCCAAATTAAATTCTAAATTATTTATTTAGGAATTTGTTACAACAAAGATTCATTATCTCCAAGCTTTTAAGTAAGCTTCGTGCATTTTTAAAGCAGTCTTCAAAACGGGAAGTAACAATTTGCGTCCACCCGTCTGTCTGTTGGAGGAGGGACTCTGAATTTCTTGATATAAATTAATTCTAGTCCGCCGTAAATTTCATTAAATTTAGTAGCCGAGTCAGAGAGACTTTATTCTGCGCTGTTGGAATCGTGGCCACCACTTACAGGAATAAGTTGCGTTGACTTAAGAGCCTAACCGAAAGAGGCGACGGGATTCCGTAGCTGTTTTGGGCGATTTCTCCTTTATAATATCGTCGTGGTTATCTCTGTGCCAGCATGTAAGTCATGGAATTTTTTTCCAAAGAGTAAGGCGTAACAAGTGTTGTAAAGTAGTCTAGTTTGTTTTTAAAGTAATAACTTCTTTTTCTTTATAGCTGGAGTACAGCAGGCAGGCTGACGGCCCACCTGATAGAAAGCGATTACCGCCGCCTATGAACATTTGCAACACCAGAGATGTCACCAACGCGCTGCCGGCCTCGAAGAAATTTTATGACACCCTTTTTGAAAAACTCCATATCGTAACGCTGTGAGAAATCCTTGGCTGGCAGCTCATTCCAAATTCCCACGGTACGCAAGAGAAGCGTTCTACAGAACCGTTGCGTACACAAGCGAAGCGGCTCAAGGAAGTGAGGGTATATAAACTATACTTCTTATGGGAGGGTAAACCGCTTCGTTGCGTAACGCGTTACGGCGCCAGTCTGTCTGGCTTCCATTTCTTTCACGCATACGGCAGCGGTAGGTAGGCTCCTCGTCTCTCACTCTAACCCACGCGCTATATATGGGTATATAAAATTTAAGTAATAACCTAAGCTTTTCCCAAGTTAAACAATTTATATATTAAATAGTTCAACTTATATTAGTTTAAGTTTTCATTTCTGTCGGGCGTCCCGAGACGCAGCCCTTTTTTTGTAATTATGTCTGGTATCGTTAAACAAATCAGTACAATATTACAGCGTATAGGTGAGGATATATTCACATACTGAGTCATAAAAAAATGCGTATTCCTCTAAACTTTTGTGATATAAAGTGGAAAATTCCAGAAAAACATGTGAGTTGGTTTTGGAACTTAAAGTTGTAAAATTAACTGTGATAATTCAGATAATTGTCATCACACCGAGAATACTTCTTTAGAGTTCATTAAATAACAAAAAACTTATTTTTCGTCGTTCCCACTGAATACAAGGACCGATACATGGATTTTATAACTTCACGGATTTTGCTACTACCCTCCTCGATTTTGGTAGCAAACGCTCCAAAAGAAAGGACCGATGCATGGATGTTTTAACGTCCCGGATTTTGCTACTACCCTTCCCAGATCTTGGTAACAAACGCTCCTAAAGAAAGGACCGATGCATGGATGTTTTAACTGCATGAATTTTACTACTACCCTTCCCCGATCTTGGTAACAAGCGCTCCTAAATAAAGGACCGATGCATGGATGTTTTAACTGCATGAATTTTGCTACTACCCTTCCCCGATCTTGCTAACAAACGCTCCTAAAGAAAGGACCGATGCATGGATGTTTTAACTGCACGGATTTTGCTACTACCCTTCCCCGATCTTGGTAACAAACGCTCCTAAAGAAAGGACCGATGCATGGATGTTTTAACTGCACGGATTTTGCTACTACCCTTCCCCGATCTTGGTAGCAAACGCTCCTAACGAAATCTAAATTTAATCTTCGGATGATGATCTTTTCTCCTGCACTGAGAAATAAGAATTCTTAGTACTAATGGCCAATATTTGTTCAATTTCACGCCGCTCAGCTAAATTACGCTCCTAGAAGGCCCATAAAAGCTCATCTTACTTCGAGATAAATGAAATATCTAACAGAATTAAAAGTGTTTTTTAACCGATGTTTTCAAAGGAATTTCATTACATTGGTTACAGTACCCAATCTATTTATCCTGTGTTTAATCTTTTCCGTTTGTTTGTAAAAATCTATATAACGTTAAAAGTTTTCCTCAATTAGTTAATTCCTGTCTACTATTTCACACTGCGTATATATCTAACTTTTTTTTTTTATTTATAATTTTTAGATACGTACCGTTGTGTTTTTGCCATGTCTATCTGTCTGTCTACCCTAGACCGTCCATCTAGTCAGTCTGTATGTCACATTCCATCAGTCGTGTATATATATATATATATATATAGTTTAATTAGGTATTTGATTTGTAAATTAACTTCTTTTTTTTATGCTGTATATTTACATAATTTACAATTATAAAATTACATATAATCGAATACAAGGAAAGGAAACTTATTTGTATCGTATTCTACCCATAGTCCCTCAAGACTATAAGTAGGATACTGAGCCTAGATCCACCGTCTTCTATGGGTAAGGTGCCCAGAAGGCTGGCTACGTTTCCTCGTAAATTAACTTGAATTAGAATAAATGAAATAAAGATTTTTTTTTTTTTTTCTAATTATTAACAGTTTTGAGACACTTGGTCCATGCATCCTAACATAAACAAAGGTAACGAATAAATTTTTTTAATTACATAAGTCCAGCAAGCAGGCAGAGGGCCCACCTGACGAAAAGCCATCGCCTATGGACATTTGTAACAACAAAAGAGCTATCAATGTTCTGCGGCTCTCTAAAGAGGAGACTGGAACCTGGCCACTAATGTCGGAACACAGCTCAAGGTTGTTATGACGGCATATTCTTGACCAGGGGTGACAAATGCCTTACCAACTGGCTGCGAGTTGTTTTTGTGTGGATCTAATGAAACTTGCGAGGAACGTGTAGTTTTTGTTAAGTTATGAAATTATATAATACCCGTGGTCGAAATTCGACCATAACAATTAATTTAAATTATAAGTTTGAACATTATTAAAGTTCTGTTGTCAGAGACTATATTCTATAATCACAGATTTCGCCAAGGCTACACTGTTCATTTGATTTGAACAATTAACAAAAGAGTATATGTGTGTCACAAATACATGGTAGTGTGTGTAATGTTTTTTAAAATATTAATTTAATGTATTTTTTATGCATAAATTAAAAAAAATATTAGCAAATGTCGCTTCTTCTCTATATAAACTATAGTATGCAAAATTTCATACTCCTCGGTCCGCAAAATTTTGGTAAAAAGGGGTGCAAAGTTTTTGCTTTACGTATTAATATTTTTAAACGCCGACAAAAAGTGGATGCACACCTGCCTGCCTTAAAACAGCCTATTGTGTATTGTACTCGTTTATGGCCGTTCGCAGGCATAATTCGCAGGTGTGCAGATTGCGATTTCTAAGAAATTCGATCTACGCGGGCTGGCAGCAATATTGTATCGGTGCAGTATATAGCAATGCCCAATGGAGAGATCGGCAGTCTAACGATGGTCACCAGCGAGACAAGACGTGTGTACATTCGATAAGCTATACAGTGACTGACTTTGCGCGTGTTACTGAATCGTGTATTACGTTTATACTGGTTGCGTCCAGTTAGATTTGTACCTGTGTTATACGTGTTTCTATAGTTCTAATAAATTCTATAGCAATTCCAACGGCATTTTTATTCGAATCCCGTAACTCGTATCAATATATAAATAATGCTATCAGCCACATCTAATTTTAGGTGGCACCAACAGTGATTGCAGAATGTCACGAATTTCATTTTAGACCGAGGCATTGTTATGCATTAATAGTTTTCTACCACGATGGTAGTCATTCTAAAATACATATGCATATAAAATAACTCCTAAAGAGTCAGCTGTAAAAAGCTTAACAAAATAGTCAATCAATAGTAATGGCCCCACTTTCCTAAGTGTATAGATTGAAACGGGACTTTAAAACAAGTCACGTCGCTGAACGGGCGATGAATCGGAGACACGATCGTTCAAACGCCTACCAGCATCCTACTTTCTAGAAATCGAGCTTAGATTTTAAAATTGAAAATAAGTTCCAACGGAGAACATTTTTGAAGGTCATTTTTTCTCGATTATTTGCTCGTTGACCCTCAATTTTCACTTAAGATTATAAAGTTTATACTCTGAAACTCATCACTGACAAGTTTTTTTTTGTGAACCTGTGTTATTATCACTTAAGGGGGTATTAGAAGCCCGAATTTTAAGTGTTTTTTTTCCGTCACGATAAAAAAGCAACAAATATTTCAACTATCCATTTTTTTATAAGTTTTTATTGATATTTATATAATACAAAATATTAATAAAAATAAATAAATTTCATAAAACTGCAGAGCAGCAAAGTGGGGACTGATTGAAAAAATGGCACATCCTAGTGTGCATATCAATCCTTCTAGTGACCTGAAATAGAAAACAATTAATAGTCCTTAAAGAGGAGGGATTTAGTTACCTCACTACGAGACCTTTTAAAAAAAAATCACATAATGGTGGCGGTTTCAAAAATACGTTTTGTTTGAAACACAAAAATAACGTATTTCCATTTCAGGTCACTGGAAGGATTGATATCCTGCACAGTCCCCACTTTGCCGGTCAGCAGTTTTTTTGTTTTTTTTTAAATTGTTTAAATGTTTTGTACTATTTAAATATCAATAAAAAACTTATAAAAAATTGATAGTAGAAATATTTGTTGTTTTTTTTATTGCGACCGAAAAAAACACCTAAAATGCGGGCTTCTAAACCAGAATACCCCCTTAAATACTCCAGCATCTTTTCTAAGTTCTTTTCTAAGCCCCCTTCGGTGGGGGGCACGAACCCCTTTGGGAACCTATGTTTAATCAACCGCCACGGCGTCTATCAGTGGCACATCAACTGGAAACAGATTATAATTCACGCGAACTGCAGCCCTGTATCGGCGTAGTCGGCTCATTGGTTCACGCTAATGCAGATTTACGCGATTCATGTGATTATTTCCCTGATTTGACATTTAATTAACGATTCGCTACACGTTTTCTATAACGTCTGAATTAATTCGATTACTAATACCTAATATAAAATCACTAGAGCTGTTTGATTTTCAGACTCGTCCGTATGATTATATCGGTTGATATCCCACGGGAAAGCTTAAATAATTCGTGATGCAAGTTATCCAATAATAATACCTAAATTAAATAATCAAAATGAATAACAGATACTTTTTTATTAGTTTACAAGAGGGGAAGGCCAGGAGTTCTATAGTACGGGTTTTTATCAGTTTGGGCCCCTGTCTCCCGCTACTTAGCTTTATAATTTTGTAATAACTTTAAATCTAAGTTATCCATATATGTACGTATTTAAGGGAGAAAATAAATAAATAATTCATTTCATTTCAGTAAATATAGCAATAAATAAAAGCAGTAGAATATTTATATGTGGTGTAAGTAATAAAAACATAAAGTAATAAATGAATATATTAGAAAACAATAAGTAAAAAAGAGTACAATACATAAAGAGAAAATACCCTATAAAATTAAAGCAAACCCCTAACTTAGAAATATTTATTTTTGATATTGACACAACACAAAATAGTAGCATAATGTATAGATATAATTATATAGAAATGGTATGCCGCAATTTGGAAATGAGGTTGGCACTCAGCATTTTGCTGTGCTGAAACGTATTCCGACATACACTGATTTTCAGTGCCCACCTCCTGAATCGCATATGGCATGCGACCCCTAAACATAAAAAGACAAATAACTATGAAGAACGTACAAGTGCCCCCTTATGTATCGCGTAACAATCGAGAAGCGGCGTTCGATATCTATATTCCCGAACAACACCTATGTGTACAAATTTACAAATAAACAAAAATCTAAAGTAACACAGTTCCACTGGGCTAATATGGGCGTGCTATTTGAGATATTTTGTACGTTATGGCCAGGCTACTTTAAAGCCTATTTACGTCTTTGGGAGCATTATGAAACATTTATGGTTTTTCAATACCTTAAGATTATTAATAATTTAAAATGTATGAAAGCCTACTTCCCCTCATAATATTCTTAGTAACCAAACAGTTACACATTATACAATACTAGTGGTCGCCTGTGCTCGAAATTCGACCATAATAATGCCAAAGACTATACTTCTATAATCACAGATGTCGCCAAGGCTACATTGTTAATTTGACTTGAACATTAAACAAAAGAGTATATATGCGTGTGTTTCAAATACATGGTAGTGTGTGTAATGTTTATTTTATCGATTTAATGTATTTTTATGCATAATTTTGAAAAAAAAATAGCATTTGTCGCTTCTTCTCTGTACAAACTACAAATGTGCGAAATTTCATACTCCTCCGTCTGCCCAATTTTCGTAAAAAGGGGTACAAAGTTTTTGCTTCACTTATTAATATATAGATTTAGGTAGCGTGTTCTACCTGAGTTTAAGTGGTATACTCAATATTATATTAACTAGGATCATGTAAAGGGTTTAATTAGCTAAAAGATCAGATAGGTACCTTTACAAGGGTCAACCTTGGCGGTTCAGAGGTCGCTCTTTACCCGACGTAATACACTGTGAGGTGTGCTGTAAAACATTCATTTAGACCACCAGTTCTCAAATTTAATTTGTGTATCGCAATCTAAAAAAAATATTACTTCCAGCAGATAAAATCATAGTTGCACTTTATTAATTTTATTAGGTAAGTTTAGATTTTGGAAGAAACAAAAAGAAGATTTACTGTCGCAAATGTATATACTTACACTCACAGATAATAAAATACGCTTAAATATAAGACATTGCACACGTAAAGCGTGAATATATAAATTTTAATTTAAAATATTAGTACTTAAAACATAGATAGATAGAGAGACAGTTAGAAAATACTTTATTGTTCACCACATACACATAAAGTAAATCATTTACAGTCATTTCGTGTCAAGGCAGGAACAAAGGGCGGCCTCTTCGCTTTAGAGCGATCTCTATATAAACTATATATGACGCGGGAGGGACCTCCGTGGTGTTATTAAAGAGTGTGACGTCAGCAATGCCGCGTCACGATTTTTAGTTTCTTGGTAACGATACTTGAGTCCTCGAAATAGAATTTCAAGAGTACTCGGTGTCGTATATTTCAAGAGCGTCCACGACATCCCAGAGAGGTCCGTCGCTTTCGGCGACTCGAGCAATAATGATTGAGTGTCGACAGTGCGGCCGTATTTATAGGGCTCGGTGCACGTGCACGTGATCACAAATGTTTAAGTTAAGTATTGAAATCACAATAAAATCTTGTTGTTTTACGTTAATTTCACATTACAGTAAACTCATAGTAATTAAATAAATGATTATTGTTCAGGTAATACGTTAATTATTGTATTTGCGCCGACATATATAATAACATAAATCAGGCTGAAAGAAAATTCAACCCGTAGTTACATGTATAGCAGCCATTCCTATTTTTTTCATTTTTCACCATTTTACTACATAATTTTGTAGCGATAAATAATCTAAAAAATATTGTTGCCAAATTTTGTTTATGTTAATCCAGTAGTTTCCAAGAGAAATGTCTGTGATATACACAAAGAGATATCGGGGTATGGAAGAAAAAAAGAAAGAAAAAACGTTTATTTAGTCTCCACATAGCGATACATATGGCGATGAATTAACTGACGCTGGTTTTCAACTGCACCCTAAGACAGACGGATATTGCACTGTTATTTATATATATATATATATATATATATATATATATATATATATATGGATGTCTACGCAACTCAAAAAAGGGTGGCATTTCAAACGGGGTCTAGGGCGACCACGGTGGAGTGGAGATCGCATCTCGGTAAACGTAGTGTAGGTCGTCGTATAGCCCGATGGAACGAAGATCTGGGTAAGGCGCTGCTGGAGGCTGGATGAGAACAGCGGAGGACCGGGATAGGTGGCGCGAACCTGGGGAGGCCTACGTCCAGCAGTGCACAACGGTTAGCTGAGTGACTAGGGCTGCAGCCAGCCTAAATCCTCCACTTGCAGTGGGGCGTTTATGGACTCTTATCAGTGTTTTATCGATGGTGATAGAAGCGACACAAACTGATGAATGCCAAAAGAAAGTAATATAGCAGAGTCATCTCAGAATTAGTTTGATAAATTCAATCCAATATACTGGTAGTATACAAAGCGTTCGGGCTGTGACAGTATTGCCATGTTATCTCCGTATATCTGATCCTATTTGTTTTTCTCACGTTCCACGGTAATACCCATCGATTTTATCCTGGCAATTGAGTGGAAGTAAATACCGTTCCTTGAATTTGTTGGTTACAGGGTTCCGTAAATATTTTCACGAAAACAGAATCCTTGACCAATCGGAATGTCTGATCGCGTGTCTGTCATTTGGTTATACGTTTTTTTTACACCGGAGTACACGGGTCCATCTGATGGAAGGGGGTCATCATCGCTTATGGATATTTGCAACACGGGAACGGGAACCTAACTACTGATGACTGTTTACAATTCAAGGCTCTTATGAAGGCATACTCTAGACCAGCGAGGTTACCTATCCTAACACGTGACCGTGGATTGTCACCTCTACGACAGGTCAACCAGCCGCGCTGGTTACGCCGTTCAGGAGATTTCAGTGGGTATCCCCAACACGGGATATCATTTGTCTGAAGGTGCTGTTACCACCACGGCGAGTCCCACATCCCCTCCACGTGTCTCCCACGATGGGTAGTCCTTAACCCTAGAATCCTTATTTAGGTTTGCGAAGCATACAGCTAAAACTCTCTATATCTTTGTAACGGGTGAAGTTATCGCCTTGTGCTTTTTAGGCGACTCAGGAGATAACAGGCGCTTGTCTATGGTACTTGATTCGCTAGGTAAGTCGCGTCTCTTTTTTTATTTATTGAAGTAGAGCACGCCTGCGTGACGTATGTTTAGACTTTGTGTTACTTTTAACTGTATATATAAATTTTTCGTGATTTATAACTAATCATAAAAAATCTAATTACTTTTATTCATATTTTAATATTTTTCGTATAAATAAGTAATTAACATTGGTTTTTTTTTATATGTAAGTTTAAGCTGATTTCTTGGAAGTCCATTTTTATGCACGGACATAAGCATAAATGTTTTTATTTTGTCGTAAAAAAATAACTGTGATTATAAATCATAATCTTACATCGTTTTATTATTAGTTTATATCCGAAACTAAAGTTTCCCTCGACATACAGGACATAAGTTTTGGCCTATATGTTGTCCTTAATATATGTACGCCTCTGAGACGTATATTAAGACTTTATGTACTTGCGCCTTGTAGGCGCAGAAACGGAGGATATCCAAAAACGATAGCCTCTTCGTATAAAATCATATGATTCGTATTTTCACAATAATATAATATAAATTTCAATGAATGAATAGAAATGAATTGGAATGAAGCGACATAATGACATAAAAGTTGTAAGGTAACATTTTATCTGTCACTTTTTATGAAGTTTACGTACGAAGTTGTTGTTGTCGATGGCAAGTATCCATGAAGCCAAAGGAGTTGGAGCCAAAACTACAATACTGTTACGAGCTACAGGACTCGAATTAAAAATGCCGTTGGAACTACTATAGAATTTATTAGAACTGTACAAACACGTATAAAACAAATACAAATAAAACTGGATGCAACCAGTTCACACTGCACGATTCAGTACAATTGGATACACGTAAAGTCCGTCGTCTATATCACTAATCAAGAGTTCTAGAGAACGTCTTACTCGTTTCGTAGTCGTCGCTTGACTGCTTCCGCCCCTCCATTCGGGCATCGTCTTATACTAACTACACAGTACAAATAAATTGGAGGCGCACATTGAGTTTTTAAGAAATATTAATTTGCACACCTGCGAACGTCCACAAAATCGAAAACAATAACAATAGGGATTAGTTCGACGCTAATGATGGTTATAAAACAAGTAGAAAAACAATAGCATGTTACAAATTCAAAACACAAAGAATTCCCTAATCCGGGAGGACAATAAGCTTCGCTTACAACAGGCTGTGCGGCTTATATTTGACGGCATGTAACAATACGCCTATTGTGTCTGAATATCTCCTTTTTTATTTTCATGAAATTCATGTCGACGGCGTTAACAAGGACCTAATAAGGAGTTCCAATTTATTATTAATATAAGTTTAAGAAATATATTTTAAATAATAAAACTTTTTAAATTCAAAGTTTTATTTTATATAGAGTTCACAGAATATCGACGAGAAGCGTCTTCTCTTGTCTTGTCGGGGTCTTGAGGTAATAGTTTTTCGTGCGATGTAAGTTTCAATAACCCAATCCTCCCTTATTCCATTCTCCTTCATGCTATATATGTCCAAGTTATGGAATGAAGTCCCTCCCGTGATTTTCTCAGCACCAGAATATAGGGCTCTTCAAAAAGGGCGTGAACAGATACCTAAAGTCTCAACGAGGTAGGCAACGCATTGGCTCTCTTAGTGTTGCAGTCCATGGGCGACGGTAGCTACCTACCATCAGGTGGTCCGTTTGCCAGTTTGCCTACAAGCAAACACAAAAAAATCCGATCCTATCCTTTCTGTCCATTCCTCCTATCTGATCCTTGTATCTCATCCTCCTATGCCATACTTGTTATTCTGTGGCAACGCGTTGGCCTCGCCCCTGATGTTGCGAATGTCTACAGGTGGCGGTAACCACTTTCCATGAGCTAAGCCGTGTGTCTCCTTGCCAACTTAGCAATAAAAATACAAAATGAAAGAATATGAAAATGAGCTATAACAACATTAACAACAAACAGAAATTCATCAGTTCGGTTCAACCGTATTGTTTGAGGGTCCCCCTTTTTAATTTCCATTAGCCGTTGGCCGTTTCGTTGCGAATGAATTTGCGACGGCGGACTTTGTGCGAACGGCTTACGGTAATTGTCGTAATGGACGAGAAAAATGGGTGTACTTCAAAAATTGAAAGCTGTGCTTTTTGAAAAGACGCGGCACTCTCTACGCGTCCATGTAACAATGGAATTATTAATGAAAACATCTGAATAGTATTTTGGAAGTCCAAGGGTGGAATTTTATTTTAATGTTACTTTGCTTAAGATTCTATCTGTTTGTTTATGTATTAGGCTCGATTCACACTGATGCCGTTCACGGGTCAGTCTCGCTCCGGTTGCGGTTCGTTGCCGGTCCGGTCCAATGATTTTTCATTGCGAAGCTGGCAAACATGCAGACGGCCCAGCTCATGGAAAGTGGTTACAGTTGCCTTTAATTAACAAAAACAAAAATGTTAGATATGTTGCTGGGGAGTTTCTTGCCGCTTTTTCTCCTTTGAACAGCAATAACACGTTGCGACGCGGTGTACATAGAATAGGAAGTAGATTTAAATTTTGATTTATATGTATGACATTCGAAAAGTGTTCTGTCTTCAGAGAGAGCTCTGTTTTCTCCGTGCAGGAACGGAAAAAGAATACTAATTCCTGCGGCTGGGCGGCTTGTCGCGAGACGCGACAAAACCACCGACAGCCAGGTCATAACGGATTTGTCCGACTGGATGGCTACCACCCCTGGTCTAAAGTATGCCACCATACCAACTTTGAGTTGTGTTCTGGCATCAGAAGCCAGGTTCCAGTTTTTACTTTGAGGCCGGCAGCATATTGCCACCACTTTTGGTATTGCTCATATCTATAGGTGACGGTAACCACTTTACATCCCAGCTGGACCGTCAGCCTGTCTGATGTGCTTCAGCAATAAAAAAATTAAAAAGTTTTTACCAGTGGAACTTATTTTGAATAAAATCTTTTGCATTTGAATATATTCAAACGTATATGCTTTTGCTGTTGCAATGCTATAGACGTTTTCAACAACAGAGGTGAAACCAAAGCGTTGCCAGCTTTTGGGATGGGATAAGAGGATGAAATAGAAGGATCAGACTGGAAGAAAGGGATAGAGTAGATGTGATAGAGAAATTGAGATAAGAGGAGAGGGAAGTGGGCTATCGGAACTCGTACTCATCGCACGAAACACAATTAGCTCAAGGCTATCATGACTTGTATCGACAGTGTGAATACGCTTTTATTTCAACTCTAAATTAGTAGATACTGTAGACACACCGAGATTTGATCGGACAGTGACCGAAATGAACCGCGAGAATGAACCGCGAAAATCATTACAGTCTGAAACGAGCCTAAGCGGCCATTTCAGAGACCGCTCATAAAAATATTTCAAAATAATTATAAAGCTTTTATTCCAAAATAGACCTCTATAAAAGGCTCCTGTATTCGGTGAACAGAAAAATCTCTCCCGGACAAAATAAACGCTTAAATCCAATTTCACTCAGTGGAAACAAAAATCACAAATCTAATATTATTCTTGATTTACATAAGAAAACGCTTAATTACGAACTCATTAAACATTATTCTTAAGAAATTAATTAGGGAGGATTTCAATTTTTTTTGCCCCAAAATTAAGGTTTCGGGGCTCTAGTCTTAGTTAATTAAGATATTTCCAGCAGATAGCTTCCGGGACACGGGTCCCTCGTAAATTTCACCCCCCATCTTAAAAGTTGCAAAAGGAAAGAATCTTTATCTTATCTCATTGTGCCATCTGGATGCCACCTTTTCGTAACCTTTTATGTGTTACGTATATTTGTAAATTGTTTACTTTAATAAATAATAAAACTACGTTTTAACAGTTTTAAGTGCGATAATCTATTTGATTTTTATTATTCCAACGTTTCGGCCACTTTTCACTTTTTTATTACTTTGTCTTCCGTGATCACTATTTGCCGTCAGGTGGGCCGTTTACCACTTTTTCTCACCCCATACCTTATTTCACATATCTTCTATCTCATCCCATTCTACCTATCTCATCCCCAACCTGAAAATGTCTGTAGACATCGTTCACCGTTTGCCCTTAGGTGGGCCATTTTCCACTTTTTCCCATACCATCTCTTGTATCACATATCTTCTATCTCATCCCATTGTACCTATCTCATCCCTCATCTGCAATTGTCCGTAGATGAAGTTCACCATTTGCCGTCAGGTGGGCCGTTTTCCCCTTCTTCTCATCCCATACCTTATATCACATATCTTCTATCTCATCCCATTCTATCTATCTCATCCCCCATCTGAAAATGTCTGTAGATGTCGTTCACCACTTGGCTTCAGGTGGGACGTTTTCCCCTTCTTCTCATGCAATACCTTGTATCACATATCTTCTATCTCATCCCATTCTACATATCTCATCTCCGATTTCCAAATTTTCGTAGACGTCTTTCCCCATTTGCCATCAGATGGGCCGTTTTCCCCTTCTTCCTGTCCCATACCTTATATCACATATCTCTATCTCATTCTATTTTACCTATCCCATCGCCATATGAAAACGTCTGTGGACGTCGTTCACCATTTGCCCTCAGGTGGGCCATTTTCCACTTGTTTCCACACCATCCCTTGTATCACATATCTTCTATCTCATCCCCCATCTGCAAATGTGCATAGATAATTGTTTGTCCGGTTCAGATAATAAAAAAATATCTTACTCTAAGCTGGAATAAGTTTATTCAGACCCGAATCCTCGTCAGTGTCATTAACCTACCCATCAAAATAGCCTTCAAATTGAGGATTAATAAACCCCAACTCAAGCTTCACCGAACAATGTCAAATAAGTTATATTCATCTGGCAGACTCATATGGCTGCTCAATTATTGCCTATCGTAATTACCTATCTATCAGTGAAAGTTTCAAGCTGTTGGTGAGTTTAATTAAGTTTGTCAACCCACGTCATAGCCATCAGATTCGATTCCTAATACTCAGGTCTTGATTCCATAAAATATATATATTGTTACAACTTAGCCAAAATTCCACGAAGCACGCCGACACATGTGAATGCACACCTGCCGGCCATAAAGCATGGTTTATTACCTGCCCGCATTTGGACTTCTTTTGTTTCCTTTGTGTTTAATATTCATAATTAGAAAAGCCGCCTATTGTGTATTGTAATCCCTTATGGTAGGCAGTGGCTAGGTGTGATTCTTGGAAATCATTATTTACACAGTCGAGACATATTGTAAGCTGAGTATAAAGGAATGCCCGAACGGAGAGATGTGCAGTCAAGCTACGACTACGATACGAGCAAGACGTGTACATTCGATAAGCTATATAGTGACACAGACTCTGCGCGTGTTATTTAATAGTGCAGTTTGTACTGGTTGTGTCCAGTTATACTTGTACCTGTGTTATACGTGTTTGTATAGTTCTAATAAATTCTATAGTAATTCCAACGGCATTTTAATTCGAGTCCCGCACTCGTAACAATATTTTCTAGAAAATCTTCTGGGACGCCGAACTTCAAAAAAATACATTGTACGATAACAACACTTTTTCACTTTTAACCTCTGAACACAATTTCAATCATCAACTACATTTCACTTTAACCTTTTCAATTACGAAAATCACGGTCAGCTAATCCGATTCCAACAAACACTAGCCGTTTTCATATTTTTGTGCTTAAACCACCACACACCGACTTCTGTAAGCCCGTGTCTCAAGTGGCGCCATCTTTAAACAGCGAATGTTCGCCGGAACAGGGTTTTCATAAGAATACAACTACTATGTTCACAAGTGTTAAAGTTATACATCGTATACAATTACTTACATAGTTTTATATAATCTAATAAATTATACCATTATTATAGGAGTAAGTAAGTATACTTTCATGACATCTATAAATGAATATAGCTGCCATATATTTTAGAATGTCAAAAATCTTGAACTCGGTGCGAAGTAAAACGTGAAAATTACTATATTTTTCAATATTTTCTTGTTGTAGCAATTTATTGTGTTTTACCCGACAGCGACATCAATATGTAGAAAATGTTTGTTTTTGCCTTATGGTTATTCTTGAAATTGGTTTTTTTTTCCTACAAAATTGTTATTTTATACTTTTATGTTATGCATACGTATCATATATATACATAAATATGTATCCTATTTAGGCACCTATTTGTTTTGGGATTGTATTATATCTAAAAATAAATCACTCGCTACACATTACCTCTTTCAATTTGGAGAATTCTCTCTTATGTTCAGAATTCAAGGTCAAATATTGTTCCGAATTCGGCGGGATTTAAAATTAAATGTCGAATGAATATAGACACAGTTTATTAGAAGTACACACACACAATTCATAGTTCTTACACACACAACCAAAAATAACAAGTCCAACAACAAATAAGACAATCATAAACAGGATTACAGACAGTTCAAATTCCAGGAGTCATAAAACACCTGGTTAGTCCTCGGCTTCTCGTAACACTCGATTGTAACAATATCAATAAAATTTATGGGACCTCTCAAAAACTATGTTAATCATACGCAAAAAGAATAATCGAAATCGGTTCAGAGGTAAAAAGCTATTGCTGAAAATGTACTGTTACGAGTTTTACTCGAATTAAAATGCCGTTGAAATTAGTATAGAGTTTATTGAACTATACAAACACGTGTAACAAATATAAGCGAACACAATAAGTCCAAACGTAATGCAGAAGTTCGTAACTCAATAAAACGCGCAAAATTCGTCGCTTATTAGATTCCCGATTATAGTACACAGGTCTTGCTTCGCTCGTAGTTCTCGCTCGACTGACTGCTCCCTCAATCGGGCCATTGCTTTATACTGCACAAATGCAATATGTCCGCCCGGCAGCGTGCACCGAATTTCCTAGAATCGCAATCCGCACACCTGGCTAATTATGCCTTCGAGCGGCCATAAACGAGTACAATAGGCTGTTCTCCACAATAACCAATAAATAAGTGAACAAAAGAAGACGATTATAAAAGGATCACAATTAGTTCAAATGCCGACGGGTAATAAAAATGTGTTTTTACAGATATGCAGGTGGATTTTGTTTTCGTCAGAACTTAAGTTGTAACAATACTTAAAATGTTATTTACACGACGAAATAAGAATCTCCTTCTTTTTTGAAGTTCGTTATAAAGACACATTTTAATATATTCTTACGTTTTCGCGACTTGTATAGATAATAAAACTACGTTTTAACGGTTTCAAGCGCGGTAATTTATTTGATTTTTGTTATTCCGACGTTTCGGCGACATTTGAGTGGCCGTGATCACGGAAGACAAAGATGTCAAGTGTCAACGAGTATTGTTAAAGTTTCATTTAGCCTACCGCCAACTTGTTCATTTTAATTATTTAGTTTTAATTTTTGTTTATGGTTATTATTCACTCTATGGGTGCCTAATCTAATTACCATCGCTTCGCAACGCAACATGTTATGAAGAAGCCGCGCAAGTAACTCTTCAACAAACGTGTATAGTTCTAATAATTTTATATAATATTAAAATAGATGGGAAGAAAAATAGATAAATTACCGCGCTGAAAACCGTTAAATCGTAGTTTTGTTATGTATACTAGTCGCGAAAACTTAAGAAAATATTTTAGTTTTATAAAATTAACTATTAAAAAATCACTAAGCCTACTATTGAAAGTTCACAAAATTAAATCACATTTCACGTTTTTACATAACTATAATTCCTTGAGGTTATTTAGTATTTACTAAGTTATTATATACTACGAAAACAGTTGACATTTTTAATAGTGTACTATCAACAACTACTGTAGTCAATAAAATCGGAAGTCAAACTTCAACGGACAAGTGGAAAAACGAATCACAACGGACAAGTGGCAAAACGAATCGCAACAAAATTTTAACTTGAAGTTTTACGGGCAGGTTTTCAAATTGGACAAGTACATTAAAAATCTGGCCGTAAAACTTCAAGTCAAAATGTTGTCGCGGTTCGTTTTTCCACTAGTCTGTTGAAGTTCCACTTCTACCATGTGTCCCAGCACACATTTTTTCAACTTTTCAACCATATGAGTCGGGTCTTCTTACCTCTTCCCTCCATAGTCGTGCCTAAGGAAGCAAGGTTGGCTGTATGAGTAAGAATCATAACCTCTTCTTAGGAACGGTAGCCAGCGCACCGAGTATTCGAAGAATCGCTATCCATTGCATTAATTAAAGTGAATTATAACGTAATTAGTGTCAATTTCAAGAATGACAATTGTTATTTACTCAATAGAAATTTAAAGAAACATTATCTTGTTGGATTAAAAGAGTAAAGTTATTGAATATCACAAAAGATGTTCATTTCATAAACATACCCACATATTCATGCCATGCCATGATAAATTCTGATGAATAAAGCCTTCCTAAGCTTATGACGCCCTGACGAGCTTACATGCCGTATTTGTGTTATGAAATTATTCGATATATTGGAATAAACTTGTTTTGAGGTTGTATCAATAAAGGTCTCAATCTTAACTTAGTTTGCTTAGTCCCGAATTTTGGTTTACAAAGTCTGTGTTTATGTGTGTTCACCATACTACTGTCTACGCAAGGACGCTGAATCAATAATATAATAAATCTGCTGGGTTTTTCGAGTTTGTACGTGAATTTAAATATGAAAACTGTTACGTCCTGTACATGGAATAATTTAATGCTATTGTGAGCGATAATATAATATTTTTTAATAAAATTAACATCATTAATGATATATGTGGTAAAATGAGCGATGCGTGCGAAGGCACGCGTTTATAGAGCGCGGTGTGAAGCTTGCTGCGCGCGAGATGTTCAGCGGCCATTTTGTTCTCATGTATTCCTTGCGCGCGCCGTCATCTAAAGTCATATTATTAAATAATGTATAAAATCTTAAAACCAGCACAAACTGACAACCACAGCTACATTATTAGCAAGGCTAAAACTGAGTAACCGAAATCTGTCAATACAGAATACAGAAACATACATACAAGACTTCTTTAGAATCGTTGTGATTTGAAACTCGATGAAACAAAAAAGAGATAAACCCATAAATCTATAGGACTAAGATATCGAGAGAAGGAGATAGAAGTTATATTTAATGATTTAAACTATTAAAATGAGTTGGAAATGTTATGAAGCTTTTCGTTAATAGTTGAAATTTCGTGTTTTAAAGCTTAAATAACGTTATAATGTATGAAATGTGATGTCACGAAATTTAGAATCCCTCCCACCTCATGTCACACTTTGTTTCACTTCTACTGCGTATAAACTGCACGCACACGTACTTTTGTTTTACTATTTTAATATACTTTTAATCACATTTAAATATATGTCACTCGGAAATAACGTAACTTTCGACTGGTGAAAGAATTTTCAAAATCTGATCAGTAATATCGGGTTTTACTGGTCAGATTTTGAATCATTACCCCGAACATACAAACTTACAAACAAATACAATTGACAAATTAAATTAGTTATATTATCTACATTTATATGTACTAATAGTCTTGAGGGAATAATCCCTCAAGACTATTAGTAGAATTCTGAGGCTAGATTATCGTTTTCCGTGAGTAAGGTGCCCAACACAATTGTAATTAGTAATAAAGCAAATGAACGGTTAGTAAAGTACAGCAACCGGCTATTAATATTAACTTTAAAATGGACTTTTATTCAATCAGTCAGAGCAATAATAAAAAAGTAATGAAACAAAGTATGGCAATCATAGGTGTGAGCTAAAAGAATGTTTAATAGCTCAAAGTTGGGCTGTTTTACGAGCTGCCAACTGGACTTTATCTCTCCAAGGAATCGTCAAAACTTCGTTTGTTTTATGTTGGGCTATTATTTACAGGCCGTTTGAGACTTCGTGGAAATTAAATACATTAGTTTATTCCTACATATATTATGGCCTCTTTACCAAAAGTCTTTACTATGGTTTAGTCTTTATATTGTTACATATCGTCATAGATAATCCACACAGCCTATTGTAAGCGCAGCTTATTGTCCTTTTCTAGTAATCGACGAATCCTTTGTCTTTTGAATTTGTAGTTAAGAAAAACATGCTATTGTCAATTTACTTGTTTTATAACCATCATTAGCATCGAACTATAATCCATATTGTTATTGTATTCCACTTTGTGGACGTTCGCAGGTGTGCAAATTAGTGTTTCTTAGAAGCTTAGTGTGCGCAGCCAACTTCTTTGTACTGTGTAGTTAGTATAAGACGATGCCCGAATGGAGGGGCGGGCAGTTAAGCGAAGACTACGAAGAGAGTAAGACGTTTTCTAGTACTCTCGATTAGCGATATAAACAACGGACTTTGTGCGTTCGAATTGTATTGAATAGTGCAGTGTGAACTGGTTGCATCCAGTCTTATTTGTATTAGTTTTATACGTGATTGTACAGTTCTAATCAATTCTATAGTAGTTCCAACGGCATTTTTAATAATCGAGTCTTGTAGCTCGTAACAATATATTCAGGTGCTTAGTCAAAAATAAATTTCGAAAAAGCAGAAAAAAATATTTTTTGTCAGCATCTTGAAAACAGTGCAAAATGAACCATAACAATTACTATATTTTGCAAATTTGTTGTTATTTCGTGATTAACTTGGCACACTTATCCGTACAGAAACGGAGAAAGAATAAAACTTCCTGCGACTGGGCAGCCTGTCGTAAGAGGCGACGAAACAACCCACAGCCAGATGGTAGGATATTTACCCGGCTGTATGGTTATCACCCTTGGTCTAGTGTATGGCGCTATAACAACCTTGAGTTGTGTTCCAGTATTAGTGGCCAGGTTCCAGTTTCCCTTTAAAGAGCGGCAGCACATTGATAGCATCTCTGGTGTTATAAATGTCCATAGGCAATGGTAACCGCTTTCCATCAGGTGGGCCGTCTGCCTGTCTGCTTAACTCGTGCAATTTAAAAAACCCACTTCAAAATCTAGAAAATAGTATTCTTCAGCCAATCTCAGTCCACTGCTGGACTTAGGCCTCCCCAAGTACGCGCCACATATCCCGGTCCCCGTCTTCCTTATCCAGCCCCTGCCGGCGATCTTACGATCTCAGTCCACTGGGTTGGCGGGCGTCCTACACTACGTTTGCCGAGACGTCTCCACTCCAGGACTCGTTTGCTCCATCGGCCGTCGGTCCTGCGACAGACGTGACTGGCCCACTGCCCTTCAACTTGCTAATTTTGCGAGCTATGTCGGTTACCTTCATTCTCTTACAGATGTCCTCATTTCTGATTTTATCCATAAGAGAAACACCTAACATAGCTCGCTCCATAGCCCGTTGAACGACTTTGAATTTGTGGACCAGTCCCATGGTCAGTGTCCACGTCTCAGCACCGTATGTCATGATGGGTAGGACGCACTGCTCGAAGACTTTCGTCTTCAAGCATTGGGGAATGGTCAACGAGAAGACCTGTCGAAACTTACCGAATGCTTCCCAGCCTAACTGGATCCTCCTATTGGCTTCCCTTTCGAAGCCGTGTCTGCCTACCTGGATCTTTTGTCCAAGGTAGACATATTCCTGAACAACCTCAAGAGGGGATCCATCGACGTTTACCGGCCTCGGCATGATATGTTCGTTGAACATGACTTTCGTCTTGTCCAAATTCATGCCGAGACCGACCCGTCGGGAGGATTCATTCAGGCTGTTCAGCATGTCGGCAAGTTCCTGCAACGTCTCTGCGAAGACGACAATATCGTCAGCGAAACGGAGGTGGGCGATGCGCTCGCCATTGATGTTGATGCCCCGTTCATTCCATTCCAGAGTTTTGAAGACATCCTCCATCGCGTTGGTGATGAAAAGAAAATAGTAATTTTAGTTAATTTGGAGCTCGATTTTGGTACTTTTTAGCTACGTAAATACTTGAAGAGCTGAATAGCAGCAATTCGATGGTTGCTCTCGATTTCCTTGGGGTCCTCACATCAGACCCTTACTTGGTGAAAATGTGACCATTTCATTTTATATAATTTTTAAGAAATGCCAAATTTTGAAAATGAACAAATACAATTGTAGTGGATGCACTTACGACGTTTAGTTGTAGATACAATATTATATTTGTTTAAAATATACCATGATCCTGGTTACCACACGCTCGGGTTTCCAACTCAATTATTTGCTTATACATTTCTTAGATTTCATTTCATTTCTATCAGAAGCTTTTGCAATCAATAAAACTCGTATTTTAATCTAATTCGCATAAACAAGAGTAGGTCAAGTTCAATGTCAATCTTTTGGCATTTGGCTTTTGACGTTTGACAGGTGCTACCTTATGAAAAACATAGCAACAACATCCTTTTGATCTATGCTATGTTTACTATTCATGTTTAGTCATAATTTCTAATCATAAAATAAATGATATATAATTATCTATTTAAATTTTCTCATTTATTTAATTCAATTTAATTTATCAATTACATAATGATCTACTTTTGTTATTGTTAATCAATGCCTATATGCCTATGTTAGCCAGGACGTAAAGATATGACTAACCAATGAGAGATGTATATAAAACTCGCTCTCATTGGTGGGAATTCTAAAATGTAAAAGAGAGGAGTTTTTGGCGGGAACTGAAAGGAGATGTTGTGCTGTGCAGTTTTATTTTCTAAAAATGTGTAAAAGTTCTCTAAAATAAATAATAGTTGTAGGATATTGATAGTTTTTGAGTAGTAATTATGTATTTTTGTGAGAAATGTGAACTGTATAGTCAGATGTGGTCTTTCGAGTTTTCACAAGAACTCCATTGAATGGCGTCGGTTGTAGCCTGCAATACAACTGCGCTACTATACGAAGACCTGTACATCAGAATTGGCTGTATGGACTAAGATTCCTTTGCCTGCCTTTGTGACGAATTCTATTACTACTACTATTGTAAAAGAGACACGGGTTTTGAATTCAGTTAAGGAGAGACCATTTTTGGTACGACAAGAAAGATACTTATCAAAGTGAAAATAAAAAGTCAGTTTAATATTGAAGTTATATTTATTCAAGAACCTTACATTACAACTATAACATCATAGCACACTCTTCACAATTATGATTACAACTTGAAAGATACGCTAACGATGTATACAATTTATTTTAAATGTAATTAACAAAGAATTTGCTGATGTTGAAAAATGCGATTTTTCAGCAGTCATCTGTGAAACCATTAATCTAGTCCAGCCCGTTATCAGTACATTCAAGACTTTGTTGCTGGCCAGGCTCCTTAGTATTTAAAAGTCTACACTGAAATCTTAAGTTGAGTATAAATTAAGATGCTAATTAATCTTCTTTAAAACTGTTACCACTACAACAACAAGAGGATAAGTAACATTTTCCAAATATGTTTCGCATAAATATGTCTGTGAATTTAAACTATTACATAATTACTAAGATCTTGTTACATGCCGTCAAAGATAAACGCACAGCTGCCTGTCGTAAGCGCATTTTATTGTCTTTCGGATTTAAGAATTATTTTACGTTTAGAATTTGTAATTAAGAAAAACATGCTATTGTTTTTTACTTGTTTTATGACCATCATTAGCGTCGAACTAATCCCTATTGTTATTGTTTTCGACTTTGTTGGACGTTCGCAGGAATAGATAAACAAGTGTGCAAATAACTATTTCTCGGAAACTCAGTGCACGCGGTCGATTTTTTGTACTGTGTAATTAGTATAAGACAATGCCCGAATGGAGGGGTGGGGCAGTCAAGCGACGACTACGAGACGAGTAAGACGTTTGTAGTACTCTCGGTTAGCGATATAGACGACGGACTTTGCGCGTGTCGAATTGCATTGAATCGTGCAGTGTGAACTAGTTGAATCCAGTTTTATTTGTATTTGTTTTATATGTGTTTGTACAGTTCTAATAAATTCTATAGTAATTCCAACGGCATTTTTAATTCGAGTAGCTCCTGTAATTCCTGTAGTTCGTAACAATATGCTTGCTACTTCGTCCACGCTTGACTTGAGATACCCGCGGGATTCCCGGTACACAAAGTACCACAGTTAACGTTTTAGTAAAAACTATGTCGGAATAAGCAAATTTTTATGCACCCGAACAACTACAAACCGCTCCCGGGAAAATTATAATACACACAACATAATGGAATTAGATTTTTTTTTATCTGGTCATTTTAAATCATTCCCAGAAAAAATTCCGCGGGATTCCCAGAATAAAAAGTAGCTCAGATTTTAAATCTAAGAATCTGCTGTCTATCAGCGAAAACTGCATCGAAATCGGCCCAGTAGTTTTTACGTAAGTCGGAACGGACACACAAGAATTAAAAAAAAATTACATCGTTTTCACCATCGTATATAGAGCATACCAGTTGTTTTTTTTTAATAGCTTCAATGTACAGACACGGCATGCTTAGAATTTAATAATATTATATGTATGTCGCAGATTGCGATATAATTGTAAAAAATCGTAAATTAATGACTTTAAATTGAGGGTACTTATGTTTTTCTCAAAGTAAAACCTGCACTTGATTTTAGTGTTGTTGGTTGGACAGTATAAAAGGAGGTGAAATCGCCTAAACGGGACATTCGACATGGTGCCAGTGGAGAATGACCGCCACTTATGCCTGCCGGACGAAGTGAGGGTACTGCTGAGGGAAAAGAGAGCCGCCTCCAGAGCTCACGACAGATATCCCACCGAAGACAACAGAGTCCGACTCCGCCAACTAGAGCGCGAGGTCAAACTACGTATCCGGGAAGTCAGGGAACAACGTTGGGACAGAACGTTGAGAGATATCGAACCAACTCACCAGGCGTACTGGAAGCTGGCTAGAGCTCTCAAATCAGATACCCTCACTGTCATACCCGCGCTAGAAAGAGCCGACAACACCGAGGCGTTCGATGATGCGGAGAAAGCCGAATGCCTTGCTCAGAGTCTAGAGCTTCAATGCTCCCCCACTACACAAAACGTCGACCAGTCACACCTGACGGAGGTGGACTCCGAGGTTGAACGTAGATCCTCCTTACCAGCGGAAACCACACTCGACCCAGTCACGGTGGAAGAAGTGCAAGATCTGATCAAGTCCCTCAAACCACGAAAGGCCCCAGGGATCGATGGCATTAACAATCGCGTGTTAAAACTCCTCCCGGGCCACTTGATTATTATCTGACACTTCATGCCGCCATAACAAACTGCTCTTTCCCGCGATCTGAAGGAAGCAGACGTCATCGGTATTCACAAGCCTGAAAACCGGCTAATAAACCGTCCAGCTACCGCCCAATCAGCCTACTGAGCACACTCAGCAAGCTTTACGAGAGGGTCATCCTCTCTAGACTAAGAGATTTTGCCATCAGCAAACATCTACTACCCGATGAGCAGTTTGGATTCCGTGCCTGACACTCATGCGTCCAACAGGTGCACCGCATCACGGAGCACATACTATCCCACTTTGCCCATCGCCCTCGTCGCCCTATAGGAACAGCCGCACTGTTCCTTGACGTAGCTAAGGCCTTCGACAAGGTCTGGCATAACGGTTTGATTTACAAGCTGTACCAGTTCGGTGTACCAGACAGATGCTGATTCTTGCGAGACTTCCTCCTAGGCCGTAGCTTCCGTTTTCGAGTGGAGGGAACACGCTCGTCCCTCACCCACTCACAGCCGGTGTACCACAGGGCTCGGCACTATCTCCACTACTCTTCACGCTGTACACCAGCGACATCCCAAAACTCCAGATGTAGAGTTGGCCCTCTTCGCGGATGACACCGCACTCTATACATCAGATCACAACCGACAAATGGCTTGCGTCCGGCTACAGGTAGCTGTAACAGAGCTAGGCGAATGGTTTCGCAAATGGAGGATAGAGGTAAACCCGGAGAAAAGCGCAGCAATGTTCTTTTCCCCGGGCACGCTTCGCTCTCCCAAACGCGCTTGCCTTCGCTTAAAAGCCATCTCGCTCTACGAACAAGAGATCCCCTGGGCAAAGTACACCAAATACCTGGGTGTCACCCTAGATCAGAACTTGCGCTTCAACGAGCATATCACTATAGTCCGGAATAGAGCGCGATTTGTGATGGGTCGTCTAGCACCTCTACATTCGTCGATTGAGGAGAGCGAAAGCTCTGTTGGACAAGGAGCACATAATATGTTGTGGTCGATAATTACTGTCCGATAATAGCAGTATTCTTTAAGGGCAAATTGCTGCGCGACACCTGACAAGCGTGGATGCAACTCTTGGAGTTGTCCTAATGTTTCTGTGTATTATTGTGCTGTATTTAATATTGTAATTGTAATAATTCTAGTGTAATAAAGTTTGATTATAATATTTCAGATTATTATTATTTTGTTATTCGTGTCGCGTTAGAGCCGATATAATAGGTTGGGGAAAAAGTCTTTTCGCGTATAGTATGTATGAACTTGTAATAAGATCTCTTTGGCTATACCATTTTTATCTGGGTGGTTTTGGTATCATTAAAAAGTTTTAATTTTAAAGAAGACAATTCCTAATTCAAATTAGGAAAATGTACGATTATCATTTGTTTTTCTTATTGTTAAAATGAGTGATAATGAAGAAATTCCATACATTTTAACATTTTACTACAAAAAAAAGTAAAAATGCAACACAAGCGGCGAAAAAAATTTGTGATCTTTATGGACCTAATGCAGTATCTGTGAGAGTAGCGCAAATTTGGTTTAAGCGTTTTCAATCCGGAAATTTTGATATCAAAGATGCACGTCGCTCTGGTCGCCCTATTACGGACAAAATTGATGCCATTTTTGAAAAAGTATAGCACGATCGGCATATTAGTAGTTACGATGTAGCTGGAGAACTGGCAATTGACCACAAAACGGATTTGGCGCACTTGAAAAAAAGCTAGCTAGGTACACAAAAAAGCTCGATATTTGGGTGCCTCATGAGCTCACTGAAAGAAACCTAATGAACCGTGTACTCATTTGTGATTCTTTATTACGACGTAATGAAACCGAACCATTTTTGAAGAAGCTGATAACTGGTGATGAAAAGAGGATCACGTACGACAAGAACGTGAGAAAAAGATCGTGGTCAAAGGCCGGTCACTCTTCACAGACTGTGGCGACCCCCGGGTTAACTCGCAATAAGGTGATGCTGTGAGTATGTTGGGATTGGAAGGGCATTATTCAATATGAGCCGTTACCGCCGGGCAGGACCATCGATTCTGAACTGTACTAGGAACAACTGATGAGATTAAAGCAAAAAGTTGAGAGAAGGCGGCCGGAATTAAACAACAGAAGGGGGTATGGTTTTTCACCATGATAACGCTAGACCTCACACATCTTTAGCCACTCAGCAAAAATTACGAGAGTTTGGCTGGGAGGTATTAATACATCCGCCGTATAGTCCTGACCTTGCACTTTCAGATTTTCACCTGTTTCGGTTTCTGCAGAATTCCTTAGGCAGTGTCAGGTTAACATCACGAGAGGACTGCCAATTTGATCAGAAGCCCCAAAATTTTTATAGCAATGGGATCACGTCCCTACCTACAAGATGGCAAAAAGTTATCCAACAAAATGGCACCTACATATTTTAGTCAAATGTAAATAAACTTTATAAAAAAACCTTTTGAATTTTTATATAAAATGCGAAGAAACTTTTTCCCCAACCTTATACATGCATATATATAACAATATTAAAATTTATTATAAACAATAAAAAAGAAATGCTTCTGAATCTGATTTTTAAAACTATAAGGATTTGGTTTGTCTTTGGCTATAGATTAATTATATTATTTTTATGGATTAATAACCAAATAAAATAAAATAAATATGCATTTATTTAATACTAGATTGTTGCAAGTGATCAAAACTAAATTTAATATTTAAAACTATGTTCTTTATTTAAATATATTTTAACGAAGAACAGTTACTAGTTCGAAATATGTGAAATGCTAAGAAAATTCTAATCTATCTATATATATAGTAAAATTGTAGAGATCAAAATTCTGCACAATGAAAAAATATGCTAAAAACCGAGTCAGGGGATGTAGAAGTGAAATAAAACTCAATTTTTTTGTTTGTCTGTTTGTACCTGCTAATCTCCGAAATGACTAGGCCGATTTAAATGAAATTTTGTATGGTGGTAGCTCATATCCCTGGTTAACATATAGGGTACTTTTAATCCCGAAAAATTAAATAGTTCCCGTGGGGTAGTTAAAATAACTTTAATTACTAAAATAGCATATTTTACAACTTATGCACCTAATTAAGCATTAATATTGCCGGTATCATCATCATACAATAAAACAATTTATAAATTAAAAAACAATTAGGCTATATATCATCACGCTAAGACCAATAGAAGCGGAGCACTAATGAAGAATGTTTTAAAATCAGGGGGGTATTTTTAACTATTCCACGCGGACGAAGTCGCGAGTAAAAGCTAGTAAATAATAATTGTAATGAATCTTCAGGTCTATAATATACTGGAATGAATATAAACCAAAAGTAAATAGACTTTGAAGCATCATTCCAAGTATATTTGAACAGCTTCGCTCACACAAGACAATTTTGAACAAAACCAATAAAGCAACTTCAACATACTTTGGCAGATCAAACATATACCTACGAATCCTGATACAATCTTGATAAGAAAATTTTGCCTTAGCGGATATCATGCTCGCATGATCTGGTGGATATAGTGCAACAAAAATCTAAGTCTGTTTTTGTCACAGAATAGGTAAATAAGTATGTTAATAGAGTTAAAGGTGATTTATGTTAGACCGTGCGGGCGCAAGCCATGCCATGCATGAAATCCGTGGCTCATATAGAGGCATGGACGAACCATAGATTTCAAATTACATAACCTTTTTATAAAGAAATTAACAAATTTTACAATAAATTCTGAAATTTGTTCATATAAAATAGGATGCTTTAAAATACCTTGTTTGAAATTATAAGTAATACGCAATTTAAGTTATGATATTATAAATTGCTATGTACGTATAGAATCTAGATGGCTTCAGTGTTTTGTAAGAATATAACAATTGTCTGAGTTGACTTTACTATCAACTATTTAATCTATGTTACTCCGTGCAGCGCACGCGCCTTTCTTTGGATTCGGCCGGGCTACTATGATATCATGAATAGCGTAAAGAAAATTGCAACCGATTTTATTTGTGATTAGTGGTGATATATAGCTGCATTCACGTTGCAGAACTCAATACTGGAAACTAACGTCTACTGTTTTTATTATTTAGCTACGAAATTCTACAAAGAATATTATTATTAAATACACTATATCTTAAAAACTATCTAACGTTTTCGTTTTTAATGACACAGAGTAAGAAATCGGAATATATACCTACTTATCAAATATATTTAAACGCAAATTAATATGAAATTATACACACACACCACTAATAAAATTTAAATGTATTTAATTAAATATTTTTCAACTGTCGTTGACGATAAATAAAATGTCAAAATTAATTTCAACACTATTGTGCCTACACTGTGAGTATTTTAGGTTTGTGGCAAAATTTTAAGCTGATAGCGTTAACCGAAAACAGATTTAGATAAAATGCTTCATATTTCCACTTTCTCACGTCTCAGGTAGAAGTCGTAAATTCCACGAACTTCGTCATAAGAAGTAAATTTACTCAAAGCGTGATAGAAGCTTTTCAATATTTGTTATATCCCTGTGTATATTCTGATATTTCTCATGTTTGATAGTTGATATTTGAACTGTCATAAGGGACAAACCATTACTTCTTTTCTTAGGAGGATTAAATAGTTACTATGATAACCTAAGTGATAGAGTATATGTGAGTACGTCCCTTCTATTTAATTATTTATTTCTGTTCGATCCTTGCCTAGTATGAGGTAGGTAGAAAATCGCTCCTTCAATTTTGGTGTCTACCATCTTTCTGTGTGAGGTGACGTCCAATGCATAGGAGGGTAGATGTAACCATTTTAGGCACTTACATCTGTCAACGTTGTGACGAGATATCGCGCCGTGTGTTTATTCTTTTAAACATATTAAATACCAATTTTAATTACTGGTCATGCCAAGAAACTTATTGTGTGATATTGGTGGAAAGAAGTAACCACTCCAAAGTGAATTTGGTGCCGTGCGCTATTCCTCTGTGTGCTGCAAGCAGAACCAAGCCGGGAGAGGTCGGATCTCAAGGTTGGTGGAGCTTCCACTGCTTTTCTAGTGCAAGGATCTAAGCCAGATATTTATTTCCTATACAGTCCATTATTATAAATCCAACGTTATTTTACCAAGGGCCACCACACTACATTACCCGTGGGCTACAGCGGCCCACAATTTCTAATTGCAATTATCGTAATGTAATTTTTATGCATTGTAAGCACGGGAAATGTTTTCCTGAAACCAATATATAAATAAAATAAAAAATAACTTTATTTTATTAAGATAATTTGAAGCTACTGTTTTAAAATTAATTCCCTTCAAGAAACTATTGATTAAATTTCGTTAAGTACAGTCATTAATACCGCATATGGAGTACTGCTCACATCTATGGGCTGGAGCACCCACTTACCAGACTGACCCCCTCGACTCCATCCAGCGCCAGGCAACAGTCAGAGGGAGCATCTAATGGAAAGTGGTTACCGTCGCCTATGGACGTTTGCAGCACCAGGGGTGTCGCCAGCACGTTGCCGACCTCTAAGAAATTTTATAACGCCCTTCTTAAAGAACCCCATGTCATAGTGCAAAGGGAAAACTGGCGAGCGGTGCGGTTGTAAAAGTGAGGCGTTGGCACCAGATCAAACAGTTCCTCGGAACACTCCGCATTATATAGGCGGTAGAATACGCAGAGGGACGCAAAGTCTCTCCGAAGACTAAACTATTCTAAATCGCCTGTTAGTATGAGATCGTCGACGATACGAACAGCGCGACGCTGGATGGAGTCCAGTGTGTCAGTCTGGTAAGCGGGTGCTCCAGCCCATAAGTGTGAGCAGTATTCCATATGCGGCCTAACTTGTGGTTGGTAATTGTGTAGATTACAATTCAAAATCTCTCAATTGTTTATAGATTGTATTCACTACATTTTATTTTCATGTTAGCAGACGCGATAGATTTATACTGTGTTCGGTTTATTTTATTATATGTAAAACTTTAAATATATTATTTTATCTATACGTATTATTAAAACTTGCCAAAATTCCACGAAGCACGCCGGCTAAAGTGAATGCACACCTGCCGGTCATGAAGTACAGTTTATTACAGTTTTATTACCTGCCCGCATTTGGATTTCTTTTGTTTACTTTGTGTTTAAAATGTGTAATTAGAAAAGGCGCCTATTGTGTATTGTAATCCTTTATGATGGTCGTTAGCCAAGTCTACTTCTTGGAAGATCTAGTCCACGCGGTCGATTGTTATATCGTATAGTTAGTATTAAACAATGCCCGAACGGAGGGGTGAGGCAGTCAAGCGACGACTACGATCAAAGCAAGACGTGTCCATTGGATAAGTTATAAAGTGACGGACTTTGTGCGTGTTATTAAATCGTGCAGTTTGTACTGGTTTTATCCAGTTATATTTGTACCTGTTTTATACGTGTTTGTACAATTCTAATAAATTCTATAGTAATTCCAACGGCATTTTAATTCGAGTCCTGTAGATCGTAACAATATAATAAAACTGTAGAGGTCGAATTTCTGTACAATGAAAAAAAATGCTAAAAACCGAGTCAGAGGGATGTAAGAAGTGAAATAGAACTAATTTAGATATTTTTTTTAAATTTTATGTTTTCTGTTTGTCGGTTTGTGCCGGCTAATCTCCGAAACGAGTGAACCGATTTAAATGAAATTTTGTATGGTGGTAGCTTATATCCCTGGTCAACATATAGGATACCTTTGATCCAGAAAAATTAAAGAGTTCCCGCGGGATAGTTAAAAACCGCACCACGCGGACGAAGTCGCGTGCATCAGCTAGTATAAAATATTATCTAAAATTTCCAAAAAATAATGTATTGTAGCGAATGATGGTGGAACAATCTAGTTGGTTTAAGAAGTTTTAGAAAAATGCAGAAGACTGGAAGGAAAAGACAAGGACAAATACATTTTAAAAAGGGATAGGTGATGAACAAAAGTTCTAGAATAGAAGGTTCGGGAAGGAAAAGACAGAGACAGATAGATGTTTAGAAAGGTATAGATAGTACATAAAAGAATAACGAAAAGAAGATCGAAATTATGGGTTCCAGGCGATTCTTCCGGGTATGTAAGCAGCGTAAGGCGCGCCTACCGGGCATTGAGTTCAGTTCAAGACAGCGAAGCGACAAGTGCGATACGAAAGAGTTGAAAGAGAAGTTCAATAGAAGACAGCGACGAGCTTAGTGGTGAATTTAGTGAAAAGTTTAGTGGGCGTTTCAATGAAGGAGGAGTGTAGCGTAGCTTGAGAGAAGATCCAGAAGCGAGCTAAACGCGATAAAGGAGGTGAGCACTGCAGTAGCAGGAGGTGGTAGTCTACGCAAAATCAGCAACGGTATTATGAGTGAGACATTTTATCACCGGGACAGTGGGTCGTTAGTTGTACGTGTAGGTAGGGGCAACCCCGCGGAGAAGAATCACGTACGGCTGTGTAAGTTAATAAAAGTGTTTAGTTAATAAAACTGGTGTTTCCTTCCAATCCTAAGTGCGTACCCCCGCTCACACGTAACAGTATTCAATTCTTGTACTCAGGACCCTTTTAATTAAAATAGTTTATCAATGACTTCGATCCTCTATCAGTTATCCCAATTTGCTAAGTTTCTTATACTGTAAAATTGTTGGAGGGATGGCGAGGTGTTCAAAAAAATGTTTGTCGAATGTTTAGAGTGAGTAGATGAAATGTTTTTAAACCGTAAGGTTCTCTAATTATAAGTATTGTGACCAGTTGCTGTTCTTACCATAAACCCTTCTGAGTTGTTGCAAGTATTACAATAGTGATTCTTTTATGTCATAAACAAATGTAAATAACACCAAATATCCGTTACTGTAGATGTTGACGACGACGACAGTAATGTGCGAAACTCACCGACCCGTCTAGACAGGCGATAAGAACATTGATATCATTTGCTAAGCCTCGTAGATAATGTAGAAGTGACCGTTAGGCGCATGAAAGATACGGGTCGGACTGAGACGGGTATAGCTTTGTATAAAGTTTGTATTATTGTTTTAAATTTAATTTATTAGTGTTAAGAACTTAATTATTTGTAATATAGCCTTAAGTTGTTAGGAAATAAATGCGTTTGTCTTTCATTAAAAGTAGGACCCAATAGATCCTGGTAAGTGGGACCGGCCTGCGCGCAAGCAGAACGCGGCATACAGCCCGGGACTCTATGGTAATGAGACCGGGCTACAGGCGTGCAGAACGCAGCCTCGAGCCCGGGACTCAATGGGTAGCGGAAACCAGGCTACAGGGGATGCAGGATACAACCTGAAGCCCGGGATCCATGAGATATGCCTGCACTACTGCCTACTCCATAAGCGAGTAGGTCATAATGATAGTACAGGCAGAGGTCCGCGCGCAGCGGCGCATGGTTTTACAATAAGGTAAATAGACTAGCGCTCGTCGCATTATATTTATAGTAACGAAGTGTATACGGAAGTATACGGAAACCATGGGTCATAATAATGTAAGAACCCTCAGGATAGACTAGGATCTATAGTGTACTGAAATTTGTAATAACAGTAAGATATAATAAGGCTTGATTTTTGTAAAATCGTAAGAAATAAATTCAAGGGGTTGTTACAACGAAGCAGGGGGCCAATGGAGGCAGCTTCTATAAATATAGGGCGCCTTGTAATAGTTCGTGACAAGCAGTAGTTCACGGTAAGCAGCCAAGAAAGGAAAGAAGCTCCCTCCCGACGACGCCTACGAAATTGAAGCCTCCCGTAGTATCATTTTCGTCGTTTTATTTTGGAAGCTTCAGAATAATTTAACCAGCGACCTAAACCTACAGTCCACTGTATCTCCAACAGTAGGTATTTGAAATTACGGCCATTAATATTTAGGTATTTTGGGGTAAGCAGACTTATAGCGAAGCAATGAACGAAAATTTAGTTGGACGATGAGAGAAGGTGATGATGAAGACGCTACAATAAACACAATGCCAAAAGCATTATGTTTATTTTAGCACTTGATAGGTAATATGAAGGTATTTAATAGATTGAAACTATGTATTTGCCGTGCTAAGAACATACTGTGACTTTAAATTGAGGGTACTTATGTTTTTCTTAAAGTACCTGCACTTGATTTTGTTAAAGTGGTGTTTTAGTTTAATAAAAACCGGGTTGTATTTATATGGTGGGGTTTATATTGTTGAGTACTGTATAAATGTTTTTAGAATTTTTAACAACCTTTGTAATAAGTTTCAATTTACCAGAGTGCTAAAGGGTGAACGCTGTTTATTGGTTCGACAATATAAAAGAAAGTGAAATAGCCTAGACGGGACATTCTACATTCGTCGGTTGAAGAGTGCGAAAGCACTGTTGGACAAGGAGCACATAATATGTTGTGGTCAATAATTACGGTCCGATAATAGCAGTATTCTTTGAGGGCAAATTGCTGCTCGACACCTGACAAGCGTGGACGCAACTCTTAGAGTTGTCTCCAAATATTTCTGTGTATTATTGTGCTGTATTTAATATTGTAATTGTAATAATTCTAGCGTAATAAAGTTTGATTATAATATTTCAGATTATTATTGTGTTATTTGTCGGCTTGAGCTGATACACTCATGTGATGTTAGGAGTGGGTTTATAAGCTTTTAACTTGAGACAAGTCTATGTAGAACATTTAGTAGGCTAATGAGGGTTAACAGCCATATACTCGAAGTCTTGTTTAACGAAGCGAAGAGTATAAGGAAAGCTTGGAAAATTAATAGTCCGACAAAAAATGGAAGTGAACTTTATCTATTCTCCAGTGGAAAAATTGGCCCATGTTTCGTATGAAATATAATTAATATTATTAATAACTAGCTTACACGGCAAACTTCGTATCGCCTATACGCAGTTTCTAAGGGAAAGCGAAAATGTTGTTTACTATATTCCAAGCATTTTTTTCATATTTACTCACCTTTTAAACCTTCCCTGGACAACCACAAATAATTCAAAACCAAAATTAGCCAAATCAGTCCAGCTGTTCTCGAGTTTTAGCGAGACTAACGAACAGCAATTGATTTTTTGTATGTAAGATTTTCGTGAAGTGCTTTTTTCAAAGTAGGTACTTACTTTTTCAAAGTGTCTAACACTCCCTAGATTGATATTGAGTGCCAGGTAATTTTAATGAAGCTTGGTTGGACAAATGGAACGGATTGAAGGAGTAGGAATGATTTTTATAAATATTTCAAAATCAAATCAAATCATTTTATTGCGAACTAAGTGTTACATAGGTCTTATTCAATTTAACTGAGAACTTATTACTTAGCTGGCCTTTCATAGCATCGCAATATAAACTTACTTAACCTATCTCTGTACAATATTTAATTTGGTGCCTTACAAATCTTTTATTTTATTTAAACAACACAATGCAATATCTTCTTAATTACCTCTCATTTAAATATTCTTGGACGCTATAATAGGATTTTTTGGTCAACCACTCGAATCTTTTTTTTAATTTTTTTTATTGCATGTGTTCAGCGGACAGGCAGACGGCCCACTTAATGGAAAGCGGTTACCATCGCCTATGGACATTTGCAACACCAAAGGTGCTACAAATGCGCTGCTGCTCTCTTAAGGGAGACTGGAACCTGGTCACTAATGCCGGAACACAACTCAAGGTTGTTATGGCGACATACTTTAGACCAGGGGTGGTAGCCACCCAGTCGGGCAAATGCCCTACCACCTGGCTGTGGGTTGTTTAGTCGCCTCTTACGACAGGCCGCCCCAACGCAGGAAATTGTATTCTTTCTCCGGTCCCGCAAGGATGTTTTTTAAACATATTAATATTATTTTCTTGCATTATATTACGTGGTAACTTATTATGTATTATTGGTGCCATCCAAAAACCTCTTGATTTATACACTCGCATTTGAAATGTGACGTGGTTTTGAATCCATGCCGGGAAGTACACATCACTTACATTGGTTTGTCACCTGTGTATATTGGTACAGTTACCACGTGCTGACGATGAGGGAAGTCACCGTGATAAATCTTGTACATCGGGGCAACC